>JAROYE020000010.1:24636696-25886696 GCA_029619315.2 Dynastes maya | reverse complement strand
TATTTTAACTATAAAAGTGATAACCTCATCTATAAGGTCAAAAGGAACAATATACTAAACGCAGGCGTTGATCTTTTTTTTTTTTTGATCAGTGTAACTAATCGCAGTAAATAAGGAAATTGATATCTTGACTATCTTCGTTTTGTCAACATTTTTACGGAATTATCAACGTCGTTATGGCCAAAGAGTGGAGATTGTCCGAGAGGAACAAAAAGATATTATTTTAAGCCCTCTATTGATATACCTGCAATTAATTAATTGCAATTAATCTTCAATATTATTTATGGCTTGCTTTCTTTTAGTTCATTTGTGGCAATTGTTACAACATTTACCTGTTTTTTTTTTGGAATTATCTGTCATAAAAGCCACTTTGGTTGAGGAAGAATTACTATTCGTAATGAATTGTTAATCGCAGGTGATATTTCTTAAGCTTTATAAAGGTTTTGCTTGATCAGGAATTTATTAGATTGTTAAAAACTTCCCCAAAGAGCTTTAGATTCTTTTCTTAAAGTTCAAAGACTTCTATATTGCGAGAATTGAAAATAATTAATAAACAATCCGTGTGTTTTGCTGATAGTACCGTACTCCTATGTTCGCCAAAAGCGTTCAAATATTTGTTGACCTCTCGAAGTCGCAAACTTCTGAAGTCAAAACAAAGCGGCTCATTATTTAAATAAAGTCCTTAACGTTTATTTCCTCCATAGTAGTTCCATCAAAAATTTAATCTATTTTGACAAGAATTGCTTTAGACTTTGCGTTGTCACGGCACACCACCCTATAACTACAAACGTTCGCTGTAGATGGCGCCCGCAACAACATTTACATAACGCCGAGCGTATTGGTGCTGCGGGCATAAAATATGACGACATCCGAGCACCGCGAAGGTAAACACACACAGCGAACGGCGCCTACGACGTAGATATTACACGCGGACGACGCAAAGTACGACATGACGTACGAAAGTTATAGCCTACATACATGGAGGTAGTCAAGAAATGTCGATAACTGAATTCTCTTAGGCGATGGAATGTTTGTCGTCGAATTTGTAAATATCTTGGCGTCTATGTATGCACTCCACTGGGCTTTGTACGTACGTCAGTAAACTGGCAGTCGATGGTTTATTTATGGAATCGTTTGGTTTAACTATTTGCGTATGGATAGAATGAATTGCGATGCAATTTTTACCCATAGCTGTCGTTCTCAATTATCTGTAGCCTTTCTGATGTTATAATTGTAGTCAAAAGTCGTTATATACCTCTATTATGGAACGTAGGATTTGGTAAGTATCTTTCAAGATCGGGTTAGGAACTGAGGCTAGGTTTCCAAATTGCAAGATTGAATCCAACTTGTTTTGTTCAAGTCTTGCATTATTGTATTATTACACAGGGTGGCGCAAAACAAACTCCACTATTTCATACAAATATATTTAATTTTTACGAACAAATTAGAAAGGCAATAACGAAACATTTCTTAAAAATACATAATGTTGTTTTATTTCTTGAACATCGCATCTGGAATATGATCTCCGTTGTTGTCAATACAGTGCCTTAAACGACTTGTAAAACTTCTGAACACGCCATTGAGAACCTCTTGATTAATTAAGCGCATTTCATTTGAAATGCTCTCTTTTAATTCTTGAAGGCTGCCGTAACGATGGCGAAAAACTTTTAATGCAGATTTGACTTTCTTTTCCACGTCTTTGCGCACAAATAAAACATACTTACGTGCTGTTTCCGTAGTTGGCAGTTTGGTTGTGTTACATAACCAAAGCAACTGATTTTTTTATGTCGATTTGATTTTCTTTTCCACGTCTGCACGTACTAATAAAACATGTTTACGTGCCGTTTTCGTAATTGGCAACTTCAACTCGGGGTTGTACTTATACCAAAAGTTCTGAGACGGTTCTTTTTCGAGTAAGTGATAAATTAGAGGTTATCATCATGACAACTAAATCGAAAATAAAAGCAGTTCTCGTTGGCACGCCCTTTTTCCTATTTCTGTGTTCTTCGGTATTTACATGTTTGTTACAATCCGCCTTGTCCCAGTACATCAAATGTTTCTCGTACACCTTACAAACTATTTTAGCACCGTCGTAGAACAAATCCGGAAAGTTACAGATAAACTTATTTACTGTGCCAGCAAAGGGTCGTTTTTTAGCCTTGTTCATATTACATATTTTAAATTAATAATTATAGTGTCTCACTTTAGACGGCACCACCCCAGTATTTTCTTATATATTATCGATTTAAAAAAAATCGTTTTTCTGATTGTACCCCTAAATTGTACATTTAGAGTATGTTACTTTCTCTTCACGGTAAAATGCTAGTCTACTACGATTCAAAATATACAGCAAAATTGAGGAAGTCGTATTAGGGATTTTTTTATCAATAAATCTTGTTAATAAAAGTTGTTCTAATAAGCTAAATCCGAAATTTCATTAAAAAGAAAAAATTTTGAAAATCTTTTTCAAAAAATGTTTTAAGTCCCGAAAATTCGAATAATAATCTCACAAGTTTGCCATGAATTTATATTTTATTCTTTTAATTCAATACAATGACAAAAAACGATGTTTAATTACATAAATAACAGTATCTTCAACTACCATTCGCACGTATGCATTTTTCTATTGTTTCCGACAACCTTCCTCAATCCGTCTCGACTAATGTCTTGGCACGCTTGAGTTACTCTGTCACAAAGTTGTTGAATATTTATTGGTCTAGTTTTATACACTTTATTTTTAATAGTTCCCCCAAAATAAAAATCCAATGGTGTGATATAGGGAGATCTAGGTGGCCATCCGATTAGAGGACTATTACGACCTATCCATCTTCCCTGGAAATTCTCATTTAACCATTCCCTAACCACAACTGCATTATGTATAGGCTAATTGACAGTACATTTCCAGTCGTACTGCAACTGGAAGATCATGTAATGCATCCTATAAATCGTTATTTAGAAATTCTAAAAAACGCATTTAAATTTTGTCTAAAAAAGAATGATCCTATAATCCTATTGTTTAGAATTCCACACCAAACGTTATTTTTTTGAGAATACTGGCGTTTACTGTTTATTATCCAGTGTGGATATTCTGCAGACCAATATCTACAATTTTGCAATGAAACTAGTCCGTTGGTGGATTCTCAGTAATATAATTCAAAATAATGTTACCTTCAGGATGATAATAATTCCTTGTAATTGATTTTGTCACATTTCTAGTACGATTAAATAAATTGTTAATTCTTAGCACAGTCGTATGTGTAATGGGAGGACGACCTGGATGTCTAATATCAAATTCACGGGCAGCTTCCCTTGTTGAACGAACATTATCACCCATTAATCTTATTATCTCAACTTTATCAGCGAAAGTTAATTTTGAAACTATATTATGTTATTTTCCACGATTTTAATTTGTTGTATACAATTTGATAAATGGCATGTGGTTAGATCAGCAATACATTGTTGCTGACGTATTAATGAAAACTCATGGCAAACTTGTAATATTATTATTCGAATTTTCTGAACCAAAAAATTTTTTGAGAAAGATTTTCAAAATTTTTTGTTTTTAATGAAATTTCGGGTTTAGCTTATTTCAATATTCCGAACAACTTTTATTAAGAAGATTTTTTGATAAAGAAATCCCTAATATGACTTCTACAATTTTGCTGTGCATTTTAAATCATAGTAGACTATAACTTAACTGTGAAGGGAAAGTAACATACCCTAAGAGTACTATTTAATGAGGGGTATAATCAGAAAAAAGATTTTTTTTTAATCGATAATATATGAAAAGATACCGGGGTGGTGCCGTTTAAAGTGAGACACATTGTATATTTATAACGAATAACACGTTACACAAACCACAACGCACGCTCTCGTTTCCTAAACTGGACGAAAAATAAACAAGCGGACGCTGACAAAGCATGACACGCAGCCCGCTACTCCGGTGGAACGCCTATGTATCGCAGGGACGATTACCTCGCTCCAGTCATTACTTGACAAGCTAAAGGCGGAAATTAAAGAAGAGTTTGTTCCACCAAGGCAACACATAAAAACTTTGTGTTAGGCCGGAAACTTTTCAGACTACCCTCGTAACACATGTTTCTATGCCCTTCGGATATTGTGGCACTAGCACCACTTAAATTTTCCAATAACAAATTTTACAAAATCATTCATACAAATTAAGTCACTTTTACTAAAAATTAAAACTACGCTAATAATTTCTTCAGTGCTTATTCTAAACCTAAATTTATTCTCAAAAATGATTTCCTAATAAGCTATTTGTTCTATTTGCACAATATTTGTCAATGGGTTAAAAGAATTTAAGAAGTAGACATGCCATTATTTTAAAGTTTCCAAACCGAATATTGTACGAATTCTCTTTCTGAAATTGCGAAATCGTAACTTGTGTTCTGCTCAAATTCCTTTCTCATTCGTGCCGATTTTTTTCCAAATTTAGGTCGTCCGTCAATACACATTTTTAATTCGTTTCAATCCCAATAAAACGTAACAAAACAATCGCGTGTGTTCACCGTGAAAACGCGTTTCTCAATTCAGATGCACTTGAACTGATTCATATGGTGATTGTACATTAAAGACGGTAAAGAGAAGTGCACACAATCACAGCCACGAATATTATGTGTGTCACGGTGTACACTATGCCGTTTACATTCAATTTGGACTTATTTGCGTATGCGGTTTTCTTAGCTAAGTCATAAAGTTACATAAAGATGTATTAATTCTAGTAAGATTATTTGACTCGAGAAATCCTTTTCTAGGACTTAAATTGTTCTTAATGTGCTTTGGGAGTATTCTTTAGGCATTTTACTTTAAAGAGTGCCAAATTTTCTTGGCATGGATGGAATTTAAGCTGGATTCGAGTTAAGGATCCATGTCTTAAAAGCCCTAGTGACTACACTTTTTATTCTACGACTTCATTTAATGTCGTAGAAACATTTATGACTGTTTTTTGCTCTATAAACCCAAAACAGCGTTGTATCTAGTAACTGTTTATATTCAAAAGCAGATATTTCATAGAATACCAATTTGAGATAGTTAAAATATAGAATAGTTTTGTTATTTGCTGCTTTAACTAGTTATTATGTACAGGGTGTTTGGCACAAAGATGAAAAGTTTTGAACAGCCGATAGGCGAGGTCCTTAGGAACCATATTAACCACATTTGCCTTAGTCCAAATTCCAATGGATTTTAAGATATTTGAACTTTTAATAAATTTTGATTCTCCGGCAAAAATTCACTATTAAACATTAATAACTCTTCTTATTTTTGTGTGATCACGCTAAAAGTTTTTTTTTGAAGTTTAATGCATCTTCCTTTGAAAAGAGGCAATTAATTAAAGTCCGAAGTTATTTAGAAAAAAGTATAGGCCTAGATATCTCGCTTAACGAGATAGAAAATTTATAATTCTTAAGTTTGTGGTATTGTTCTTTATAAATAAAACAATTCAAATGTTACAATTACTTTAAAAACTTCCTTACTTTATGCCCTTTCGAATAATAGGGCATGCGTTAGATGGTCATTAATATTGCAAGGGTAATCAGATATTGTGTTAGTAAAGAACGCTAAAAAACGTAAAGCGTAATAGTCAATTTATTTAAACATCTTGCTCGAAGTGTCCTCCTTCATGCCTTATACAAGATCTCAATCTTCTTCTTACCTTTACCGTGATAATTTTCAGTTTCATTTCTATTCTATCGAATGCACTATTGATTTTTCTAATTAGATGGTCCCGATTTTGAATTTCCTCGTTGTAGATAAGGCTCTTCGTTCGCCCCTAAATAAAGAAATCAGTGGCGTAACTACCAAATTTGGGCCCCCACGCAAGGTCATGATCATTATGTATCATAACAGGAGTAAAAACATAGAAGATCGGAAGGCCCTTTGGACCCGCTTGCGTCTAGGGCCCCTACGCATTGCGTGGGTGTAGCTACGCCACTGAAAGAAATCGAGGGGAGTTAAGTCTGGTGAGTGTGGCGGCCACGGTATGGGAGCATCTTTTCCAATCCATGCATTCGGAAAAGCGTTGTCTAAATATTCTCTCACGGTTAAACGATAGTGGACCGGACAGCCATCATTTTGAAAAAATATAGAACGTCTTTCATTTACAAATGGTGGCAAGTCCTGTACCAACTCTGGCAGATCGTTTTGTAAATATTGTAGGTAAGTCTCTCCATTGAAATTGTCGGGCAAATAATTACCTATTACACCGGCCCACATGTTTACACTAAATTCGTGTTGAAACAATGTTTGATGTTTGACGTGAGGATTCGCTCCTTTGTTCGCCCAATAATGCAAATTGTGTAAGTTAATTGATCCTTCTCTGGTAAATCTGCTTTCATCAGTCCACAGGATGCCGCGCCAAAAAAAAATTATTTTCAATGTCCTCATGTAGTAGGAATTGCGAAAATTGTATCCGTCGGACGTGATCTCCTATTTCTAAACTATGCAATGGTGTATAGTGAAAAGGGCGGTTCTTTTCCGTGCGAAGTACAGATCAGACCTTCCACGGTGACACATTAAGGTTAGCGGCTACATCTCTAATGCTAGTAGTAGGGTCCTCTTCAAGTGCGACTAAAATCCGTTCATCAACATCCACATCATGTTGTCGAAGATTAATTCGGGGTTCTTGGTGATGAACGCTTCCGGTTTCACGCATACGTCGATGCGTATTGCTAAAATACGTGTTTTTGGGTAATCTTCTCCTTGGATATAATTGTCCATAGGGTCGTCGCGCTTCCACCGCAACGCAATTTGCACGACCATATTGCTATAAGTAGCCGTAACGGATGTAATAAATAATAACGAAAAAGAAACAAATAATAACTTGACGTAATGATAAAAACAACAATAATAACAGAAAAAACTTCTTAGCGTCGCAATCATACTGAATAGCAGACAGACAAAACTCGATAAATGTCAAAAAATTAGGTTACTAAGTTACTCGTCGTCTAGGAGACGGGATACGACAACTAGATAGAAAGGTAGTGGTCCCTGTTTCCTTATCCCGCAGTACTGCGTTGTCATAGTTTATGTAGAATTTTTGTGTTTCAATACAATCTCTCATTTATTACAACGATCAATTAATAATTCTATACCCTAGTAAAAATAATCTAAAGTTTTTCCCTCAAAGTGTTGTATTACAGCTGTTTGCAACTTGTTATCGTCCTTAAAACGACGTCCCCTAAGGTCTTTCTTTAAATGAGAAAATAAATAATAATCATTTGGAGCTTTGTCCGGACTATACGGTGGATGTTCCAATTCCTGAAAGCCGCATTCGCAGATGGCAGTTTGTGAAATGGCGGCAGTATGGACGGGTGCATTGTCGTGCAATAATCGAACACCTTTTATCAATTTTCCTCGACACTTTGCACGAATATTGGCTCTCAATTTATGCAGCAAATTCCTTCACTTTCAAACGGTGATCTGCTAATGCTATTCCTTCAATAATTGGAATGTTTTGAATGTTTAGAATTTATGGCGCCTACCTCGTATGTTCAATGACCTGCAAAATCATTATGAAGCTTGTTTGTGTTGCAATTCTGCATATTTTGACAATGCAAATTAAGTATAAAAATGAAAAAAATAATACAGTTGCATTTTCGGTACTATTTATTTTGGCTAGTATATTTTATCTGGGATTAGCATCGTTTTCGTATAGTGTATGAAAACACTCAGTTCTTCATGCATCGGAAAAAAATCATTCTCTTCTGATATTTCATGTCGGTGTTGGCATTTAAAATCTTGGCGAGGTTTTAACCAGTTATATAAAAAATTTAAAACCTTTATGGCTGCAACTTCCTACTCACTTGGTAACCTAAAAGGTAATACTAAAATATAGAGTGCTGTATTTAATGGTAACTAAATTGAATTATCATTACCAGCATAACTTCTAGGTAACGCAATAGATCATTTATTTCCTTGCAATTTATCAACCATGAATATAGATTCTACAATATAGATTGCCATTGAAAGGTGTCGTCAGCATGTTTTCCGTTTCCTTCAACCAGCCGCAAAACATCTTGTACTTATATCCACATTACAACGAATACGTAAGTAACTACACGCTTATAAGGTACACGTTCGTATGTGTGCAAGCTATTAATCTACGCTTCATCGTGTGGTAATACAAGCACATACACCAGTCGTTTAACCTGAGTGCCAATGTAAAGGATTACCGTGACAGGCAACCTTCGTGAATTCATTCATTTAAATAAGAACGAAGACCTTTCGTCTGTGTGTCCGAGTTTCTCGTGAGTGTGGTCGTACTTATGTAATTTTCTCGTACTAGTAGCCTACGTGGGGTACCTAGTATTTGTGGAGTATATTTGTGATATTTAAAAGAGTGTAGCTCGTGTGCTCTCCTTTTTCTTGGAATTGCAATAACGAATAGGATATATGTCGTTTACGTCTTATTTTGTGGAAATTCCAAAAAAAAATACTTTGACGTTGACAATGATTGAAAATATGTACAGTCCTTGGCCATGAAAATAGGAGATATAAGAATATTTATTAAATATAATTTTAAATTCGAAAATCTATAAAAGTATAATTGTTGTTTGAGAAATACCCTAATACATTATAGCCACAGATAATTGCTGGTTATAAAAATAATGCTTAGGAGTGCAATAAACCGATTATCCACTTGCTATGAAACGCGCCTCCTGCCATTCGTACATACAATAATTGTGTTTAGTTTGAACTGTGTGGTTCATTAATTCGTTAGTATAATTGCAAATATAAATAAAAACAGTATTTTTACCGATTTTCCAAAGAAATCATATTTCAGAGTTTTAATTTTATTTGTGGGTGTCTATTTTCGCGGCTAGTTATTATCAGAATGGGTAAAATGGATATAACCATAAAGACCAAAGAACGAATTTCTGCTCTTCTAGAGACGAGCGATTTCTCTCAACATAAAGTTGCACAAAAAGAGGGTGCACCACATAAAATATTCCTAGTACAAGTAGTGGCAGAACACACTGTGCCGGCAAACGCAAAACAACTGCAAGACATGATCGTCGTGTAGTAAAAATGGCTCCAGAACACCGTTTTTTATCCACTAAAGGTGTTCATAAAATTCTTAGTGGAGAAGGTATACAAATATCAGCCCGAACAGTCCGTAGACGTCTTCATGAAGTAGGCTTGAAATGCAGACGTTCTGCAAAGAAGCCAGGACACATCTAAAATGAAAGTGACACGATTTCAATGGGCTAAAGAATATACAAAATATACAATTGAAGATTGGGGAAAGACAAATTTCATTTATCATCTGTATTTTTGGTCAAATTCATCCTCATAGTTCGCTTAATGGTTCTCTATATTCCTTACTTTTTCCTAGATTATTTATACGACGAATCACGACTAGAAGTGCTAACGGAGAGAAGCCAATTTGTTCGTCGACGTTCTTCAGAGCGTTATAAAGAAGCATGTACGATCAAATCCATCAAACACCCACCATCTCTAATGGTTTGGTCGTATATTACGACAGAAGGACCGGGACCACTATATTTCGTTAACGGAACAATGGAACAAAAACAATATAAACATGTTTTACAAAACTATTTAATACCTGATATTGGTTCATTGAATCCGACTTAGGGACCATATACTTTCATGCAAGACCGTGTCATAAGGCAAAAAGTGTAATGTGATACCTGGAATCCAAAAAATCTAAAAATCTGCTTGTACTGCCTTGGCTAGGCAATTCACCAGACACAAACTCGATTCAAAATGTGTGGAATGTCTTGCAAAACATCGTAGGTACACGAAACTCAACTACAAAGGAAGAATTATAACAACATATTGAAGATGTATGGCATAATAGCGATGACATTAAAAAGAAACAATAAAAATCTGCATTGGCAGTATGCCGAAAAGGACTGAGGAAATCATAAAACACAAAGGAGGAACAGGCAAATATCAGTAAATATATGTTCAAATTATACTTACTTGCATGTTATACGTAATTACCACCATTACCAATTGTTTTTTTAAATTGCACCCCAAAATTATTATATTTCTAAGTGGTCCTAATTCGATGGCCAGGGACTGTACATGCGAGGGTAATCTGAAAAGTTGCCAGCCTAACACAGTAACAAGTTATTTTTTTTAATTCAGTTTTATTTCTCAACATAGTCTCCTTGTCACTCTATATACTTTTACCAGCGATGCTCCCATCTTTTTAGTCCGTCCAAGTAGTGATTGACGTCTTGTTCTGTAAAACAGGTGTTCGGGAATGTGATGGCCTCCTTACACAATAGAAATCTCTGTCCGAGAGAAACTTTGAGTTTAGGAAATAGAAGAAAGTCGCTGGAGGCCAAATCTTGTGAATAGGGTGGGTGGTCTATCAATTTGAACCGCAATTCGTGAATTTTTACCATACTGAGGTGTGAGAAGGTGCGTTGTCTTGGTGGAACAAAACTTGCTTTTTCTTCAAATGTGGCCGTTCTTCCGCAATTTCTGCCTTCAGCTTGTCAGGTAATGATGCGCAGTATGCCACCGTTATTGTTTTTCCTTTTTCAAGATAGTCGACTAACACAACTCCATGATAACAGAGTTTAGCAAATGTTCATTCAAAATCGGTTCTGGTTCTCCTTCGAGATGCCCATAGCTTCTGCTAGCTCTCTAACCTTAACTCGACAGTCGTCTAGCACCATTTGGTGAATTTCCCCGATGTTCTTCGTAGTGGTTCCAGTTTTTGGCCGTCCCGAATGTTCATCGTCAACCAAGCTGGTACGACCATGTTTAAATTCAGCTGCCCAAAATTTGACTGCGGTGAATGATGCTGCTGAGTCCCCGTAAACAGCGCCCATCTCGGCTCTAATTTAATAACTCATAACAGTTTCCTTTTAAGTGTAAGCTGATACTTTACAAGTGGGCTCTAATACATCCCATTTGGAAATTATTTATTGATTTTCCTTGACTAATGATAATTGACTAATAAGTAAATGACCAGATTAAGCGTCATTTGCTTCTTTTCAATAGTCTAATCGCTGAATACATTAATTTTGCAAGTTCCTGAATGGCGTAATTCTTCTCACTATTGCGCCCCTTACTAAGTGACTAAGTACTTGGCACAAGCAGTTTGTTTTCCTTGCAACAAATTTCCTCCATAAAACTGGCGTTTTAGTCGCGTGATGTCTTTATGTCTGAAGACACAAGATCAGCAGAACACCAAATATTTAATTCAAATTCTTCATTTGGCTTCGGTTGACCAGATCACACGTTTATCTAAATTTATTTTCAGTTCTACTAACACACTTTAACTTAATTAGAAAAAACGGGCTCTCGCCAAAATTTCATAGCTTAATGCCTTGACTTTTCCTTCGTTTTAAAAACCAGAATAACAGTTCATTAGCAAAACATGTCTTATAGTAATTTTTTTGAAAATTCGTATAATTTTGGTGTATCTAATGGTACACGGACTTAATGGCCATAGATGCCAAATATTTAATTGATGCTATAAATTCATAAAACTTCTGTTCAATTTTTCATCTTCATATTGATGGCTTCGTAAACAAACAAAACTGCCGCATTTGGAATGACGAAAACCCACATGTATTTCATGAGAAGTAAATGCATTCCAAACGTGTCACTGTTTTGTGTGGATTTTGGACTGGAGGTATCATTGAATCATTTTTCCTCGAAGACGCTGCTAGGAATGGACAAACGGTCAATGGCGAACAGTATCGGGCCATGATAACCCAGTTTTTTGTACGTATGTACATCTTGAAGGCATGTGATTCCAACAGGGCGGTGCTACTTGCCACACATCGCGTAAAACAATGGTGTTATTGCACGAGACATTCCACCTACATCGTGCGATTTAACGCCTTTGAACTTCTTTTTCTTGGATCTTTTCAGTCCAAAATTCATGTCAACAAATACACAACCACTCAACCCTTGAAGGAGAAGATTAGGCGCTGTATCACTGAAATCTAGCCACAGTTATGCCAAGTCCCTGATCGAAAATTTCGTCAAATCAATGCAAATGTTTCAACAAAGACGTGGAGGGCATTTATCTGATGTGTTGTTCTATATCTTAGCGTTGGAAAGGATTCATTTGTAAGCATCAACCTCTTACATATAGCGAATAACGTTGCCATCTATGTGTAAGCACGACCCTCTCACTTATTAGTTTCACCACACACATGCCATATGCCAGCCAGTCGCCTATCAAACGTGCTTGAGTTATGAGCTTGATTTCACTGCTGATTTTAGGATTTCCAAGAAAGCAAAGAAATCGTTCTCAATTCAAAAAAAAGTGATGAATTCCAAAAATAAGTAGATTATAGAATAACTAGATTACATTTTTTCGTTTCCAAATATCCAATATATTAAATGTCCAAACAATATCAAGTACATAACAAAAACATAAATTTTTAATTGTAAATTGAGTTCCAAAACAAAAATAAAGGAGCAACAGATCGAGAAAGGCAACGATAATCAATTAAGGGTATGACGCATCACTTGACTAGAGCCTAGTGTGATCCTCTCATGACAGGCAGCGGTTAGATTATTATTTATACTGATTCATTCCCGTCGCGTAACACCCCGCCCTTATACTAGCAAATTTTGCAACAGTGTCCATGTATTTTAGTGGCTCACTTTATTACGGAACTTTCTAACGGTGTATAACACCCACGTGTCCAATTTATGATTAAATAATTTATTTAAAATTTTGATTTTCCGCTCCTGGCTGTTCCACCTTTATTTGTCCATTCTAATTCAAATTTCAAAAGATATTATTATTATTATTACTATTATTATTTTCTCTGTGATAGTAAAAAAATATATATATATATCGAAATAGGTACGTGGATTTCCATATAAACAATAAAAAACCGGGGGCCATTGGATCTAGCGGATGTGTACACGAGGAAGGAAAGAAAAAGGGCTTTTTTCCTTTCTCTTTTTGTCGTAGTTTTGGTTCTTATAAATAAACATCGAGACGCCGATATAAGTACGTTTGGTACAAGTTACCATGTTTTTGGGGATTGTGTTTGTAAAGAAATTTGTAACTGCATTTGCGGTGAGCTCCCACTGCCGGAGTAGGAATACAATGGTTTACTGTTCGGGAGTTAGAAATCTACGTTCCGGGTTTAGAGATATTCAGTTTTCTTTTCTCCTTCTCTTTTTTTTCGGAACGGTGTTTAATTTGACTTTAGAAGACTTCTGGTTATTGCATATTTTTTTGTTGTTTTTGTTGAAATGTAGCCCTTGCGACATTAACTTGGCAGGGAAACAGAGGAAACGACTGTTAAGTCTGAAGACAAGTATTATTTGTTTTTGAGGCTGTGGGCGCTTGCTGTGATTGCGGGGGTAAGTATGCGAGAGGGGAGAATTGTATGACTAGGATTGTATGACTAGGATTGTATGACTAGGATTAAAATGTATGTTGATATTGTTATTTGTGGGATTATTATTTGTATATCTGTGTGTTTAGTAGAATATACTTGGGCACTCGCCGAGAGATTATAGAGTAGTTGATATACAGAAGTTAAAACCACTAATATGTCATTTTGACTTAGTGGTAACGCTTTATATTATTATTGAAATTGCTGTTGAATGCAAGTCTTAGTATGTTGGAGCTTGCTATTATGGTTGTGTTCATTTAGGTTTTCCTGTTTATCTAATTTGTATACTTTGAGTTAAGAAGGCCTGTTTCGTCTACAGATCACAGGTGTACACGAGACAGGTTTGGGTGGAGGAAAGCCCCATTGGACGGGCGGGATTAAAAAAAAATGATTATTATTATTATTATTATTATTATTATAATTTTGCAATATTAAAAGGGGTAAGTAGAAGACCAGCAGTGAACTTCGCCTACCATTATGTTAAGTAAGAATTTTTTCTAATATATTATTTGTGAAATAAATACCTTTATTATGTATTGTACTGTTTTACCTTCGTAGGATGTATTGATATGTACTAAATTACAATAAAATCTTCCTCTGGCACAAAAATATAAAGTAGATCAAACAAGTAAACGAAAAACTTCTTAATTCAAATGACATGAAACGCTGTTATTCATAAAAAAAAGCTGGGTGCACTCACCTTGCATCATATTCTGGCCCTGGGGTCCGGGACTAGTCGAAGGTAGGTTCGAACTGGGCCCCAGAAGAGCTGAATGCCCACCGGGGGTGCCATTGTTATTAGTATTCCCCGTCGCCTGGGCCGCTTTCATCATCTTCTTATACTTGCTCCTCCTGTTCTGAAACCATATTTTGACCTGCAACGGAGGAAGAAGAAGGCCGTTTAGAATTACATCACAACATACGTACATATAAGCTGTACGATAACGGGCAAACAATTTTATACGCTAAATAACGATTTCATAACGAGATTATGCAATAAACTTGTAAAATTAATGAATCCATATCCTGTTTCTTTGATAGTCGGCAAGAAAATGCGTTTGTAATAGCTAATTTCGTTGAATAAAGGTTATTTTTTGGAAGTCCGCAGTTTCTCGAATCGAAACAATTGTTTATTATTGTACAATCAAGTCGAGGTGTAGGTTAAGTGCTTATTTATGAATACCGAGTGCATCAGGTAGACCCGTTACGTCAGCTGACGTAGGAAACGTGTATGTAGGAAAGAAGGTATTGCAAAATTATACAAGACCGTGTTTTCTAACGCGCTTAATCAACTGGTTCGGTGGCAGGTGGAATCATTAATCAAATATTAATTCATTTTTTTCTCTTGTTTCGTGTATCTATCTATATACGCGTGATGTAACTCGTATGGAAAACTAAATATGTTATACGTGGCTAGGTATTTTACCTATAGAATATTATTAAAGGTAATTTTTTTTACTAAGCCTACAGTTGGTACTTGTAAATATACTCTAATTTTTAAGTATTAATTAATTTTACTTTTAATAGTTATTGGGTATCCCTATTTTGACAATTTTCCTAAGTAAGTTACAAATTCTGAGTGGTTTGCAACGTTTTTTTTGGGAATACGTAGTAAACATTACGTTTTGAACATTGTTGATCACTTTGTGAATTCTAAAAGTAAACACTTGCCGTTTACTAAGATACAATCAATTGGATCGAAACATTTTGGATAGAATTATTAATTCAATTTAAAGCAAACACATTACAAGATATAATACTGTAATAATTATTTATGTCACAAGAGATGTAGGTGCAGTGTTGCAGGAGCATTTGTGTTTGGTTTTAGAAGCAATACAATCTGTGGAATGTTTTGATCATCTTACTACAAATTAATCTGTTACAACGACAAAGAAACAAAGAGGAAGAAGCCATAACTAGAGAAGGATTCTGGTTTACATTTCGGTGAGAGATAGGCATACTTTGCAGAACAATTTGAGCTTAGGCATTAAATGGAGGTTGCAACAAGCTAACTTACAATAATAATAATAATAATAATAATAATAATAATAATAATAATAATAATAATAATAATAACAATAATAATAATAATAATAATAATCATCATCATCATCTTTATTAATTCCAAGTATCCATGGATAACAGAATTCGTCAAAGAAAAGTATAATAATAATGCAAGTAAAACAAAAGCAAAAATAAACTAAACTAAAGTCCACCGCCTCTATTAAATTAAAAAACAAATACAAACATTTAGAACATTTAGAAGGGAAAACGTAATTTAAACCGTAATGAATTAGCAAATAGTATCCGCTAAGAAATTGTCAACACTGTAGTAGCATTTTCTGGCTAAAAAGTTTTTTACATTTTGCTTGAAAGGTGCTGTGCCTTTTAGGTAATCAGGTAGCTTGTTGTATAACCTCCCACCCAAGTGCTGTGGGCTTCTATCGGTCAGATGTAAATCGCATCTACGTATACATAAGTCACAGGCATAGCGAGTATAATGTTGATGAATGCTGCTGTGGGTTGGAAGATAATTTCTGTCTTTGTGTATGTAATAAGTTGCTTCTAAAATGTATAAAAATGAAACCGTTAGAATTTTTAATGCCACAAATATCGGTTTACAGGAGTCGGTTGAATTTAGCTTTCCGAGGATTCTAATAATTCGTTTCTGTGCAAGCAAAACGATTTTCGCCGAAGGAAATGAGCCCCAAAGTAGGATTCCGTACGCCAGTCTTGATTGTATTTCTGCATGGTATACGCTTAATAGTGTATCAGCACTTAAAGTATGTTGAAGACTTCTAAAGAGAAACGCCTTACTATGAAGGATGTTGCTAAGTTTGGTGCAATGGTCTTCCCATAACATATTGTCTTGTATAGTTACTCCTAAGAACTCTGTACTATTTATCTGCTCTATCGATTTGTTGTCAACTGGTATGTTGCAGTAAATATTTTGAACACGCTGACGAGTGTGGAATAGTAGAAAATAAGTTTTGTCCTCATTTAGTTTTAATTTATTAGAAGAAAACCATTGATAGAGGAGATGAATTGCTTCATTGCTGGCCCTTGCTGTTTCTGGTAGACTGTCTGTGCTGAGTAAAACAGTTGTGTCATCAGCATACATGTAGATCAGTGCGTTAGAGACGAAATTATATATGTCGTTAGTATATAAGTTAAATAATAGGGGACCGATTACCGATCCTTGGGCTGCTCCATGAAGTACAGGTAAATATGTCGACTTATATCTTTGAAGTTTACTCTCACACATATGGATTACGGTTACATACTGCAGACGACCGCTAAGGTAAGACGTTATCCAACCAGCCACAGTACCTCTATTTCCATAACTGTAAAGCTTATCCAACAAGATTTCGTGTTGTACGCAATCAAAAGCTTTACTAAAATCGCAGAAAATCGATAGAGGGAAATGTTTTTTGTCAATCTCTTCTATGATAATGTTATAGAACGATATCAAAGCAGTTGTCGTCGATTTATTTTTTGTAAACCCATGCTGATTACTGTGTAAAATCTTGTGTTTGTTGAAGAAGGACCATAGTCTGTTCAATACACAGTATTCAAAAACTTTGCCAACGTTTGATATTAAAGATATCGGTCTATAGTTGTTAATATTGGTTTTGCTGTTCTTCTTATGGATTGGTACTACTGCTGAGATTTTAAAGCAATTAGGAAATGTACCGAATATAAACAACAAGTTAACGAGATAAGTTAATGGTGTTATAAGTAGATTGGAGAACACTTTAAAAATCCTTGCTGAAATGTCATCCGGACCGGCTGTATGTTTGTTTTTTAAATGTGAGATAGCTGTACGCATTTCAATCACTGTAAATGGGAAGAGGTGCACACTGCAAGTGTTGTTGGGAATAGTGCATTCTATTGTCGTGTTTGGTATGCTATCTAGTATAACACCGGGAGTCGCTTGAAAAGTATAATTAAACATATCCGCCTTGTTCACTAGATACTTGTGTTCTTTCTTTCGTTGATTGTGGTGCCCTCTTAGTTGCGGATGCTGCTTTTGAAGAAAATATAAATCTTTTAGTTTTTCACTAGAATTTCATTATTTGTTACCCAAGATTTGGTGTTCATGTTAATAGACTTATTAATTGTGCAAAATTTTATGGGAAATGCTGTATTGTAGTGCAAGCATAATGTACTCATAAAGTTCTCTACTTTTTGATCGAAGGATACATCATAATAAATGCTATTCCGTGTTTCTTTTCGGAAGAGGTACTGACATTCTAATTTGTTGTTCACACTGAATATGCGTTTTTCAATTTTTGTAGTGCCCAATTGAGATTGACAAGCACCCTCAACATTACAGGAAACGATAATTATTTTATGATCAGACAGGTAAATATTTTTTATAGTAACATGCATATCGTGTTCTTGATTGGTAAATGTGTTGTGAATTCTAGTCTGAGATGTTGCTGTAACTCTTGTGTGTTCGTTTACGATGGAACGTAGACCGAAGCTTAACAACAAATTCATAATTTGACGGCATTCGTAAAGTTCAGTGCAGAAATTTATATAGTCACCACATAGACACATATGAAGTTTGACATTTTTAAAATAATTCAGCATATTACATAGACTAGACATAAACAAATCAAAATTGGAATGTGGTGGACGATATATATTAATAATTACATATTTAGCCGTCTGGAGTGACCATTTAACTACACAAATTTCAAATACCTTTTCGACGGCAAATGAACTTAAGTCTATTCGGCCTACAGAAAGCATGTTTGCGGCACCATCACTCATAAACATCAACAGTTGGTTTGTTGAAGGTTCTAACTTTTCCAATGTATTTAACACTAACTTTGAAATTACTTCGGCAGTACATTGTTGTACTTGTCTGGAAGCTAATAGAATTGAAGATGACGATTATAATTCCATTGTACGTATCATTACATTAACCACAGAATGTTTTTTACGATCTGTTGTTTCGTCCACACATAACTACAGTTTTTTATTTTTCAACTCCAATTGAATTCTTTTTTCAACATGTTCACTAACAGATGGCACAATTCTTTGTAACGATGCCCGACTTGGTAATTTGCAGTCCGAATATTTATTCCAAAAGAAGACACATGCTTCCTTGTCTAGTAAATTAAACGGTAGATTACATGCAATAAAGGTAACACATAAATTAAATTTAAATTTGTCATAGTGTCGTGTGCAATTTTCTTTAAGAATGCTGTTTACTATTTACGTGACGTAGACAATCCCTTTTGGACCAACGCATTAAAGGGATATTACAAACTGCACATTGAATTTTAACGCCAGCATAAATTAGGTCAGGCATTTCTGCTATGAATTCTGTAACTTTGTCCAACATTGGTCGTTTTCGCGACGTAGGCAACATTTTTAAAACAAACGTAGAACTACGAACTAGTATTTACGGCAGCGCACATGTATACACAACAGATCTGGTTGGGACTCGCAGTTATACTGAGGGTTGTATCGAACCTCCGCCACTGCCCGTTGGCGTTAGTGAGCAATGATACAATTATGTTAATAAAATAGAATTTGACACGTTACAGATGCTCTTGAGTAATTTGGCTTATCTGTACTGGAGCATTGCAGTAATGGAATAAAATGATTTTGGGACTTGATTCAGCAATTGCTATCGTTTTAATTGTATTGTATTGAATGTATATGAGAAGTATATCCTTCAAATTCCAAAGTGCTATGGCTAGCACCTTTCCAAGCGTTAAAAATGATTTGGCCGCTTCAGTTGTAATTCTAGAGCAAAATTTCCTCTACTAAAACAGTACGAGACACGCATTGCAATTGTTTCGGAAAATAATTAGGATATTTTATGGGCCAAATCTTTTAACACTTTCAAGGCTCACATTTCCATATTCAATTCTTGCAATTGTCCGTCCACCGTCAACCAAGGTAGTACGATCACTTTTAAATTCAGCTGCTCAAAGTTTTACTGTATCAAATAATGGTGCAGAGTCCTCGTAAACAACATCCTGCAGCAAGGATTTAATGATGGCTCGATATTTGGTTTTCTTCATTTTTATAGTAACATCATCGACTAACACAAACGACTCGACTGTTAAACAATAAGTGAGCGTCCAACATGGCTGAAATTTTCAAAAACATCTTTCAACGCAGACGCAATTTTTGACTAGTAACCCCATACTCATGTTGAGACCCGAAACATTTTACCTCCATATGTAGACATACGTAGACCATGAAGTAAAACCACTGGTTATATTCTATATAGCAACGACCTTCACCATTTTCAATGACTTAAACGTTACCATTATCAGTATTATTATTATTATTTATAGTTCACTTAACTATATTGGTAATTGAGGAAGCGATAACATTTAATACGGTCCTCTTTTGCAATAGAATTAATAATTTGTAAGGCCAATTATTACAGGTAAAGTTATTCCAGCGTGATACAGAAGATGCGTCAATTGGGTCACCTTCAAAAGTCGATGTTCCGAATATGGGATTACAAAGTCATGCCAGAAGAAAAAATCGAGAAGGTTAAATTAGCTGTTAATCTTCTTATTAAAGCAATTTGATTATTTCTTATATTGCTTTGAATGAATAATTTCTGTATATGTCATTTGAGTGTCCTCTATCGCATTCAAAACAAATAATTAATATTTTTTTTAATGTTTTCATATTAGTACTGTATTTTTTGTTTTAATCATCTCTAACGTCAGTCAAATCTAATTACTTAAAACTAGACTTTTTCTCCATTCAATGCTGGCTAAAATTATGTAAATTTTGCATTTTGCAACTCTTGCACAACTTTAATACAAGCTTACAAATACATATTATTTCTCTACATACTCTCCCGCCCTAGAAATATATTTTTCTCATCGGATTGGGAGCTTCTTTATTCTATCATCGTAAAAACTTTTCGGACGTTCGTGTAGCCATTGGAGCACAAACGCTTCCACCGCTTCGTTGTCATCAAAACGCTGCCCTCCAAGCACTTCTTTGAGGGGTCCAAAAAGATGAAAGTCACAAGGTGACAAGTCTGGACTATTGGGTGGATGTTCCAGCATTTCCCATCCTAATGTATCCACTTTTTGCATCGTGACGTTAGCCACAAGAGGTCTGGCGTTGTCATGCAGAAGAATTACACTTCTGGCCGACTGCTTCTTCCTTTTCCTTCGAAATGACAATTTCGCGGCATCCAGCACTTCACAATAATATTGCGAATTAATTGTGCGTCGATCGTGGAGAAAATCAACGTGAAAAGCACCTTGCCGATTAAAAAAAAATGTTGCCATTACCTTTCCGGCTGACAACCGCGCCTTTGCCTTCACCGGTGCCCTCTCGCCTCTCTTTCTCCACTCCATACTCGCCTGTTTCGACTCGGGCGTGTAGTGGTGCACCCAAGTTTCGGCACAGGTGACGATGCGATTCAAAAGGGCCTCGCCCTCTTGCTGGTATCGATTGAAGAGTCGCTGCGAAACCTCCAATCGATGTCCAATCGGCTACTTTGCGAAATCCCAAATCATCTGTCACGATCCGTTGGATACTCCCGTAACTGATGTTTACTTCCGCAACGATTTCGAAGAGAGTTATGTGCCGATTTCCCTCTATGAAATTTCGCACCCCCTCGTTGTTGGCCCCAGTCACACTTGCCCTTGGGCGGCGATCATGGCTCTCGTTCTCGACCTTTACACGCACTCCAGAATTTTTTTTGTGCCATGCAAACACACGGATTCTTGACAGGGTGTTGTCCCCGAACTGTGTCTGTAATCGCCGAAAAATTTCAGTTGGGTTCACCCCCTGCTTCGTTAAGAACTTGATGATAATCCGCTGCTCCACGGTGACATGCACTTCTTTCTCGCTCATGGTATCTCTTGATACTAAAGGGACCCGAGAGAGTTGCGGTCGGTTCTCCCCTCTCCCTAACGGTATAGGGTACCTGCGCAGCAACCTCTTCCAGGTCTAGAAGTCCACCGGAATTTTTAAAAAGATCAGTCCCGTTTATATTTGATACACCCTCGTAACTTAGTAAACCCTTGCAGAAGCACAAGTAACGTAATTTGCACCAGATAACTTGCGAAAGCTAAAACAACAGTTCTTAATATTTTAGGAATTCTTAATTGAACGGGCAAATGGATGAGGGAATCAAGTCATAGTTTTTAAAAACACTACGTTTTGTTGTAATGAGTAAGTTTCATAAAAACTCAAATGTTTGGCCATATATTAAACTGCATTTGAAACGGTAGTATTACTTCATCTGCGGAGCAGTACGGACATTTTCGCTGCCGGTCATTTGCGCAATTGTTTATCTGTCCTAGAAAAATTATGATTTCGTCAGCAAAACGACCGTGGTCGGACAAACTTCGAAAATTTATTGCAGAAATTCCAGACTTAATATATGAAGGTGCTAAAATTAAATGCGTAATCTGCAAAAGCCCGTTAATGTGTTGGTCCAGACAACATTGTCTACGACACGTAAATAGTGAAAAGCATGTCTCAAAAAGAAATTGCGCACGAGACAATGAAAAATTTATATTTAATCTATGCGTTACGTTTATCGCATGTAATATACCGTTTAATTTACTAGACAAGGAACCATTTATCTGCTTTTGGAATAACTATTCGGAGTGCAAATTACCAAGTCGAACATCGTTACGAAGAATTGTGCCATCTGCGCGCGAACATATTGAACAAAAAATAAAATCGGAGTTGAAAGATCAAAAATTGTGGTTATGTGTCGACGAAACAACAGATCCGAAGAAACATTCTGTTCTTAATGTAATGGCACGCAAATTGGAACCTCATCAATCGGCACCTTCAATTCTATTAGTCTCCAAAGGAATATAACAGTGTACTGCCGAAGTAATTTCAAAGTTAGTGTTAAATACATTGGACAAGTTTGAACTTTCAACAAACCAACTCTTGATGTTAGTGAGTGATGGTGCTCCAAACATGCTTTCTGTAGGCCAGTCTCTTAAAAAGCATTCTGCTAATTTGTTACACATTACGTGTAAAATTTATGCTCTCAATCTTGTGGCGGATAGTATCAGAAAATGTTATCCTGAGGTAGACGCTTTAATAGCGCATACCAAAGCAGTAGTTGTCAAATCACCGAAACGTATTCGCGAATTTCACAGACTGTGCGCTCGTATACCGAAGCCACCAGAACCTATTCTAACTCGTTGGGGAACATGGTTGCAGGCCGCGTTTTATTATCATAAATATTTTGACAATATTAAGAACGTGGTTTTACAATTCTATACAAAGGAAGCTGCCGCTATCCAGAAAAGCCAGTCGAAATTTCAAGATAGTCAGGTTAAAATGGATTTAAAAATCATTCACGACAATTACTTCGGGCTAGCAGATGCAATAGAAAAATTACAAAATCCTGCGGTGCCGTTAGAAGAATCTCTACAAATAGTGCAACATGTTCACGCACAGCTATGCGCGAGTGAAGACGCAAAAAATGTTTCTGTTCTAGAAAAATTTGAAAGTGTTTTTGAGAAAAATTCTGATTTTGGCACATTAAGACACATCTGTGAAGGTGCGTCAACAGAATCGTTAAGTTATTTGAAAGATTATTTTACTTACGCAAATATTACGTCACTAGATGTAGAACGTTCGTTCTCTGCATATAAACGCATTTTTTCCTCATGCCGTACTAGTTTTGCCGAAACAACAGTTGAAACATATCTAATGTTGCAGATATTTAACAGACATTATTCACTTTGTGATTTCACGGAGGACTCTTAAAATGGTAAGTGTTTGAGCACGTGTTATTTAATTTTTATTTAAAAGATGAGCGAAATTATTTGCAGCAGCAAACATCTCTATTAGCAGAATAACTCTAGTGGAACGCGAGGCCTGGTCGACTCTACGCTACTGCGCGGTATCGCTCGTGGCCAGCTTTAATAATCATTCAATAAAAGATACCAACTAACTCTATTAAAATCTAATTCATTCAGAAACAGTTTTTTGTAACATAACTCCTTCATTCATTTGCCCCTTCAATTGGTTTTATTTCTACCATTCTTAAAACCTTTTCTTAATATAAGCAAGTACCTACTGTAGATAGCACTAACAAGTACAATTCAAATAGGAAAACCGATGACACAACCATATAAATAAGCTCTTATACCATTGACTTCTATTGTGAATTTAAGCTTTATTTATAGCCTGTATATACGTGTTTTCGACGAGGAACACGTTTTATAACAATTAACAGATGATACTAATGGCATGTCAGCAATAAAATATTTATGTAAATGGCTTATTGATTGTCATACTTATCCGCATATTCATATATAGAAAGATATGTGTGTGCTTAGAAATGTACGTACTGAACGTGGTTTATTGGCTGTGTATGGTCCTTTATTATACTCATATATATAAATTGACAAGATATTTTTGTTGATACCGTTGCCTTAGTAAAAAAAGCAGGTAACTCCATTTTTTATCCAAAATGAGATTTGACTGCCATCTATAATAACTGAAAAAAGGTTTAAAGAATTATTATTTCCCAAAAATCATTAAAATTATTTTTCAATAGCCTTTAAAAGAAAAACAATAGTTCACATTGTGATCGTATTAAAATCAAACTGTTTTTTTTTGGTCTCCTGTAAATTTCCTTTTATTACGCTTTTCTCACTAAGGCGATGATACGTACTGGAAACAGCGGTAAAAATAAAAATGCCTGAGCCTTTTTATTGGTATGGAGATGTTGTTCAGCTTCTTGGTAAATGCATAGCTTTTTTAATGAGTTAATTAGAATTGATTCACCAAAGGTGTATTCTGAGTTCAAAAAATGGGTTCCAGTAGTTAAAAACGTAATCAAAAACATACTTTCAGATTGTCTTGTATGGTGGGAAGATAAAGGTTATAACCTTATTCAGAAAATATGAAAAATAGTTTCCAATTTTTCTGTATGGATTCCTAGAATGAGCAACTCTCCTCTGCAGAAAGACTTAATCTCAGCTTCTACGTCAATAGCATCAAATTCTTTAAAAAATTCAGAAGAACGATTATCAGTAAAGCTAGCCACGAGCGGTACCGCGCAGTAGCGTAGAGTCGACCAGGCCTCGCGTGCTCAAACACTTACCATTTTAAGAGTCCTCCGTGAAATCACAAAGTGAATAATGTCTGTTAAATATCTGCAACATTAGATATGTTTCAACTGTTGTTTCGGCAAAACTAGTACGGCATGAGGAAAAAATGCGTTTATATGCAGAGAACGAACGTTCTACATCTAGTGACGTAATATTTGCGTAAGTCAAATAATCTTTCAAATAACTTAACGATTCTGTTGACGCACCTTCACAAATGTGTCTTAATGTGCCAAAATCAGAATTTTCTCAAAAACACTTTCAAATTTTTCTAGAACAGAAACATTTTTTGCGTCTTCAATCGCGCATAGCTGTGCGTGAACATGTTGCACTATTTGTAGAGATTCTTCTAACGGCACCGCAGGATTTTGTAATTTTTCTATTGCATCTGCTAGCCCGAAGTAATTGTCGTGAATGATTTTTAAATCCATTTTAACCTGACTATCTTGAAATTTCGACTGGCTTTTCTGAATAGCGGCAGCTTCCTTTGTATAGAATTGTAAAACCACGTTCTTAATATTGTCAAAATATTTATGATAATAAAACGCGGCCTGCAACCATGTTCCCCAATGAGTTAGAATAGGTTCTGGTGGCTCTGGTATACGGAGGCACAGTCTGTGAAATTCGCGAATACGTTTCGGTGATTTGACAAATACTGCTTTGGTATGCGCTATTAAAGCGTCTACCTCAGGATAACATTTTCTGATACTATCCGCCACAAGATTGAGAGCATGAATTTTACACGTAATGTGTAACAAATTAGCAGAATGCTTTTTAAGAGACCGGCCTACAGAAAGCATGTTTGGAGCACCATCACTCACTAACATCAAGAGTTGGTTTGTTGAAAGTTCAAACTTGTCCAATGTATTTAACACTAACTTTGAAACTACTTCGGCAGTACACTGTTGTATTCGTTTGGAGACTAATAGAATTGAAGGTGCCGATTGATGAGGTTCCAATTTGCGTGCCATTACATTAAGAACAGAATGTTTCTTCCGATCTGTTGTTTCGTCGACACATAACCACAATTTTTGATCTTTCAACTCTGATTTTATTTTTTGTTCAATATGTTCGCGCGCAGATGGCACAATTCTTCGTAACGATGTTCGACTTGGTAATTTGCACTCCGAATAGTTATTCCGAAAGCAGATAAATGGTTCCTTGTCTAGTAAATTAAACGGTATATTACATGCGATAAACGTAACGCATAAATTAAATATGAATTTTTCATTGTCTCGTGCGCAATTTCTTTTTGAGACATGCTTTTCACTATTTACGTGTCGTAGACAATGTTGTCTGGACCAACACATTAACGGGATTTTGCAGATTACACATTTAATTTTAGCACCTTCATGTATTAAGTCTGGAATTTCTGCAATAAATTTTCGAAGTTTGTCCGACCGCGGTCGTTTTGCTGACGAAATCATAATTTTTCTAGGACAGATAAAGAATTGCGCAAATGACCGGCAGCGAAAATGTCCGTACTGCTCCACAGACGAAGTAATACTACCGTTCCTCTCGGTCCGAACTGATTCTACGCCGATGCGCGGTACCGCTCGTGGCCAGCGTTAATTATCAGTGTTAGTGAAAAATATGTTTTATACCCCCACTAACTCACGTGGCTACAGACTCTATGGTGAGAGAGGGGACCGCTGCGCCGAGCTCGGAACGCGTGGCGCTATATCCGATCTGATTAGATTAGTGTTGCTATTGTTAAGTATTGCTTACAAATAATTTATATTACGTGGTTAGAAGCGGCTTTAATTTATACAAAAAATATTGAAGATGTAAAAAAAGGCCGTTTCTATTTTAACAAACGATACTCGCAGTATTGTCGACTGTAAACAAATTCTCGAAAATCCAAATTTATTTCGAGAACTACAATATATCGAAAAATATTTCCTTCATTTACAATCGACAATAAAATATTTTGAAAACGAAAATTTCTCTTTAAGTGATGCTATCCCTAAATTAGAATCCTATATTCAAACGTTGTTAAATATTCCCCATGAGATTAGCACTGAGTAAAAAAAAAAAGATAACAACAACAGATAGAAGCCAAAACTGCTAAATATTTTAATTTTGAAACATCTTATAAACAAATACCCTAAGATCGTACAATAAAGTTTTTTGTGTCTAAAAGTAGCAAATATTATTATTATTATAAATAGATGCTACGAAAATACGTGAAGAAAATGGGTACTTATGGTAACCCATCATGCTAAACAGTTTGATTGTCAACAATGTTTAATGTGATGTCGCCCAGAAGAGAGAGAAACATCAGCGGTTTTAATCTGGAAGCTTTCCAGAAAAGAAAAGTCACAAGACTGCTTAAAGCGCTCTCAAAGGATAAATGCTTATTTTTTTTTTTAATATGCGTTTTATTGCAAAATTTCACTGCAAATGTTGCTACAATTTTTGAATGTATGTTTCTTTATTTCGGTTTTATTGGCTTCACTTCAAATCATTATAAAGTGAGAATTATGTATTTTTACAAGGTAGGCGCCACAAATTCTCGTCCTAATATAGAAAAAATAAATTTGGTAAAAAATATAACAATTTTTATTTTTCAATATAATCTCCCCTAAATATAATCTAAAGTTTTTCCTTCAAAATGTTGTATTACAGCTGCTTACAACTCACTATCGTCCCTAAAACGATCCCTTTTTAGATAGAGGATCATAATACAGAATCATTGTTTCATCTCCCGTGACAATGGACTCCAAAATCGGTTTCGGGTCAACTCCACACATGTTTGAAAACGAACGCGCACATTCGACCCGACATACACGTTGGAAAGCAGAAAGAAGATGCGCTACCCATCTTGCACTAATCTTATTCATACCCAAATGGTTATGAAGAATTCGGCGAACACTTGTTTCAAAAATTTTAGACATCACTGCTAATTGCTTCACTTTCTTATCTTCAATTATTGAAATGTTTTGAGGCGTTATCAGATCAATTTGCCGATCGGGCCGCTCATCGTCTTCAAGGGGTTTTCACCCCAAACGGAAACATTTTGCCTACTTTTTTGTAGTGGAATATGAAAGAGATAAATTGCCATAAATGCCGCCTAACCGTTGTTTAATGTGATTAGGCGTATGCCCTTCTTTTGTTAAAAAGTTAATGACCGTGCGGTACTCAGTTTTTGTTGCATGGGACATTTTCATGCGCTAGTCACGCTGTCTGGCTGGCTACTAAAAACTATTACTCTTTGAGCCGTAATATATATAGTGTAGGCCTCGCACATGTGCAACTATGACGGAACGGATTTTTGAACACCTTAGAACCCGTATAAATCTGTCAGGCCGAGAATATATGGCGCCTACCTCGAATATGGGTGATCGACTTCGCCCCGAGCTCGGAGTGAAGTCTATCACCTTTTAACCAAAGATTAAAAGAAATACGAGCCTAATCGTAACCAATTGACAGCCTGAACATCAACGAAGTTATATTTTTAATTGCATTAAAATATAACAATCTGTTTTTTAGTAATCTAAAAAAATCGTCATTTTTTAATCGATTTCCCCCCGATTAATGGGTTATTAAAGTTCGTTAAATGCCTCCATAAAGGCACATTTATAATAGATCTATTCAAATTGCAGTGACCAAAGAACCGTCTCGATAATAAAGATATTTACTAACTATTTGCCACTGTATAAACTTAATTGCTATTAATAACCCTGGTATTGCAATCAAACTCAGTACCACGCAAATTCTTCTACTTAATTTTCTTTTAAATCAAATAATATCTATGGGTTTAAGATCATAATGCTATTCATATTTTATTACACAACATATGGCCTTTACATCATGATCTTGCACCAACCTCAAAACGTGAAACAATGTAAAAAAAATACTGAAAAAAGGTGGTACTGGTACTCAGACTAACAATTATAAACACATTAGGTGCAAACAATCTGTAATATGACAACAACGATACAATCATGGAATCGCTTAAATGAAATTCCGACAACAAACAAAAACATTATATACGTACTATTTTCTCACCTCAACAAGGTGCCGTAGCGTAAAATCAACATGAGGCAAGAAGAGGATCTTCATTGCCATTAACGTTTCCTTATTATTTCTCCTATTAATTTATTTAAGTAATAATAATAAACAAGACTCGGCGAAAACAGAGAATAACATTGCCTTGAGCGGATACGTACTTGGATATTCGTTATATGACACAGCCTGTAAGCTATAACTTTGTTTGTGTGTGTGTGTTTATACTTGTGTGAGAATGTTCTTTAAGGATAGGATAACAAATGATCATCTCGGCAACTCAAAGACATATATTTACATAAATGTGACGTTTGCACGTGTAAATTCAACCAATCAATTAAAAACTAATAAAGTGTTTGCCTGTGAGAGTATTATATATAGAGTGCATCATTTGAAATTGGCCGCAGATATTTCTTTTTTCAACTTTGAATATAATTAGAAGGTCAACAAGATGACACAAACAATGGGGAGAAACTTCTAGCAAGGCTATTGCAGGAGATGTAAAGCTTGGGCATACTAACTAAAAATTACCACTAACAAGGGAACAACTGAAGAGATAGAGAACATGGCAGTTAGAATAAGATAAGGAGACACTCTGTCAACCACGTTTAATGACCAAAGCAAGAGAAATACAAAAGGCTGACAGTAGTGGAAGAAGCAGATATCAGACCCACTGCTAGACAAAGTATATGCAACCGACCAGAAGAGAAACATACGATGACTTAATTAAGTTGGGAAACTATATTTTTGAAGGAGTTGACTACTTTACATATCCAGATGTAGGCGAAAAAATGTTAGTTCACGGATCTAAGAACGTCTCCAAGCAAGAAAGCGTGCATACTGAAGCTTTCAGCAATATCTCAAAGGTAAAAGGAAAATCCTTAAATCCAAGCTAAGAATTCACAATACAGCAATCAGACCGGTGGCAATATAAGCGGCTGAAGCTATGGGTCCTAGTTCCAGTTCTAAAGAGAATCTAAGAATCTTCGAAAGGAAATACTTAAGGAAAATCTTACTCCCAAAATATGTTAAGGACGGAGAAGAATATCGTTTTCTCAGGTACCATGAACTGCAGAACATCATGGATGGAGAAGATATAATGTAATTCATCAGGCGCAGATGTTGTGGTAGTTTGGACACAGCAAAAATGTCTCTTCTCCGACAATTTTTTCCAAGCAAGCCAAAAAACAAGGAATTTAGAATTGGTCAACGTCGTATAGAGAATACAATGAGTTTATGCTTCTAGCTTATCAAGAAGAACAATATGATTAATTTTAAACTGGAGGAACCCATCAATCAAAATCAATTTGTCATATTTGGACAACAAATTTGGTGTTCCACAAGGTTACGCGAAAGGATACACGAGGATAGCCTGAAAAGTTTCCACCTTAACACAGAAACGTGTATTTTTTGTCAAATTCAATTTTATTTCTCAACACATTGTCATTGTGAGTCTTATACACTTTTCCCAGCGACGCTCCCAACCCTTTAATCCGTCCAAATAGTTATTGATATCTTGTTCCGTAAAGTGATGACTTCCTCATTCGATGAAAATCTTTGTCCTCCGAGCAAAACTTTGAGTCTAAGAAATATAAGAAGGTGTCTGGGGGCCAGATCTGGTGAATAGGGTGGATGGACTGTGAAAGTGTGGGACGGTGCATTGTCTTGGTGACCAAAATCTTGCTTTTTCTTCAAATGCGGCCGCTTTCTTGCAATTTCCGCCTTACAGAGATAAAGAAAACTTAAGAATCATCGAAAGGAAAGTATTAACGAAAATCTTGGACCTAAAATATATTAACGGAAGAGAAGAATAGTGATTTTTCGGAGACCATGAATTGTAGAACATCGTGGATGGAGGGGACATGTAATCCATACGGTACTTGACATTTCAATTGTCAGTACTTGGTACTTGGTGCTTTACTTTCTCAAATGCTGTAAATGCTTGTAAATAGAAGTATTGGATACTTGTTAACTTAAAGCACTCCGGCTATGTGCTTGGTATTCGGTATCTACAGCATTTTACCAAAATGCTTTACACAGCTCTGCAGAAGGTTGAAAAGAAAATTAAGCAAAAGGACTGGAAACCAGTAGAAAAATAGACTAAGGAGACAGCTTCAACTAAAATGGGGAGATCAAGTGTAGGATAACAATAACAGGGAAAAGATAGTACAAAACAGGCGAAAGCGTATAAAGTCCAAATTTAAGAGCAGATTTGTTCGAAGTGATAGCGTCAAAAATGTAAAAAGTACACGTTCCATTCTAAATGACATACATTGTATAATAATATGTTAAAACATACGTACCTACTAGACAAGTTGGTGGCAGACCAAAAAAACTTGTTTGTTAAAAGCAGCATATTTGACGTTTACAACATTGTAAATGACGTGATATCCTACCTATACGAAATGCTAAATTATTCAGAGATATCAAATGAAAAGGAGATTGCATTTTAAAGTAACCGACAACTTTAATACTTTAACAATTTCACATAGAAGTAAGACTGAAATGCATTTGTGTTTGTAAAATAACGGATACTTCGTCGAATACGTTCTTTTGTCTTTCTTTTTTAATGTAGATAAGTACAGGCGGCAAAAAGAATGTATTAACACTTGTTATGCATATATTGCGTTAGCCTTGGATTCAGATCCAATTGTTTATCTTTTTCTGTCTTCTAGGAATTAAAGGAATACGTTTCCTTTGGAATGGTTTCCTTTTATAATTGGCTGATGTTCTTAGATTATTTCTGCAGGCTAATTTATTGAATCGAATAACTATGTGTACTTATATGCAAATGAAATAATACCTTCATATATTTTGCAATATATTGCTTATATACGTCGGTGTTTTAAGACTTTAATGCTGAAATGCCTAAAGACACTAAAAAATCATTCACCTGCAACAAACATTTCCTTTTTCTGACTTAATTTTTTTTCCCAAGCAAAAGGAAAAGAAATAGAGAATTCATCAACGTCGTATAGTCGTAACAGTTATGCAGTATAGATAATTCCTAGAGTTTCTGCTTCTAGTTTGTCGAGAAAAACGGTATGACTAATTTTAAGTTAGAAGAATCCATCAATTCAGTCAATTCGCAGTATTTGGACAACAATTTTGGTGTCCCACAAGATTCAGCGTGAGACCCGGCTTCGAAATATCGATACCACATCTACCTCTGTTTTTGAAGAAGCTCCCTTGCTATTCAGGATGTCTTTGTGGTCCAGAAACCTATTTTAAGAATCGTAGCAAATGGAAGTAGTACACATGCCTGTAGAAAGGCTTTCAAAGGAATTATTAATTTGCTAGCTTTAAGTGGGTTATACGAGGTTGGCGCCATAAATTCTCAGCCTGACAGGCTTATACAGGTTCTAGCGTATTCAAAATACGTTGCGTCATGAAAATTGAGTACCGCGCGGCCAATACATTTTTAACAAAAGAACGGCATACGTCTAAACGTTTAGACGGCGTTTATGGTGGTTTATCTCCTTCATATTCTACTGTAAAAAAATGGGCAAAATATTTCCGTTTGAAACAAGAATTCCTTGATGATGATGAGCGCTCCGGTCGGCCAATTGAGCCGATATCTAACATTTCTAAAACAAGTATTCACCGAATTCTCCATAACCATTTGGGTATGAATAAGATTCGTGCAAGATGGGTACCGCATCTTCTTTCTGCTCTCCAACGTGAACGTCGGGTCGAATGTGCGCGCTCGTTTTTAAACATGTGTGGAGACCTGAAACCGATTTTGGAGCCCATTGTCACAGGATCGTTTTGTCTTATGATCCTCTATCCAAAAAGGAATCGTTTTAAGGAAGATAATGGGTTGCAAGCAGCTGTAATACAACATTTTGAGGGAAACACTTTAGATTATTTTTACAAGAGTATATATTAATTGATCGTTGTAAGAAATGTATTGAAGTTAGGGGAGAATTTCTTTTTTTTATATCAAGCCGAGAATTTATGGCGCCTACCTCGTATGCCTTAATTAGTTGATTTCGCATTCCTTTTACAAGGTTAGAAGTATGTGAATTATCGCCAACCTGCATCAAACCAAATTTTCCTAATACGTCACTTTTAAACTTTGTTAAATGCACAATGTTAATTTAAATTATTTTCAGAGATAATTAAAACCATATTTCATTATTCATAATTTGAAAAAGGTGTCTATGAGCACCGAAATGTTATATAGGTTAAATTTTAACCAATTTCAATGAGTATTATTAAAGAATAAAGGCCGCTATACTCAAGAGTGTTTAATTTATTATTAACCCTAGAACGGCCAGCTATTTTATGTTAGATGGATAGTCGGCCAAACCATTTCCATTTTTGCTCTAAGTGTAAACAAACATCCAATCCTTTTATTAATTTTTTATTTTATAGATAGAAAATAACTTTATAGCCGGGGGCTAAAATTATATCTTTGTAAAAATTCTTCTAATACCGTTTGATACATCATTACATATCTAAGGAATACAAATTTTTCCAATATTTTCCTCAGCACGATATAGAAGATTTGACTAAAAAGCTGACATCTGAGGTCGACGAACCCTTATCTTGGCCGTTCTAGGTTTAAGTAAATTGTCCAAAATAGATCACAGAAGAATTAAGGTGAAATTAAAGGGTAATTATTAAGGTTCGACAAACGCGTGCTACGGCAGAAGCGCCGAGAGAGGATTTAGGTCGATGCGAAGCCAAAGGAAGCGTTGCTTATGTTGCAGTTTTACGCGGCTTACCGGGGCGATAGTATTTTGTCGTAGTGGACATCAAGACGTTAATAAAAGGTAAGAATATATTATTTTTTAATAATACTGTATCTCACGTACCTACTTTTGAGCGATACGCTTCTGATGTTGCACTCGTTTGTCGAAACTTAGCAATTATCCATTGCTATTAATTTCATTTTGTTTTCTAAGTAAACCCATACGTCACCCAAGGGTGATTTTATTGCTATTATTATTGTGGTGTATCCCGTTAGTGGTTTAGTGTTTTGAATGGTAATGAATGAGAAATATTTCCTCGGAATTCCACCACATTGCGGTCACCACCTTCCTGGCTGTTGGAAATTATTTCACCATTTTAGGTGAAAAATTACCACCTTGGTCCATTCTCGGATTTATTGTTTTAGTTTTGGAGTATGATCGTGTTCCTCTACGTAGTTCTACTTAGAACTGGATGGAGCAAGTAGATTCAATGAATTCTCGTCAAAACGCTTTCAAGTTACGAGGTGTGGCAATTAAATAACCGGACTGGTGCTACAAAACATTTTATTGATCACCAATTACATTACAAAGTTTATCCCCTTCAATGTACTCTCCTTGCCGATCCCTACAACGCTCCATACGAATTTTCCACTGTCGAAAGCAGTACTAGAAGTCCGTTTCTGTCAGCTTGTTGAGAACCTCCGTTGTTTTCGCTTTCACCGCTTTCACACTGTCAAATCTTGTCCCCTTAAGCTCCAATTTTACCTTAGGAAATAAAAAAAGTCACGGGGCCCAGGTCGGGCGAGTACGGTGGGTGGTCCAACACGGTGATGCCGGATTTCGCAAAGAACGCCTTCACAGACAAGACGGAATGGGCTGGCGCATTGTTTTGGTGGAGCACCCAGGGTTTGCTCTTCCACAAATCGGGTCTTCGTCTTCTCACTGGTAGTTAGAACCCCAGTTTCACAAGAAACTTGAGGTTAACTCGTTGCTCGATCTGAACACTCTGCATTTTTCCGACGCGACGCTAGCGTAAGGACTTGAACGGACGATTGCTACAGCGAGACTGAGCGACGTACAATCGTGCCCATCGGGCTCAGGGTGGGGGAAGCATCTACAAGCACAGCACACATGTTCAAATTTTCCGCAACATTTTCTTGAATCAACTTAACAATTGTCTTAAACAAAGAAATACAATTATATCATTACAAGTATATACTTCTCTTAAGAGGGGAAAGAAACTTTAAGAAAATATTTCTTTTGATTTAAAACAGTTATTGTATTGCGGATAATTGAAAGATTAATTATCTTGATTTAAGGTGAACAGCTTTGATACAAGTAAACGTTTCTCTGCGTGTAGAACTTTAGCTAGTTCGTGAATATTTTTAATTTGCTATGATGGTACGGAAGACAAATTGTGCAGATTATTATCATTCTTAATTTATAAGTTATAAGCAGAAAAACAGTGGGTAATGGAATTACTCATCAGATACATACATCCACCAAACGCAGTTATTTTGGCATTTATCATTAAATCTTCTAAATACTTCACTGTTCCGTATGAACTCTATTGTATATTTGTCAACAATCGACAATTATGTTCAAAAAGGTCCTTTACGCACGCTCTTTACATAATATGCAATCCTTTGCAATTAGTTCTTCATTAAGGATTCATTTCATGTTATGATCTTTAGTTCGACATTTTTTCCATGAGCATTATGCAATCAATCATTTTCGGAACAATAAGTAAATCTTATCACTAGAAACAAACAAAACATGTAGAGAACTTTTCCAGTGGATGGTTCCCCTTTTATTAACTAGACTTGGCTGTTAGGTCGCTGGATTTGAAACGTTTCACACACATCGCCATCTGAATTGAACAAATCACTTGCGAGTATGTTAGGAAGCACACTTATTTCTCTTCCAAAAATGTTCACTAAATCTTCTAATTTCACTCTTGATTGAGGGAATTTGTAAGTCTTCTTAAATTACCTGGTTACGTACATACCACCGCACATTGACAACTGTTCAGAACACTTTATATTGGAATATTTGCAAGATTTTCAAGACTAAATTGCTGCCTGTGTCTGAAAGCTCAATTCAATAAGACCATATTTGTTTATTATGGATTTGCAGATTAATACTTTCAGATTTTCTACTTCTAAATCAATTCATTTGGTGTAGCTTAAGACAAAGTTGTTTTCTTTTGACAAATATATGTCTTTTCACGTTAAACGTCTGTCAAGTTACAACCCAAAATATCTATTTGGCGTTGTCTTCTTGTGGTATTTGATGATTGCTTAGATAAACAGTGAGACAGTTATCTTGCTACATTGTAAACGTGACATTTACAGATTTTGTCTAGTTGGCGTTGATTTTCCATTTCTAAACCATTTTTAGATATTGTTTCAATGATAATGCTAATATAGCTCATGGTATTTGTGGAATCATTCCCAGCAAGAACAGTGCGAGCAGAGCAAAAAGAGCACTAACACATATACATGTTCCTGCCTATCTGGCGTCATCAGCGTGGCTACGATCACTCACCTTTCTGCTGCATGCATTGTGTCTACATCTCGATTTATGCCCTCAAAGTCCAACAACAGCACTGAAAATATCTCCCGACACACCCTACCGCCAAGGAACACAGTCATGCCGTCCTAGACCGTCGCGACACACACCGGAGTGCAGATGCCCGTCACCTATTTTATCTCTGCTCGCATTGTTCTTTCCGGGAATGATTCTACCAATACCATGAGCTATCTTAGCATTATTTTTGATTTTGTTTCAATGAGTTTACAAACTTTTTGAGGCCTTGATATTTTACTGTTCCATATCAACTTTATCGTATAGTTCTCACCAATCGCTTGTGTGATATGAACCATATCCTAAAAGGTTTTTTACGCAATCCCTGCACCGTCACATTATATGCAATTCTTGGCTAGTTTCTCATTTAGGACTAATTTAATGTTATTATTTTTAGTACTACATATTCACTCTAATTTATGGCATGTAATTTTTCTCTATGAAGTGGTGAATGAGTTTACGACATTACTTATTTTCTTCTTTTGGGGCACCTTGTTGAATGAATAAATTTGTTTTATCAACGTTATAATTAAAACAGCTCAGCGGTTCTAGGACAAAAATGCCTAATTCTGACTGTGCGAATGCCAAGAATCGAAGGTTCGAGTCTTGATTAGAATTTGTATGATGGGAGTAAGCCAAGCAATTTAATCAAGTCACACAAACACACCAAGGAAATCCAAGGGTCCCCAATAAAAAGCTTTATTACAGCGACCAAAAGTTATAACTTTTCCTTTCAAGTTCCATCCCTTTCTGAAGATATCCTACCCTCCCTGCTTGTCGACCATATACAGAGGGGCGGACAACTAGCTTCTCAGTCATTTCAGAAAAGTTAAACTTTTTCATAGTAAATGTTCGCGAGATGAAAACGACATCAAGACATCGTAGAATCGGCCGCGTTGAAACAAAACACAGAAACGGACAGAGAAAGAAGAAAATACAGGTAGATGGACAACAGAAGAATGAGCGAGATGCAGTGAGAACAGCGGAGAATAGACCCTGAGGCGCTGCAAAGGTTGAAGCAAAGGAAATGTTACAAGGCCTTCCAGATATCACGGAGATTGTAGCGTTTTGTAATCAGCCGGAGTCCGTCTCTCGTTCTATCTCGTTCTACGGCGAGGTGGCGGAGTTCGCTTCGTTTCGCCGCGTTTTTTAATTATTATTTATAATGAGTAAAAATAAACTAACTTGGCCGGGCGGTTCGCCGGTTGTTGAAGTCTTCATGGTGTGTGACAGGTCTTCGCTGCGGGCACAACATCCACCGCAAGAAGTTTATGAATAAAATTATCTATCTATATATTTATGTATCTATAGCTATTGCTTACATACAGATGTAGGTACTTACATATATACATATAGATACTATACTGTTGCGTTTGCTTTTTCGACAAGATCCGTGTAAGACTTAAGCCTGAGATACATACTAACGGCTTTTATTGGTGTTCTAATGTTTTACTTATATCAGGGCAAAATTAAAAATAAAAAATTTCGAAATTAATAAATTAATTGTACAGTCTGAAGGTCCGGGAGTGTTCCTAGGCGCTCTTTCGGCAATTTAAATTAAACTATATCAATTAATACAATTTTACGAGTATCAAAACCTGAAGAGAGAAAACTAACTTGGAATTTGTTACGTACTGGAACCCTGCGTATTTCTAAACTACCAAACTTGACTTCTATTTTGTATTTATGGTAGAATGAACCCCTAGAAAATGGGTACATAGTCAAACACGTGTTACCTGGATGAATATTTTGACTACAAGTGAGAAATTGATTAGTTGATTAGCGTCCCCTGACTCTGTATTTTAATCGCGATAGCGATTGCTTAATCACGGCTAATTTGGATAACTATACTTTTTGAAATATAATTTGATAATAAATTTCAAACGAATATTCCTATTTTTAAAAATGGCATAATGCATGCCATGCAGGGACGCAACTGGAAGACGGAATCTATGCTACTTTATGACATTTAATACGATCAACAATTGTACAATATTAAAATTCACTGACAAATGAATACAATGAATGTATGGTGTCATTCGTTGTAGGAAAATATTCCATTAAAATTGAAGATTTAGGGTGCAGCTAATAACAGCGTTCGATGTTGTAAATTATAATATTACAGTACATATGTGTAAGCAACAATACTACGAAATTTGAAACTAAGAGAATAATGGAAGTAAATCGATGAGATAGAAATGTTGTTACATTGATATATTTTTTTTCTTATATTCCTTAGAACTTTTGTCTATAATTTATAGTTTTGCTTGAATAAATTTAACCATTTTAGTGTATATGGATCATTCTACAACATATGGAATTTTCGATGTTTTCGTACGCATTTCCCAAACCCAACAGATATCGAAAAACTGATAAGTACGTCCTGGGTCCTTTCTTTCAGGAAAATAATTAAATTATCGCTACTGCGATTGATATCGAAACTACAGTGTTACTCCAAATTTTAGCTGTTGTGGTTTTCCGTAGAACTCATTGACGTGGGCAACTCTTTTTGCTATACGCCAGTGGTTCTCGATCTTTTTGAATTCATGGAACACTAAACTCTGAAATCTTTTTGCGCGGAACACTTACAACATAAACTTTAAAGCAGGCATGGCTAACCTTTTTAAAATCAAATTGCTCGCGAAAATATTATGGAGAAAAAAAACGGAATAGCACTTGCACCTGCACACACTTACCACACTCGCTTCGAAATGTTATATTCATAAAAGGGTAAAATAGTGCAAAGTATTGATGTGAACATATTTATTTGAAACTAACTTGAAATTGTACATAATTTGTCAGTTTTCGTTGTTTGTTCACATACTTATATTGACAGTATTAAAGTAAACAAAAATATCAGACAAAGACACTCAATTATTGCACCAATTATCATTTTTCTAATATTTTGCAAAAGTTTCATATTTTTCTGTATCGAAAAACACTGGTAAATCATTTCTTAGTTGCGACACACGATTTAAAACTTTATCATGTGACAATCACCTCATTTCCGTATGAAGGAGTAAACATTCGTAATCTGCGTCCATAGATGAAGAAAGTTTGAAAACTCGGCTCTTCGTTGGTGTCATTTTAATAAAATTAACCATTGGAAACTACTTGATCCAATACTTGGTTTAGTTTCTAAGGCATTGTCTTTATGACAAGTACCTCTCGACGCAAGAAACTGTTTTGAAATATATTTGGGTTGATTCATTTCGCTAAAGTCCTGTGACTGGTTCCATCATAGATGCTATTTCATCAGTGCATAACTAACTATTTCTTTACAATAATGAAAGAAAATTTTAGATTGTAAATGGTTAAGATGCAAATAATTAATCTTGAAAAGCATACAATTTAAATCACCTTTAAAATCTAACATAGCTTACTAACAAAATATAAATTAAAATTCTTAGAAACAAAACAATTGCACAGAAACACCTAATATCAAATAAATTACCGACCGCACAGTAGCAATCTTCGACCCGTGCCCACTTAACATAATCGTCAGAGAGAATTAATATTTCATATTCAAACGAGCTAATCATTCGGAGACGATCAACGCTCGATAAATATTCATATATAGGCGCCATTAACATGTCATTGCTACCAAATCAAAATTTTCCCAAGATAGGCCAATTTTCATCGTCGTCCGAAATAATTGATGCGTTCCTGACATTTCGAAGATATCTCCTAACATTGTAAATTTACGACCGCACCGCCGTAGAGTCCGCTGTAAACAAATTCGCTTGTCATTTTACCTAGTAGATGCCTTGTTGACAACCTAATTGGTCATTTCTCATTGTAAATAGCCTTAATAACCTGCGAAAAAAAAAAACTTATACACATAGAATGGTCGTCATCATCAATGACTTGCATCCGACTTGGTTTTTTTTGTAGATGTATTGAATTGAAAAAGTGTTATAAAAATTTGCATTAATTATTACTATAACAGATTATATATTGTTTATGAGGAAAATATACATATCTTATTCAGTAATATACCGGGTACCTCAGATTTTGTTGCATATATATATATATTAATTCATATATATATATATATATATATATATATATGAAATGGATGTCTTTTTCCACTGCCTCAATCCACTTGGTTTTCGGCCTTCCCCTTTCCCTCCTTCCGGCAATTCCCCCTGTTAGTATTTGCCTTGTTATTCTTTCCTCTGGTAATCTCTGGACGTGTCCAAGCCACCTCATCCTTTGTACCCTAATTACATTTGTAATTGATGCCTCCCCATATAATTATATCACTTCATTATTGGTTCTTCGCAACCACAGTTCTCCCTCCCTTTTCCCTCCAAAAATTTCCCTAAGGACCTTTCTCTCCCATACCTCCAATATTACTCTTTCTTTCTGGTTCATTTTCCATAACTCACTGCCGTAAAGCACAACCGGTCTGATTATTGGTTTAAAAATTCTTAATTTTGTCTTTTTTGATATTTCCTTTGATTTCAATACATGAGCTATATATTTAGTGCCCTTTACTATTCTTTCTCGAAATTCTGTTTCCTCGTTATTATTCTCTGTCATTGATACCCCCAGGTAGTTGCATTTTTTAGCCCTTTCAAAGTTATATCGTTTAGCATTCAGCAGTAAATCCTAAATTTGTCTCTGGTGTTCTTTTTTGTTCTTCATTAATTATCATATATCTTGTCTTGCTCTCATTTATTTTCAACCCCTTGTCATTTGCTTCCTTTTCCATCTTGTTGGGTTTATTAAATTTTTCTTGTTCCTGTCCAAAATTTCATCCGCATACGCCATAATTTATACTTGCTGATTGTAGATATAACGTTCTATTTGTTAATATTCCCGTATTCTCAATTGACTTATCTGGCTATTTGAATAGTTAGAAGATTACTTTTTGGGATGAAATTCTAGGGTAGGAAATGCGCTTCCAAGTGCATCTTGTGTATTAATACAGGCTGGTCCGAAAATAGCCCAATGAAAAAAAATATATTTTTTTATCAGATATTCCGACTCCCCTTGTTTTTCACTTTACAACCATGTGGCATTACTTACTTACGTTTCTTTCAAACATTGACTATTATCAAACTATTTATACTCTTGGGAAACAACAAACAAATCTCAGCTGAACATTCTTTTGGACTCCTGTTTGCGGAACATAGGAAAATAAGTAGCCATGGCTACCATTGCCAAAATAATTGTATCTGTCACTTAAGTACTATACTTAATCAGCTGTTGTCCAATTAGCTTTTTTTGGTAAAAAAATTCCGTTTACTTTTAATATTAATGAATACGTTGATATGCCTACTGTTTATGGAGAGTGTGGAAAAAATGGCTGCTCAGCGAAAATTCGACACAGAGCAAAATTTCCAGGACGTCGAGTACCTTGTCCTGGAGCTTTTCAATATATTGAAGCAAAAATGAGAAATGAAGAGGATGGTGTAAATGTATTGGCATATATTAGTATTAATCCTAATGTTTCCATAAGAAGTGTAGCGAACGAATTAAGTGTAAGTAAATCTTCAATATACAGAATTTTGAAACAAAATAAATATCATCCATTCCAAGAGCATTTAGTGCATGGGCTTCGTCCTGCCGAGTTTGATATAAGATAGGAATTTATTGCTCCAATGCATCTTTTAATGAACGAGATACCTGATTTCTGAGGTAGAATTTTATGGAGTGATGAATCTCGTTTTCACAATAATGGCGTCGTTAATCAGCACAACTTTCATTATTGGTCGGTTGAAAATCCAAAATGGGTTAGGGAAACAAATTTTCAAACAATATGGGGTACAAATGTTCCGTGTGGACTGTTCAATGGCCGTATAATTTGACCATATTTTTAAAGTGTTACTCTTACTCTTATGGTGAAAGATATATCAATTTTTTAACTCAAGACTTGATAGAACTTTTAAAGTGAAAAACACTATATGAATTATATGACTACCTTTTCTAGATATCGCAGTATAATCGATATACAGTGAGGTCCTAAAGTTTTAATTTAGTGTGATTTTAATATTTGGTGAATCTGGCAGAAATTACCACGAAGCCGAAAGAATATTATTTAGTGAACGCTATCTGGCTTGACCAATTAGCAGGAAATATTTCAGAGAACTTTGCGCTAAATTCATGATAACTAGTAGTGCAGATAGGACGAAATCTACTGGACCGCCTACTTTGCCAGAAGACAAGAATATTCAAATCATTAGAGAATTTGTAGTTGCAAGGTCGTTTGCTGTGAAACAACCTTTCATATCGCCGAAGCATTTGAAGTATCAAAAAGATCAGAAAAAATAATTTTTAAAAAGTCGAATTCCATCCACATTAAATTAAAATGCTTCATGGAATAACGGAAGTTGAGCCACATAAGCCAGTTGAAGCCAGTGAAACCATGACAGTTAATATTGGGAGACAAGAAACTCTTATTTAAATGGGCATGTAAACACGCAAAATGTGAGGTACTGGAGAGTTGAAAACCCTAGGATATTTTACGCTGAATATACACAATCTTCTTAGAAATTAAACGTATGGGCTGGAATTTTGGGAAATCATATTGTAGGTCCCTTATTTATAAATGGGAGTCTTGTGTTGCGGAATGAAGTACAGGCCCTGATTTTGAATATAAGTAGAGACAATCCTATTTAATATAGAGGTTATCTTTCACCAAGATAGTTTTTCTGCACACTTTGAAAAAAATGTGCGAAATTATTCCAGGAAAATGGATAGGACGACGGGGTGCAATTGAGTGACCACTGAGATCTCCCAATTTAAATCCACTAGATTTTTTGTGGGGACATGCAAAAAGCCAAGTGCGCCTGCAAGAACTTGATTCAATACAACAATTTGATCAAAGGATAATAGACGTTTGCAGAAGTGCTATTACTGACACCCTTATCAAAGTAAGGAAAGAAACTTTTGATTTTATTATTGTCAGTAAGTGGAGGGACAACATTTTTTGAACATTTATTAAAATAACACTCCTTTTTATTTAATTATAATTAGAACAATTTGCAGTTATAGAACTGAGATTTGACAGATTCACAATTATTGTGATTACGTTGCCAAGCGGTGAGCTCTTTGGATGAACTAGGTGTCACAGGAGATTTTTTCTAGCCAACTTTACATAACAACAAAAATAGATTACCAACACCTTTATTGCTGTATATCACAATATTTCTTATGCTAAAATATAACATATGTGTTATCGTTGTGTTCGTCTTTCTATTGCCTCCCCAAAAACTTCCGGTGAAACCGGAAACGCAATTGAACTGCCAATAACACCAAAAGATAATGAAAATTTACCCGCTTTCTCCAAAAACGCTAGCCTCAGTCGATCAAAAGTCAAAAGGGGAGGGGTACTTTAGGACCTCACTGTATAAGAAGTGTTCCAAAACTGAAATTTCGGTTTCACTCTGTAATACAAAAACCAACCAAGGTATCAAAATTCTGTTTGTATCCGTCTACATATCGAAAAAAGTTGTCCAACAATGCCCAAACCATAAATTTAGAAACGAAAGTGGAATACACTGTACAAAAATATTTCTTTTTGTTATGTATAAGGATGGTAAGAAAAGTATCCGAGTGTGTGTACTGTGTGAGTACTATTCTTCGCTCAACGATCGTACGAAATTTGGGAGAGATTCATCAAGTAGTGTTGTCTTTGTGGAAGCATGGAAAAAGAACAATACCGGTCAGTGATTCGATTTCTTGTTTGGATGGGAAAACGTGTGCGAAAATCAAAGAGATGTTTATAAGGACCATGCATCTTTGGTGACTACCATAAAATACTGGCTTAATGAATTCAAGCGTATCCGAACATCCGTCTTTGATCAGGAGCGGCCAGGTCGTCCCATTGAGATAGCCACGGACGATATGATCAATAAAATTTATATCGTGTTAGCAGACCGCCGGGTGAAGATTAGAAAGATTGCTAATATGGTAAACATCTCAATTGAATGCGTGCAAAACATCCTTCACAAAAAATTGAGTATGAGAAAGTGATCGGGGTTCGGCCAGGTCATCCCATTGAGGTGACTGCGGACGACATGGTCAACAAAGTACATGATACCGAGTTAGCAAACCTTTGGCTGAAGATCAAAGAGATTACTAATTTGGTAAACATTTCAATCGAATCCTTCAACAAAATTGAGTATGAGAAAGCTATTGGCCAGAGATCTGCTGACGATTGATCAAAAACGGAATCAAATGACAACGTCAAAGCAATATTTGGACATAATTTCTGCCGCGTTATGGACTGTAGATGAGACATGGATACATTACTATACGCTGGAAACTAAAGGTCAGTAGGCAAAATGGGTTTCTTCCGGCGAACGTTCACCCAAGAAGGTGAAGACGCTTCCATCAGCCGTAAAAGTTATGGCGACGATTTTTTGGGATTCGCAAGGCATAAGCTTAATTGATTATTTTGAGAAGGAAAGGACTATCATGGGATACTATTATGCCGAAACAATTTGACGCTGTACTAAAGAGAAAAATGCCCCATTTAATCGAAGAAAAAATTCTCCACCATCATGATAACCTTTCGGTCCACTCATGGGCAATTGCAACAGCAAAACTAGTCGAGTTACCGTACGAATTGGTGCCCCATCCACCATACTCGGTAAATTTGGCCCCCGGTGATTTCTTTCTTTTTCAAAACTTGAAAAATGGCTTGACGAAAAGCGGTTCACGTCAAATGAAGAGGTCATTGCCGAAACAGAATTCGCAGAGTTCCAAAGAAATCCTGTTATTTGGATGGCTTAAAAAATGGGACATCGCTGAACTAAGTATATAGAGCTGCAAGGAGATTATGTCGAGAAATAGATTTACTAAATGCAAAACAATTGTATTTATCATACACTCCTGGTATATTATAGGTTTACAGACGTTTAATGGTGACAGATTAATGTCAGAAGAAGGAATGAATATTTTGGTACTTTTTTGTCTCGAACATGAGGACGACCTGTTTCTTTTCTTTGTTTTCTTCTTCTTGTCATCATAATTCATCCACTACATATTTCAATAACGTTATTATTCCAATTGCGTGTGCCCTTCATAAATTTAACATTTCAACATATTTTACGTTCTTAATTGGTAATTAACTTTTCACAATTAGCCGATCGCCTATTACACTTTTTGCTGTAGCGCATTCATCATTCGGTCAGATTGAATACTCTCCCGTACTCAATACACGAAAAGAAGTAAGCTGGATGATTGATGGATTATGTCCGATGAGTAGTAGTATATATACACAAGAAAGTCTTCAGTAAATTTATTTGTTCACACGATGAATTTAATTAAATACGTCTTCCTATTGATCTTCGTCGACATCCTGATGCGATGTGGAGAGGCTCATTTTCTTTGTATACGAGTTATTTTTTGCGGCGACAAGAAGTGATGGTATTACAGTTGGTCAGTGGCAATAACAGTAAAAGGCTTTTATTCTTTTATTACCTGGAACATCTGCATAATGTGTTTTATAAAATAAATAAGTCTACTTCCAGTATTTCTTTTTGCTATTCCCTCCTTTTATATGCAGCACTTCTTCTGACAATGACGTCGACAGTATTTTACAGCAAGTTGGAATAAATTAAACGATGCAAAAAGAAAAAAAAAGGAATCGCAACAGCCTTCTTAATGCACTTAGATGCATGCAGCTACTACATACACCTAGCACGGTTTCAACCTTGGCCGGTACGAACAAAAACGATTCATTTGTTTTACCGTCATAGAGGAGAGCTGTTTTAAGTACGTCGGTTGTACATAAATAATGTATTCTTTTTTTGTCTTATTGATAACTTTTTTAAACGTTGTAAAGACATAAGTATAATGCAGTTATTAGTATATTTCTACGTTAAATTAAAGGATTTTCTTGTATAATTAACACAACATAACTTAGGAAACAAATTTTAGGGAATGCTTTCTTTAACATCTTTGTTTCCGTTCGTGTGTGTGGTTCCTCCTCGCCGCGGGGGTAGTCTGAGAAGCTTCAAGTGTGCACATGAAGATGGCTTTATTTCTCAAAAATATTTTGGTAATATAATGACGTATGCGTTGAAAGATACTTTTAAAAATTTCATCCATGTTGGACGCTCAGTTGTTGTTTAACAGTCGCTTGTGTCAGTCGATGTTAGTGTTTCTGCAAAAATTGAAAAAACCGAATACCGAGCCGCATTTGAAAGGCAATACGCCAAAAACAAATTTGAAAAAATTATTTTATTGTTGAAAATACATTAAATTATACATTGTGACGAAAATAAACTAAATCAAACAAGAAGACGTCAAGATATGCTATGGTGCATATACGAATTATTGGCCTCAAACTAAGGTTTGTGGTATGGTTCGAAGCAGTCGCCATGCAGATATATATTACACTTGCAGCACATGTAAATGGTATGATTTTTACACAATTTGCAACGGCGTCTTGCTTTATATTTGTGTTTTATAATGTGTCCCGTATTATCGTGTCCCATTACTAGGCCTGGGGCTTCGCGCCAGGTTAGAGGTAAGGTTGTGCGGCCCACGATGCGACATATGCATACAGACGAATCGACATGAGCTACCTCAGCGAATGAAATTTGTGTTTTATTGCAACAGTTTCTTCTCAACCCTTTGCAGAGTTACACATAATTATAAAAGGTTATGTATGTACATAAGTGTGTCTAATGTACAACCCGCAGAACAGTTGGAAAAACATGGAGACTCAAACCACATATGACCTACTGGCTGTACACTACTGTGGGAAGACTCATGATAACCTATGGCTGCCTGGTTTGGTGGCCTAAGATCACACAGAAGCATGCGATAACTAGTCTCTCGAAAATTCAGAGACTGGCATGTCTATGTATAACAGGAGCTATTAAAAGCACTCCAACAGCTGCTATCGAAGCCATGCTAGACCTACCTCCTCTTGAGATTTATATCAAGGGAGAAGCCAGAATGGGTGCATACAGGCTTTAAAAATACTAGCAACTGGAGACCCCACAGTGGATCTTGGCACACCAGAATAGAAGCTGTAATAACAAACCCTAGCTATGATACGGGTAGCGATACAACATTCTCCAGGATCTCCTATGACAAACCTTTCAAAGTTTTCTTGAATTGGGAAGAATGCAGGGATGGAGAGGGGAGAAAACCGAAAACACTAGTCTGGTACACAGATGGGTTCAAAACGGGTATTACATCTGGCGTTGGTGTATATGAGGAAAACCAGGGATACAAAGTATGTGTATCACTTGGGCGATACACCACGGTATTTCAAACAGAAATATATGCTATACAAACCTGCGCGTGGGAGAGCCCGCGTCGGTGACCGCAGGGTGAGACGATTTGCATTCTCTCTGACAGTCAGGCAGCCTTAAAGGCACTAGCATCTTATCGTATAACCTCCAAACTAGTATGAGAGTGCCTGCAAACTCTAATGGCTCTGTCTAACGACAACAAGGCCACACTGGTGTGGGTGCCAGGGCACAGGGGCATAGTGGGCAATGAAATTGCAGACTAACGAGGGAAGGTTAAAAAATGAATTATATAGGCCCTGAACCGGGTCTAGGTATTACCAAGAGTGCAGTGCATGGTGCAATTAATGAGTGGATCATAACACAACGCCAATTAAATTGGAAACATGCAGCTGGACAAAAGCACAGCAAACGGATGATGGGAAGACCGTCGCAACATCTGACTGCTGACCTGCTTGAATTAAACAAGATACAGCTTAGGGCAGCAACATGTCTATTAACAGGACATGGCTGTTTGAGAGGTCACTTGCATAAGATGAGTATCTACAAAGATGAACCCTTATGTACACTTTGCAATGAGGAGAAGGAAACAGCCCCTCACATTATTTTCGAATGTGCAGCGCTACCTCAACGCAGATTCGCTACGCGAAGCACAATTGAACTACCAATGGAGAAAGATTTACTACATAGGCTCTTAAACCTGATTGCGGGAACTAACCCGTTCAAGTAAAACAAAACCGAAACAGGAATAATACAATAGGCTATTAAGCTTCAGTGTTAGGGATGTAAAGACCAGCCCTGCTTTGGTAGAAAAATCAATCACTCAATCAATGCCTAACGTACGCAAGGAAAATAAACGACCGTTGGCTGATAAAGTCACTAAATTTATCAGTGAACTTCCGGATTTAAATTATAATGGAGCTAAAGTATTGTGTAAAGTACACACAGCGAACATCCTTCACAGAGGAAAATTTGAAAACAAACCTGATGGTACAAATTTTTTACCAATCTTATCCACGCTGTTAGAAGAACCTTTATTATATTTTATTATTTATTAAACTTAAACCTTTTATGTGGCGTATTAGAATTAACATAACCTTAATTTCAAAAAGCAATCAATATAAATGCAAATATTCGTTATTTTTTAAAAACAATAGTGCTTTTTACTACATACCTATAGTTACTCATACATTTACGGTAGTAAGTACAAAAGATTTCTGGAGAAACTTCTCTGTTACTTAATATATTTTGGCTTCCATCGATGAATTATGAAGATCTGCAATTCCTTGGAATTTCCGACGTAACTAAATACTTGAAAAATTTCTTTCCAGTAAGGAATCGAACCTAACACCTTCCGCTTGCTTGAAATTGCGGAAGAACGGTCGCATTTGAAGAAAAAGTAAGTTTTATTCCACTAAGACTACCCACCGACTTACACTTCAATGGCGGCCATGGCAAAAATTCACAAATTGGGGGTTCGAATTGATAGGCCACACACCCTATTCACCAGATCTGGCCATTAGCGCCTTTTTTTCTGTTTTCTAGACTCAAAACTTCGCTCGGATGATAGACATTTTCATCGAATGAGGAAGCCATCACATTAATAAACGCCTATTTCGCAGCAACAAATGCAAACTACAATTTGGACGGATTAGAAAGATGGGAGCATCCTTAGGAAAGGTGTATAGACTTACAAGGAAACTATGTTGAGAAATAGAGCTTTCACAAAAGAAACTTGCTTGCGTTAGGCTGGAAACCTTTCAGACTATTCTCATATAAGATCCAAAAAGGTTGGTTATATTAAGGCAGTTTTAATATTATGACTTCAAATACTAAAGAAACTAAAATTAAATTTGGATAAGACTAATTTTAGGAAGACACAGGAGACGTTTTGGTACAACCCAGTTACAAATTACGGGAAAAGTTACTAGCAAAATTACCAAAATAAAATTTCATATAAAGCATATCTAAACATTATTATGCTGGGAGTATGAGGTAAAATTAGGGTTAACATGTTCTGATCTTCATCTCCGCTTTAAAATAATACTAGAAATGGATAGAGTACATTTTGGAGAGGAGCTCTAGTCTTAGGTCTGTTTCTACGTTCAGGTTTCAAGACCAATCAAGACCATTGCAATATAAGCTAAATATTAATAAAAAGTAGATAAGACGCATCTTATGGTCCCTCTTTATTTGGAGAGATAATGACGTCAGCTAAACGCTAGACAGCAAACGCAAATTTTTATGGGATCAGCTTGGTAGATAATCATATTTCTCCTATTCTATAATTAAGTATCAGATATTTCAATTAAAACAGACAGGAAAGCAGTCTTCTATCTTCCAATTAAATTTTAGAATTTGAAATATTTAAGAGCAACAGTCCCTTTACAACACCTAACGTAAATTGCACATCACGTAATTGAATACGATCGGACAGAGCGATATAATTGCCCAGAAATTCCACTGGGTAAATTTTAAATTTAAAACTGCTCATACATAATAAAACAGAGTAGGCTACGTTAAATCAACCATATATCTACGTAAATGCCGACATATACATACATATTCCGCACAAGGAACTATTATTTATTTATACATTTATCTCAAAATATTGTGAGTCCATTCAAGGGCAAACCGACGAACTGGAAATTGATTTAACGCAATAGCGAGAGCCCTGCCGGTGAAACGCAGGGAAGTTCAGCTGCCCCATTGGAATTCATACCATGGTCCACTGGCAGGACGTATGCGAACTTATTACTTTCTTCTTTTACCGAGCAAATGCAATTGCTTCTTCCTCAAAATGTCAATTACGAGTAAAGTTAATTTTGATGTATGTCAGCTTGGAATCGTATAAATCAAATCGAACGCTGCTATTTTTGTTTGTTAATTGCTTCATGTTTCCGTAAATGTATTCATATTCGAACAACTTTGGAAGAAAGAATGTTATGCATAGAGTATAATTGATTGTTAAATAGCTAATCGATTTAAAATAGATGGTAAGTATTATGAGGGTATGACGTTGGGAAATCCATTGTCCCCTTTCATAGCCAACTCGTTCATGATCAAATTTGAAACGTGTCCGAAAGAGGACACTGTATATTTTCTTAGAGTCTAGTTTAGGTATGAAGATGAAATTTTCGCGATTTTTGATTACTAAGAAAAACTTTATTCCAGAATTCTTCGCGACACTTAATTCAAAATTCAACAACTCAACAACCAACTCCCGTTCCTAGGTGGTTTAGTAATTAGAAACAACAAAACACTAGAATGAAATATCTGTAGAAAGAAAACTAGTACTGACATATACATTATTATATTATATTTATTATTATACTTATTAATTTCTTTTGTTTTGTATTTAGTTATTGTATTATTCCCTTTTGTATTGTTGTTTTTTTTCCGACTTATTTCAAACTTTGGTCATTGAAATAAAGTTTATTATTATTATTATGATTCTAATCCTTGTGGATAACACAAAATGGCCGCGATTGAATAAAAGTAAATACAACAAAGAACCTAAATGTATAGAAAATGTTATTGAAATCCACCAGATTACCTCCGAATCCTTGCTTATTATCTTCTTGTATATGTGTTCCTCTTAAACTAAACATAGGGCTGATCTATGTACCACAAAGCAGCTTTGTAACTGAAGTATCAGTTCTTAGTTGTACTGAGTTCCATTCGTCAGTAAATGTCAAAGTCAATATTTTTGCATTATTTCTACAAAGTTATTGTTTGTTCCATTTTTATTCTTCCCATAGTTAGAAATTCGTTTAATTTTCAATTTCTTTTGAATTATTTAGTTTACTTATTTTTTTTTTTCTATTTTTTTTATGAATTAAGTTTAAATGGGATATTTACTTATTATGTATCAAACTATGACAAAACTAATAATGAAGCGAAAATGCACAGGTAAAATTATTTAATATATACTGTGTTGTAGTGGCATAAGAATTGAAATTTTACAGCAGATGTAAATAATCCACAAGTATGACATTTACTGTCAAATTTAGCAGATTAAAATTTGTCTGTTTTGCACAACACTTCGGCAATCTAAACCAGCCCTACCTTCAGAAACCCATCAAAGGGATGGAAGCCTATGTTCAGAGATAAAAAAATGCGGGGTATATTTTATTGCATAACCAAAAACCATTAACTTAGGGAAAGAGAATGGATGGCATGCGGAAGTAAAAACTATACAGAAATAGGAAAAAATGATCACGATAATATCGCTTACGTCAAATAAATAAACATTTCCTACTACCGACTACGTAAGTGAAACATTACTGTCCTGATTGGAGCGACGTTAGTGGTATTTACCAATGCCAACTATCGCAGGCAAACTGTATGGAATATTTAAAGAACATTATTTTTTCGAACATATTCAATTCATTGTATCTTGAAGGCTAGAACTCCGAAGGGATATGTTCATTAAAACTTTTCCGTCTACGAAAAACCGCCAGTGACATTTTCATAGATAAAATCTAGACCAGCCTGTATATTCTAGACCAGCAATTACTTTTATGCATGACTAGAATTACCCCAGATCAATTACCTCAGGAATGCTATTATTGAAGGGATTTTTCAGATTTTTTTTGCGATAATTTATTACATGTACGCATGAGGAAATCTAATTAGATATCCTCATTTGTACGTTTTTGTCGAGTAAATTATTGCAAACGCCTCTACAGAACTGAACAAATCGTATTGCTACAAATTCTGACGCGACAGTAGCCCCAACTACTGGCTTAAACCGCCATAGGTTAATTAAGGATAGGTGATGGCATTACGTTTCAATTAGATAATTTATTGTTTAAGGATCTAATTAGAAAGGTCTTTTTCGCGAGTTTGGTGCATACATGGTTTATATGGCTCTTCCAGATTAATTTTCAATCTAAGGAGACAGCACACACTAATCTTACAGGTTAATGTTGACTTAGGATGCTTTTCTCTGATGTCCTTTGACAAACCCATTTTTCTTGTGATGTTCATGATACCAAACAAAAATTACATTTCCACGCAACATCTCCCCATGGTATTTTCAAGAAATCTTTTCATTATAAACGAACTCAGTATGTACGTACAATATATTTTGTTATCGTGCGCAACTACACAACTCTACCACAATATCCGGTCACGTCAAATATAACAATAACAGACGAATGTCTACTGGGTACTTCTCGTGTTAATCCGCAAGAAAAATACCCATCAAAAGGAACGTTTTAAGTGAATTACACGAATGACAAGCATGAGTAATTGTAATTTTTCAATGTGATGACTTGCAAATTTTCGACTCTTGGCCATCACAACGCATATAACCGCACCAGCGTGCCACTCTAGGACACAACGTTAACGCTAAACGTATTAATTAATTAAACTGAGATCTATATAACCACAGATTCATACACAAGGAGGTTAGTTGCCCATGTTATAAACGCCTATGGTAAAGAAGGCGATCGAAGATATCTTTTTTATCTCTTTTCTTTTGACCCAGCTGTTGTCCCTCAAGTTGAATCGTATTGTCTGCGTTTTTATCTTCTTAGTTCTTCGTTCCTTCTCTTCGGTAAGTAGTAAAACGGTTCGTCTTCATCAGTAGGTCGAATCTTTTCAAACATGAGAGAATTGTTGTCTTTTATGTAAGTGTTAAAATCCTTCATGCATCGTCTATGGATGTTTTGAGTGTATTAAATAAACGTTTTCGAGATTGCGTAACGGTCCTGAGTGATGCTTGAACTGTGTTTCTATCTTAACATGATTTTTTTTCCTGAACAATGTTTTCATTGGTTTATATTTCTGTTAGATTACGAAGTAGGTAACATATAATAAGTCATATAGTAATATGCTTCGAATGGCAAAGACGTTTTACTATAAAAACTGTAGAAACTCGGTTTGAAATACGATTCCTGCGGGTACTATACCTTGGGTTCAAATCAAATTTGCATACCGAATTGGTCATTATCGGGTGGTGAATGAATTTTGAACAGCAGTTTTATTTCAACTGTTATATTATTTTTATCTAAGCTGGAACTAGTTTCGGCAATGTACCATCATCAGCGATACAGACGAATATTTGAAACTTCATTACTGTTATCAAATGTCGAAATGAAAAATTTGACGTTTATAATAATAATAATAATAATAATAATAATAATAATAATAATAATAATAATAATATCTTTATTTCCAGAGAACATGTATAACATGAGGGAAACAAGTCAACAAACTATAACAAAATTAACAAATATTAGTACTTGTGAAATAACTGAAGTAATCATTCAACGAATAACAATTGATATTTAACAATAACTTTTTCACATTTCCTTGAAAAGTCTTAAAATTGAAAATATTCCTGTAGTTTATAGGCAATGAGTTAAATAGTCTACAACCCATCAAACTTAAATATTTTTGGAAGCATGCAGTACGATGACAGGCTGGTAGCAAGTAAAATTAATTTCTTGTAAAATAAGAATGTGAGACATTAGATTGAAATAGATGTCGATACCTATACACAAAGCGAAGAACCTCATATATGTATATGTCATAAAATGTCAGTATTCTACAAGATTTGAACGTACTCTTACAAGAACTGCGCCAACTCAGGTTAGTCATCAATCTCACCGCGCGTTTTTGCAAGAAGAACACCCGCTCGGATGAAGAACTCATACCACAGTGCACCACACCATACGCCATCCTGGAGTAAAAGTTGGAATAATAAAAGCTTTTTAAAATTGCATAGCTCCAAGACATTCTGATATTAGAGATAGCATAGCACACCCGAGCTAACTTCCCGCTGAGTTCCTCAACATGGGCCGACCATCTCAAATTTTCATCAACATGAACTCCCAGGATCTTGGCTGATTTAATAAAGGTAGTGAAAGTAGTATCAAGGAGAAATCCTTGTACGTTAAATTTGACTTCGTTATGAAAGAGTATGAATTTACTTTTTGTAGAATTAATAATTAATTTATTAGTATTCATCCAGCTGAAAATTTGCATATAAACATTATTAATTTCAATAAAAAGGTCAGTTAAGGAATTGGAACTTATGAGAACATTTATATCGTCAACATAGAAAGTAAGATAGCTATGAGATTTTAAGGAGGTTGGCAAATCATTAATATATATTAAAAAATGGGTTAGTCCTAAGACAGAGCCTTGTGGAACACCTGTTCCTTAAATCTGCACTCTATACTACAGGCAGTTCGTCCAATGTATGATTTAATACATCGGCAATGAAATTCGTGGATACTTTTACTTTGTAGTTTAAGTAACTGATCTTTGTTTGAAAACACAAGTTGCTCGGGTTTCTGTACTGTGTTGTATCCAATTTTTCCATTCTTCTTCTCAAGGACTTTATTATCCTGCCCGTCCAGCGTATGGTAGATAGGTGTCAACTGTTCCTTTAGAGCTCTCATCTTTCCACTTCTTAGAGTAATTGTCCCTGTCTGGATTTCCTTTGGGCTGGTTAACGAGGGGCAAAAAGGTAACAGCACTAGTCTTTGGAGAATCTTCTGAAGTAGCTGACAGTATGTTCAGCGAATACTTCAGTAACGGTTATATTACTATCTAAATCCGTGGACCCAAAAGTATAAGAATTGCAAAATTTTGCATTAGAAAGAAGAAAAGAAAAACCGTGTGTAGCTGAAAAATCTTAAATTCAAATTGACCAAATTAAAATCACTACAGCCATGATTGTATTTTAAAAGTATTACGCAACTCCTATAGTAACAGAATCCAAAAATATCATAAACCCACCTAATAGCACATATCCCACAATTTCCTGGTCAAAACGTCAAAGTTAGTTTTCCATTATTGCATTCACCAACAAAGAGAAGCCCCACGAAAACTACCTTCGTCGGCGGAGTTCGGTTGCCCTGGAGTACGTCGGTTAAGTAATTGAGACTGGTGCTGAACAAAAAGTTAACCTGGTGCAGCACGTCACGGAGGTCATAAAGAAATTCTTGCGGACTAGACATCAACTGACACCACTTATAGGAGCAAACAGCGTGCTTGATCTCAGTGACTTACCTAAGGGGCACTCGCTTGATCCACGATAGCGGAGTACCATTTGAAGAATTTGGAGATACTCCAGAATAAAACGATGCGACACCTGGTCGGCGGGCCATGGTTCGTCCATAAAGCCTCCGAAAAGACTTGCAGATTACATCGTTACGGGGGCATCTCCAGGCCCTCTTCAACCAGATTTGGGAGAGGATAAAAGTCAATGAAACCCCCATAATTTAATGTCCGGGTGCCGCGCGTCCGGGACCGACTATAATAAAAAAAATCGAGCCCAATAACAATCACATGGTGATAATAAAAACCAGGGGAATCCACAGGACATGATTGTGTATACCTACACACTTTCTGACAGTGGGATGTGAGCTGCTGCTTGGAAGCTTGGAAGGTATAAAGGTCCTAGCCCAACCCTAAAATATGAATATGGATCATACCACCAACATCAAGAGTTGATGCGGTAGTAGCATCCTTGCAAACAACCTTTTGTTGGCGATCCGACAGGTAAGATTCAAACCATTTTAATGCTCGGCCATTAATACCATACCTTTGTAACTTACAATAGAATTGAATGGTTAATGCAATCAAAAGCTTTGGATAGATCAATCAGCATAGCTGCAGATGGAGAACCGCGGTCGATGGATTTAGCTATTTGACTGACGTAGTTATATAAAGCTGTATTTGTAGATCTGTTTGGGAAGAATCCGTGTTGGTTATCACAAAATAAATTAAACTTTTTGAAGTAATTTATTATATTTTTGTTCATGATTACTTCATAAATCTTATAAAAAGTTGATAGAATGCTAATTGGTTAATTTTCAACACTACTAGCATCGCCTTTTTTAAAGACAGGTGTTATACAAGCAGTTTTGAGGTGTGATGGGAAGATGCCTTTGTTAAAGGATAAATTAACCAAATAAGTCAGAGGTTGCACCAAAGACCTAGAACAATTCTTAATAATGCGAGGAGAGACTCCATCATCACCAGCACTATGAGATAAGTTTAGTTTAGTAATAGTATCGAATGCATCTGATTCATCAACGGGTGAACTGAAGAAAGAATGTAAATTATGCGGTACATTATTGCCAATAGAGCAAAAATCAATTGGAGTATTACCATAGTTTGAGATGACGAGGTTTTGTGTCGAATTAGTAAAATGATCGTTAAAAGCATTACATAATGCTAAAGTATTGGGATATTTATCTGGTAATTTATGATTTGCGGATTAATTCAATCTATTTTTATTAATTATTGACCAAATAGCCTTTGTTTTATTTTTTGCTTGTAGAATGTAATTATCGTTATTCTGAATTTGTTTTAAAGCAATAGTCTTTTTGTAATATTTTTCGTACCTTATATAAGCGCTTCTATGTTGGATCTTTATTACTGATTAAAATATAAAAGATTAAAGTATAAAAATTAAATGGTGAAATTTGAAGCGGAAACATTTAAATATTGAAATTTGTTGGTGAAGAGTTGAAAGGGGTTAAATATGAAAACAAAAGATAGGAGAACGTTGAATTCAGTTTGGAGTCGAAATTGAAATATAACAACAAATGGGGAAGGATAATAAAATGTAAAATTTAGGATCAAAATTACAACACGTGTACATGCTTAGTTTTAGACCAGGAGAAACAAAAAGACTGGCAAATATTCAATTAATGCCAACATTAGTTTAAGAATATTTTCCCCTCTCTTTTTGTAATTCATTTTGACATTACCGAACCTTACAACATGGACCATCTGCAAGTAAAAAGTCTTTGTTTAAATTACGTTTTACCCGTTGGGAATAACGCCGCTTCGCATCCCCATTCAGAAACAGGCTCTATCGAGTACCCTCATTTTTAATAGAATTAAGGGATTAAAGCCTGGGAATCTTAGCGGGCATCTCAGAGTCCTTGAAGAACCCAACATAAACTATCTGATGCACATTGCAAATGACACGATCCCGACAATTTTGATCAGTCTTATAAGGTGATCATTGAAAGACGTACTGAGTGGAGATCAGGTGAGCCTCAATGCAAAAGAGGTACCCTGGCATGGTATATGGACGGCTCAAGAATAGAGGGAGTCGAAGCAGGTATAGGCATTAGTGATCCTAACTACCACCTAAAAATGCCTACAAGACTCCACACTAACATATTTCAAGCAGCTGCTTTAAACCTGTGCGCCATAAAGAACCTTGAGAAAGGGATACTAGGCGCAACTATAAATATATTCAGCGACAGTTAGGCAGTTCTAAAGGCTATTAAGGTCTACTCATACGAATCTGGTCTGATATGAATGTGCGCACAATTTAAGTCAATTGGAACGCAGTGACTACGTTACTTTGCAGTGGGTCTCAAGCCACCAAGGGATTGAAGGAAATGAAAAGGCAGATAAGCTGGCCAAAGAAGCAGCGAACAGGCCTTTCGTTAGTCCTGACCCCTTTTGTGGTCTTCAAAAGAGCCACACAAAGCAAGCAATTAAAACATGAGAGCAATCGTTCAGCAAAGAGGGTCTTAGACTACTGGCAGGATTTTTGACAGGTCATGTATGTAGCTCTAAAATATCACTTATTTAAACTAGGAAAAGTTGAAGATTCAATCCGTCGTCTATGCCAAGAAGATCTGGAGACGACAGAACACATTCTATATAAATGTGTTGCTATCAGTCGCACACCACGACACCAACATTTCAGTAGGCCATTCCGTGGCATCTTCTGAACCTAAGGAAGATGATCCTAGAATAGTACTAAGATTTATTATAACAGTCTCCCTCCAACTATTGTAACACATACAAGGGCACTTGGTACAACAGATCTATTAAGGATGCAGTGACTGAAGAGATCTGTACCATGATCCGACTATAATAAGAATAATAGTAATAATAATAATAATAATAATAATAACGTTTTACCCGCAAATACGACAAAGCAAACTAAAATTTGTGAGAGGTATCAAATAACAAATTCCTGATAAATGTAAAAATCTAAGCGTTCGGGTTAGTTTTTATTTTATACCTATTATTCCACACCTTCTATTCACCGTATATTTTAAAGTTGGCAGTGGCTATAAAAACGTATATTCTGTTACCATGCGTCTTGCAAATTATTACACAAAACTAATAGGGTTAAATCGGTAAATAATTTTGTGATCTATAAATAAACTCCAATAATGAAAGTATATAAGACTACCAGATATGTCGCTAATTTGTAATTTGCTTTACATTTTCCTCATTTTTTTTTATACGAAACAAAACTTATCTCATATCTTTGTAATAAATGTGGAGATAAACTAGTTCTTTTTCTTATTAAAATGATAATTTTTCGGGCTTCAAAATTTATAACTACAATATATATGTAGCAATTTATTATATATTTGCTCACATCCAAAAATGAAGCCAACAAAAAGCTATATCCAGCCCTACAAGGGTGGAGGTATTCTTCACTTACTAGTAGCGTTCGGCATCATGGTAGAAATCAGTCACAGCTAAAGTGTGACAAAAGGTTGCACCCGCAGAGGCGCCGTGAAAGGAGCTGTGTTTACTATGTACATACAAGCAATCGGGTGGACTGTCGGTTATTATCGGTTGATCGGTGTGCGTGTACTATTTATAATGTTCGAGAAACTAGTGGAACCGTCCGGGGCGTACCGCACAAAAGTAGACACAGCACTAATATAAAAATTATAGATTGTTGCCTTTTATTGACGTATCGATGACCACTGCGGTAACGTGCGACTGCCATGGTGCGCCGCGTAGTACTACAACATAAGCAATGCTTCCATTGTCGATTCGGTCAGGCCTCAACGACGGTCTGAAAACGTTCTCGTATACTTTGCAGCATCTAGTCCTATAGGATCCGTCAAGCTTCCTAGAGCGGCTGCTAAATTGTTGATGTTATTTAACGAATCTTGTATAGATAAGTGGGTATTCTCTAACTGCGAAATAATTTGTGTCACTACAGAATAGTTAATGGAAATGTCATCTATTTCTTTTTGAACTACCGAATCGGAAAAAAGTTGCTGACTCTCGCGAACCGCTTGAGAATTAGAAGAATTAAGTTTGAAAATGACGTCTTTCACTTGGGAATAATATTTGCGATAGCAAGTACTGCCTCGATCCATGTTCCCCGTCGCGTCAATACAGGCTGAGGTGGTAGCGGAATTTGCGGATACAATTGCTTAAATACGCGGATATGTTTGGGAGATTTCACAAACACTTTTTTGGTAGATGATATTAAATCGTTCACCCTAGGATACTTGCATCGAATTGTTTCTGCTACAAGACGACATGCGCGTATGAGGTATGTTATGTGAAGAAGAGTCGGAAAGCATACTTTTAACATCCTACCAGCTTTCAGCATTGTTGTGGCTCCGTCAAAAACTAACATTTTGGGATTTGGGCTCCTACGATACAAAATTCTCTTAACATATTTTTTATTATGTTTACAACGGTTTCGGCATCAGTTCTTTCAATCCTTTTACTGGCTAACAACAAGGAAGCTGCTAGACTACTACGTTTTAAAGGACGCGCTACAATATGAATCACGCTGTGTTTCTGAGCATCACTAGTTTCGTCCACAGTGAGCCAGATTTTTTGATTTCCCAACTCGCCTTTTATACAGTCTTTTACTGTACTTTGCACATGTGGTAAATTGTACCGCAATTGTCTTTTTGTTGGTAGCTTCCATGATGGAACATATTTATCCCAAAAAAGACGAAAGTGTTCATTGTCTATTAGATGTTGTGGGATGTTGCACGTGCTCAACACGAAAATAAAGTCATACAAAAATTGCCAGTACGGAATATTGTTTCTTAACTTCAATACATGACGTTTACTTTTAATATGACTTCTACATTCAAATGTCGTGCGACCTAGCAACACTATACCGCAAAATATATTTCTTCACATGCGATGCAAGAGGTACACCAGGCTTGCGTCCCATGTTTTCGAAAACACACGATAAGAATCCGATAAATAACCGAACGATCGAACTACTCAATGTCTATCGCATTACTGAACTCTGCATCCACATGCGTACACCCCCCCCCCCCCGTCTTTGCGGGTACAACCGTTTGTTACGCTTTAGTTATAAAGACCCATTGTATTCGCTGTGAATATTCGCTAACAGAGACGCAGTTAGGCTTAACAGGTCAAAGTGAAAATTGCTATAAATTACATTGCCGCAAATGATGATGCGCTAATTGCTGCTTTTCTAAAAATAGTCATAAAAAATAATCTGTGAAATCTGAAATTTTCCTTCATATAAACTGTAATCCGATTCTTTATATTTTGTTGAACATTTACTAACATTTTGGGAGTAAGATTTTGTGTAATATCCACGTTACGCATTGCCTTAAGAAATTATTAAGAAAAATTTTTCTTGAGCGTTTCTATTTAGCTAAATAGCTTCTTTTAGATACTCTGGAGAACCTTTTAACTCTTTTTAATACCACTCCCTTGCTTCTTTTCAATTTCTAACACATGGTGCTCATGCCAGTTTTTACTGACTTTCCAAGAGTCGCAAAATATAATAAAAAGGAGTTATGCAAAAAAATTATGAAATAACACGCTTATGCACCGTTCTGACATTAATTTCCGCAATTCACGCATTTTCTGCAATGTAATTCGTTTTAATTTGAAACGTCAGCATCGTTCGACAAAAATTTATAAACGCGCGTACATTAAGCTGAAAAAATTAATTGAAATATCTCGGCTGACTTTGTAAAAGTGCATCACCACCTTTGCAATTAGGTATGACCGCCATAGCCCTCGGTATTTTATTTTTACAGATGCTCTTGTTTGTTGCGGATATTACGTATTTTTTGTCTGGTATATCAATTAAGCTTATTGAAAACAACTTTGTATCTTTACTGAATATTTAGAGAAGCTGGATTTAATTTTCACCAGGCCTACTTGTTTATACCTGTTGAGCTTTTTCGATGTCACTGTATAAAGTCCCTCGGTCATTCGCATTATCGAATTTTAAAACCAATAACAATAAAATTAACGGTCGTCAAATAACTTTAATTAATCATTAAAGCCTTCGGTAAACGTTAGATATTTTTCAATTAATGTTCTCGTAGCCTACTGGTATTACCTAACCTCGAAATGGGCAGCTGCTTCTTGTGCGCTATCTCGCAGTAGAACTGTTAAAGTTAAAATGACATGACAAGGTTATTAAGTTAAAGTGTAGATAATGGTCGTCAGGAATCCGATATGATATACATACATAATAAAATTTCTATTATGAAGCTAGAGCGATAGTGGTAAGGAAGATGAAGAATGTATACGACGGTAAGCTATTCGAGATAAGCGAAATGACCTTAATAGAGGGACTAGATTTTCCCGGATCGTTTTTATAACATCTAAAGCTCGTATAATGTCTCCTTTACGAACTAATTTCAAGAGCGAGTGCTGCAGTTTTAACACAAAGTAAATACAAAGCTGAATACCCTGCCTCCAAAGTTATTTCTTCATTAATTGCTAAATGAAGTTAGACAAACTTTATGTATTAAAAATTATTGAAAAATAAACTAATATAATTGAGTATCTTTACTTAATGTTGATTGTCTTTACATCCTTAACACTGTGGCCCAATGGGCCTATTGTATTATTCTTGCTTTGGGATCGTTTTACTTAAACAGATTAGTTCCCTCGATCGGATTTAAGAGCCTCTGCAGCAAACCCTTCTGCAATGATAGATCAATTGTGCCTTGCATAGCGAATCTACTCAAGTGGCCTCTCAAACAGCCATATCCTGTTAATAAACATGTTGCTCCTTTAAACTGAATCTTGTTTAGTGCAAGCAGGTCAGCAGTTAAATGTTGCGACGGTCTTCTCATCGGTTGTATGCTTCGGTGGGTCCAATTTAATTGGTGTGTCTATGATCCATTCATTGTACCACGCACTGCACTCTTGGCAATACCTAGACCCGGTTCAGGTCCTGTAAAATTCATTTTTGAACTCTCTCTGGCTAGCTGGTCTGCAATTGCATTGCCCACTATACCCTCATGTCATGGAACTCCTTGCTGCGTTTAGACAGAACCATTAGGTTTTGCAGGCACTCTCATATTAGTTTAGAGGCTATATGATAAGATGCTAATGCCTTTAAGGGTTTGTATAACATATACTTATGTTTGAAATACTGTGGTGTATCGTCTAAGTAATGTATATATTTTGCATCTCTGGTTTTCTTCCCTCTCCATTTCTCCATTCTTCCCAGTTCAAGAAAACTATGAAAGGTCTATCATCGGAGATCCTGGAGATTGTTTTGTCGTTACTCATATCAGAGATATGGTTTGTTGCTACTATTTCTATTCTGGCGTGGCCCGATCCACTGTGGGTTCTCCAGTTACTAGTGTTTTCAGTCTGTGTGCTCTCATTCTAGCCCACCTCCTGATATAAATGTCAAGAGGAGGTAGGTTTAGCATGGTTTCCATAGCAACCGTTGGGGTGCTTTTAATGGCTTCAGTTATGCATAGGGATGGCAGTCTCTAAATTCTCGAGATTGATTCTTACATGCTTCTGTGCGATCTTAGGCCACCACACCAGGCAGCCATAAGGCATTTGTTGGTCATTTTTTCTACTTAAAGTTACTTTTAAGTTAATATGCAATCAATCAAAATTTGAGAACGTTCGGTAATAACCTTTACAAAGCAACAGAATTCTAGTAGAAATTAACCCAAATACAATTTATGTTATCTTAATGGTAAAACAAGCAACACAAAAATTATTCTTTATATATATTTCAAAGAAATGCTGTCGAATATTAATCGTTGCGACCTAAATAGATCAATTGTAACAATGTGTTAGATTCATTGGAGGCTTTTAACGAACCTTAATACTAATCTAGGATCTTCTTCCTTCAATTCAGAAAGTGTTAGAAATGGCCAATTGAAATGTTGATATCATTTGCATAGAATGTGTTCTGTCATCTCCGGATCTTCTTAATATAGACGTCATATTTGATCTTCTTCTTAGTTTTAATGAGTGATGTCTTTGAGACCATCCGTCGTGTCAGTGAACATCATTGCTTTGCTATCTTTGATGAGCCTGATATAAATGGTTTCACCTGATTTTGTCTCGGTATTTTTTGCCAATATGAGGCCTTTTGATTTTCTTCCCATTGCCTAATCTTCTGTTTTAGGTGGTTCTTCTGTAGCCTACAATAAGCGTTTTTTGGCCAGCTTATCGACAATTTCACTTAGTTCTTTGGTGGCTTGTGGCACTCTAACGTGATTTCACATCCCAAATACAGTGGGCATGCTTTTCTTGACACGGTGTTGGTCCTAAACATCTACTTTATGATGTCATGTCTAAGGAGGGTATGTAAAGGTATGTTGTCCAATGTTAGATTGCCATATTCCACAATTTGTAGATCCAGTAGAGTTTTCAAGATGGCATTGGCAATCCTGAAACTGTATGAAGGATCCATTTGCTGGCAAAACAATTTAAAAACAAAATAGAATGGTGTCAGACGAAACTAGTACGTTATTCCAGTAGAAAAATGTTTAGTGTGCTTATTCTTTTTTTATAATATTGTTGATTAAAATTTTGGGTTTCGAGGCAGAAATGAATTCTTTTTAATATTATAACAACAAATTGTGTGCAAAATACCATCTTATGTAGTTGCTCCAGGGAAGTTAGTGCTATTTCACATTTTAATTTTCCTTCACATGCAATAGGTAGCATATTTAAATAAATTATTATCAACATACATCTAATCGAATTGTGCTACGCTGATGACCTGGTAATTCTGGGAGAAACAGAGAAACAACTGCAGGAAAATATAAACATTTAAAATCAAGCACTGAAGTCGAAAAATATGTCAACAAGTAAGGAAAAACCTAAAACAATGATAATTGGAAAACAGAGAGAAAAGCACAGTATAAAAATAAATTATGACCAACTAGAACAAGTAGAAGAGTTCAAATATCTGGGAGTAATAATAAATGAAGAAGGAGAATTAGAAAATGAATTAAACGAAAGATTAGCAAAAACTGGTAAACTATATAACAGTATAAAGATAATTTTTTAAGTAAAAAAGAGTCCCCAAAGAAGTAAAATCAGCAATAGTGAAAAGAATTGTAAAACTGTAACATTCTAAAACAAAGAAGTAAACTGACAAGTATGGAAATGAGACTATTGAAAAGAATAGAAGGAAAAACACGATGAGATAAAATCAGAAATCAAGTATTCCGGAAAAGCTAAATATAGTCCCTGTCGAGACAACCATAGAGCAAGGACAACTTAGATGTTTGGGACACGTAATGAGAAGTAATGAAGATAAAATAGTAAGACAGATATACGAAGTGAGAGAAGTAGAAAAAAAGAAGAGAAGTAGGCCACGTACAACGTGGATGGAAGAAGTGAGAATAGCAGCAGAGAAAAGAGGTGCCGGATGGGAAGATATAAAAATTCTGACAAGAGAAAGGAGGATGTGGAAGGAAATGTGGAAGAAACTGTCTAAAAACTCAACTCGAACATAACTCGATTTAATTTACAACCCAATCACTTTCGACGACAGTACTAATAAAATTCTAAAACCATCCTCATAAATAGCCCATTACATTGATGAAACTAGCACACAATTGCAACTTTAAATTAAACAACATAGGTATTATGCAAAATTAAATCTGAATCTGTATGGGTAAAAAAGCTTAGTACTAGAATTGTTAGAAATTGAACGATTTTCCTGAGATCAATTAGAAAAACATAAACAACACATCACTTTTTGAGTGGTCACCTATTTACCAATGATACACTTCTAGTTTTTCTGTTTTTAAACACCTTGAAGCATTTATCTCGAATATTTCCCAAAAATTCACTAATTTAATTTTGCAGCTCCAATAGCAACAATATTAGCAACAGGGGGCAGATAACTTTGGAGACAGTGTACATCATACAGAAAGAACGGCGGATTTGATGTAGACAACAAGATATCTGCTTCTCCCTTTGTTCAAGCAATTAAAAAATTTATACCGCACCTCATGGAAGAAGAAGAGGAGAGCTGGTTATAATTAATGATGGTCCTTTACTTTCCTTTTTTACTTTTTATTTATTCTCATAGTTACTTTTTATATCTTCCTTTGATATATAAAACAAAAAAGAACCTAGCAAGCAGTAAAAAATTTTATTGCAAGACGCTAACGATCGACTACGTAGTTCAAGGCATATGCATCAAGCACGGTCAGCACCTTTGTATGTGGGGAGATCCTTTTTTGATTGTTTCGATTTGTGGTTTTGCGTGTGTATGTCTACCGTTCCATACGGGTATGTGTAAAAAAAGAAGGAAATTTTATGTCGAACAGTAGTTTAGTAAGTGATCGTAAAGTAAAGCTCTTGGATTGATGGATTTATTTCGCAATCAAGCCGAAGGTTTCGATAATGAACTCATCAATACTTTTATTAACGATAATTGTCGCCCACCTTCTGTTGTAAGGATAAAAATAACTTAAATGATCTTCGGCAACTCTATGTGAGAGATTCATATTGAGGAAAAATTGGGTAATAATGGTCTTAATCTCACAAAAATTCTTTAATAATTTAATTTTTCACCGATTTCGAGCAAAATTTAACTCACCTTCAGACAAACTACAGTGAATTAAAAAATAACTTAGAGCGCCATACTTCAAGTTAGAGAGCCCCTACCGTTAGTTACCAATATCATAGGAATTTTCCATGGTGTTAGTTAGTGATTTATCCTCTCTCAACCCTAAGATGTTAGAAGATTTATTTTCAGCTTCGTTTAGCCCCCAGTTTTTACGCCCTTCAAGGTTCATCGGTCCTTTTCTAGCATATAACGCAAAGGAATTAGGTTGATGATAAAAGCCTGGCTGTGCCATTTGATCTGGCAAAGCCCATTATTTGTAATCCATATGAGGTCAATGTGTAAAAGTTTCTCGTCTTTTAGCTTCGCTGGCCATTGATCTTCTGTCCGAAACATCCAGTGGTTCACTCATCAATTCATTCTCAACAGCTCTGCCACATTTTGATTCTTTACGAGCAGTTCTGTTATTGAACTGTCTGCTACAGCTCATAATAGGTTTGTTCGTTTGTCAATTAGTGCAGTACGGAGTAGCTCGAATTTGTAAATTGCGCGTTCGTTTGTAAAAAAAAACTGGCAATCCGATGTTCGTTTGTATATGTTGGGCAGCTTCCGACAGTTTTGAATTGCACAAACTTACACCTCCTCAGGAGGTGGAGTAGGTTCGGGCAGTTCAGTGCAGCTGTCATTCCATTATCTGCCTAACCCAACGTTACTTCATATTCATACAAAATAACATCCGTTGTAATCATTGAAAGTGAAATACAACAATTAATAAATAATAAGGATTTTCTAATGCTATCGTGATTGCCAATTGCAACCATTCTCAATCTTTTAAGTTATGTATACTATATAAATACCAATTTGTACTGTTCGTTTGTACCCATTTAGAGTAGTTCTGAGCAATCAAAGCGATCACGTGATCATAATCCTATCACACTCTAGAACTAACGCGAGCAAGACAAACGAACAAACCTAATATTTCTAGAGGTAATTTTAAATAAACTGTATTCCATTTTTTTTAGCCTTAATTCCTTCTTTTTGATTTAATACTCTGAAATCTTGTTGCTCAACTTATTAATGGGATAATGTATTAAATTAACCATATCATTGAAGCAAACCCCAAGAAAATGTCAAGAAAATTAAAGACGATATACCAAACTAGTTCAAAAAGAGAAAAGTATAATTGAATTAACAATTTTATATCCCAAAATACTTAGAAGTGAATCTTTAGCACAAAATGACATTTACATTGATCAACTGAGAAAAATGTTTTTCGATTTTAATCCTAACTTGATTCGAATGCATTAAAATATTGACTATATTTAAATTAGATTTAATTGCGTTAGCACTTCTTGCAAGATTTACATTGTATTATTTTAATTTAGAGTTTGATTATAAAATTTGATGCCAGAGACTAGAGTTTAATGGAAAAGAATAGTACGAGGGCGATTCGTAAAGTAAGTTCCAGTTGCGCCTAGTGAGCAGGGGCGTAGTCTGGTTCAATGGGAGTCTGGCAGTACTAGTGAGAGAATCGTTCGGACATTCTTTCGAGCTATTTTCGTCGTTTAAAATAGCTGCTGGAATTGAAAATCCGATATCTGTGTGCAAAGAACATGAAGGCTGCTTAGATTCATCGTGAACTTTATTCCGTTTATGGTGAAAATGTCATGAGCGACAGTGTGGTTGGAAGATGGTGCCGTATGTTTAGAGAAGGACGAACTAATGTCCATGATGAAGAACGGAATAGAAGACCAACTATTGCGACGGATTTACTTTTGGGTAATGGCGAAGAGAAAGTTCGTGAAAATCGGCGATTCACAATCACAGAACTGAGTGCCTTTTTCCCTCAAATTTCATGTACAGTTCACAACAGGATCACAATGGTTTGAGAGCGATGAAGAGCTGCGGGACAGTGTTATAGCATGGCTTGATTCACAGACGGCAAAGTTCTGTGAAGAGGGCATTAAAAAACTGGTTCGTCGCTATGACAAATGTCTCAATCTTAATGGCAACTATGTACGAAAATAGCTGAAAGTAGTAGCTTTAAGTTGTATATAATAAACACCTCTTCATGTATTGGTGTTTTTTTTTTTAATAACCAAACGGAACTTAACGCGACAGTAGTCCCGGCTACTGGCTTAAACCGCCATAGGTTAATTAATTAGTTGGAACGTAAAGCCATCACCTATCCACCAATATATATATTGATATTTTTTACTCAGATTTTGTTAAATTTTCTAATTTAACTCTAATTAATGAATTTTGTAGGTTCGGAGGTATCCCTAGATACATTTGCGGCAATTTTGAATGAATTTGTAACTTAGTAAAATCAAATTAACGAATTTTAAGATTTTATAAATTAACTAACCTTTAAACTTTCGAACGACGCCAATGTATATAAACACTCTGTTTAAATACACACCACAGGTACTGCCTGTTCTGAATATTTAACCTTATTTACTTCTCTGATAATGACTTTGAATATACAACGAACACTTATCTTTGGATTGGATTGAAGACAAACTTTGATTCAACCAAGGCCGAATAAAGATTGATGAAAATTTAGGGCGTCGTTCCTCTTTCATTTATTTTCTTTCACAGCCAATTTTGATAATTTACCCAAATAGAAACTAACTTTTCGATGACTTCCTATCAAATGGTATTAGTATACGAGAACGAATGCAGTGACTTAACCAGGAGGTTGTTTGTTGATGATTCTGTGGTACGAATTGTCACCAACAAGCTTTAAAATAGAAAATCCACTGCTAATTTATAGAAACCTTTCAAATAAAGATTTAATTGGCGAAATATTACCTGTTGTGGTTTGCAATTGAAGTAGTTGCTTATTCCAGACGATTTTTACATTAATTTGGAAGAAATAATTGAATAGAAAACTTAATAAACGAGTAGATTTGTCCATGATACCCCACACTCGTCATTATCTGGACTTATAATTAAATTCTACTGTCCTCGCCTCAAGGACGGTTGGCTGAGGGGGTATGGTACCGAAGAAATTTCCCATTATCCCCGCAAGAGGGATATTTGGTTGCCCACGAGTGGCCAGCCTGATATTTGGTCAGTACCGAGGTGACAACCGAGAGAAGTTGTTGTCGTCGTAAATACAACGTTGAACATAATATAACAATATATATGTATAACATTGAAACGCGCGTCCTTGGATGGTGGATAGGTGATGGCTTTACGTTCCAATTAATTAATTAACCTATGGCGGTTTAAGCCAGTAGTCGGGGCTACTGTCGCGTCAGAATTTGGAACAATAATTAGATTTCCTCATGGGTACATGTAAACAGAACTTACTTTACGAATTGCCCTCGTATAAGTATATTCTGTTGCAGATCTATCCTCCTTCTAGAGTTGTATTTAGGTTATTTCGCAGAATTGGCTACAAATCAATAACTGATTTCTTTTTTAAGTATCATCCAAAATGTTTACAATAAATTTTCAAATGTAACATCTTCATCTTGATAACAAATATAAAATGTAGCATATATTGGTAAAAATTGTAATAATATATACAACAGACACGCACTTTGTAGTAAAACGTCATAGAGAAGTTGTTTCTAACATTTTATGAAGCACATATTTTCAAATTCTCTAAAAATTAATTACGATACAGCAATATTTTGTAAAACGTGCCAGATTTTTGCACGCAAGTCACGAGTTCTACGTTTAGCCTGATAAAATTTAAATTAACTACACTTTGCACCAAATCGTTCAGTTACGTAAGTTAATAATTACTACCCTGATTGGAAGGACGTAAATGTGATTTACGTGTTATTTACCTTGGTTGCCCTTGGCAGCGGGATGTAATGGAATTTGACCTCCCTAGGGATGTAAAGTAATAATACGTTAATATAGCAATGTAAAATGTTTTCATAAAATACTGATTCTTTCGAAATTTTTCCTAATACCGGCCCAAAATTTCGGAAAAATCAGCATTTAACTTATGTCTCTCCAATCAGGGCAATAATGATTGCCTTACGTCGAAAGGTTACTTTACCCTTATAGCCAAAATAAAACATTGAATTTGCCAACTAATTATTACCGGTTACAAGAAGTTGGCGAGTGATATATGAGCCAGGGATGAAGCAGCCTTTTATAAACAGTAAAACTTTCTTACAAAAAGTATATCCAGTTGTTCCAAATCTATTCGAAAACTAAACATTCTAAATTTGATTCAATGGAAATACAACAACTCTATAACTATATTCAGTTTCAAGGTTAGATATCCTGATAAAATATTTAATCAAATCGTACGGTTTAATACTAGATTACTTTGTATGACACGATGTAATAGAATGAACTTTCTGTTACAATTGTAATAATTATAACTACACTTTTCTCACGTAAAATATTGGAATAAGAATGGTCAAAAATTAGTAAGTCAATCTTTAATCTCGCTTGCACGGAAATAGATGTTATAAAGAATCAAACAATTGTAGAACAATTTACTACAATTTGTTTGGGAATATACGACTGGCTACACCTTGCGCAAATTCCTACTATTCGATTGTGGTTAACGGATAGGATTTCTAATAAATACATTATTGTTGTAAAAAATTAGTTAATGATCTGTTACAAAGGTTGCTACAATAGTGCACAAGTTTTAGTTACACGCGTGGTAAAAAAATGCAACAATGTTGTTCTAAAGATTGTATAATACAATATGTATGAAGTGTTCTTGTAACTGTACATAATTTACAGGTTGCATTGGTCAACCACGAGAATGTACCAACACTTATGTTGTTTCACAGGTATATGATATACCATCCCTCCACACATTCGACAAATTTGGAGTAAAAAGATAAGCAACGGAAGATTTTATTCCGAAGGAATTGAGAATCCGATGAAAATGGTTTGACGATATAAAACCAAATGATTTATTAGAAAAAAATTAAGTTTTCGTTGCGACATCTATTGGTTAAAAGCCAATGCTATCTTGGTCTAATCTTAAGGCAGGAAACATTTGGTTCATGCATTTAGGTAGGCTTCGATAATAAAATCGTCTGAATAGATAAGTGATGATTTATTTATAAACTAACTCATTTTCTATTATTAATTTTGAAAAAATTAAGAAGAAATTAAAGAGTTTTATGTCAGAAATTGTCAGAATCTTGTCCTGCACGTCGCGACACAAAGATTCTTGGGAAGGATGTGAAACAATATAATAGAAACTGTGACAACAACATGTGATAATTAACAACAATCTGCGGTCGGGTTACATAATTGTACTAATGACTGCTACAATATTTTTCCTACAATATTTTAATACATTCGATCATGTAATTTTTTTCCGTGTGTCTTGCCTACATAACCCTGTAACTCTTTAATTGAATTAAATTCATTTATCGTATCCATAGGTTTTACCTAAAAAGCTAATTTTGCTTCACATCTCCTTCAAGTTTGAATAAAAATGTACAGGTTATCTTGTAATCTAATGCTAACGCAATTACGTTACCATAACTCAAGTGATTAGCAAAATTTTTTGAAATAATCACCTATATCTAACAGCATCTCTATCCTAGGTTTCTAAATAATTAGTTAATTGGAAATTAATTGCAAGTTATCCTTTTTCAGGTTACCTACCGCTTCAACTTCTTCGTTTCAGGTTTTTTCTATCGACAGTTCATCATCATGGACGTCATCAAAAGTGTATCTATTATAGCAATTTCTATTTCGTAACATTTTCAAGTCGAGCTATGATACCTGTCACAGAAATTTCCGATTAATTACGATATCAAATAAGTCATTAATTGCCGCTTTGTATAGCATATATACAGTATGCTATTTGAATAGAAATTTTAACCGATTTCTACAGCGGTAGAACTCGATTCTCTTCGTCACCGATTGCATTTTAGACGAAGAAATTCTTAAGCGTCCGAAAAATTGAACTCCAGGCGATTCCAAGGCCTAGTTCTTGTATGATTTACAACAAATGTGCTTAATTCTACCGTGTAGAACGCGAAGTTTCTAATGTTATATAAGAATAACAACGTGAAATTCAGGCAATATAACGTACTGGACATCCGAAATATTCTGCGGAGATCTTGATGAATAGAGGATAACGTCAAGACGTGAGCTTCCATATTTGTATGTAAAAACGAGTTTGAACGTGGGATTTCCGATGCTGTACCTTTGCACATGCTTGAGTTTCAATTTTGTAACTTTTGTTTACGTATTACGCAAGATGGATACATCACGCGTTATTAAATGAGCGTCGCCTTCTTTTAGAAGTCTCAATTTATGGTTTAGAGCAGCGGTTCTCACAATGTGAAATCCCGGAGAAATGTTGGAAGCTTCTTGTTTGGAAACCGCTGATTTGTACGATGATAAAATTGCATTGTAAATGCCACATAAAAGTCTGCCACGTAATATATTCCAAGTTTAACAAGGACTTCAAGTGATATGGAAATTTTTCTTAATTACTATTTGTTCCCGAGAAAAATTTAATTGGTAATAAAAGTTAATGAATTATAACCTAAGATTGAATATGCTTTTATACATTTTTTATAGTTTTGCATCCGCAATCAAATAAAAAATTGTACACATCTAAGATTGGATTTATAGAACTGCTGTACTTGCGTAGAGGCACCACGTCATCAGTAAAAGGTACATTATCAGCATGTACAGAATTTAGAGATACTGTAGGCTTACACGAAAGCGGGTTTCTGTTGGTGTTCGCAGCGCAGTACCACCAACCGCAAAAGATCATCATCATCAGCAGTTCCAGAAAGAAGATTGCAATGTAATAGTAAAGAATAGTCTTCTTTTATGAATCCAGCTTTTACTTAAACTAAAATAATGAAATTGCAGTGTAGTGTGGGAAGCAATCAGTCATGACAGTGGGAGCCTGTTTTCCAAATCCGACCTATGTGTTCCTTTCTTCCATAGAATAGCACTTGACCATAGTTACGGTGGACCACATCAAATTTTTTCCAATACTTACGAAAATCAGAACTTGGAATCTTTTAACAATAAAAATAATTAACAAAACGTGAAATTAAAGGTGACATACTGGATAGCAAATTTTACTTTTAAAAGTTATTATTAACTATTTTTACGTCAGATGCTGGCAATACCGTAAATAGACGATATTGCTGTTGAAAAAGGGGCATGCACTTCATGGAGATATAAGCGGAGTACTTCACCGACTTGGAAAAAAGGGACAAAATACGTCAAAAAGATTATTAAAGTTACAAACTACAACATTTTGAAAATAAAAAAATTCTCAAAAATACACATCTCTTGTTGCAGAGGATCTGACAAAAATTAGATATAAATTATATTCTCAGTGTAGAAACAAATAAGGCAAAAACAATGCGTAGACAATGAATGGCCGAGTTCATGTAAAGGCAATTGATGAGACGAAGAATTGTATAAATTGGTGTTGGAAACCTTTGTAGACTTTTCCAAAGTTAGAGACAATATGTTAAGTTCCATACCTTTTAAATGATTTATAGGCAGGAATTAATAGTTGCAATTATTTTTTTTACAGTTTCTTTAGTTTTTGAAGAGGTATAGATATATTTTTTTAATTAAGATAAATTGTTAACATATATTTAGTTGGTAAGATTTTGACATTTTTACTTCTTTTATTTTTTTTTAGTTTTAAGAATTTTTATGCATGGTGTAATTGATTTCTGTTTTCAGAATGTTAGAGGACTTCGTACAAGGGTAACGTCTTTTTTTAGAAACGATCACTAGATGGCGCTATTGAGTTCACCTACATTTTCAAGGCACACTATGATTATTTTTTGAGGTCGAAAATGGCAAAATTCTATTAGCGATCTTTTTATTAAAAATCTAATTACACCACTGAATTCAGAAGGTTCTAAAATTGTGTTAAGAAAAATGTCATTCAAATATATGTATTTATAAAAAAATTATGAGAGAATCATTTTTTAAACTTTACAGTGCATAATTTCATAAATCCGCTTCTTACAACATTTATTGACCAGGGTAGATTAACATTTATGAAAAAAACAACTAAAAATAATTGAACTTACTGTCAAATGCCACAAAATTGCAAATAACTATTTTTTAAAAATCTAACTGCAACCACAAAAGTGAATGTAATAATTAAAGCTGGCCACGAGCGGTACCGCGCAGTAGCGTAGAGTCGACCAGGCCTCGCGTTCCACTAGAGTTATTCTGCTAATAGAGATGTTTGCTGCCGCAAATAATTTCGCTCATCTTTTAAATAAAAATTAAATAACACGTGCTCAAACACTTACCATTTTAAGAGTCCTCCGTGAACTCACAAAGTGAATAATGTCTGTCAAATATCTGCAACATTAGATATGTTTCAACTGTTGTTTCGGCAAAACTAGTACGGCATGAGGAAAAAATGCGTTTATATGCAGTGAACGAACGTTCTACATCTAGTGACGTAATATTTGCGTAAGTAAAATAATCTTTCAAATAACTTAACGGTTCTGTTGACGCACCTTCACAAATGTGTCTTAATGTGCCAAAATCAGAATTTTTCTCAAAAACACTTTCAAATTTGTCTAGAACAAAAACATTTTTTGCGTCTTCAATCGCGCATAGCTGTGCGTGAACATGTTGCACTATTTGTAGAGATTCTTCTAACGGCACCGCAGGATTTTGTAATTTTTCTATTGCATCTGCTAGCTAAGTAATTGTCGTGAATGATTTTTAAATCCATTTTAACCTGACTATCTTGAAATTTCGACTGGCTTTTCTGGATAGCGGCAGCTTCCTTTGTATCAAATTGTAAAACCACGTTCTTAATATTGTCAAAATATTAATGATAATAAAACGCGGCCTGCAACCATTTTGCCCAACGAGTTAGAATAGGTTCTGGTGGCTCTGGTATACGGGGGCACAGTCTGTGAAATTCGCGAATACATTTCGGTGATTTGACAAATACTGCTTTGGTATGCGCTATTAAAGCGTCTACCTCAGGATAACATTTTCTGATACTATCCGCCACAAGATTGAGAGCATGAATTTTACCCATAATGTGTAACAAATTAGCAGAATGCTTTTTAAGAGACCGGCCTACAGAAAGCATGTTTGCAGCACCATCACTCACTATCATCAAGAGTTGGTTTGTTGAAAGTTCAAACTTGTCCAATGTATTTAACACTAACTTTGAAATTACTTCGGCAGTACGCTGTTGTATTCGTTTGGAGACTGATAGAATTGAAGGTGTCGATTGATGAGGTTCCAATTTGCGTGCCATTACATTAAGAACAGAATGTTTCTTCCGATCTGTTGTTTCGTCGACACATAACCACAATTTTTGATCTTTCAACTCCGATTTTATTTTTTGTTCAATATGTTCGCGCGCAGATGGCACAATTCTTCGTAACGATGTTCGACTTGGTAATTTGCACTCCGAATAGTTATTCCAAAAGCAGATAAATGGTTCCTTGTCTAGTAAATTAAACGGTATATTACATGCGATAAACGTAACGCATAAACTAAATATAAATTTTTCATTGTCTCGTGCGCAATTTCTTTTTGAGACATGCTTTTCACTATTTAGGTGTCGTAGACAATGTTGTCTGGACCAACACATCAACGGGATTTTACACATTACACATTTAATTTTAGCACCTTCATATATTAAGTCTGGAATTTCTGCAATAAATTTTCGAAGTTTGTCCGACCGCGGTCGTTTTGCTGACGAAATCATAATTTTTCTATGACAGATAAACAATTGTGCAAATGACCGGCAGCGAAAATGTCCGTACTGCTCCGCAGACGAAGTAATACTGCCGTTCTCGGTCCGAACTGATTCTACGCCGATGCGCGGTACCGCTCGTGGCCAGCGTTAGTAATAATACATCAACCAAATGACAAATTTTGTAGAAATAAGTAATATTTACTAGCTACATTGGTTTTTTAAATGATCTCGCTTTACTTTTATTTAGTGCATTTTTATACTGCGGTATCTTAAAAAGATGTTTCAATTGTTAATAGTAATTGTTATGTCATCCGAAATGAAGTCTAACTTTATTAATAGTGAAGTGATGAATAAGGAATTGTATTTGTTTACTTTTTAGTTATTTTTTTTTTATAAATTTTGATCTACCTTGGTTTGTAGATGTTGTAAGAAGCGGATTTATGAAATAATGCACTGTAAAGTTTGAAAAATGCTTCTCTCATAACTTGTTTATTAATAAATATATTTGAATGAAATTTTGGTTATCACCATTTTAGAACCTTCTGAATTCAGTGGTGTAGCCAGGTTTTTAATAAAAAAGCGCTAATAAGATTTTGTTATTTTCGATCTCGAAAAATAATCATAATGTGCCTTGAAAATTTAGATGAACTTCAGTTGAAGTGCGTCCTTCATGAAGTGGAGTATTTGAAAACCCAAAAGGACTGTGTTCCGAACTTAGTTTTGGTTAACATTTCACTTATACACGTAGAAACTTTTGGGATAATTTTCTATTCTTCGAATCGGTTCTATAACATGACCAAAGTTTTTTCCAAAAATGCGCTAGTTCTTTAGATCATCTAGAATTAGCTAAATTCAGTAAGTTGGTGATAAAATTACTCCACATCGTAAATACTCTTTGTGCAATACAGAAAATTCTAACAGAATTTTATCTGAAAAGAAGAAACTTTATAAAGATGCTTCATTGCACCGTATACGGTTGGCAGTGATGTTACGAGTCAAATACTTCATTGAATCGAATAACTTGAATAATGTCTATTGTCTACTCGAGTTGTAACTCCACTTTTTTGATAGCTACACACAGAGAAGATCGCTTGTTAACTCAACAAACATTTTTGGCGAGATATTTTGCTTGGATAAACAACAATGTTAGTCAATTTATCAATTTTAATTCAGTTACGGCAACATACGAGGTGTATAGTTTCGCCGTATACCAATTAGTAATTTTGCCTTACACCGCTGTGTGAACGGTCGTATTTAATTGCATTGTGCGAACATTCTTAATTCCTACCTTACCCCCGCGATGTGAACGCTACTTTAACCTTAGTGAAATTAAAAATTAGGTATATTAATATTCTATACCTCTCTCTGTGGAAAATAGAAAAGTAAATTACAAAAAAGAGCCAAATTCGATCAAATATTCAAAAAGTACGTCGAAAATATGATATAGATGTCCGAAACCTTAGACCACATATTTAGCAATGTAATATATAACAAAAATTAAATTAAATTATTTTTTATTAATGACGTAATGACTTCACTGATACAACCGTTTGTTAAATTACTAATTATTTTTATTAGTAAATGACAAAAAAGTGGCTTTAAGGAATAGCACTTTTCTGCACAAGGTACAAGTCACTATATCTTCCAAAGAAAGAATAAAATAACCACTGCAAGAATTATAGATCATAGCTTCTGAACACAATACTAACGTTTTTTAAGGTTAAATGAAGATAGAACAGTGTTAAGAGCTAAAATAATATTAAAATTAACTCAGAATGTGTACGGGTTTGAATATCCCAACTTTGTTTTGATACCTTACGTAAAAGGATTTTCAAGCGGACATCACGTTCTATTCTTTAAGTGATATTTGCTATTTACATTTACGTTTAAATAAACAAAATAATAAGACATGGGTACCTATATTCAATTATATTACTTTTTCGTATATACCTACCTATATGTGATGTATATATGTATAAAGTCCTTGCTTTTTTTACAATTCAGAAACGTATCATATACTATCTCGCCATAAGCCAACAATAAACACGCTAATACAGGCTGTTGTTGTTTTATTTTTTTGTTAACTTCCTTCGCGTGACAGTTCAAACAACACGTTGCAATATCTTTATTAAGTAATATTTAAAAATAACGTATGTGTGTATATTCCACGCTTGGGAAGCTAGCTTTTCAAGTGGAATACTGTTCACGATGTGCCGACCGTATAATACAATATATATTTTACAAACAATGAGTATGTCGTACAAAGCAACTACCGGTTTACCGTCCTATTCTAGCGTTGAAATCCCTGAAATTATGTACACATACGCTTGTTTATTTGCAATGGACGCTAGATTAAAAAAGATTTTACATAACTTTATTCTCTGTTTTATTGTACAGGTCCTGATTAAGCAATTTTTTTATACTTTTTGTGTTGATTTACCTACGTATCCAAAAATGTTTACAAGTAAAACATTTACCTTAACTTAAGTAATTTAAAACTGTTGATGCTTGTAAATCTATATAATGCTTATATGAACAAAATACTTAATTGCGTTCAAAATGCAATTTGTAATATCATTAAATTACTTTCCACCAATAACATCGCGAATAGACAGGCAGACGCGAGAAATGGAAGCGGTGCATGCCATGCAAACTAGAAAATTTGTTTATGTCGATCATATGTCGATAAGTTTTCCTAACTTTTGTATGAGCTGATAATGAAATGAAGGATTTGTTAACCATATGGGGTTTTGAGCAGAACGGAGTACATACAGAGAAATGGTTTCTTGCAAAAATCAGTCTCTATTCAAGAAAATATTTTTATTTCTAGACTATAAAAATAAGAAAATAATTCTCTTTAAATTTTATTTGTATTAAATAAATATTTTCTTAGGTTTAGGAAAATCAAGAAAATCCAATGCAGAGAAATGTGTCTTCCATGTAAATCATTTAGTTTTAAGTTAAGAAAATAATCACATTACAGGTAGGAATGGAAAAATGGTCCAGATCTTCTTCAGAAGTTCTATTGAGGAATTAGGCGACCAGTTTCGTGATCAAACAACACATCACCAAGCCAACTACAAGGATACCCAACAAAATAAAAATTACAACAATGAAAAAAAAAGCTAAAAGTTAATAATCAAAATTAGGAACAAGTAAACGCTCTAATTAAAAGGTAATTAATGAAAATTCAACTAATTGTCATCAATCACCATGTATGGACGCGTTTCGCTGTTTACAGCTCCTCAGCATACCTTTGTGGAAGATGGCAATTGAGATTGATAAATCGTATATATACGATGTTCGTGACTACTAGTATGGATGATGACGGGGAGTATATAATTAAATATACCCTAATCACCTTGAATGTCGAAAGTAGACGCTATATCGACCTCTACAAAAGTGAGCAACCAACATTGCATCAATTTTATGTGAGGGTAGCAGTTATCGACCAGTGGCTATACCGCCATAAAGGTACGCCACAAGGATATGCTAAGGAGCTACGGATAATTGAATTAAGGCGGACAGATTTGATACAAGTAACGAGCTCCACCAATTAGAAGGAAAAACAGCCTGATTCACGTATTATTCCTTATTTTTATCACCAAAATCTTTTGGGTGAGTTTCCACTCTTCATTAGGGCGAATAATGTGAAACCCCTTCTAAACATTCATAGTAAATAAACCTTGACATGGCTTGTTGTTTACGTTTAGTAATAGACAATTGTTCATACACCACTTATGTATGCTTTCCAGACTATTTTGTAAACTATCTGCATCAGCAATATTTGTTATTTGTCTATAGATTTTCAAGTCATCCGCATACGCCAACACATTACAGTCTAATGAGAATAACAGATCGTTGACGAAGATGTTAAATAAGAGTGGTCCCAAGTTTGAACCTTGAGGGACACCGGTTCTTTAATCTTTCTTTAATTACCGGCTTTGCATAATGACCAAGAGAAATTTACAACTTGTTTGAACAACTGAATTGTTACGCAGGTGAATTGTAGGTGAATTGTCACGTAGGTGAATTGTTTTTAGGTGAACTGTTTTAGATGAATTGTTTTCGGTGAATTTACCGGATACGAGTATTTTTATTTGTCTTTAGCAATCATTCAAGGATAACAAGATTAACCTGTATCTATTATATTTGTCCTGTAATTGGTTTTTGACTGTTGGACAATAAAGATGTATTATTATTAAATAGAAAGCCGATAAGAGAAAAATCAATTAAGGGCTATTAAGAATCGTTGATGCAGTTCGGATGCTTTTTCTTACGCCTTGACAGTTTGCACTGAACTTTCAAGTGAAACACTTGAAGCACAGTATGCCGTTGCAATTTGTTGAAGGTGAGGAGGGGAAGGCAAAGTTGCTGCTGAATGAGCCTCTGCCGAGAAGATGTACTGGTGCTGTACAGAATATCAGAAGCTGAAGTGCAAATCTCGGGTTGTAACCGCAAGTGATGAAATACTCAAACATTCCGAGGACCACAACCATGATGGAGATGCTGCGCAAATTGAAGTTGCCCTTTTTTCCAAAAATGTGCGAGATGCCGCTCTGCAATAGCGGGATCCCCCTCATTATATAATATCACAGCAATGCAGTGGTATTAGCGATGCAACTAAAGCAAATCTTCCTACTGTGCCCGTCAGAAATATTCGTCAAAGACAACATGCGGGACCAATTTTGCCTTCGAAAAGAGAAGATAAATTTTCGGTGAATTACATCTGCGGTGAACTGTTACGTAGGTGAACTGTTTTAGATGAATTGTTTTAGGTGAATTTTCCTAAAATCAAAAATACCACCATAGAACTAGTACCAAAGATTAGGAAAAGATTAAAATCCGAGATCATTCGCAGAGTAAGTCATAAGTTATTTTCAAGAATTTACCTTTTCACTATAAATTTTGTCAGAAACACAAAAATATGCGAAACAGAATCTAGTTATCGCTTGTAATATTACATAATATGATCATCGATAGACGAACCATTAAAATATGAGTTCTTGGGTTCGCATTCCTGTGACAACGAGTAAGCATATAGATATAAAAAAATTCTGACAAAAGACAATTTTCGATGAAATTATCTAGAAATTATTTTAATTATTTTACAATAAGATACAAATTTTACGTTTTCAAAAAATGTGTTGTCTAAGGTATAATAAGATAAAATTTTTATTCCTTAGTGTATGATCTAGAGATCTGTATAAGTGATAATCGGATGGGGCGATATCTGGTGAATGCGGGGGTGAGGTAAGACTTCCCAATTGCCTGCGGGATTTTTTCTTGAGTCACTCTTGCTGCGTGAACTCTTACTACATTATCATGTTGAAGCAACATGATAATGTAGTAAATTGACCTCAAATTGTCAACCAACGTTGACACTTGTTTATTTTTAAAACATCACCCTAAATATCGCAAATATTCTTAAGTTGCAACTGTTGCATTCATTCCAGCATGGACATTAAACATAATACAATGACGAATGTGCTCTTCGGATGGTTGAAAATTCGCCATTTTACACCACAGCAATAAAAAATGTGTTTTAATTGCGCAATATTATGAATACTGTCTAGGTTAGGTAAGAAACACACAAAAAGCGTTTCAACACTTCCACTGTTGAAACAAAACTAAACACAACGTAGCGTCAGAAAATAATTGATATTACTTATATGGATACCCCTGATATAAAGAATATTTCAATCTTTCAACGACATCAAAAGAATTTTGAAATCATTTGAAAGCAAAGAAAAGCGGAACAGAAGAGCAGCTGAATCGTATTTAAAGAAGACTTTATATCAGAGAACTGATCAAAAAGGGTTTATAACGTTCATAAAAGGAAAAGAAGAGAATTTTAACACTAATTTATTTATACACAAACACAAACAAGCACACACGGAAAGCTTACACTTGTAAATAAAATTTTAGTAAATTTTTTCTAGTGAATTATTCAAAATTGTAATTATTCTTAATTCTATATTTCATTCAAACTTGTAACATCTCAAATTTGTATAATAGAATTATTTCTTAATGCATATTTCCTTAATTTAAAGAAATCGTTCCCTCTGTGTACCTTGTTACTCTGACGACATGTGCAAGGAACCACAGAGAATCTGTAACGTTTTAAACGATTAGGGTGGTAATAAAAAAACGTGTTATATAATTTTTATAACCCCGACAGTTGTAAAACTGTAGCTGGTCAATGGATGAGAAACGTCTGCGAGGTAATTAAAATTAATGTCTTGATGACGACAGCTTATTTCAAATGTATTAATACCTGAAGAGTCTTGTCCATCTGGTTGTTCTACGAATGGTTTCATCTAACCAATATGTTTTTGTATTTATTGGGTATTACACAAAAAAAAATACTGTAAACAATATTCCCCCCTTGCGGCAAATATCCGACAATGCTGCAGATTACTGCTTCGAATTGTGGTTAAAATACAAACTTGCTAGAATTTGATAAGAAACGGACTCAAAATTGAGGCTAACAACAAAGTTGCTACCGAAACGTTGTATATTTCCATGAAATAATCGATACGATATACCTAAAAAATCCAATTCAATATTGTACAGTTATATGAGCCAATTTAAAAGAATGCAACCAAACAAAATACGATGTTCATTCCACGATATTTTTTCTATTCTGTTCCAGTGAAGTGTACACGTATTGCGGTGACTACGCCTTGGGCATCATTCCGTTTCCGTTTCACACATGGAAGAACACGAGGCACAAACGTTAAGTCTGATCACCGTTTCAACCGAGCGGCACACACGATCACACGCGGCTTTATTCCTATACGAGTTATGTAACCTATTCGACGATTGTGCCGCTTCCTATAGGCGTCCTTCTTTTCCGTTTGCGATCGTACGCGACTGTTATAAAACAATAAAATAGTGGGAAAGCATTCCGTGTCCAATAAAATAAAAACCTATACACATATTATAGGCACAGAGACACTGCATCGTCTCGAAATAAATTACATCGAATTCGATCGTAAATACCGTGTGTTTTCGGCTGGAAACTCGAGCCGTTTACGTTCAACCGAAAAGAAAAAATAATTGTTAAACGATCTGTAGCCTCCTGCGCCCGTTCGCAAGCTTACCCATGTTGAAAATTAATTCAATTGTTCTAACGAACGATGACATGATTCATGTAATAACAACAATACGACGAATGGCTTGTATTGGTGTAGCTATCGCTCCTAAGCGGGTCGAAACAATGTTGTTTGTGTGACACGAATTAAATCGCCTGATGTTACAAATTGATACGATGTCGGGTTATGCCTTCTTAGTTCTGTGTACAAATGGTATAATACAGACAATGATTAATTAGCGGTTAATAGTCATTCGTCGCATTTAGGGCGGGCGATAATGGAACATAGTGTATAGTACTAGTTTGAAATTGCAGGCTAAAGTTGATAACCTGTAGGTGCTTGCAATAAATTATAATAATATTAATAAAAACAGGAAAAGGAATATCACCGAAAATAATTGCATAAAGTTTGATGATGTTCACTTCGGCAAGACCTAAAGTTAGTTACGTTCGATATGCTAAAGCCGTTTATTAAAACAAAATTTAGGACTGTATTTTAACTTTTATTAAAAAATATTATTTCCTTTGTTCTTTTTCATGTTAGAGACAGTACAGTGTGTACATGAGTCGTCAAGAAAAAACGAGAAGATATGCAAGTACATGTAAGAACAAACAAAATAGTATAACATAAATAGCTAATACTAAATAGTTATGTATGTATATCACAGGCCAAAGAAGCAGCGAATATGCCTTTCATTGGTCCTAATCCCTTCTGTGGTCTCCAAAAGAGCCACATAAAACAAGCTATTAAGGTATGGGAGGACAATCAAAAGGTCTCGTACTGGGATAATGTTCCAGGACAAAAACAGGCGAACGCACTCATATCAGGCTCGCCAAAAACAGCAAAAATAGTGCTATCGTTCGACAAGGGGGATCTCAGATTACTGGCAGGATTTCTGACAGGCCGTGTAGCCCTAAAATATCACTTACTTAAACTAGAAAAAGCTGAAGATCAAATCTGCCGTCTATGCCAAGAAGATCTGGAGACGGCAGAACACATCCAGTGGGAATGTGTTGCCATCAGTCGCACACGACACCAACACTTCAGTAGGCCATTTCTTGCACTTACTGAACTGAAAGAAGCAGGTCCTAGAGTAGTACTAAGGTTTATTAAAAGCCTCCAACTATTCTAACACACATAAGGGCATTCTGTTACGATAGATCTATTAAGGTCGCAGTGATTAAAGGCATGTGTGCCATGGTCCAACGAAAATAATAATAATAATAATGTATATCACAACCAAAAAAGCATATGACTAACAAAGATGCAAATAAATAGAAGCGTAAATAAAATGTAAAACTTATTTGTAACAAAAAAATTAAGACACAGCCTGCATTAGTGACTAGAAATCTATCACAGACGCTTGTTCTTGTAAATAACAGAATAGTAACATTTTAGTAATAACTAAGATTTTTACTAAATAATAAATATAACCGAAATCATTTCAAATGTATAAACTGCTCTTCATTTACCTCCTGACTATATGCGAGCCTGTTAAGAAATTCCTTTTCCAAGACCTCTCTACGGATTAATTCACATTCAACGACTATTCTTTGTCTCAACACCTGCAAAGTAGTTGGTCGTCTAACGTAAACACGTGATTTGAGATGACCCCAAAGAATAAAATCTAATAGACTAAAGTCTGGAGAACGTCCGGGCCACTCAATGGATCCTCTACGTCCAATCCATTGATTTGGAAATATAGCATCCAAAAATTCCTAACTCATCTATCATAGTGGGGAGCTGCTCCATCCTGTTGAAACTAAAAATTTTGAGGTAACTGTCCATGGTGCTGAAGTGCAGGAATAATTTGGTTATTCAATAGATCCAAATATTTTCCCCATTCAAGTTTCTGTCTATAAAAAGTGGACCTATAAGCCAGTTTTCTACAATTCCCATCCAAACATTCAACGTTTGCGGATGCTGAGTATAGGCTTCATGAATCCGGTAAGGATTCTCATTTGACCAATATCTCAAATTATGGCGCTTAACTGTTCCATTTAAACAAAAAGTTGCCTCGTCAGAGAATACCGTATTAGTTGCAAAATGTTTGTCCACATTACAAATTTCCACCATTCTTACACTGAGAGAGAAGATTGGTTGACTCAACTAATTTGTTTGTTAAATGCACTCAACACTCCATATGGTTTAAAGCAACAGTTAATGTGTTCTGTTAAGTGGCAAGGTGATTGGAATGATTCACTAAAGTGTTGAATGAACATATTTTTAATTGAATGAACACATAAACGTGCAACACTTCGTGGTTTCTTGGATGAACCAACTCCTTTCTCTCAGTGTATAGTTTATTTCAAATTATAAGAATATAACTTTGAACGGCTTAAATGCTGTTATTGCACCACCTGCGGTAATAACTACCTGGATACGCAAACAAACTGCTGAGGACCGTAATGACAAAATTTAAGTGAATTGAATAGAAATGGAATTATGATTTGCGATATGCATAACTACCTGTTTGTACATTTAAATCTCATTTAATATGTAAATTCTTTAATTACTTGTAACATCGAATTGCTTACTATGTAAATTTATACTGTTTGTAAAATATATATACATAATTATATAATTATCTTATGGGGCGGTAATTTATAGTCAATACGGCCCCTAGATTCAATATGCATTGCCAGGTTATTATCGTCACAGAAGGTGCAATAAAAGTATTAAAGGCCTTGTAAGTCTACAGTTATATTCTTATAATTTGAAATAAACTATACGCAGAACTCCAACCGTCGGTCACAATCATCATCTGACAATCTTTGAATCAAGTGTACTTTATACGGATGGTCAATATTTTTCCCTACAGAACGACTACTTATATCATGTAAATTTAGGCGATGGAGGCAAAATTATAAGTAACTCAAAATCTGTTAGAAAAGACGTATAAAACCTATATAACATTGGTTTATTTCTAGAAGGGGGAACTAAAAACGTAGTAATATACAGGCTGTTTCATTTAAAATTACAAACTGGCTGGCTCGCCAATTATCGATCATCCTGTATCTACACAAGCATTTAAAAAAAAATACGTTATGAGGTCTTTTATGTCATCAGAAAATGTTAGTTTCTTACTGCTTGCACAATAGGCGCAATTTTACCATTCCAGAAGAATAGGACATCTTGTAAGTATTCGTTTTCAATTGTAAAGTAAAAGAACGGGGTAATTGTTACAAGTATAAATGTATTTTAAGTTCTAGCTTCAACTAACCCTTCAATTATGAATTTTGTAGATCACCACCATAAATTGATTAAGTAAAATGTCCTTTAACACATGTTTGGGCAGCTATCCCACCAGCAGAAGTTCGATATTGTTCCCTAATAACTTTATTATTTATGCACAAAATGAAATATTTTCGTCTTTACGAGAAATTTCATCAAGAATTTTCAAAGTAAAGCAAAAATATTATATCTATATCTAACCTCTTACCATAAAGCACATAGGTGTTCCAAACCCATCTCCTTGATATTGAATCTCTTACTCTTAAATGACCTGACGAAACAAAAGTTCATATACGAAATGACTTATCATCACAATACCACCCATTGATTGAATGGTACGTAGTTAGTGGTAGCCAACGCCTGACAGGGGGGGACCCCATAAATAATACCAGCGTAATTTGGAACAGAATTTTCTCAGCGGGATAATCCGCGGGGTGGCCCGCTGCCACTTGATTGTCGACATCTTGCTGAGTTAATGTCGGTAATCTGGAAGAGATTTCCGATCCGCGCCACACTTTAACGGAGGGATATTTCTTCAATGGACCGGTAATAAAGGGGAAGGCGCGTCGAGATGTGGATATCTGATATGGATATGAGCAATTATTTCGTCAGCGGTGATTAATGTTGACTAGAGGGAGAAATGGAAAGAAATTTCAATTGTTTTGACAGGTGGAAGTATGATTATTATATACATGGATATAGGCGAAAATCAAATTTATTTGAGACGCTCTAAAGTGAAAATCTCACATCCTAGTTGGTGTAAAAGCCAGTCAAAATGCGAATTCATCGTTAATTTTTGTTACAAAATTTGAAAATTGATACATAGTAGAATTACCATTACTTCTCTTATATCCCTTCATTTCATATTTGTTCATTATACGAATTATTATGTTTCTTATTAACAATTACTATTTTTGTTTAAGATATAGTACTAATGAATATCAATTTCATTTTGGAGCAGTTCCATAACAGTCACTACTTTAATAGGAACAAGTTTGTAAGACATTGTCAATTGGAGTTACTTCAGAAACGTTTGACAGATTTCTTGTTGTCTTGTTGCTTTCTGCTGCTTGAGTAAATTTGTAATTATAGCTGCTTTCCTATTACATAAAATTTGGAATGTTGAAATGTGTCTCTAAAGAAATAAAAATTGAAGAATCCCTGGATTTTTTTAAAAATATAACACTAGCAATATAATGAAGAGTGGCTCGTTTTAATTGGAATTCAAGGTAGGTACTATGCAAAGTATCGTAGAATATTCATTATAGCTGGTGTAAGGAATTTTGTGGAAGTTACAGTAAGTGAAATGTTAATTTCAACGTACTTTTCAACAGTAAAATACACTAGGCGCTAAAACAGTATCACAAAACATCTTAAACAAATTGATGAATCTAAGAAGGCCTGCTCTTGATTGTAACAGAATTAGGGAATGTGCATTCGACTTCTACTAGAGTTATTTGCAGTACCAAAGCTCCTGGGTATATTCTTCAGTCTATTGAGAATACTATTTAAAGTCTCAAATTCCTCTTTTAATTTCACTGGAATATTTATTTCAAAACATACAATTTTATTTAGTGACCATGGCTAGCAGCGAGAAGAGAAAAACATAGATGAATGGAACAAAATCATGAACAAATACAACATGAAAATTAATACGAAGAAGACAAATATGATGGTGACAGTAGCAGGGTATGAAGAAATGATAAGAATATACATTGACGGCGAAAGAATAGAAGTCTCAAAATATAAATATTTAGGAGTTACAATCGAAAGGAAAGGTAATCAAGATATGCATATTAGCGAACGAATTGGAACAGCAGCTAAATTATACCATTCAAATAAGCAAACATTTATCTTAAGAAAGAAATAACCACCAAAATAAAGATGTGTTTAGAGCAATATATAGACCTATTCTCACCTACGAAAGCGAAACATAGATCCTCACAAACAAACTGAAGAGCAAAATACAAGCTATTGAAATGAAGTACCTAAGACGGGTCAAAGGAATAACGCGCGGGGATAGAATTAGAAAAAATACGTACCTAAAAATGTTTATTTAAAACAGAAAAGTTTCTTAAAAGTAGTGGTAAAAGTATGTGCTATCCATTATCTCATTATATCATATTTTTAGATTATGTTACTAATATTTTCAATTCTAGGAAATATTTCTTATTTATGTCTTCAATTTTACCAAACAAATAAGATGCTTGAATCAGTTTACAAATTGGGTAATTGGCTTGCCTTATTGTAAATAGAAAGCAGCTCATCTAAACAATTCTGTAATAATTGAATGTTGTTTTTATTTATGGAGTTGATTTCTCAAGGTATCTCAAGGTGTTTAAATTTCTCTGTCTCTCAGATTTACCCTGAAAACGATAATTTTTGATGAATTTGATAGCTGAGACTTTCCATTATATGTAGTTATAATTCACTAAGAGCCGGTTTCATAGGTTTGCTTAATGTTTTATTTACCAAAACCTAACTTAGTTTTAAGTTTTACTTAAGAAAAGTTTTCATTCCATTTAAGTTTTAAGCTTAAGTTTAATAAAGTATGATTTTAATTTTTTCGCCACTGAAATTACGTATCACGGATAATTTTCGTATAGTGTCACTATCATAATAATAGTGTAAGAATCTTAACAAGTTATAAACTAATGATTGTACAATCTTGGTTTTTCCAATTCGGAATCTCGTTCGGGAAATCCGTGTTGAAGAGAAAGCATTCGGTTGTATATTTGGCATATGTATTGGTAGAAATATAAACTAATAATTTTTTTAGACCAAAATAAGTAAACTGGATGATCAGTTAGTTTATTTTAGCGTACATTTGGGTTGAATTTATTTAGATAATAAAACTTATGTTTTATATATGTTGTTATATTACAAATAACGATTAAAAGACTTGAATAGGGAGATAATCAGTTTTATGTTTATTTTAAACTTTTCACTTACAAAAAAGGAAATTAAACTTATCTATTTAAATTACTTACAGTTATGTAGTGACGTGTGTTTGGTATGTGTGAGTGTGTATAATCCTAATGGTTCCCTCTTTCCTCTCCTTGGTAAAATCCTCTTATTTTGGAGCCCGTCTTCTCGAATGAAATTTCTTCGAATTACTTCTTTAAATTTTTCTACTGATGTAATATTCTTGGCAATCGTTGGTGATGATTTATGGTTCACTTAAAACGCTTTTCAATACATTTGCACTGATAACTAGAGCAACGCAACTGCGTTGAAAAGTTTACCCAAAATAAATTAAATGTGATACGTGCTCAAACACTTACCATTTTAAGAGTCCTCCGTGAAATCACAAAATGGATAATGTCTATTTAATATTTGTAACATTAGATATGTTTCCAAAGTTGCTTCGGCAAAGTGAGTGCGGCGTGAAGAAAAATTGTTTTTGTATGTCGAAAACGAACGTTCTACATCTAGTGACGTTATATTTGCGTAAGTAAAATAATCTTTCAAATAACTTAACGGTTCTGTTGACGCACCTTCACAAATTTGTCTTAATGTGCCAAAATCAGAGTATTTATCTAAAACACTTTCAAACATTTCTTGCGTCTTCTATCGCGCATAGCTGTGCGTGAACATGTTGCACTATTTGCAAAGATTCCACTAACGACACCGAAGAATTTTATTAATTAAATCTATTCTACACACTACACATTGAATTTTAACGCCGTCACACTTTAAATCAGGCATTTCTACAATAAATTCTCTTATTGTGTCCAACTTTGGTCGTTTTCGCGACGTAGAAAACATTTTCAAAACAAACGTAGAGCTACGATATAGTATACAACAGCGTAGATACATACACAACAGATCGGCTTTCGAGTCGCAGTTATACTGACGCTTATGCCGAATTGTCCCGGCCGTATTTATTTTGTGTAAACTTTTATGCGTCCGCCACTGGCTTTCAGCGCAGTTTGCGTTGCTCTACTCATAACTCTCAAAAATGCGGTTGCTTTTTGTCCCAATTATGCTTCATATTTTTTTCTGGGTTTTAATTTGAAATATCTTATAGGAAGATGTCATAATATATGTATATAGATCTCCATGCCTAGAAGGCATATGGAGAAAATAATAATAATATACTAAATTCGAGATGCATTTGTAAGAAATATATTTTATTGTATAAATATATATATATTGTGTAGTAATCTTGATATTGATCCTCTTTCTTATAAGGTTCATTAGTAACCTTAATGAAAGTTCGAAATGTGGACTGTTTATTACATATTTACTCTTTACAATACGACCATTACCTCCTGTGATGTTCAAAGTTAAGTAGCTATTGCACCGCCAACGTTTCAAGCATTTCGCGTTATTGCACGTTTGGGATCACGCACTATAAAAACTATAATATTGGTCATCTTCTTCTCAGTATAGTTACATCTATTGCCTGCTAATACATTAACATTCCTCCTTTGATACTCTTCACTTGAAATGATTCCATAAATAGAGTACCGCAAGGTGGTTTGCTAGCACCGTTCTCATTACCAACATTAATTCTGGATGCATTTATTACATTTAACATTTTCTCTTCGGTTTCTTTAGTCCTAACATAATAAAGCTTCCTTCTTACCGTTTTAAAATATGCAACACTCTCGGTATCATTCAAAAAACCCTCGACGGACACGGCCTTCATTCCAGACGAGCGTCCCATAAATCGTTCGCGCTGGATTTTTATCTCCGTCATCATCTCGATCATTCTAATTGGGTTATTAGGTACCATAAAGGCTAGTAAAAATTTCACGCCTTATTATCCGCCAATTAACACCAAATATGTCGGAGCCCGATCTTGTAAAAGCTCATTAACGGTGGCAATTATACAAGTAATTCAATTGTATCGCTCTTGTGTGTGCATATATATGCAGACACGTACGTGTGCGCCTGTGTTTAAAGTGGCTACCATGTTTGTAGGTTTGATATTCTTGTGGTATTGGGATAATAAAATGTGTTATATTGGCGTATCTTTGTAGTCTATCGAAAAAGGTTAATGGTTTTTATATTGCGTAAGATGTTAATTGTGTTGAGAGAAGCCCGAAGAACGCAGATTTTAAAAAATACCCTAAAATGCCTATAAAATAGATTCTCGTAACATAGCCACTACTAGTTTCTTAATGAATAATGTGAACCGCGCATAATTATAACACCTTTCCTTCTAAATTCATTCACAGCACACATAAAAATCTCTATATATGTTCATCTAGTCGAATTTAAAAATGACTTCCTGTCTCAACACAATTATTAAATAAAATAAATTTACTATTCGTTTCTAGGCCAGCAAACTTTGGTGCTGTTATTATTATTTATAACTGTCAAAGAGGAGTGCCAAAACGTGGTGTTAGGCAATGCAAGAAAATTAACTAGAAATTACAGGCCCTCAATTTGAATGGAATTTCTTAAGCTAATAAGGAATGAAATTAATTTTAGAAATGATATATTCTAAAAAAAAACATGTAATAAACAAAAAAAAACTATAACAGAATCGCATCCAAACTGTTAATATATATAGTACTACACATTTGGTCTATATATTTAAAAGTGTTTATAAACATGTCAATATCAAAAAATAAACAAAAATTGAAATACTAATTGACTGGATGATTATGGGTGTTGAAATAACGAACATCATGAAAAAAATAAATAATATGATTTAGGTTTAAAGTTAAAGGAAACATTCTAATATACGATTAATAGGTATAAATATAATCGGTATATAAAAAATAGTATTTAATTAATGTTCCGCAATATTTCTGACGAAAAATATCCTACACAGATATGAGTCATGCTAAAAATTAATTAATATTAAATAAATCATTCCATACAAGGCACCGAAAATGTTGTAAGATACAAGATACACTTATATCTGGTTACATTGTTTTAAATCTATTATGCATTAAACAATGGATTCCGTTAAAAAATATCAAATTTAAGATTACTTAAACAAGAAACATTGTAGGTGGATGTACAGTCCCTGGCCACATTACTTCAAACACCCAATATTTTGTAGTTTCTTCATAATAAAATATAAACTATACATGTAATATATTTTTTATTTATAAAATATATTGTAAAAATATGTAACATATGTAAATATTAAATAAGTAATTAATATTTAGTCTATAACCCATGATTTTTAATAACACCCTTAATTCTTCGGGGCATATTTTCAATGCAAGATATGATTGTCTCTTTTATATCTTCATCGTTCTCCCATACATCCTTTATATTCTTCATTAATATTTCCTTTGTAGGGTTTTCTCTTTCATATACCCTACTTTTTAGTCGATTCCATACGTTCTCGATGGGATTGAGGTCCGGTGAATTTCCGGGTCAACATAAAAGAGGTATGTGGTTGTCTTCAAAGAATTTTTTAACCTTTTTTGCTACATGGCAAGGAGCATTTTCTTGCATAAATATACGCCCTGTCGGTATGCGACGTCCTGGCTTAAAATACGGTAATAACGTATTTTTCAACACATTTATGTACTGCTCTTGATGCATTGTACCTTCTAGAAAATACAAAGGGCCGGATCCGTCTCCACTAATCACTCTCCAAATCATTACCTGCGGAGGGTGTTTTACAGTTCGAAGAACCGTGGACTCTGTGAGACGTTCGTCAGGTCGTCTACGAACAAATTGTGCTCGCTGCACTAACACACAGAGCGAGCACTCGTCACTAAAGAAAACCTATTAATTGATGCAAACATTAATTCAGTAAAAATCATGTTGTTAGGTTATTCACCTTTTTCCAATTCTCGTCTGTGAAATATCGATATTTTCTTGCAAAGTTGAGACGAACCGATTTCATTTTTTCTGTTAAACGCGGCTTTTTTACAGGTCTTCGGCCCATTAGGCGATTTTCGCGCAATCGGCGCCTGACAGTTCCGCTCGAAATCTCTATTCCTCTCTCTTGTAAATTTTTTTGTATCATTTTAATTGTAGCAAATCTATTGCTCAAAGCTTGATGAACAATTTCACGGTCAGATCTTTTCGAAGTTTTTCTTTTCCGACCGCACTTTGCCCGTCTTTGTGTCGATGTGCTAGCTCCTTCGTTTAAGTTTATTTAGCTAAACGCGATACAGAAGAAGGAGATACTTTCTGTAATTTTGCAATTTCTCGTTGTGAATGTTTATTTGATTGTAGAAGAGCTTGTATAGCGGCTTTTTGTTCACTTGTTAAATCTTTCCTGGGCATTTTCTACAAAAAATCCCAAATATTTCAATTTTTTTCAAAGTCCAAATAATTAATTATTAAGAGAGAGATAGAATAACAATTTTATCTTTGCAATAACGATATATCAACACAAAATACTTAACGATACTCCACAACTTAGCTTCTATACGGTTATGACGAAATATTTTTAAAAATATCGATGCATTCTCTAAACTGTGAACTCGCTAAATGTAAGTTGATAACTGAAATATTTATATATACGTACTTTACTCTTCTAAATATCATTTCTGTGGTATTTTTATTTATTGATACAATAATCTAGTCCCCCTATAAACGATTGGATTCAAAGCAAAAGAATATCACTATAATAGGAAGGGAATTTCCATATAAAAGGGTTGATTTATGACATGTTTCAAGTAATATGGCCAGGGACTGTACATTACATAAATACCGTATTAAATCGATTACAAGACGTATCCTTATTTTTCTAAGTTAAAACTAAGAAAATTAAAAAGTTAATATATTAATACTTTATTATAAAAATAAAAAGTAAACTTTATTGCAAAAATGAGAGACATGTTGGATGAATACAGGGATACTAAAATACGAAAAAGCGTGTGTTATAATCGATGTAAGGTAAATGTACCAGTAAATGATAAGCCACCAGTAGATGATAACTTTGCAATAAAAATCGATTTATTAAGAATTGAGTGCTTTATATTTAAATTTTTGCTATTAAAGAGACACCTCCGATTCCTATTGAAGCTAATGCTAAAAAAAATAAACTTACTTGCAGGTCTCTAACTTACCAGTATTCATTTAAATATGTTTGCTCTGATGTAGATGGTTTTTTTTACGGTATACATACAGCTTTCTTGAATTCCTATGAACGTTAGTAATTTTATAATAGTAAAGGGGGAATTCTTTATGTTTTATATAAAAAATAATATTATTATTAGAGTTATATCTTGAAAAATTTGATTATCTGTACTGGACCACGATTCGCGCTATGGGCCAATACCTGATAAATTATCATCTACCGGCACGTAGTTAATATTTTCCTGTGCTCCGGTAGATGATAGATATCGTTATGACTATATGACGACATAAAGATGTACATTCCTAGGCTAAAAATTGTTTAAACAACATTTTAAACTTTATTTTGTAATTATTCGAAATTATTCTAGTCTAACATATACCAGAAAATATTCTAAAGAAACCAGCTATTCAGAGAATACATTATTAAATGCTTTGGCAGCTATTAATGATGGTATGAACGTTAATCAAGCATCTAAGCAATATAATATACCCCACGCTACATTGTATTACAAGAAAAATTGCATAAAGCCAATTCCAATTAAAATGGGTCAATCAGCAGGTTTAACAAAAGACGAAGGAGATAGTCTAGTGAGATGGATTCAAAAATCATCATCTTAAGCGATGTTATAGTGCACTGCGTTATGGAACCTGAAGTTCAACAGAAATACACACAACACTTTAATTTTTTTTTTAATAATAAAATTTTTACATTATTACATTGTACGACTTTTTAAGTTATTAAAATGATTATTGTTACCATTTTGTTAGCCGACGAAAAGGCGAATACGCAGGTCTCGATTCCTAGCGAGAGAAAAAAGAAAAAACCGCTAATATCAAGATTAAATTTTTGAACTAATTACAAGAACGGCTTAGAAATAAAATGCATTATTTTATTAACGCCTGATGCAAAAGTAGCTGGACATTTGAAAAATTAGCGTAGCAGGCTGTAGAATTTTTTTTTACAAATGAGTCAAACGTCAATGTCTTGTACGAACGTTTCTCTTAAACAGAAAATCGTTTATTTGTTAGTTGTAAGAATGAAAACTGCTGCTATTGAAAATTTGCGAGAACGTATTTATTCTACCCTTGGAAGATGGACCCCGGCGGAAGTGGTGAGACACTTTTCAAAAGAAAATTTTTGCCGGAGCACCATATATAGCATCAGAAAACGTTTTTACGGTGGCAAACCTACTACTAACTTGAAAAAAAGGCAGAGCGAAAAAGCTAAGTAAGGGTAAAATTACAAAAATGATGGAATTGATTGAAAACAAGATTGGAACGACAAATGGCGGCAAAGTTTAAAATGTCTCAGTCTTTTACATCAGGAAATTTGAAAAAAGAAGGTTTAAAATATTATAAAAGACAAAAAGCACCAAAATATACGAATAAACAAATGGAAATTATTCCGGTTCGATGGAGGAAGATGAGGACCAATCTAAAAGTTGCACAAAAAGTGTTGATCTTAGATGATGAGAAATATTTTACCATTGGTAACACTAACATCGCTGGAAATGCTGGATTTTACACAAAAAATAAAAACTCTGCTCCTGACGAAGTGAGATTCGCAGGTAAAGCAAAATTTGAACCAAAAATTTTAGTTTGGATTGCTATTTCAAAAGCCGGTGTTTCAGATCCTCCCATAAGAAGTGTGCGTGATTCAGCAATAAATGCTGAAGTGTATAGGACAAAATGTCTACCAAAATGGAAGCGATTTATTGAAAGATTTCACCAAGAAGATGATATCCTCTTTTGGCTAGACTTAGCGAGTTCGCATTATGCGAAAACTGTTACCACATGGTTAATAGAAAATAACATCACTTTCGTCCCTAAAGAAATGAATCCTCCAAATATTCCAAAGGCACGTCCTATCGAAGATTTTTGAGCAGAACTTAGTCGACTCGTTTATGAGAACGGTTGGACCGCAGAAAACGAGAATCAGTTAGCACGTAGAATTAGTAATAAGCTCAAGCAAATTAGTCCAGATTACATCCAAGCCATGATACAAAAGGTTCCATCTAAACTGAGAAAAATTGAAGAAAGTGGACCTTTTGCCATTTTAACCTAATAATAGTTGTAAACAAAAGTTCTAGTTTTAAGATTAAACCATCGCATATTTTCTAATAGTTTTTGGTTAAAGTATAAAAAATGTTAAAATATGTCCAACTACTTTTGCATCACCCGTTAAGTAATTTTTATTCATCGAAACGAAATACAATAGCGAGCGCAAAATATCTAGAATCCTATTCAGGACGACGACAGCCATATCGTACAAAATTTTTCTAGATCTTGATTAAAAACTAGGTCGAGAACACGTAATGTTTTTGTTAGAAGGAATTTGAATGAAAACTAACGAGATATTTTACAAAGGGTAAATTAAAAGTAAATTAAATGTTTTTGCAAAGTTTATGCAAATCTTATATTTTCTAGGTAAATAATAATCCATCAACAGCTACACGCGAAATGGTGACAGAATTAAATTTGCCCCAGACTCGGGTATGGAGAACCTTACATCAAAATAAGTTTAAACTATGCAAGATTCATATTAGCCATAGTTTATTACGTAGTGATAATTTAAGCCGACTGGAGTACAGCAATTGGTGAGTGGGAAGGTTAGAAAGACGATTTTTTAAACAAAATCATCAAAAGTTACCAATTCTGGAATCTTTAACAGAAATACGGACTACTATGGGGCAGTAAAGACAAGAAGACCACAACATCGTTTTGAATTAAACGTTTGGATTGACATTTTGGGAAGTCGGCTCATGGGACCGTCTGTGTATGAAGAAACATTAAATAAGGAAAGATACTTAAACCTTCTTGGAGCATACATATCTAACTTTTTAAGCAATATTCCATTAAATCAATTATAGCATTTATGGTGGCAAGAAATTCCGGAAAACCTGTACAATTGTGCATTAAAGAAAATGGCCAGTTATTTGAACATTTACTGTATCTGTTGTTTATTGTTTTGTTTTCTATTATTATCACTACTATTAATTTGAAAATTGAATCTTGATTTTAGCGGTTTTGTTGATAAAATAAAAATTACATTTTTAACGTTTCGACAATCTTTTGTCTTCTTCAGAAATATATGATCTATTATTTTTTTTTTAATACATGTCAACGAGCACAACACTTTAATTTTTTTTTAAACAATAAAATTTTACATATTGGACAGCTGACAAAATGTTGACAATAATTATTTTATTAACAATTTCAAAAAGAAGCCATTTTACCGCAGAAAATATAAAGAAGTCTCTTGAGGGTAATGGCTAATTCTTTTCTCTTATTTCCTAGTTGAAATAAGCTTATTACATATGTACACATCTTCTATTTCAATTTATAATTAATATATGAATTTCGTTTAAATACATTTATAAAAACTTAGCGTTTAAAATATGCAACATACACTTAGTGCGTCTCTGCATCATGTTTACGATGCGCGGCTCTGAGTCATACCCCTCACGATTTTGTCGATCGCTAAAAATAGAGTTTAGTTATACATGAATGCATGCCATTCAATCCTTGATTTTTTAAATGTTAAAATATATGCTTTATCAAAGCGTCCCTTCGGTGTTCAGGTTCGACTCAGCGGCGAGACGCCTAGCCGTTTTGTCTCTCCGCTATACCTATCTAAAACGTGCGTTAAAAAAGATGATGTCTTTATTATATAGAGATAAATCAATTCATTGGCCTGTGGATGACCCAATGGAACGAAATATACCAAAAGGAACTCACGAAAGATCTAGCTATTCTCTATTTACCCCGTATTAGTAGATAGCTCCGTTAGCTTTCCCGTGTCTATTCTTAATGTATCTGACAGAAAAAAAATCAGTTATCAAAAAGTGTCTGTTTGTAAAGAATAATTTTATTCATACAAAGGCTATAATAGTTACTCCAAGTTAAATTGTGTTCATACAAATAGTTGTTTTTTTATCGAACGGTAATTACATATTAAGGCAAAAATTTTCGCGTATAGCTTTTTCTAGAATGTTTAATCTGTGGACATTCTCGCTTGATGCTCCAACAATAGTCAGCCATCATACGTACATACATCCCATCTACTTTAATACCGTGCCCCCATAACCTTCAAATCCTGGTGAAACCGACTCACCCTGCTCATCACTGACTGCACCAAGATTTTCCGGGAAGTTAGCAAGATGGCTATGTAAAAAATGCAATTTGGTGCTCATGTTGCAACCTAGCAGTTTGAAGCTCTCCAACAGTTGCTGGACTATTTTGGCGTAATTCTGTGCTCGTGTATTTCCAAGATAGTCTCTAACAATGTTTTTGAATGCCAACCAAGCATTCTTTTCAATTTCTGACATTGTTCCGATGAAATGTTCATCTTTAACAAGCTGCCGAATCTGTGGACCATCAAAAACACAGGCCTTTATCTTTTCAAATGACAAGCTAGGAAATGCCGAAATGAGATACTCCTTCAATTAGCAAAGCTTTAACGAATTGCTTCATGAGACATAATTTTATATGCAGAGGTGGAAATATAATGTTCTTAGTGTCAACAAGTGGCTGATGTATAATGTTTGGATCACCAAGTTTCAGGTCAGATCGTGGCAGCCAATTCGACTGCACGCAATGCTTCTCACGAGCTCTGCTGTCCCACATACACAAAAAGCATGGATACTTGGTATATCCGAGTGGTCACATTCTCGTAAGGTGTAGAGATAAAACTTGACGTGGTAGAAGAAAACTAACTACAGTTTTGAAGCCAGCATGCCTAATTAACTATAAAACAGCTCAAACCCCAAACTCAACAGAAATTGTGTAACAAATTGTTCCCCAGCGTAATGTATGTTTTATTTTAAAGGAAATAAAACAAACATTTCTGAAGATGACAAAAAATTGTCGAAACGTTAAAAATGTCATTTTTATTTTTATGAACCCTTGAAAAAAAATTATATCAACAAAGCCGCTGAAATCAAGATTCAATTTTCAAATTAATTACAAGAACGGCTAAGAAAGAAATTATATTATTTTGTTACTGCTATTGTTATTTTCATATATTATTACAAGTAAGCTGCAAAATTTACATAAACTTTGCAAAAACACACCTTTAATTTACCATTTGTAAAATATCCCGTTGGTTTTCATTCAAATTCCTATTAGCATAAACCAGTGTCAGTTGATGGTGCCGCAAATGGGAGATCGGGGACAACGCTTCGATTTCATCGTGTATTTTCTTGTCAAGTACAATGTACACGATATACAATGTGAGAATCGATGCCTTGTCCTTAACCTCCCATTTACGTCACCATCAGCCGCCACTGAAATAAACACGACGCGGCTTGGTAAACGATCCACTCTCAACCAAGTTTCTGTCAAGATCTAGAAAAATTGTACGATGCGGCTGTTGTGTTCTGAAGACAATTCTAAATACTCTGCACTCACTATTATTGTATTTCGCTTCGATGAATCAAAATTACTTGACATATCTCGTTTCTTTTCGTTGATGTAAGACATTTTTCTACTACTAATGAAAGATAATTGAAATGTTTGCCAGTTTGAAGTTTCATGGCGGCCTTATTTAATCTTAGAATGTGTTCTTCGTCTATTAAAGCATAATACCAAGAACTTGTCAACCGTCAACATGATTCAAATCAGAAAGAAAGCTTTCTAATCGTGTTAAAATCCAATGTGGCGTCAATAAGAAAGTTGATGATGGCCAGAAAGATCCGAACAAGCGCTATATAAACATTTCGAGTATGCTATTAGATAGGAGATCAGAGGTGGCCTCGAGAATGTGTTTTTAAACGAGAATTTTTCGTTTTTTAAAAAGATCTCGAACGTCATTTGTCACAGGTCCATTTTCTCTTGGGGTTCATAACTAACACAAAATTTTGCAGCTTTGGCAAATTTAAACTTACCCTCTATCTAGATCCCCATGGTGAGAGTCAAAAATTAATTAACCTCTATAACCTTTTTAAAGCTTGCCGTAATCTCAGAGCCTTTTGGCATGTGTACAGTGTTCCATGGCTTTGTTACTATCCCCCTTTGCCTTAAAAGGTCAAGCGCAGTTAGTTATTCCTCTACATATGAATGGTGACTGGAAGATTGTACCGCATCGACTAAGAAAATCTGACACTTAATCCTAGCAGGACTCAGGCGCACAGCCCCTGACTCTGCCTCACTCAGCAGCAGGTCCTCCTACGACTGGGCCACCGAGCCGATGAAAGCTGTTTGAAGCTAGTTAATTTTGTTATTAATATCAGAATTACTGATGTGAGGATTTTAGTTTCCAAAACCTTCACAAAATATAATATTGCTATGCAAGTATACAACGCGTCCCCAAAACCATTGACAACATATCGTTCAGAACACCCTTCGATTGGATCATACCGTATAACAGAGTCTGGATGGCTGTAGCAGCATAAGAACTCTACATGCTTTGAGATACATTTTTGAATGTTACTAATCCCTAACGGGGCAGAATTGATCCATTGTTGCCTATCCAAACTTCAGTATTAATTCAATGCTTTACTTGCAAGTGTAGCTACAATACCAAAAAAAGTACAAAAATACGCAATATATATTCAATTCTTCGCCCCTGCGATTGCATCTATCTCAAATTTAGCTCCTAGAGGTAATTTAGCCACTTGTACGCACGATCTCGCAGGAGAATGTTGACGGAAAAACTCCTTATAGACTTCATTCACTGCGACGAAATCGGAAATATCTTCCAGGAAAACTGTGGTCTTCAAAACATTGGCGTAACTCGATCCCGCAGCCTGTAAAATTGAACCTAATGAGGTTAAGGCTTGTCTTGCTTCTGCTTGGGCACCACCTTCCACTAGTTTCATAGTGTCTTTATCCAAACCTAAACAGCCTGATACGTATACGGTTCCGTTAAGTACAATGGCTTGGCTGTAGGGTCCCACTGCTTGGGGAGCGTTTGGCGTACTGACAACTCGTTTAGGTACGGTCGGTTGTTCGTCTGGTTTGGGAGCGACTGTCAGGTTCGCTGATTTGCACGGGCATCCTTTAGGCTGACTCATTATCCAAAATAAATTTATCTTATGAATTTTTAATGACCGGTGAAAAAATATAGAATTTAAAATAGAATTCATCTGACAATTAATTTGAACGTACGTTTGACAGTTACCGATTACTTGACATGCTATCTAAAACTAACTTTTAAAAATTTTAGTGCCTAAATCAAATTGATAGGAAGTAAAGGAACTACTGCTAGACACTTCCAAACAAATTTTAATAGAAGTATGAGAGAAATGCTATTAAATTTACAAATGAGCTCATTTGAGAAACGAAATGATAAGGAGTAAAAGTAGCAGTTAAAAAAAAAGATTAGTTTTACCATTAGAGTCCAGAAAACGAAAAAATTACATTACAAATAGGACTCATAAGTTTATTATGATCTTAGAGGGTTGTGTTTCAAACCAGAAATGTTTCAGTACACTCCGAACGACAGAAATCGTTTAATTGATTTGGATATGTTTCGGAAGATTATGAACTTCCATTATCATCCGTATACTACGGAATAATTATTGCCTAGGGCAATTAATTGCTTACAATTTACTGAATCCGTTGATCTATGTATTTATTTCATACTTGATGTATAATAAATTTGATTTCGAGTAATTTTCATAACTTAGCATAGAGAATCATTCTTCGCTAAAAGAACTTTTTTTTGAGAAGTATGAAAGGTACTTAGGAGAGCGTTATCTTATATGCAGTCTAGTAAGTAGTTTAAATGTCAAATTTCCTATTTTATTGGAACTGAAGAAAGTTTACAGAGTTAAATATTTGAAAACATTTAGTAAATCTGGTCAAAATTTAAATATATTGTTATGGAAGCAGCTAAAGAAGTCTGTGGAACAACCAGACCAAATCCTAATAAAAAGCAGACTCACTGTTGGAGTGAACAAATAAAATAAGAGACCAAAAAGAGAAAGAGACTCTGGAACAAATATCTGAATAATAAAACAACTGGAAAATACGAGATATATAATACATAAACAACAAAGACTTGGGACTAAGAAAGTAGTACTTGAAGCGAAAAGAAATAGCTGGGACAAATTCGGACAAAGACTGAAAGAAAATAGTAGAGAAAACATTAAATTATTTTGTAAAACGATAAAAAACATTAGGAACAAAGAAGAGCCTACACTACAACAAATTAAAATTAAAAACAACGAACTAATAACGGAGGAGGTAGGAATATTAACACGATGGAAAGAATATTTTGAACACTTGGTTATGGCCGATTTTGGATGCGCTGACATAACAACGGAAGAACAGGAAGAATTAGTGAAATTAAACGTAGAAGACCTAAATGAAAATAACAAAGAAATAACGGAAGAGGAAGTAATTAATGAATTAAAAAGATTAAAAATAGGGAAAGCACCAGGACGTGATGAGATAGCTCCAGAAATGCTAAAATACATAAGCTGTAGAGGGTTAGAAAAGGAGACACACGAATATGCAGCAACTACAGTGGAATATCCCTACTTTATGCAGCAGCAAAAGTTTACGAGACTATAGTGGAAAAAAGATTAAGAGACATAACAGAAGCACAACTAAGAGAAGAACAAGGTGGTTTCAGGAGACAACGCAGTACAAATAACCACATATTCACCTTGCAACAGATTTCTGAAAAAGCATTAGCAAAGAACAAAAAGGTATATTGCTGTTTTATTGATATGAAGAGAACATTCAATAGCATTAAAAGAGACGAGATTTGGAAGAGCTTAGATAAGAAGAGAATAGGAAAAGACAATATAGGAGTAGTCAAAAGCACATACAGCAACACCACTAATCAAGTAAGAATAAAAAATAGGCTATCGAAAACATTTATAACAAAACAAGGAGTCAGACAGGGTGGTGTGCTAGAAATACAGATATCAGAAGACAACTAGAAATAGTACCACTGAGTGAGGAAATAAAACCGCAAAAGTTAAGATGATTTGGACATCTGCGTAGAATGGAAAACGACAGACAAGTTAAGGTTTAGGAGGCTAAAACAGAAGGAAAAGGTAGAAGAGGTGGGCCAAGAGTATCTTAGAATGAAAGTATAAGTCAACAACTACAAGAGAAAGGAAAGACTTGAGGGGAATGTAGGGAAATGGTGAAGAATCGAAAGGAGTGGCGTAACTTCGTAATAAAAGAGGAAACATAGAATTAGTATTCACACCCTCGACACCTACGGGTATAAGGAGGGAAGGATTATGTATGTATGTATGTATGTATGTAGTAGATCTGCTAGGCATATTCTATAGCCAACAATCTCACTTCACCATTGCAAAAAACCAAAGCAACTAATTTCAGAGTATATAAGTGGTAATTTACGATCAAGCTTTTTAGAATGTGAAGATTAGGTGTGTGTGGATGTAAACTGGAGCACTGGGTTCTTCAATGTTGGATATAAAGAACAACGACTGCAACTGACTCTAATATTTGTATTTTAAAAATGGTACATAACTATTTGCACTTAAACACTATAAAAAGCTAATATGAACATAGAAGTGTATTAGCTGGAGTTATATATACCATTTCTACTCGATGAGAGCTTGTGAGAGTCTCGTTATCGAAATGCATTCCTTGTTTATTAACAGCAAGACACAATGGTGTACGTAATCCGCTTCACAACTGTGCCAGCAAAAAGAATAATCTTAATGTACAATACATACATAATGGTTCGAGATTCGAACATTAGATTATTTAAGATTAGTGGTATAATTCTAAGGATGATTTCGTATAATATTAAAAACGTTTATTTACTTTGAGGAGATTAATGCATATGAGAAACAGATTTTTAGCAAATTGTTCATCTATAATGGCATTCCTTTACGTACTAGGGCTTAATGTCCAGAGCAGCACAGAGTAAGACATGTTTGCTGTGAGAGGAACAAGTTAAAAAAAGACTACGTCAAAATCGTTTGTGTTAGCCTAATTTACGCAATATTTAATTTGGCATTTTATAACTAAAGCGTATTTAAAATTAATCTTAAAGCATGCAGAAGCGACCCCCTTTTATCCTATTAACTGAATATCTATTGACTCAAAATCACCATATCGTAACTTTGATGTCACTCTTAGGTTAAATTATCGCGCAGCTTTCCTTGTTGAACGCATATCTGACCAACAAGCTTGTCTGACAGTTAACTAAATTGTTTTCTTTTATTTCAAGGCACACTTAATTAGAATGATTGCAAAGTGGCACAGTTATATTATAAAAATTTCCAAAAACTTTAAAAATTGCCATTTTTGACGAAACTTGGTATATTGGCATCTTTTGCGATTTTGAACAACTTTTTCTTATTAAATTTTCTTTTATCTTCATCGCTACTATAAAAAATCGCACCTTCTTTTGATTGCGATAGGCCAGTGCTATATTTTTTTTCAAATCTCAAATTAAAAATGAACTTGAATTTGTAGGTGGTTTGACTGGTGAAAATTTGAAATGAAAGTGAATACTAATAAAAAAAATGCTTAGGTGTCTTCCCATAAAGTGAAACACTCTGTATATAGGACAGCCATTCTCTCACAAACGGATCCAAAAAAGCAACAAATCCAAAATTGTAACAAATTTAAGTTTTTTATTTTATTTTAAAGGTCATGGTGGATCTTGCAATTAAATAAACACCCAGTATATGCGAAACCTGCTACATTTAGCCATTTCACTTGACGTATTGTTACACCATTTTTTGTTTTAATAACAGGACGTATGACTCTTAAGATATTAATTACAAAATCATAACGTTACCTAGTTCTTAACCTTTAATGCTTTGCAAAAAAGTTCAATTGCAAAATCTCATTCAATGTATTCTAGATTCGACCTCTACCACACTTATTTCCTTTGATATTTCCAGTGTCTAGTACGTATGGCTTATAGTTCACTCTGTATTTGAAGTCCAAATCAAGATTTCATTATCGACACTATTTTTTTCAAATTCGGACCCCTTAAATGTTTCATTTTGGCATTCTTCATGTTAATATGTTCCCAAATTCAAGCGTAATCGTTAACATAATGGAAAAAATTCCTCATCTTTTATATATTTGCACTACTAACTACAGCTACTAGTGCATCGCTTTATTAAAAGAAAAAAAAAACAGAGAGAATTATACAAGCAACGCAGCGTCATATCCTGTTAAGTCATCCGACGATATATGTCCGTATGAGCGTGTATGTAAATTATTACAGAAGGTATATCTTATTATTCCCAGGGATGTGAATCGGATGTGTGTATTTTTTGCTGTCGCTCTCCGGCAAGGACATCTTTAATAGCGGTTAAGCTGAAATAAATATTACGAAAACGAGAACAGAAGAAAAAAAGAGACAACGTCGAAGAAACAATGCGATTCCCACCTTTTTATGTATGCGTAAATATGCGGAATTTCTACGAACCGAATGAGTTATTGAATGGGAAATGATATGGAATATATGATGATACTATGGTAACAGGATGAAGTTATTTGGAATGGAATATGGGAAGCAACTTCGATGTGAGGCTGTTTACAATTATCCCAAATACACACACACACACGAGAAAAGATTTACTGCTTAATTTTCTAAAGGAGCAAATGGTATGGCAAAACTTCAAAGGGCTCTCCAAAATATAAGCAATAGAATCAATATGCAAATTAATGATTATCTTGCAGATTTAATATTTACAGTTACAATTACAATATAAAGCCAGGTGGATGGCTCAATCCACCCGTCTACATCGACCAACAAAGCCTACAATAGAGGCCGGCATTGTAATTTTAGAATTCGCCGAGTAGACCTATACTTCTCTTTTCCCAGCCTCTCATGCGTTATAAAAGCCCTATCAAGTAGAGAAAAGCTGATTCTGCTGACGGCAGGACAGTGGCAGAGAATGTGCACAACTCTTTCCTCATTTTCCAAACACAGTCGGCACTCTTCCTTTCCTTAATCAAGCGTGGCTGGTAAGGATTGCGGTTTGAGCCCTGACAGGCTTCCTGTCAAGTTCTATGAGCTTCCTGGCTTTGTCTCTGTTGGGCAATATAAATGCCCTCGCATGAGGCAGACCTGTGGAGTTACTCCAGGTCCGAAGTGCTTCTTGTTTGACCCAGACGCTTTTGGAATTGAGGTTTGACAGTTTGGCAATTGTTATGATTACTTTGCTTAGCAACGAGCAGTCTGGTGTCAGTCTTTGCGTAACAACAAAAGCAAATTACCAAAACGTTTATTGCTGCATATCGTCATATTTCTTAAATTAAAGTATAACATACATACAAAGTTTGACGAACCACAAGCTATAGTAGATGCATTTGCGGATATATTTAATGAACATTTTTTACCTAGCGACGATATCCGCATTTATGATACGAACTCTTCTTATCAACCCTTCAGTATACAAACCATTACTGAGACAGATGTGGTTAACAGTATCGCCAGGCTTAAGAGTAGTTCTACTGCCGGAGAAGATCAAATTCCTTCTTTCTTCCTAAAGGATTGTCGGATGGTTTTAGCTGTTCCGCTATGTGCTATCTACAATTTATGTATGAAAACTTGCGTGTACCCTACAGTTTGGAAGATCGCTAGAATCACACCAGTTTTTAAAAAAGGCAAACCGGAATTAATCACGAACTATCGACCTATTTCTATACTAAGTAATTTTTCTAAGGTGTTTGAGCAAATTTTATACGATGCTATCTACGGTAACATCAAAATCAGGTTGTCTTGGCACCAACACGGTTATGTGAGAGGTAAATCAACAGTTACTAACCTGGCCTGTGTAACACAAAGCATTAGTGAAACTCTTGATCAACGCTCACAGTTAGATGTGGTCTACACAGATCTCACAAGAGCCTTTGATTCTATTGATTTCTCGTTATTGCTTCGGAAGTTGGGTACTATCGGCTTTTGCACTTCGTTGCTGAAATTGATGACATCCTATCTCACTGGCAAAGTCAATTGTGTAGTGTACAATGGTTTTTCTTCTAGGCGCTATCTAACAACATCTGGAGTGCCGCAGGGTTCCAACTTGGGACCCCTGCTGTTTTTAATATTTATAGATGACCTCTTACAATCACTAACGTGCCGCTTTTTAGCGTTTGCTGACGACTTAAAGATATTTCACCGAATTGATTCACTTTATGATGCCAGACTTCTACAAGAGAATCTGATAACTATAAGTAATTGGTGTGTTGATAACAAACTGCATCTTAATGTGGAGAAATGTTGCGTAGTTAGATACACTCGAAAGGTGTCCAAAATCGTTTTCGATTATAATATACACGGTCTGAAGCTACCTTCATCGGACATTGTGAAAGACCTTGGAGTGTTATTTGATGATCGACTTTGCTTTGACCAGCAGGTGATGTCGGTGTGCAACAGTGCTTGCAGAGTTCTTGGTTTCGTTCTTCGTAACACACGCACATTTACTGATTACGCTGCTCTAAAGACTCTTTACTACGGGTTGATTCGAAGTAAGTTGGAATACGCAGCGATTATATGGTACCCTTATTACACATGTCACCAACTTCGACTTGAGCGAGTGCAACGCCGGTTTTTGAAATATTTAACATTCAAGGAGACTGGTAACTATCCGCAAAGGAACTACGATCATGGCCAGCTTCTTTTGTCGCACAGTGTTTCATCACTCCATGAACGTTATGAACGCACTAGTGCGGTGTTTCTCTACAGGCTCATTAATAATAAAATTGATTGTCCAGAGTTACTGTGTGGGGTACCTTTTCATGTTCCCGCTAGGGAATCGCGAAATGTGTCTTCATTTTACTTGAAACCTGTGAGAACTAATGTAATGCACCTAGCGCCAATAAACCGCATCTGTCGTTGCGCTGATATGTTATATAAAGACATTTTTCTGGGTCAACTTGTTTAGTGTTACGTGTATATTATGCAACGTATGTATGTATGTATTCATCGTTATAGTCTTATGTGTATCTCTAAGAAGTTTAATTTTTTTCATTTTGTACTTTTGCTACACTTAAGATAATTTGTATGTATATGTGTCTATTTTGGTGTTTTACTGTTGGGCACAAATAAATATTATTATTATTATTATAACATATGTGGTATCGTTGGATTCGCCTTCCGATTACCTTTCCAAAAACGTAAGAATATGCAGGGTGTTCTGTTTAAAAAAGAAAGTTGACGTCATTTCCGGAAATACAATTGAAATGCCGATAACGGCAAAAGTTGGTCCACCAAAAATATGAGTCGATCTATTTTTTTCTTAAAAGGCTAGCTTCTGTCGATCAAAAGTTAGCATGGGGACACACACACATTAGGACCGCACTGTATACTCCGTATTAGTCTATTAAATACCAAAATATTGGATGAAGGCAGTGGTGGGGTCAGTTATCCACCAACACGTTTTTTAGTCGATAGTTGGTAATGGATCCACCAGTTATTGTGTCTGTTTGTATTGATGGATTGATGGTGAGACCATCAAATATCAATTTTTCCACCTGCTTTTAAAGTCGGTGGAGCAGTTGTTAGTTGTCTGTTTTTTGACAACATTAATGTGTCAATGTCTACCAAACCGTTTCTAAAAAAAGAGGGCGTTTTTTTTTAAATAAAGATTTTGGCAGCATGGCGATAATGTCACAATGACGTTGATACTGACGTACCTCATCTGTTAACCCAAAAAACCCACAGTAACACGAGCAGCGTACACATGTAAAGTATATTCCTATGATGATTTGTTTAAAACCAGGCCTCTTTCGAAATTTTGAGTAATTCTCTACATTAAACTTACTATTCAAAACTAAGTAGAACACCTTCAACGCAAAGCTAATGTGCTTTTGAAACTCCCCAAAACTTACACACCTTTTATAACTACTGTTTCTATGAAACTGAGATATTCTAATTTTTAGAAATCGTCACCTCAAATGTAAATACATAGTTTTATTATGTATAAACGGACTTTGATTAAGATGATTTTTAAACTAGACCTTTATTGTATCTAGCTTAAATTCTGCTAGTACAGTTAATCGTAAATATATGAAAGTTATTTCCAATGACACCTAAACTTTCTACAGGTGGAACTGCACATTGTGGATTATCTAAATTCGAATATAATTCCAAATATTTTCTAATATTTCTAAGATGTGTAAATGGAAAGAATGCTTACCTATTTATTCAAAACAACATCAATTTATTTTTATGTGTGCATATGTGAAATCTATAAATTTAATTCCTAATAAAAACTTGCTTTTTCACAAATAGAATAATTTATTATTATTGTTGTTCCGCGTACTTCCCTGCCCATTTCTATTTTAATTTATTTTTTACATCGGCAACCTGAATTGCCTCAATAAATATTCAAAAGATAGATGAACTTGAAGACAGATCCCTCTCTGCAAAGCGTATTCGAAAATATCAATATCAAATAACGTAACTGGCAAACGATATTAGCATAAAACTGCTGGTAGCCAAGGAAAAACACGGCCATAAGTCAATTTACTGTTTTGTTTACTAATATTTATTATAATGACTTTTTAACAGGTTCCGTGCTGTTAACGGTCCGTTTTACTTTAATAAATCGATACGAAGGGAGCTTCTGACAACGCTATATTTCACTTAGCCTATTTCGACGCGACTAATGAGCCCATTCGAATTAGTAGGAAAGCGCTTGGCGGTTGTATTATGTTACGAGAACAAGAAATATGCACAAACGCTATTAATTAACATCTATTCCGCTATGTATTAATAATCAAAGGACGTAGTATACCATGTTTTCACGTTTAAGCGGAAGTGGGATGGTCAAATGGAAAATGTCATTTTAATTCGATATGACAGCAAATAGTTTATGTCACAATTCACTTGTATGGCTTAATTTGTATGCTATTTGTAATGTTTAGCCAACAGTTTTTTGGAATTTTATACCTTTTATATATTGATTTAAGCAATTAAAACCTTCAAATAAGAAGTAAGAAAATGATTAAGTGAATTATTTCTAGAATCTTTTAGTTATGGAATTGAATCTAGGTTTTTTTTTATTAATTAAAATTATTGCAGAGTTGGAAATTATGATGTAAGAATCGAAGAATACTTGGGCAGAGAAGCAGAAAATTATAGAAACAACAATGACGATCGCATGATTTGAAGAAAAGCTAACAGAGCCTAATACTAAGTTTAAACACAAGGATATTCATAAGTAGAGTTGGCCACGCGCGCCAACGGGCAGCCGCGTTGTTTCGACTAGGCCTCGGGTTCCACTAGAGCTATTGTGTGTAGATGTTTGCTGTCGTAAATACTTTCGCGTAGTTGTTAAATAAAAATAAAATAATGCGTGCTCAAACACTTACCATTTTAAGAGTCCTCCGTGAAATCGCAAAGTGAATAATGTCTGTTAAATATCTGCAACATTAGATATGTTTCAACAATTGTTTCGACAGACCGAGTGCGGCACGAGGAAAAAATGTGTTTATATGCAGAGAACGAACATTCTACATCTAGTGACGTTATATTTGCGTAATTAAAATATTATTTGAAACAACTTAACGGTTCTGTTGACGCACCTTCACAAATGTGTCTTAATGTGCCAAAATCAAAATCTTTCTCTGAAGATGTAATGTCACATTACGTGTAAAATTCATGCTCTCAATCTTGTGGCAGATGGTATCAGAAAATGTTATCCTGAGGTAGACGCTTTAATAGCGCATACAAAAGCAGTGTCTGTCAAATCCCCGAAACGTATTCGCGATTTTCACAGACTGTGCCCCCGTATACTTGAGCCACCAGAACTTATTCTTACACGTTGGGGAACTTGGCTAAATGTTGCGTTTTATTATCATAAATATTATGAGAATATTAAGAACGTGGTTTTACAATTCGATCCAAAGGAAGCTGCCGCTATCAAGAAAAGCCAGTCGAAATTTCAAGATAGTCGGGTTAAAACAGATTTAAAAATTATTCACAACAATTACTTCGGACTCGCGGAGGCAATAGAAAAGTTACAAGATCCTTCGGTGTCGTTAGTGGAATCTGTGCAAATAGTGCAACATGTTCACGCACAGCTATGCGCGATGGAAGACGCAAAAAATGTTTGTGATCTAGAAAAATTTGAAAGTGTTTTAGAGAATGATTCTGATTTTGGCACATTAAGACACATTTGTAAAGGTGCGTCAACAGAACCGTTAAGTTGTTTCAAAGAATATTTTAATTACGCAAATGTAACGTCACTAGATGTAGAACCTTCGTTCTCTGCATATAAACACATTTTTTCCTCGCGCCGCACTCGGTTTGTCGAAACAACTGTTGAAACATATCTAATGTTGCAGATATTTAACAGACATTATTCACTTTGCGATTTCACGGAGAACTCTTAAAATGGTAAGTGTTTGAGTACGCATTATTTTATTTTTATTTAACAACTACGCGAAAGTATTTATGACAGCAAACATCTACACACAATAGCTCTAGTGGAACCCGAGGCTTAATCGAAACAACGCCGCTGCCCGTTAGCGCGAGTGGCCAACTCTATTCATAAGCATACACGAAAAGAAGACAGAATGGTGGATAGAAGAAATACAGAAGGTAATCAAAGACAAGGTTTTGGAAAAAACATTTGAGTAACAACAGAACAGAAGACTCTGAAAATGATAAACAAAAGAGAAAAGAAGTCAAGCAAAAAGTAAGAATAGCAAAGCCAGGGGCGGTCTGTCCATAAGGCCGCAATTCAATTCAATTCATAACCAAATTATTCAAATTTGTATTAAGTAATTATTGCGAAAATACAGTTCTGATATCCCGCGGCTTCCAACATATTTCGTGGTCAATACTATGAAATGACCAGAGAACCAATCACAGTCTAGCCGGTGTATATATGTTTGGAACGCACAATTTTCAGGTTCCAGTCATCTTTTAGCTGCGAGACGGAGTGTTGCTGTTTAGTATAGATTTTTCCGGCGTTTTCTATACAGTAACAAGTGCGAGTTTATAATAACCTTAAAAATTAACAGAATTATAGTGTAATTTTAAAATGTACTTTTAATAGACTTCTCTTGGAAGAGAAAAGCAAAAGCGTTAGGTAGTTCATAACCTCAACTAAAATTGGAACAAATAACGAAAAGAAGAGCTGCAAATAGAACGTCTACACTACGATTGTCCATGGAAATTTATTGAAATAATAAATGGATATGTGAATGTGAAGTTTCGAATTTGTTATATTGTTTTCTGTGTGTATTGTTCTATAATAATGCGTCTGGATCAGATTTCAGTTTTGCTAGAACTGATGTGAAAGATGTATATCGTTCAATCACTAAAATAAAGAAACATTAAGAATCTCGTGGTCGTATTAATGCCTGTATGGTATTTGCTTTACTTGGCAAAACAAATATTCTATTGTAACAAGGCTGTGTTCTTGGGCCCAGCGTTTTCTTAATTTTTGTCAATAATTTCCCGAATTGCCTAGGAACGCTGTGTAGGCACATAATTTTATATGCGAATGACATAGACCTAGTAATGAATATTCAAAATATACATATTAAATTGACTTCTTGTAATGACGTATAATCGATATTTCCTTAAACTATAATACCACTAACTTGACAAAATCGGCCAAAATCCTTAGTGTAACTATTGAGGATTTGTATATTGAGAATGTTTATAAAGATCTTTCAAGAACATGTTCCGCTTTATATCATCGAAGAAGGTGTTGTAATGCAGATTTCGCTAGTTTTCTATTTTACCAGTGTCTACTGTAGAATAGATGGAATTATCTGATTGGGTTTGGATATCACTGCTAAATGTTTTCTTTTTACGCGAGAGTTTTTAGAATATTATGCAATTGCGAATATAAAGACTCTTGTAACGAACATTTTAAATCCAATGGTGTGTTGACATTTTATGTTCTTTATATTCTACATGTGTTGTGTTTCCTTTGAAAATTTAGAGACAGTTTTACTTGCAGCGCTTCATGGTCCAAACAAATACATCTTCAGAAACTACGGAAAGGATTCCCGTTGAAATAAAGTCACTAGAAGAAGAACCACTAAAAACTCAAAACCACTTAACCTAGAAGATTGCTAACAAAGGGAGGATTTTGTAACAATTTTACGGCCACCGTTTTACTGCAAATGTCTTTGAGTTGTTGCCTTTTTACGGAAGCCGAAAATAATTGCGGATCAAGTTCGGAGCGACTTAATGCTAAATGTAATAAAGGACTATAAGTATGAGGGTAGTTTGACATTAATCTAGATGGATGGCGTTACGTGAGAACAAATTGCTCTCGGTTTTGACATCTGCCATCCGTCACATAACGCCCGTCAAAATTTCAAGCAAAAACACAATCAGTTTGGTTTTAACAGTCGTCGAAAGCAAGCAACTTTTGTGTTTTTTAAAAATGGAAAAAGTCGAATATCGTTCAGTGATTAAGTACCTTCATTTGAAAGGGAAAAGCAATGCAGAAATCAAAGCCGAACTGGATGCTGCTTATTGCGAGTCTGCACCGTCGTTAGCAACAGTTCAATTTTGGAAAGCTGAATTTGTTCGTGGTCGTAGGAGTGTTTGATGATGAACGTCCAGGTGCCCCAAAACCCGTCACTACACCAGAAACCGTCAACAAAGTCCATGATACGAACATGGCAGACCGTCGAACCAAAGTGCGTGAGATAGCAGAGGCTCTAAACATGTTAACTGAGCGTGTACATAACATCATACGCGAACATTTGAATATGAAAAAGCTATCCGCGCGATGGATGAAGCGTTTGCTCACTGTCGACCTAAAACGCACACGTGTGACGAATTCGAATGAGCTTTTGGTAATGATAAAACGCCATCCGAAGGATTTCTTTCGCCGATACGTTACTGTTGATGAAACGTGGGTCCATTACTACACCCCGGAGACGAAGGAACAGTCGAAGCAGTGGAGAAAAAGCGGTGAAGGCCCACCGAAGAAGGCCGATCGGCTGGAAAGGTGATGGCAACTGTTTTTTGGGATGCGAAAGGCATTATTCACATTGATTACTTGGAAAAGGGTAAAAAAATAACTGTCGTGTACTACGCAGATTTACTGGACTGTTTCGTCGCCGATTTGACGAAAAACGCCCTGGTTTGTCTCGCAAAAAAGTTCTCTTCATTCAGGACAACATGCCCGCTCACAGGGCGGCCGTTGCACAGGCAAAATTACACCAATTGGACTACGAATTGTTCGACCACCTACCGTGTTCGCCAGACCTAGCCCCCTGCGACTTTTTCCTGTTCCCAAACCTAAAAAAATGGCTCGGAGGACGCCGTTTTGCAACGAACGATGAGGTCATAACCGAAACCTCACACTATTTTGAGGGGCTCGAGCAAAATTACTTTTCGGAAGGGATAAAAAAGTTGGAAAACCGTCTTATCAAGTGTATTGAGGTCAAAGGAGACTATGTTGAAAAATAAATGACAAAAAGAACAGAAATCGTGCGTTTTCTTACTTAGGCTAGATTAATATCAAACTACGCTCGTAGTATCTCCAAAATACCTCTATTATGTAAAATGTAAAGACGATCACAGATAAATTTTTAAATTGCAACTTCATCGGTCTTACATAGGAAATAGAAATTTAATCTCCAGTGTAAAAATGGAGAAAAATATTTAGCAACAAAGCTTCCAACATTCTAAATCTTGTCACAATAGCAGATGATAATAAAACAACATTAAACTATTCAAGGTTCTTACTTAAGCACGTTTCGCACAACAATGAAAAGCTTGCATACTTCATCAAAACACAACCAGGTCTCCTGCATAGCGCATTTTAGTAATAATGACTAACCAACCTGGCAGCGTGCACCTGTGTTCTTCACGTTGAAATTCTCATCATGTTCGCTATTTTATTATGTAAGGCGTACAATAATAATATCGAAAGACTTTCGTTTAATTTTCTACGGGGCATTGAGCGTGCTAAGGCCGGCGAAATCGACGATGGACATCTGTTTTCAAATGCCTTATTGTATACACACATACAGGTTACCAATAGCATAGATAATGCCCATTCAGAAAATGTTAATTGAAAATCGCATATAATTAAAGGCATTTAATCTATTGTAGTAAGCAACAAGGCGAAATGCAATCATTCAATCACGCGGCGAAAACAAATGTTTACGTTACTACATTGCGCAAATGAAATATTCGGATTAGAGAGTAATATAATGGAATATTGGAATGTTTTCTATAATTAAATCGACTCTATCTGTTTATTCTTCGATGTATTAGATGTAGAAGTGATAAGAAATTAAGCAACTCTTTATTATATATTCACTTTAGCGGACAAGTCAATGTAACACCGCCAGCTGCATAAATAGAGTTTTTACTTTCATTAATATTACAATAAGCAAAACAATGCTTTGAATAGTCAATGTTATATTGTTGACGTATTTGAAAGTTAATTATTCACACTGACGGCTCTTTTCTTGAACCACGTTATCATTTAAAGCTTTAGGTCGGTTATTATAACAGATTTTCTGAATTAGACACAATTTCTAATTAACATTTTACAGCAAAATTATGAAATGGAGTAATACATACAAACAGACGATAGTGCATTTTCATAATGAAACTAAAGATTAAGAGGATGATTCTTGTTTAGATTTCCAATTTGTTACGTAGAAATGAGCTGTGGTATGGATTGTAAGCTATTGAAGAATACAAAATACTTCAAAAGTCGATTTTCAGTATCTCTAATATCCAATGTAAAAATCGACTAAACATTCATTTCAGAACTTTACCAAACACACCAAAGATAATACAATCTCACGGCAAAAGGAATTTGAAACACTGGCACAATTACCAATAGGAAACATTGCTCTAAATTAAATTTATGCAACTTAAAGACAGCTAAAGATCAACTCTGCTGCTAATACAAGGAAAACAGAGACAGTAGGATATTGCGTTAAGGGCTGCTATGCGTTGCCACTATTCGAACAGGACGTCGATTTTTTTCCAGGACGTATTTGGTAACCACTGGATCCCAAAGTAAGAACCGTAGTTTAGTTCTGAGATCTATTTTACAATAATACTTAATTTTTTTCTTATAATCTTACTCCATGCATTCTCAACGTGGTAAAAGTCTAATTTGGTTAACGAATGGTGCAGGTAAGACAGCTTCTAGAAATGAGAAATCCAATTACAGGACAAAATACAAAAATAATTAATATGTAAGTAGTGTAATGTTATAACTTAGAACATCGCATGTAGCTGTCATTAGCAGCACGTATAATGAGTTCAATATGTCCGCTCGTTCAACGTCAAAATCCCTCTGGCAGCTATTATCTCTTTCTCGATAGTTCCAACTCCTTTTATGGTCTCCCATTGCTGGAGCGGGGGTGCTAGAAGATTATTTTAGATCCAGTTAACAACGATCATGGTGGAGCAGATAAATAATTTGTCTTCTATTCATTTTCTTCACATTCTAAATCTTCAATTTTAATAGGAATATTCGTTTAAAATTTATTATCAAATTATATTAGAAAAGTACAGTTATCCAAATTAGCCGTGATTAAACAGTCGCTATCGCGATTAGCGTAATGGAATGGAGGGTCGCTAATCAATTTCTCACTTTTAATCAAAATATTTATCCAGGTAACACGTGTTTGGATACGTTCCCATTTTGTAAGTGTTCGGCGTTTAAATTCGATCATAATACGAAGTAAAAATTAAGTTTGGGGGTTTAAAAAATACGCAAATTTCCTGTACCTAGCATATAAACATAGAGTTTATATTGGAACGTCACAATCACAGGTTATTTTTCTCTTTTCAAGTTTTAATACCCGCAAAATTTCATGAATTGGTATCTGGTTTAATTTAAATTGCCGAAAGAGTGTCTAGGAATACTTTTTTAATAATTTCCCTCGTTTAAAACACTACAGTAAGTTAGTGTAGTCTGTAGCTTGAGGAGGATAAATACCATCGGATGGTAAGTGAATAATAAACAAATTTCAAGATGTTACTGTTAGAAAAGTTTTTGTGGGCTCTCAACAGAACCTTAACAGTAAGTTGTTTACACGCAAAAAAAGTCAGAACATCAAATACCAAACCAAGAATACGACACCAATCTCTTTAAACAGGTTTATTCTTGGAATGGAAGTACAGGAGACCATGTAATAAAGCAATTGAAGATTAAACGAAAGGACAAAGAAAAATAGAGCATATGCAATCTATGTTTAGATTGATTTTGTTGGCAAAGCACCAGTTGCTTATAGTTTTTATATTCTTCTGCAAGTATTGCATTATTGGACAGAATGATATTCAGGTTTCTTGACTGATTGTCAAAAGAACATATTCGAAAAGGAATTGTCGTCTTTGCTGCTCAACGCATAAGATGTGCTGTCGATAATTGTATTCCGCTCTTTAAAGTCAATGAGTAAAATGCCCTCAGAATCCCAGAATATTATGACCATCACCTTTTGCGTTGATAGAACAACTTTCCCCTTTCTGGAACGAGGTTCATCGAGTCGCCGCCATTCCATCGATTCCTTTTTGGATAGAGGATCATAATACAGAACCATTGTTTCATCTGCTATGGCAATGGACTCCAAAATTGGTTTCGAGTCGTCTCTGCACATGTTTAAAAAGGAGTGCGCACATTCCACCCGACGTTCACGTTGGAGAGTATAAAAAAGGTGCAGTACCCATCTTGTGCTAATCTTATTCATACCCAAATGATTATGGAGAATTCGGCAAACACTTGTTTCAAAAATGTTAGACATCACTGCTAATTCCTTCACTTTCAAACAGCAATCTGCTGACACCATTTCTTCAATAATTGAAATGTTTTTAGGCGTTATCAGTTCAATTGGCCGAACGGGGCGCTTATTATCCCCTAAGGATTTTCGCCCCAAACGGAAACATTTTGCCTACTTTTCTACAGTGGAATATGTTCTTTTTATGTTAAAGGTTTAATGACCGGGTGGTACTCAATTTTCGTTACCTGAGACATTTTCATGCACTAGTCACGTTGTCTGGCTGGCTACTGAACACTACTACTCTTCGAGCCGTAATATATACAGTGTAGGCCTCACACATGTGCAACTATGAGGCAACGATGTTTGAACACGCTCGAACCTATATGAGCCTCCCAGACCGAGAATTTATGGCGCCTACCTCATATATTGATTCACTTTATAGCATTATACGCTTTGCAATTCCCCCTTCCATTTGCCGTCATTCAGATGTTTTTCACCCATAGCTTTCCTAGTTCCGTGTTCCCAGTTCTTCCTCGTCGTCCTCGCTTCCCTTTTCCTCTGTGGTGTCCATTTTAGTATTTATTTAGGCAGTCTACGATCTTCCATCAAACATATCTATACCACTTCAGCTGTTTCTGTTTTCTGTTCTGTACGAAAGTATTTTACATTACCATAATTCCTCTGACATATGGGTGTGTTTTGTATTCGATTCTTGATATTCGGACCGATCTTATTATGGCGTCTACCTCTGTTGTCAAAATTTTCGTTGCATCCTTTTCTGTTATTTTCCATATTTCCAAACTGTATATTTTATTTTATTATTATATTTTATTTCATTCATCAAAGGCTCCTATGATTTTCCGATTTTGTATTACGCGGCTATGAATGTCTGCACTGCCTTTGGCTTCTCTTGCGAGTGTTACCCCCAAATACTTGTATTGTTCTATTTCCGTAACTGTTCTAGGGCACCAAACCTTTTTTCTTCGACCATATATTTGATTTTACTTATACTCGTTTAGTTTACTGTATTTCTCTGTCAATTTCCTGGTTTGAATTCGAATTGTAAGGTATATTCTCTCTTCCAGATTTTCAATGCATGTTCCACGTAAGTTTTAAAAAGAGTTTGTAAAGCCCAACAACCTTGTTGAAGCCATGTCACCTGGAAACCCTTCTGAAAGTGACTTACCTAGTTTGATTCTTGATGTACAGTTAGTTGAATAGATAGTAAAGTAATAACTTCCTTTAAATGCTTTAAAGACAATTATTAGCCAAATCCACATGGCATTTACTTTTATTTTGTGGCTTGAAGTAACTTAAAAAGCAACATTAACATGGCAACAAATATCATCTTGGTCCCTGTTGCAGAAGATATTTAAAATTACTATGGTGTTTTATATAGCATTTGCCGTTGTTCATATAACATTTCAAAACAGGATTTTTGTAAATGAAAACATAACCACCCTTCCTTTATGCGATTAAATGTAAAGCCTATAGAAGTAACCTAAAATGTTCTCAATTTAATTTTCCTTTGCAACTAAACTAAATGTACCCAAAATAGAGAACTTGATTGTGTAAACGAAATGCTCTAGCTGACAAAAATCTACGTCAACGCGTCTAATTGATCCACTCAAAAGTAAAGGAGAAACAGATTTAACACGTTAACTAATAGGTCTTTTGACCCAGAAGAGCAGGAAGGTTATAATTTAGCCCAATATAAAAAGAGGTCACACCGAAAAATATTCTCTCCGACTTCGTCAATTTTCCTACACTTACAAAACGAGAGATATTCGCGTTGTATGAGCGCAACGAGGATAATTGGTGGCGTTTTGCAACGGAATGTGACGAAATACGCGGTAAATGTACACATACACATATTAAAGATATTTCAAACGTTAGCGAAGCCGCTCTGTGCGAAGGAAGTGCACGTTTAACATTTTAAAAAGGTTCACACAACAAATCGGCCCGAATTGCTGTATATGGAAATCTCAATTAAATGTTCCACCTACGGAACATGCCGTGGACGAACAACGCAATGAAGAAACCTTCGTCAGAAGACAAGCTTGCTCATCTCATCACTCGAATGATGTATTAGGGATCTTTTTTTAGTGCTAAAATGTATACAAGGTTTCTCAAAAGCATTGTTACCAGTAATCATTTTGAACTAACTGTCTGTAGATAAATTCCACATTAACAGAATCATTTCTAAAATCTTTTATTTACGAGGGTAAATCAACATTTATTATAGGCTATATATATATATAGCCTTTCAACAGGCTTTTCAGGCCCATAGCTTCCTTGTTTTAAGCCTGTTTTAATCGTAAAGTTTTCCGCAACCTGATTCCTTACTCTTACGTTGCTTGTTGTTTCATTTAGAGTCATGTTTACAAGATCTACTCATTTTGGAGGTACGCCTAACTCTCTTATAGCTCTCCTTAAACGGTTTTTGTTTACCGAATCACATGCCTTAAAATCTATAAAGAAAATAATTGCGGGGACGTTATACTCATAGCATGTTGTTTCTTTCATCGTAAAAATTTGGTCGGTTGTTCATCTTCCCTTTCTAAAACCTGCCTGATATTCCCTCAATTTTGGCTACACTGTTCTTTCGATTCTTTTTTTGATTAAGGTTGCTAAGATTTTATAGGTCACAACTAAGAGAGATATGCCTCGATAGTTATTGCACTCTACCTTGCTTCCAGTTTTATGTATAAGGATTATGGTGGCATTTTTCCAGGCTATTGGCATTTGATGTTCTTGCCATATTCTCATTATAATTCTATCCAATAGGTCATCTCCTCCGTATTTCAAATTCTCTGCCATTACTCCATCGCTTCTCGGACTCTTGTTATTTTTGAGACTTTTTCTTTTATTTCCTCTCTTGTCGGTTCTTCTATTTGGTTACTCCAATCTGTTATTTCTGTCGGTTCACTGTCTTGTTCTTCCACATTTTCCACACCTTCAACATTTCCGAGAAGTATTCTCTCCGTCTTTCTTTGATTTTTCCTACTTCTCCTACAAGATTTCCAGCTTACGATTTGTACCATTTTTTTCTTTCTTTGTTTTCAATTTCTACTGCTTATTATAATGAAACCTATAAAGAGCGACCTTGAATGCACCTGGTGCTGGAGGATTACACAATTGGTAGATAGTAAATGTAAAACTTTTCTTCACTACAGAAAATAAGGTTAGGATTTGAACTTGCAAATTTACATATTCGTCGCTTCCATTTCCCACCTTTGTGAGGATTCCCTTGATCCGATGGCCGATATTTGTGAAAATCGCCTTGATAGGCATCGGCACGTGCAACGTGTTTTCAGAACCTTGTCCTTTTTTGATTTCTTGTTAGATCTGATTCGGTAAAGTTTGCATTGATGGTTTCCGTTTACCGAATCTGTACGTAATGTGATAAAATGGATAATGGACCCCAATACCAAAAAAACAAAAACCTTTTTCATAAAAGAGTTTATGTTTTGGAGGATATCAAATATTTATTATGAAAATCTTCTGACTTTCAAACAAAATAAGCTTATGGCGTAGATTTAAATAAATCTTCTAGGATTATTCATACGAAGTCAAATATCTGAGCTTACGAGTGATTCTGTCAAATTTACGGATTCCAACAATGAAACTTAAATCTTTTATACTTTTTGTGTTTTCTCAGCAATACCTACACTACCGGCCATAATTATTTGCTCATCTACGTTTTTGCTTGAATTTTAGAAGATTGTTTATTTATTATTATTTAGGGGGTATAATTATGTACCTACAAGTAAAAGAAAGGTAACATATTAAACAATTCCGCAAAAGATTCCTCTGATACTTAGTTATCGATTGAATGTCCTTAATTCGATAATTAACGAGCCCAGATAGTGCCATAAAAAGACCCAAAATGTAATGCAATTATCGGCTCATGCCGATTACCTGGCTCGCGTTTGTTCGGATCGTGCGCGGGATGAGCTCTATGGTGCGGATTCAGACGACAAAGACGTCGGCGCGATGCAATGAGGAGGTTCCGGTCGCCGAGGCAACGATGAGCCAATTAAACCAGATTATAAAGATGCTCCCTAATAATAAGGCCCCAGGACCCGACCGCATTACGAACAGGGCACTTAAAGCACTCCCACGGGTCGCCTTGACTTTTCTCTTAACCATATTCAATGCCGCCCTTAGACTATGTATTTTTCTAAGTGTCTGGAAACATGCAACCGTGGTGACCATCCTGAAGCCCGGAAAGGACCTTATACATCCGCAGAACTATCGCCCCATAAGCCTCCTGTCAACGCTCTCTAAATTATTGGACGCGATAATCTTAAGCCGTTTGAGGGACAGGGTGTTCGACATCAACCCATTACCGGAGGAGCAGTTTTGTTTTCGGGCCGGGCTCTCGGCCGATCTCCAGCTGTTCCGCCTGTCCGAATGCGTACGAGACGCACTTGAGCGTACAGAAACGGTTGGTGCGGTGTTCCTAGACATATTGAGGGCTTTCGATACTGTTTGGCACCACGGTTTGCTTCAGAAACTAGATAGCATCGGCATTGGCAGGGACCTAGTGTCGCTATCTAGATGGGAGAACTTTCTCGGTTCGACTTGGCCAGACGATATCGTCGAGAAGACTGATATTATACACAAGCGACATTCCTCGTGTCCCCTAGGTTCACCTGTCAATGTACGCTGATAATTTTAAAGCGATTTTCACATCCTCTGGGAGCGAGGATTTGATAGTCAGGCGACTGCAGAGAGCCGCAGACGACGTCGTGGACTGGTTTGCCAGGTGGGGACTTAAGGTGAATGGCGAGGAGAGCGTCACCATACGGTTCACAGGAAGGCGAAGACCTGCTCCTCCAAGGATCGAGGTTGGAGGAGGTGAAGTCCCATGGAGCCCCACAATGAGGTACCTCGGCGTAATCTTTGACCGGGAGTTGACATGGAAGTGGCATATGGAATGTATTAGGAAAAAGTTTTTCAACGCAAGGAGCAACTTGATCGCGTTGTTATGTAGAAGGTCGGCACTCGACTCGAAAACCAAACTGGTAGTTTACAAAACGTGCCTGCGACAGATAGTTACCTACAAGGCGCTGGCCTGGGTGACGACTGCACCTAGCAACCTGCGCAGGATAGAGGTATTACAACCCAAGACCTGATGAGGAACAGGCAACTACAAGAGGACTTCCAAATAACACTACTGAAAGAATTCACCCACAAGCTGGCGCGCGATGCTCTCGAGAGAGACCGGACATCATCCGACACGTTCTTGGCGACACTGGCAGTCGAACCCTAGGACAGTCCCTCGCCACGAAGTAAGGTGACCAGAGTGACCGACAAATTGTTCACCGAGTGACCAGGCCACCCGTGGAGACCCAGTTGTCAGGATCCTCGAGTGAGCGATCGCACCTAACCCTCCAGCAGAGCGAACATAATCAGCTTAGAAGTGTCAATGGAGCCTAAAGACCGTTGGCCTGGCTCTAGTATGAGATGTGGATCACAGAATACAATTATCCTCCAATAATAAATATTTAACGTAGTGCAGGTAAAGATGTCAATTGCCTATTTACCCGAACTAGAATTACGAATTAAGATTTAGTGGTTATTGTCCTTTTAAACATGGAATATCCTTAGTAAAATTACCCAAAAGTAATATTTAAATGCTGAAAACAAGATAGTTGTTTTTAGAAATCCGCGCACTGATTGTTGCTGAGCTGCTTAAAAAAAAAAAACAGAAGATGATACGAATACCAGCAGCAGAAAGATAACTACTACCTGGACCATAAAGTTTGAATGTTTTACGGAAACAGGAAGCCTACCTTCTTTATTGATTATGATTCTGGACTAGTCTTCTGTAAATATTAACAAAAGTTGCAGAAAATCCAGGTTTAGTCTCATGGCCACTAAGACACATGAGTTAAGTTCATTTAGTTAACAAATTGGGCATTTCTCATTTCTTCTCCTTTAAAATAAAGCTATCCACAAAGCGATGACATTATCTAGTCTAAACATTATTGGTGATCTGCTTACCATCCCATTTGAAAAACGTTAAGGTTGTTTATTTATTTTATTAACAACAAAATTATTTGGATTACTATAGGTAATTGCTATGACTTTATTTTACATTTGAATGAAACATTGAGCTTGTTTATGTTAAAATATGATTTTAGAATAATCTAACTGAATCAACAAAATTATTAATTTCAAACATCATGATAATTGGTTGTTTCAACTAAATGGGTCATTCAGCGCATATGTCAAGTTCTTGGTCTTCTAGAAGAAAGTATAGAAGAATGAAATGTTTTTGTATGGCTTGGAAGAAATCCATATCCCGTGCATTTTTGTATCCCTGAACACACACCTTCAATGCTTTGATACGTTTTTTTTTTAACTAAGCACAGAACTTAACTGGGAGCTATGGTGTACCTTATTTTAATAATTGCCACACTCTGTGCCACATGAGAATGTTAATTTACTAAATTTTTCAAACTAACAATTAAACTATAAGATACCATTTGCTTAAGCGGATGGATAACGGTTTTGCTCTTACAATTGGGTTGCTTATGCGCATACATACATAACTTACTTCTTGGTACTAGAAGCTTAAAATTTTTCCCATTTCGAATATAATTTATCATCTATTCTGACTTGCTCTCGCTTCCTTCATAACCTGCACATACATCAGAACACACCAAAATACGCGTGGTACCTCAACGGTTTCAAGGCAGACCTTTGCGGAAGAACATACGTTCACATACGTACATATAAAATCCGCTTGTCACTCCTTGAAATGTTATGATGTGCGTAACCGTAAACTTCGCTCTCGCGTTTTTCTTAATGACCGTTTTCAATGCGCCTTTCTTTTCTGCGTGCTTTCACCTGGTTACTGTAATGTTCGTTTCGTCGGACAACAACCAACATAACGTTGACGATGAAGGGCTTTTGTTAGGCGAGTGAAAAGACCATTGTAGACAGGCTTATGTCGTATGCTTTCATGTATCTGTTGCACGAGTTAAACATCCTGTTCCAAAAACAATTCGCAGTTAGAAAATACAATCCCTGGCCATATTACTTGAAACATGTCATAAATCAACCCTTTTACCTGGAAATTCCCATCCTATTATAGTGATACTCTTTTGCTTTAAATCCGATTGTTTATAGGGGGACTAGATTATTGTAACAATAAATAAAAATACCAGAGAAATGATATTTACAAGAGTAAAGTACGTATATATAAATATTTCAGTTATCAACTTACATTTAGTGAGTTCACAGTTTAGAGAATGCATCGATATTTTTTAAAATATTTCGTCATAACCGTATAGAAGCTAAGATGTGGAGTATCATTAAGTGTTTTGTGTTGATATATCGTTATTGCAAAGGTAAATTTGTTATTCTATCTCTCCCTTAATAATTAATTATTTGGAATTTGAAAAAAATTGAAATATTTGTGGTTTTTTGTAGAAAATGCCCGGGAAAGATTTAACAAGTGAACAAAAAGCCGCTATACAAGCTCTTCTACAATCAAACAAACATTCACAACGAGAAATTGCAAAATTACAGAAAGTATCTCCTTCTTCTGTATCGCGTTTAGCTAGAAACTTAAACGAAGGAGCTAGCACATCGACACAAAGACGGGCAAAGTGCGGTCGGAAAAGAAAAACTTCGAAGAGATCTGACCGTGAAATTGTTCATCAGGCTTTGAGCAATAGATTTGCTACAATTAAAATGATTCAAAGAAATTTACAAGAGAGAGGAATAGAGATTTCGAGTAGAACTGTCAGGCACCAATTGCGCGAAAGTCGCCTAATGGGCCGAAGACCTGCAAAAAAGCCGCGTTTAACAGAAAAAATGAAATCTGCTCATCTCAACTTTGCAAGAGAGAATATCGACATTTCACAAACGAGAATTGGAAAAAGGTGAATAACTTAACATGATTTTTACTGAATTAATGTTTGCATTATTTAATAGGTTTTCTTTAGTGACGAGTGCTCGCTCTGTGTGTTAGTGCAGCGAGCACAATTTGTTCGTAGACGACCTGGCGAACGTCTCACAGAGTACACGGTTCTTCGAACTGTAAAACACCCTCCGCAGGTAATGATTTGGGGAGTGATTAGTGGAGACGGACCCGGCCCTTTGTATTTTGTAGAAGGTACAATGCGTCAAGAGCAGTACATAAATGTGTTAAAAAACACGTTATTACCGTATTTTAAGCCAGGACGTCGCATACCGACAGGGCGTATATTTATGCAAGATAATGCTCCTTGCCATATGGCAAAAAGGTTAAGAAATTCTTTGAAGACAATCACATATATCTTTTATGTTGACCCGGAAATTCACCGGACCTCAATCCCATCGTGTACGTATGGAATCGACTAAAAAGTAAGGTATATGAAAGAGAAAATCCTACAAAGGAAATATTAATGAAGAATATAAAGGATGTATGGGAGAACGATGAAGATATAAAAGAGACAATCTTATTTTGTGTTGAAAGTATGTCCCGAAGAATTAAGGGTGTTATTAAAAACCATGGGTTATGGACTAAATATTGATGACTTATTTAATATTTACATATGTTACACATTTTTAAGATATATTTTATAAATAAGAAATATAATACATGCATAGTTTATATTTTATTATGAAGAAACTACAAAATATTGAGTGTTTCAAGTAATTTGGCCAGGGACTGTATTGATGATAACAAAAGGAGTTACTTATGGGAGGAACTTTTAATATTAGAATGTTAACTTACTTGTTGGCAATTATCGAAAAAACAAAGTCTGGGAAGTGACATTAGTTCTCAACTCTGATAGAAGAAAGAACTGGGAGTTAGCAATTAATCAGTGCTTAAAGAATTGACAAGGGATAAGAGATTATAGGAAGTGCTTTCTAAATATTTGACGAAGTTTCAAAGTTAATGAAGCAAATAATGAAGAGTAGCAGTGAGTTCAACACATTCTAAATCAGTAAAACAACTGATTGAGCACCTAAATGAAGTTACCACTGTTACATTACATCATAGGCCCACAGTTTCCGTTTAAATTTCAACTTCTGCGTTACCTGGAGAAAAGTTAGAAGGCATTTTAAAGATTTAATAATAATACTACTACACTACGTATTTAACCATAGAGTGGGTACGTAAACTATTTTCATAAATCGAAATAAATATCTGAATCTTTTTGTTCGAATAACCTATACGATTGCATACGCATAACCAAATTTAAACTAATAATTTATAATATGTTTTTATTAGTAGCTATTTGTTAAATGAAATTTTTGTTTCTACCGTTGTATTCCTAACTTCTAGCACTTCAATTATAAAGTCAGAAAAATCTTCTTCAATTATCAATATATATATACATTTTTTTTGCGGTGTTTTTATAACTTTCTAGATTTGTGTTGTTGTTCTCACTGAACTGCGGTTCCGTTAAGTGTTAGCTATGCCTAGAGCAAGAAGACAAGCAATTTATCGAGAATTAAGCGAATTCGGCAGAGGTCAAATTATTGGTTTGCGCGAAGCTGGTTTTTAATTTGCTTAAGACAACTGGCTGGTTTGGTGAAGAAGGTCGCCATGTAACCCTTAGAACAGTTTATCGCTGAATCCGCAGTTTTAGGTTAACATCATATCGTCCGCAACTTGTGCTTCCTTTGACTGCGGAACATTATCAGCAACGTTTACAATGGTGCAATGAAAGATCTCATTGGAATCTTGAATGGCGTCGTGTTGTGTTTAGTGACGAATCAAGATTTTGTTTAGGCATGCACGACGGTCTTCAGAGAGTCAGAAGAAGACGGGGTGAACGACGGAATCTTCGATTTACCGTTGAGGGGAACGTACACCGCACTGTCGGTGTTCTGGTTTGGGGTGCGATTACTTATGGCAGCAGGTCTCCCTTTGTGTTCATTCGAGGCAATATGACAGCACAACGGTACATTGCGGAGGTGGTTGGAACACATCTTCTGCCATACTTACAAGGGCTCGAAGATCAATTATTCAAGCAAGACAATGCACGTCCTCATATAGCAAGGTTTTCCTTGAACTTCATTGAACAGGCCCAGATTAATCTTTTGCCATGGCCTCCAAGATCTCCAGATCTTTCTCCCATCGAACGTGTATGGGACATAATGGGTAGAAGGTTGCGAAACTTGCAGCGTTCTCCTTTAACTTTGGAGGCTTTGAGACATGAGGTGCAACTTGCATGGGAGGCAATACCCTAAGACGAGATAAACCACCTTATTCAATCAATGCCACGGCGTATAAATGAATGTGTAAATCAGAGAGGCGGCCCCACACATTATTAATAATTATTATAAAATTTCGTTTAACTAATAAAGATTTTCCTCTCAAATTTTGATCGTTTACTACTTTTACATAGGTGAATATTCCTACCAAATTTCTTCCGGAAATTCCAACCCCTTCTAGCTGTTGCAATTTCTATGCCACTGAGTATACATGTATATATATATACAGATTTTAAAACACTTTGTTCCTTTATTTTAAAACCTACGTTTTGTACATGCAGTCATCCCTCAACCGCTTTAAAACTTAAAACTGCATAATGTTATACCACCGCACATCTATAACGACCAAACCGACAGACTACTCGTCGAACGGAGAGGAGAATTTCAGTTCCGTTTGGAGTACCGTCGAAAACGTGTATAGGTGATCTTTTATGCGTAACGAAGGAAAAAGATGCCACGCATAACAGACGTTCACGACGCTTGAAAATTTCACGTATTTCGTGAACGTCTGACGTGCCGAGAACCTTATTCATTGCGCTGTTCATACTCGGGTTAAAGCGTTTGAAAAATATTATACATGCACGCGTATTAGAAAGGTACATAGGTGGTTGAAATTAAGAGCGTATTCTGAAGATAAAATTCTAATTAAAGTTTAGTAACAAAATATTGGCTTCCAATGTTAGGTATGAAGCAAGATCTTAGAATTTTGCATCAGAAGGTGATCGCAATTTAAATCTCATATCAAGGCTACAAATATACAGCTTGCCATTTCAATAGGATTATTTCAAATGGATATAATTTAGACTTCACAAATTTTATCTTTCAATGAAACAGTTCACTAAAACCCTTACCACAATAATTTGTATTGTGGTAAGGGTGGTAAGGGTTTTAGTGAACTGTTTCAGTGTTCCAGAGACACAGATTTAAGGTACCCGATTAGTTTTATCTTTCAAGGTTAAAGGATATGCTTTAATCACATCACATAATTTGGGGGTAACCTTTCAGCAAATATTTAGCTAAATTTTGAGCCCGTTCCTGAATCCCGTATATTGATCCTCCAAATAAAATACATATATGTAGAATGACGCCTCAAGGTAGCTGTCCAATAGAGTCAGTTTCGAGAGCTACTTTGGGGAACTTTTAGAAACAGGTCCATTTGAAAGTAGCTTTTACGAATGTGCATTCTCAATTATTCTTCGAGAGTCAACAGAAAGTCCTACGAGCTGCGTCTGCGTTCTGTTTGCGAATTGCGAAAGGATAGATGTCTAAAATCTTGCCGCTGCAATTGTTGCTTATAAAATAGAATTTTATGGATTTTGCTCTTCTTAATACCAATAAGAAAGAAAATGACCAAAAGAGACTAAAGAAAAAATATTGGATTAAACCATGGACTCAACGTAGTAAATTTATTTCTCGACATAATCTCCTTGTAGCTACATACACTTAGTCCAGCGGTGTTCCAAGTTTTTGAAGTCATCCAAATGATAGGATTTGTCGAACTCTGCAAGGTAGGCTTCTGTTGCGGCAATGACCTCTTCATTTGACGTGAACCTCTTACAGCCAAGAAGTCTGGGAAAAGAAAGAAGTCACGGGGGCTAAATCTGGCCAATTTGTACCGGAACTGGGCTAGCTTTGCTGTCGCAATTGTTGATGAGTGAGCCGGGGCGTTATCACGTTGGTAGAATATTTTTTTCTTCACTAGATGGAGCCTTTTTCTCTTTAGTTCAACGTCGAATCAGTCCGATAAATCTGCATAGTACTGTCCCGTCATTGTCCTTCCCTTCTCCAAATAATCAATTAATATTATGTCTTGCGAATCACAAAAAATCGTCGCCATAACTTTTCCAGCTGATGGAATCGTCTTCGCCTTCTTTGGCGCACGTTCACCGCACGCAAGATTGGAAAAACCCAACTTGCCGATTGATCTATGTTTTGCGTCATGTAGTTTTGTATCCGTGTCTCATCTGCAGTAACATAACGCCACAGAAACTAACTCATATTGTGCTTAAACATGTCCAAACATTGCGTTGAAGTTATCAGGCGATTCCGTTTTCTCATACTCAATTTTTCGTGTGCACATGTTCCATTGGAATATTTTCCATATTAGCAATCCCACTAATCTTCACCCGGCGGTCTGCTAACTCGATATCATGAACTGCATTGAACGTATCGTCCGTAGTCACCCCAATGGAACGACCTGGCCGCTACTCATCAAAGGCCACGCTTAAATTCATTGAACCAGTGATGGTAATCATCGATGATGTATGGCTTTTATAAACTGCATCCAACTTCTCTTTGATTTCTGCACACGTTTTCCAATCCAAAAAGGAAATCGAATCACTGGCCGGTATTGTTCTTTTTCTATGAGTCTACAAATGTATAAACTTGCTCACTTTCAACAGCTCTCAAAACATCACTCGGTGCATCTTTCCGAAATTTTGACAGACGTTAAGTAAAAAATAGTACTCACAGCCAGTAACGCAGATTTTAACACAAAGCGCCATCTGTATCCAAACACGAGTGCTCTCAGACGTATTTAAGCACTTCAAATTTCAGGGTAAATCATTAAATATTTAAACGGAAATATTAAAAGATGTATTTGGTATTCAAGTATACACAAATATACAACTTTAACAATTAAAATTATTTATTTGACCTAAATTTTAGATTCGTCTATGTGACCTCATTTACTTGTAATGATTGCGTCGCATAATCGAAACACTCTTGCAATTAATTTTAACAATGTTTCCGGAGTTATTCCAGCCAATGCTGCCTGTAGTTTGTTCCACATGTCGTCTGCTGAAGTTGGAGGAATTTGTTTTGCTTCTCGATCAAGTTCTTCCCATAATAAATCGATGGGATTCAAGTCCCGGCTTTGAGGTGGCCATTTCATGATTGTTAGTGTTCCTTCCTCTTCCAACTGTTCTAAATGCTGCTTGCATAATTTTGAAGTGTGTTTTGGGTCATTGTCTTGTTGGAATACAAAATTCTGACAAAAAATTATGACGCCAATGGGTATTGCATTTTCCTCTAAGATGCGTTTGTATTGCTCATTTCTCATTATGTACCAGCAAAGTAACCCCAAATCATTACCGAACCACCGCCGTGTTTGACGGTAGAGACTGAGCATTGCTCTAGTGCATGTTCACCCGTAGATCTTACAAACACTCGTTTTCGCGAATCGAAAACCTCGAATTTATATTCGTCGGTCTACAATACCTTGTTCCAATCTTCTACCGTCCAATTTTGATGTTCACATGCCCATTGTAACCTTTTTTTCTTATTAATTTGGCGAAGCAAGGGCTTTCGCATCGCAAGTCGTCCGTAAAGGCCGGCTTTTTGCGACGGCGCTTAACCGTGGACACGCTAGTCGGCTTCAGAAGTACGGTATTGATTACTGCGGCGATTTCCGGAGCTGTTTTTCTTCTATTTCGCTTTCTGGACACCACGATTGCAATATCTTGCGCTGATGTCGCTCTTGGTCTACCACTTCTTACTTTATTTAGAAAACTGCCACTTTCACTGTATTTTTTGATGTTATAATCAACAGTAGGTGGATTTAAATGTAATTTTCTGGCAATTTGACTATTGCTTATGCCTGTTATATTGTGCCACTATCGCGTTTCAACACTAATTTCGTTCCTTTTTGGCATGCTTTAACATTTTTAACTAAATTATAAACACTATTCGTTAAGAAATGTTGCCACTACTAACATGGAACAATAACTCCCCGCAATTTAAAAATATTACTTCAAATGGCTTTATATATTATAGTTTCATGATTCATAGTAAAATTACCAACTGTTACATTTTTCCTGGAATTTCAAGAAATACGCTCTTTGTTGTCCCTACTACCTGGGCTTTTATGACGGTATTACCCCTCATACAGACACAAGAAGTAAATGGACCGATATTATTTAATGAAGTTAATGCTGGAATGTATTTCCTAAATACGAGGGTCACGCTATATATTTTGAGATACAAGAAAACTACAAGTCTTTTTACGAAAATGATTTTATTTATGTTCAAAATAATCTTCTCCTGCATCAATGCACTTTTGTACCCAAAGTTTCCACAACGTAAAAGCATGAAGCCGGTCATCTCTTGGAATGCTCACAAAAAAGAGATGAATTGCTTCATCTATCTCATCCTCCGTCGAGAAACTTCGACCACGTAAATGCTTCTTTAGGTTGAAGAACAACCAGGAATCACACATGGCCAAATCAGGCGAATAGGGTGGATGTTCAATGACTTTTACCTTACTTCCACGTAAAAATTCAACTATCTGCTGTGCACTGTGTGACGATGCATTGTCGTGAAGCAACATTAACCCGCGATTGTTGGCTGACTCAAGAACTACAGGTAAACATTTTGTGGTGTACCAGTTTGCTGTGACTGTACGTTGATTTTCCAGCTTCATTGCTTTTACTAATCCGGTACTACGAAAGAAAACCGCGTACATAACTTTTTTAACAGCCCTTTGCCATTGTTGGTGTTGGTGCATCTTCGTGAATCCACACGCGGCTCTCCTGGCGGGTAGGAATATCGTAAAATGGGATGTAAGTGTCATCACCTGTTACTATTTTTGATAGAATGCGATGTCCACCATTATTTAACATTTCCAATGTTTCCCGAGCGATTCTTACTCGCTCTGCTTTTTGGAAATCGGTAAGCGTGTATGGCACCCAACGAGTAACAATTCTGTTCATCCCAAGATGATCATGTAAAATTGAATTTACTGTTGCGGATCCAACACCAAGAGTTGCCTCAATCACTTGACAGGTGCATCTTGGATCTTCGTCGATCATACGTCTCACACTCTCAATGTTTCCAGCGGTAACTGAAGAACAGGGCCTACCGGTACGTTCCTCATCACCAAGCGATATCCGTCCTCTTTTAAATTCGCTATACCAGCGAAACACAGTTGCACGTGAAGAACTTTCATCACCAGATGCGAATTGCAATCGTTCAAGACTTTGTTGTTCACTTAAACCGACCTTAAAATCGTAGTAAATCATTGCGCGTACATGTTCTCTTGACAAGTCCATGTTTCGATGACAAATCGTACCTACCACGTTTACTCTATGACAGCAACGATTCAATTGACAGTCAGAGTTTACTACTTAAGGATGGTGGTATTTAGAAATGCAGTGTTGCCAGCTCTAACTTCTCTACTTTTGTGGCATTTCAAAATATATAGCGTGTCCCTCGTACATTCTTATAAAAATCTAAAATTCAAGGGTGTCTAAACACTTATGAGCGGTAGTGTATGTCAATTCATGACAAAACTCATCATCCTCCAGCGAGAGCTGCTTTCAAGAATTTTATTTTCTAGTGGACAGATACCTCGAGGTTAGATCAGAAAATATAAGTCAGATAATTTGGTCTTTTTGCTAGATGTAAAAATGAAGCAAACCAGATAAATTATTTAATTTTAATGACCTATGTACATGAATTAAATTTCAATATCATAGTAATGCCGTCTGTACTTCTAAAACATATCCACTTCTTAAAATCCGTTACAGGAAATGTTATCGTTATTTATTACAAATTTTTCTGACATTTACAGGTTTAAAAGTCATTCTTTAAATGTACCCTTTTCTCATTTTTTCTCAAAGTTTCGTAACCTCAAAACTTCTCAAATAGATCGTTTGGAAACGAAAATAGATGAAGTGAAATTGACAGCATAATGAATTTTCATGACGAAAGTGAAGATTTTGAGTTCTTCAAAGGGGCTACTGTAATTTAGTTTTAACCTACAATAAATTAGTACCATCCTTGAAGTAAACCTCTTAATTACGATGCGAATTTAATTGCTGATTTATTTATTATGCATCTAATCTTCGTTTCAAGTACTTAGCTATGTATAATACATGGATACCAGGCACTTCTCTTGCCACGTACCGTGAACGGGCAAAGAAACAAACCACGACGCGCTCAACAAAAGGCTCCGACTCGGCGAAGGTCATCTTGAAAGATGAAAGATATGGAAAAAAGTGCATTTAATGTGTATATACATAATTTTTCCATTCATCGTCGATGCCAGGCCGTGTGTAGTACATTACGCAACGTATTGTAAACATTAGTCATGGTAGTATAAGTGGGTAAAAATTCTCCGCGTTTTACATACGTATATACAAAGTAAACATCTGCATAACGAGCGAACGTAAAGCTTAATGTTCTGCAGTTATAAAATTCATGAGGTACTACGCGGATTCGCTAATGCGATGCTTGTTACCTGTACAGGTTGTTTTTGGGAAATTAATTTACATAAATCAATTGTCTGTATGTGAGTAAACGTGATAAAGATTGCAACAATCTTTCTAAGAAACCGTAGGAATTGATTCCAAGGAAAATACTAACACTAGGTGATAGAAGACCAAACGCCTGGTATACATTATTGGATCTATTGTAAGAATACGAAATATTACAACATTATTTAGGATGGTAACCTGTTGCTTTTTGCGTAACTGGGTGCCCTAAGTTGGTGTTACGGTTTAAGGCACTAGTGTCTACAGGGTATTATTATCATTATTATTATTTTTATTATTATTATATGGCTTCGACTGATGCCTACATTGGATTTGACATTGACGTTTGACTCATTTGTCAAAAAAAATTCTACAGCCTACTACGCTAATTTTTCAAATATCCAGCTACTTGTGCATCAGGCGTTAATCACCGTCTACATCACATGCTCTGCGTACGGCTCTGCTGCTGCTGACGTCATCCCATACAATTTTGCCGTTCTTTGCTGATAACACATTTGCATTCTTATGTTTAGAGGAACATCCTCTAGTACCCCTTGTAATTCATTATGTAAAAAATGGAAGTAGAGCTCTCCTGTGAGGCGATTCTCCAAAATTAAAAGGGGCAATTAAATAACCATAAACAACCACCATATTTGCATATTCTAAATTTGGATAACAGTGTGAGATTTTCTAACAAAATAATGTGCAAACTCGAAAATAAACATTAAATCACTGTCACAATAAACTGACATTGACACATATCAGAACAAAATCGTTCAAATGATTTTAACCCTCGAAAGGATTGATTCAGACAGCCGGTACGTTACATGTGATAAGAAGCGAAAAAAACTTTTAGTGCGAAACGTACCTGACTTTTTGTTTTACATGGGTAATCAATGCAAGGGTATTTTTATTTTATTTATGACGTATTAACTGGAAAACAAACGACAATTTGGACCACTTACAAGAACGCTAATTAAAATTTTTTAATTACGTTATATCTTGAGAGCAAATGAAAATCGGATAAGAGCATGTATAAGGATAGACATCAATTGTGAATATGCAATTAATTACTCAAGACTGTAAAATGGTATTAATAAACGATGTTAATGTTAATAACAATAAGATTGTTCGAATCAATATTCAAATAAAGGTGCTTTCTGAATGCAATTTGTGTCTTACACGGAGCTACTTACTTCTGGAACACTCTGTATAGCTAGAAATGTGTATACGATTTTAATTAGACTTAAACAATGAAGACCTTTTATTTAATTTTTTCCATATTATTACAAATATGGCCACCATACAAGAGCTGCGTCTAAGTGCAACACCCTTATTTCTTACCGTTCGAGAATTATATAGAAAAAAAGGAAAATTAATCAGATTTTTGAAAGGGTGTTTCATCCCATCAGGTAAATTTAGACCGATAACAAAAAATTCCTTGCATATCTGAAGATACCCTACCAAGTTTCGGCAAAATCTGAATTTGACATTTGGAAAACTTTCTTTGTCGGTTATACCAAATTATACTATAGAGTTTGACAGAAATTTTAAAAGATCCAAGGGATAATGACATGGAAATTATATATAAAATGACGTCTACCACAAAATAAAGCAAGTCCCTTCTTACAACATCATCCTTATTAATCCTTTATTAAAAATATAAGTCACATACGCCCGCATATGATATAGATCGAAGAACACACGACTTCGCATTCTTCTTCGATCCTCATCGTTCGTATTGAGATATTAAATCGGGCCGATGTTGATTTCTGCGTATCGTTTTACAACTTAATTCATAAAGCTAAATTACATCATTACGGCAGAGCAGGCGAAACGGTGCGCACCGCGTTACATTTTCGATTCTGCCTTGCCGAGCCGCGACCGATTTATGCATACGTGCTATTCAGGTCACGATCTGCGCCGCGTACCAGCCATTATCGTGTCCGATTGAGTTTATGGCCGGCATCAAGCTCTCTCGAACATCGCACGACGATATCTGTACGTGTTTATCTCCGTTTGGGTGCAGGTAGACCGAAGTACTGGTCACAATTAATCGCATCGGATAGCTGTTGTTTGAATTTTGACGCTTCAAAATTTCACGTAGATATTGCTTATTGCAACAAAAGGGTTAGTAGATTCCAAAGAAATCGTTTGGTGGTTAATGGCAATATTATCATAAAAACCAATTACTTTTAGTTGATGATAGATATATTTATTAACAATTTGCTGCGATAAATGGTATTATGTGCAAATATCAAATATATATTACAAATTGATGTTCCCTTTTCCCCAGAATTATTGTTGGCTGGAAATGTATTTACTGAAAAAAGAACCCGGGATAGAAAAAGGGGACCAAAGAGAGGGGACTGGGCTATATAAGCCACTGCAACATCATCTTAAGCGTCAGCAGAACGTTGCCATTATTTGAACGTACCTCAATGCATGTGGTTGAACAACGCTAACCATACGCCAATCGTACCCATTATAAATAGCGTTATTTTTAACATTACAATATCCGCTGATGTTTATGCTTCCTTATATACAATTCCTTACTATTTCTAATATTATAATTATGTACGTTAGGTATAAAGATGTAATTGCTAATTTAATTTTATGTATAAAAATAAGCGTTTTATACATTAATCTTTGTCGTACCTTCATTAATTCTATAATGTAACTGAAATTAACAGGTATGTGTCTACCACACGATAATACAATCGATATGCTTTTATTTTGAAGTTTCAGTAACTGCTGAACATAATTTTGCCTTGCATTAAATGATATTGTTGAGCAATATTCAAAACATATACGGCGTGTGCCACTAAGAGTGGGGGCCGACGATATCTTGGATACTATAGTTATAGTGATTAGAAAACATTTTTCATAACTACATAAAGTGGTACAGGGAAATTTAATGAAAATATTTTTAAATTCGAAACATACCGCTATAGGGTGCAGTTGCTAGGGTATACAGTTAATTTTAAATTTGTTGGTAAAAATTCCAGGATTATCAATAATTTTAAATACTTGATTAAAAAGCCTAGTTAATTGTGAATATTTTAAATAATAAATGTAATAGGAGTTGCCGAATCATGTAAAACCAAACCTGCTATAACTTCTGCAGTTTTTACCCGAATTAAAGAAACGTGGACTTATTTGAAACGACACTTAGCGCTGTTTTAAACGCCGCAGTTTGTGCCACCCGCTAATATTCAAGAAAGTACCAGATGGCGTTATCCCCAACTGCACAAGTTTTTCTCAATTACCCCTAAAAATTAAAATGTGACAATATGCTTTTCTTATAGTCATTTGGTACATTCCCGAATTCGACAGCATTAGCTTCAGTCTGTGTGGATCCAGTCAATAATTTTTCTCTTGCCTCTCAGTTTCTTCAATACTGTTCGGCGCTGTTACTATTTCGGCTTGGAATAGTAGTTAGAGGTTTGAATAGGGCTCAGTAACGTAGCTAATCTTGGTTAAATCCCAATAATTCCGTCACAAACTCCAATCTCTGTTTGTTTCATACCTCCCTATCTAGTATTGGTGTCGTGTAATTTTTATCAAAGGCGTGTTTTGGATAGATGGCATCGGTAAACATGCTTAGCGGCATTGACTTAAATTATTTCAACACCTTTTAGACGAAAATGAAACCATATTATTACTCCTTTGAATATAAGACCTTCAGTGCCACTCAGCTACCTTATAGCCGCTACCTGCAATGTCTTTATCAACTCATAGACTATCATTGAGTTAGTAGATCCTTTCACGCCTCAAGAAGTATAGGATATCCGAGGATATTACTGACAGTTAGGTAGATATTCGTTCGTCAGCCTAACGCAATTTGCTTCTATTCTCTTGGTTCACATATCGTTTCCAAAATCGCCAGTCCAATCCTTTTTATTTTAAACCAGTCTTCAACTCATTCCAAGCTTTATTTATTCCGTCATATTGTGACTGGGTTTTGCTCTTCCAAGTTGAACAGAGGCAGCCTCTGCGGCTTTCCCCTTTTATGTTGTAATCTAGGCTTTGTCTAGTGATGTGAGAGTTGCCTTCCCTAAGCATATGTCCTATCCATCTCCATTTCCTACAATTTAACTGTAACTTGGATAAGTTCTTGTTGCCTGATGCGCCACAGGTCTATATTTAGTAAGCAAGTCTTTTGAGAGATTTATCGATAAAAACCTATATCTTTTGCACATCATTTCTGCTCAAAGCCCAGGATTTACAACCATACAGTAATATACCTTTACCATTCGGTTAGTTTTTCTTGTTATGCCATTTGTTGACCAGTTTTCTTAACATGTTCTGGTTTCCACGTCTTTGTGGCTGTTTTCTCTTTCCTCCAGAACATTTCCCAAATATGTGAAGTCATTTACTCTTTCAATGTACGACTCGTTACTTTTATGTTGGTTTGGTCGTTATTATTGATAGACATGAATTTCGTTTTATCTGAATTAATTGTTAAAGCGATTTCTTTAGTAATAATGATGGCAAGGACTGTGGGATAGTATGTAATTAACTCGGGAAGGCCTTTTCGAAGACACGCGAGTCATCATCATCAAGCCAAGTACCGATTGATGTGAGAAAATAAAATTAAATCTAACGAACCCCTTTCATCCCCTTCTATTCAAGAAAAATGTATCTATATAGCATGACTTGGCTCTATATAACATGGCTCTATATAATACGGCTATGAGACTATTTACATAAATAAGAACGCAAATTTGGTCAATAAAGAAAAAGGACCGCTATATTTCTCATGTTTGTTCGATGTAGACAGTAGAGGCCTTTTTGATTTATGGTTGTACTATGACAGGCTTCGATCCTCCCGCACTTGTTCCGCATGCATTTTTAGTGGAAGAAAGAGAAGGAAAGAACACATATTTGACGAACAGAAAGAACACAACCGTTGTTTTCGCCCGTAGTTTATGAGGGTATGACCATATGTCTGAATTCGTGATGGCAAACTTTTCCTTTTCTCTCCGAATTTACTTATTTTCTAGCCGAAAAGGCAAAAGCAGCACATACATATACAAGCCATGCTATATAGATACATTTTTCTTGACTAGAAAGGGATGGAAGGGGTTCGTTAGATTTAATTTTATTTTCTCAAATCAATCGCTACTTGACTTGAAGATGATGATCCACGTGTCTTCGAAAGGTCCTTCCCGAGTTAACTAATAATTTGTATGGTTCAGAGTGTGCCGTGAATATTGTGTTTAGAATCTCTTTAGATTTCCCTCTATATGATTAAGTTTTTCTATTATTAAATATATGTCATCCCGCAAATTCAAGGACTTCTAGATATTGTTTAAATATCCAAGGCAGTCCATTTTGGTTTCTAATAGTGTTTTTCATTGTCCAGCCCATCACTATTAGGAAAAAGAAGGGAAACAGTACGCGTTGGCTTAATGACTCTCATATACAGCCATAGCGTTATCTTAGATCCCAAGATTCCTAAGTTCTCTCACAGAACCTTCTACATCTTCCCATCGCATTTGTCGATTTGTATGTGAGAATACCATGCAAGTCTTTGAACAAACCATATCCCCAGAAACTTCGTTCCCGTGCTTCTATCCTTGCAAAATGCGTTTCTGTGTGAAAAGGATAACATGTGGCTTTTTGCCATTGACTGTCAATCGTAAAAAGAAAGTTTAATATATTCGTTCTAATCTAGAGAACTGAGGTGTTAATGATTGTTCAAATGTGAATCGTTTATAGGTAACCAGTAAATATGCAAGATCAATTTATGGATTTGTAAACAAGCAATTTCTTTTGCACACAATATCGCAACGCCTTCTACGTACCTCACTCACACGCAAGTTGGCCCTGAATTACGACAACAAAACAACCGCAATATGCATTACTTTATTGCTATTAAAAAATCCCGCTAATGCATGATCTATGCCTACTACGATAATATATTGCGCTATACACTTGTGCGTTACCAGAACGACACAGACCGTCAGTCACCAGCTGATTTCTCCCTGTAAGTACGAACGCGCTATATACGAATGCGGCATTTCTGATTTCTGTTTGTTGTCGTTCCACGGAAACCTGAGTTCGCAGAAAAAGTCGGCAAATTTCCTATGATATGAAAAACTCATTAATTAGGAATTACGATCGCATCGCTGTGGGGCGTTGGTGAGTTTCTACGACGTAGTCACGACACCGAAGCCATATATCAATGCCGCGATGGTTGTACTGTTGCGGCAAAATATATTGTCTTCGCAAATAGCAGATCATTTTTATATTCCATACCGTACTGCTAGATGTATGATGTTTCGTTATATATTTTATAGAAAGTATATAACATTAACTAGAATTAGACAGAAAGAATCGACTCAGCACTGTTTTTCATTTTTAATCCAAGTTAATTCCAAAAATAAATCTCCACGGCACTTCATGACGTATCAAACATAAAGACTGATAAATTTTTATACGAGTCAGCTCTTCAGGATAAGCAGTTAAATAAGTTACTTGTCACATGTCAGATTTTCAACTTCTTCTTTAACGCCTTAACGCGGAATTCTTTTTCAATAAAATCGATCAAAAAAACTTTTTATAGCATCAATTAACAATATAGAATAACAATATTAATCATATAACATATTCAAGAATTTAGGAGCTTAACAAAACGAACCACGTTGCAATATTTTATATGTTCAATAGTGACTCGTTATGAGTAAATCATATCGGGAAAGGTGAATGAATGATCCTGTGCTCACAAAAATTCACTGATAAGAAAAAACTAACTTGCGACCGGTTTCGGTCACATGCCCATCTTCGGGCTAAGAATTTGCAAAGAATAGTTGTTAGACAACTCTTAACTGTTCTTTACAAATTCTTGGCCTGAAGATGAGCATGTGCCTGAAACCGGTCGCAAGTTAGTTTTTTCTTATTAAAGAATTTTTGTGAGTACAGGATCATTCATTCACCTTTCCCGATACAATATTTTATGTTCTTACAATTAAAATTTCAATGAATTAAAGTTTCTTTTCTTTAAAAATACCATTTTACAGCTTGTGATATGCCACGAGTTCGCGATCTACGGTCTAACGACTAACGACTTGATAGCGAGTATCGCCAATCGATTCCCAAATAATATTTCATTTACGAAATTATTGTAAAGACCCACAAGAGTATATTTTCTCCGTGTTTGCAAAAAGAAGGACTCGAAGAAAATACAACGAAGACAAGTAATATTGCTATTTCTCCGGGATTATGGCTTGCTAGAGATAGATTTACCTATGGGACAAGGAGAGGGGCAATATATAAGCCGCTGCAGAATTGAAAATGGGTCAAAAAAAGAATCACTCTGACTTAGATTGTCGAACCGGACTCGGATGAATGTCATATACATAGAGCTAATGATAGCGACATTTCATGTCGTAATTTTTTAATATAACCATACACATATGTAAGTTACGCAAAGTAATGTAGCTTATAAAGTACATAACTGGAATACATAAACGTAGTTAAATTACTTTAGCAATAATTACTAGCAGTGCCCTAATTTCCCGAACCAGGAAGACCTCGTAGCTGTGATCAAATCGCGAAGATTTTGAATTTCAGAAGAGACAAATTATTGTATATATATTGCAATACTATAACTGGATGATCCTTCGAACGGGGCAGTGCGCATATTCGCTATAATAACTTTGATATTTTAAAAAATTAGTGAAGAAACCATTGCAAAATGAGGAAGCTTATATTACCAGTTTCGTAATTCGTGAAAAATGTTAATTAACTGCGAAACGTTTGCAAACAACGTTGAAACCTTTGAAAAGTGAAATACCATAATAAAGAATATTCAAGATTCCATTATCAAACTAATAGAGAATTTTTGAACTTTAGAACATTAAGAGTAAACGCTGAATTACTCAAGGACATTTGAATAACATTGATATCTTGATAGATCGAATGAATTCCTACCCATTACAGTAGAATGAATCTCTCCACTAATTCTGACTGAAATGATCTTCTAAAACGAATAGTATTTTATTAAATGAATAGAAATACGAGGATGGTTTGAAAAATTTCGAGCCTAACACAAAAAAAGGTATTTCTTTCATGAAATTAATTTTTATTTCTCAACATAGTAAGTCTATACACTTTTCTCAGCAATGCACCCATCCCTTTAATCCGTCTAAATAGTAGTTGGCATTTTGTTGATGTGATGGCCTCCTCATTCGATGAAAATCTCTGTCTTACGAGCGAAACTTTGAGTCTAGGAAACAGAAAAAAGTCGCTGGAGTCTATATCTGCTGAATTTTTACCATGGCGACCACTGGCACCAAATGGCGTTGTTTTGGTGGAACAAAACCTTTTTTTTTCATTAAATTCGGCCGTTTTTCCGCAGTTTGTGCCTTCAGTTTGTCAAGTAGTGATACGCAGTATGCCTGTAGTATGTCCGTAGTATGCATCCGGTATTGTTTCTCGTTTTCAAGATAATCGACTAACACGACTCCGTGACACCCTTCGCAGTTCACCCTTTCGACCGTACCTTCGCTACAGGAAACTTGGATACAGGTGTATCCAAGTTTCATCTGCAGCTGTTAATCGACATTGAAACTTCGACTTACTTCACTTAAACTGCTTCAACGGGGATTTGAGAATGTTCACCCGAATGCGGTTTTGGTCCTGAGTGAGCAAGCTTTTCCATGGGCAAAGCTCCAGTCAATATATAACACTTTCTTTCTGATGTCCACAGGCTTCGCTATTTCTCTAACCTTAATTCAACCATTGTCTAGCACCATTTGGTGAACTTTCCCGATGTTATCGAGAGTGGTTACAGTTTTTCACCGTCCCAAGCGTTCATCATCAACCAAACTGGTACGACCACGTATAAATTCAGCTGTCGAAAATTTCTCTGGGACAAAAAAAAGGGGCAGAGTAGTCGTAAGCAGCGTCCATCTCGGCTTTAATCTCCGTAAGCGTATAGCGTTTCAAATGCAAGAATTTAATGACAGCTCGATATTCGATATTTTCCATTTTTGCAGAAACTCTAACATCGACTGACACAAACGACTGTTATACAACAATTGGGTCACTGAGCTTCCAATAGAGCTGAAATATTCTAAAGTATTTTTCTACGCATGCGCAAATATATTGCCAGAATATTTTTGACGAGTAACGCCATCTTCATGTTGAGGCTTGAAACTTTGGACTATCCTCCTACGTAATAGTATCTCAATCTAATCAGTATCAGAATAACGACTGGATTTAACGGTAAAAAAATTAATTAATAGTGGTGTTAGATTAACTTAATTCCTAAAGTAGTGTCTCCTCCATGTGTTATTTCTAATATATTTTAATATCCAAAGCTTCAGTTTGATTGACAACATTAGCACTAAGATGCTTGGTTCCAATTGTAAATTAATTTCTAGGCCAAATTTCCATACTATCTAAAGTCAAATTTCTTGCGATTTCATAACACTACAGAAATCTAATTCAACTTATAAACTTCTTTTTTTAAAATAATAACACTAATTATTATGGTTACACATACATATATGGGTCATTATATTCCAACGCAATACTACCTTCACCTCGCGCAAATCTACCAACGCTACAAGAGGTGGGTTTTACCGGAATCGTTTCGATTTTCTTCTGTTTTTCATTTCGCTATTGTTTCGTTTTTGGATCCTCCTTTTCTTTTTTTCTCTTTTCTTATTATTCGTTTTAATTCTCTTCCCTTTTTTCCTTTTCATAATTTCTTTTTTTTTCAATCTTACCATCGCATCGTGGTATCCTTGTTTCGAAACAATCGCCGACTATGACCGTTGACTTGAAAGCGTACGCGTTAGAGAATTTTGACAACTGAATGACACAAGTAATAAACGTCCGACGTTCGTTTTCTTTTAGTGAGTCAAGGTTAGGTTGATTTGCAACTTCCTTCACATGATATTCGTGACTCGAGCGAAAGGATTAGGAATTATAAGCGCAGGGACGTATTGCACTAGAAAAGAAAAAAATATTTTTAATGTACAGGGGATCTCGGAAACTAGCGGAGATAAAGAGATGATCAATGGAGGAAAGAGTTGCAATTTTACGAGCTTAATTGAATGAGCATTTTGTTTTATGGAAGAAATGCACGGCTAACTAGATATCTCGAAAAAAATGTTTTTTTTTATTTGGTTCGGTGCCTATAACTCTGTTATTATTGACGTTAGAAAAAAGGAGAAAGTTGTAGGCTATTATGTGCTTAATAAGACAGTCTAACCAAACTTTTCATTTAAGCTATAATTTTTGAGGTGCAACATGACTTCATAAGAAAGGTTAGAGGAAGAAATATACTTTAACAGCATCCTGTAAGATGTTGTTTTGCGAGGTGTATTAAACCGGACCCTTCTCTACAGCAGTAGAAACAGATTTTCTTAGTTTGTATAACAATAACGTTGTTTCAAGAAGATCATTTCTAATTCATCAGCATAAAGAAAGCAAAGTAGAACTTGGACATGTGGCAACCTTTCTGACAAAAATGCATTCATTTGGAGCAATAATTCTGGAATATGAGGGACTGAATAAATGCAGTGTCAAATAGTTTCTTTTAGTAAACAAGCGTGAAGGACACTGTCATGTTTCCAAATGGACCACTAAAGGTTTCATTAAATAACGAAGGGGATAGAGTTGAAGGGGATAGAGTTGAAGATTATATTATTTGGATTCATCGCTCTGGTAACTTTCGTGAATCAAAAGCTGCCAAAGGCTGGATTCAGTGGAGTGTGTAGCCTTGTCATATCAAAACTACGGTTAGATTAACACTGTTCCTTGATTCTTAAGATGTCTTAGATTTAAACAAATTCGCGGTGAACCATCCGCTCTTCTAACCAGCACGTAAGAATTACACCATTCTGAACTACCACGAACTTTTCTAATTATATTTAAGTTTTCTAACTCACATAAATACTTTCTAAATTGGTTTTGCAAAACAAATGGTACACTTCTAATTAGATTCACTATTGGTTTGGCATCTTTTCTTAAATCTATGTGATAACATCTTTTGGGATTCGCAAGGCGTGATTTGGAGAAGGGAAACACAATCATGAGACAGTATTACCCTGATTTATTGGTCCGATTCGACGCTGAACTAAAGAGAAAAGGGCTTCACTTAGCGAAGAAAAAAATTGTCTACCATCACGATAACGCCCCAGCCCACTCATCCGCAATTGCGACAACAAAACTAGTCCAGTTACGGTACGAGTTGGTGCCATATCCACCATATTCGCCAGATTTGGCTACCCGTGGCTTCTTTCTTTTTCCAAACTTGAAAAAATGGCTTGGCGGAAAGCAGTTCACATCATATGAAGAGATTTTGCAGAGTTCAACAAATCTTATTATTTAGAAAGCTTAAAAAAGTTGGAACATCGCTAAACTAAATTTATACAATATGTCCACGGTTAGAGCGAATAAGAGGAAAAACTTTTTTATTTTACATTTTAGGGAAAAGGAGCATACTTGATAAAAAGTTTTGCTTGTATTTAAAATGAGGTTGCCGCGGAGATCGTTAACGTTCCACATACTGGGTGTCCGGAAACTAAAAAAATACGAAAATATCATAAGAGTAAACTACTATTATTTTTACTATTTCGAAAAAGTGGCACTAGGAAAAGTTTTTTGGAATTACGACAGATTTTCAATTTATGGGAAAATTGGCCTACTTTAATTAAATAATTCGTACACAAAACTGGTTACATTTTTTAACGTAAAAAGTTTAAAATAATAAAACATTATTCGAACGGTCCTCCACCAACGTCCACACAAATTTGAAGGCGAGCAGGAAATTCTTTGTAACCTCTTCTAAGGATATGAACTGTACAGCTTCCCTAATTCGTTGCTTTAGGTGGTTCATGTCATTGTCCAAAGGTCTGCTGTAGAGAATCTGTTTGAGTCGACCCCACAAGTAAAAGTCAGTGATCGTTAAATCTGGACTCCGCGAAGGCCATGGATGTGGACCATGTAGGCTAATCCAGCGATTAGGAAATGTATCCTGTAACCAAGTCCTAACATTTACAGCAGTATGCGGCGGACAACCGTCTTGCTGGAAATACAAAGAATTTCGGTAGGCCAATCGTAAATTTTCCAATTCGTTGGTGAAAAACGTTTGGAGCATATTCAAATAGCTATTTCTTCCTGTGTCCTCAAAAAATTATGAACTATTTTATGTAATGACGACTGTGACACATGCACACCGGGGTATTTTTCATTAAATTCTTGAATTACTTGGCGATAACTATTATCACCCTTACCGTAGCACTGTATTAAATAATTTTTTTGCTGTACAGTTAGAATTTTCTGATAATTATTATTCTTGGGTATTTTTAACGATGTACAATGACACAAGTGAAACATAAAATGTCATTTTCGTCACCACCTACTATTTGAAGTAAAGTGAAATAACGCCAAAGATTAAAGAATAATTGTTTTAAATCACAAGCAAAATTTTCGATAAAAATATTTCTTTACGATAAAGGAGAAAAATGCCATAAATTGAAAATCTGTCGTAACTTTTAATTCCAAAAAACTTTTCCTAGTGCCACTTTTTCGAAATAGTAAAAATAATGGTAGTTTACTCTTATGACATTTTCGTATTTTTTTAGTTTCTGGACACCCAGTATGTGGAACGTTAACGTTCTCCACGGCAATCTCATTTTAAATACAAGTAAAACTTTTTATCGAGTATGCCCCTTTTCCATAAAATGTAAAATAAAAAAGTTTTTCCTCTTATTCACTCTAACCATGGACATACTGTAGAGCTACAATGAGATTACGTCTAAAAGTAAATTTACTAAATGTAAAACAATTGCATCGTCTTCCTTAAAACAGGTATTTATCATACCATCGTAGTGCTTAATGGAACCCTTGTAATGTACACAAAACCTAACTTCAGCCCCATGGAAAATGTAAAAGACGACAAAATAGAGAATAGAATTTAATGCAACAAATTTGGATTGAACCTGATCAAAATTGTATTAAATTTGGTTTTCTCAATGAGTAGAAAACTGCAATTAGTAGACAAGAAATGCAATTTTTCTATAGGATATATAACGAACTAATTTAATATGGAATTTAAAATCTAGTAACACGTCTTCAATTTCAGCCATCACTTTAGCTTGTAATGTATTATGATGAATAACAAAATTACAGGTCATAAAACATAGCCTTGAGGTAATCCCAATTTAATATCAAACAACATTTAAAATCTCCAATTTTAGAAGGCAAAAATTATATTCTCTAAATCGAATCAACCCTGAACTATACGACTTCAGTCAATATAGTCCACATTAGAAATTGTTCGACATCAATAACGTACACTATGTAAATATGTACACCACCGGCCATAATTATCTGCCCACCTACATTTTTGCTTGGATTTTAGAAAATTGCTTATTTATTGTTATTTAGGAGGTATAATTATTTACCAAAAGTAAAAGAAAGATATCACATCAAATAATTCTACAAAAGGCACTTGGGTATCGACTGAATCTCCTTAATCCGATAACTAACAGGTCCAGGTAGCTCCATAAAAAAACCCGAAATGTACTGCAATTATCCTCCAATAATAAATATTTAATGTAGTACAGGTAAAAATATCAATTCCCTATTTACCCGAACTAGAATTATGAATTTAGATTTAGCAGTTATTGTTCTTTTAAACAGTGAATAACCTTAATAAAATTATCTAAAATTAGTATTAAAATGCCGAAAACACGAGAGCTGCCTTTAGAAATTCACAAGATGATTGTTGCTTTACATAATATTGGCCAAAGTAACACAGATATCACAAGAAAATTGAAATTAAGTCGCCGGACTGTTGACTGTAACGTTAAAAAACATCAAGAGGCTGGCACATTACTAAATAGAGAACGAACAAGACGATGATAAGTGATAACACCAGCGGAAGATCGTCGAATAATTATGACGAGTAAACGGAATAGACTGCACTTGAAATAACAGCTGAAATAAATATTGAACGTGAAAAACAAGTTACTTTAACCGCCGTAAAAAGGAGGTTAAGAGAGGATGGTTTATTTGGCCGTTAGCGTTAGCTCTTAGACGAGCAAAATAAAATAGAACGGCTGCAGTAGTCTAGAGAGCATCAACATTGGACAGTTGATGGGTGGAAAAAATGTTTTGTTGAGTCCAAACTTGAACTCTCCGGTTCCAAAAGAAGAACGTTCGTTCGAAAGTCGAAAGGAGAATGAGAAGCAGAATCATGTGTAGTACCTACAGTCAAGCATGGGGGCGTATCGGTAATGGTTTAGGGTTGTTTTCGCGCCGCACCCCCAGAAAACTTGGTTAAAATAGATCGAATTTGAAGAAAACAGCGCTACCGGGAAATTTTTGAAACAAATGCTATAGCATCTGGAACGACAATAATCGGTGCCTATTTTATATTTCCACATGATAATGATCCGAAACGCACCTCTAAACTGTGCCGCGAATATTTAGAATGGGTGGAGCACGAAAGCAATATAAAAATAATGATACGGCCTCCTTAAAGCCCCCCAGATGCCTATCCCATAGAGTTTTTGTGGGAGGAACTCGATAGCCAGGTAAAAATAAATCTTTCAACTTCCAAGGAATCGTTGTGGAAACAACTACAAGAAGTCTGGCTTAAAATAGTACCCGCTACTCTGACGAAATTGATAGAAAGAATGCCGCAAGTGTATGTCGCAATTATTAATAGTCGAGGTGGACATTTCGACAAAACAAAGATTTATTTTGGATGGAGGACGGAGGGGAGGGAAGTTAAGAAAATAACATAGTCAAGTTCTGTTGAAGTACCTATAATATTGTTGTTCTGCATGTTATTATAAATTGTTTTAATTAATAAAAGAGTTCACGCTAATGTATTTCTTTCGGTGGGCAAATTATAGCCGGTAGTGTACATATATAGAACCTTCTGCTCAGCAATGCGGTTAGAAATTAATAACGTTCCTTCAATGCTGTCCGCGTTTTGCCTAAAATACAGCACGCGATTAAGATAGCGAACATCATGTAATTAATTTTACATTTACAAAATATGTGCTGGGAGAGTTTCGTGGGGCCGCCCGCGTAGGCTAGGCGTGCATAAATACTTTTAGGAAAAAAGTAGGCGCTGCAAAGTGAGCGTATGTTTCTCTCCTATCTAAATTTGTTTCTGCCTCCTTGGATGTTTTGATGAACGTAGAGGGCTGCATATATTATGAAAAAATTTAATATATTACGAGAATGATTTTGTTACACCTTTTTCTTGCGTTGGAAATTATACCTTCGAAAACAGTTCGCTAGGATTGAGAAAGTTTCAGCTTTGCTTCCAGAAGAATAGTAATCACTAGAGGGTCATTGTCTTAGATTGATATTGGTTTATATTATAGAAATACTACTTCGAGGAATTCAGAAATTAATAAAAGGAGGTTAAACTTGTAAGGACGGTTTTTTTGCAGAGACAACGAGATGTCTAATTATCTTAGCTGATAGATGTAAAACCAACAATGGATGTGAATGTGCCTTTTAATGTATTAAACAATTAACAATGGATACTAAAAATATTTAGATGAGATATATCACTTTCGTGCAGAAGCAGTGCGTCATATTGCCACTACTAGAGTGAACCCAAATAGAGAAGTACATATGTCGTCATCGTTAGCTGCGCGAACAAAATGTGGCAGTGACGTAGGTAATTTAAACAAATTGAGGTGTCTAACAGGGCGAAAATAGAAGAAAAATAGTTTCATGAATGAGAAATAGTAGGAATTAATATTGCTACATCTCATTTAATAACGTTTTACCAAAATGTTTTTACAATTTCATCTCCAAATAATATTTTAGTTTCGAAAAAGTAGATATATAGTTTTCTTGTTTCATTAAAACCTAAATTAAAAATAACGTGTTATACCTCCCCAAGGTTTATTTTTGCTTCGTTGAACAGTTTAAATAAAATTCCAATTATAAAATTTTCCCTTTCTCGTAACAAAAATTTCTTCATTAATTTCTTTATTGTTTTATCGCTATACCGTTTAGGATTATTCAAAAGTAGTTATAAAGGTATATACAGTAGGCTCTCGATTATACGAAATCGGGTTATCCGAAACTCCGCTTTACCCGAAATCAAATGTAGAATTTTAACTACCGCTTTATCCTAAATACCGGTCAAAACGCTCTCGATTTTCCGAAATGATTTGTTTCGAAGCGAAAATGGTGCACTTTTTCCACAACCTTGCGAAAACAGGTGGCGGAGCTTATCGGCTCGCTTCGTTCAACGGCTACTTTGATTTTGCATTGCATGCGGTTTATTTGTGTAAAACTTTAACAAGTAAGGACGAAGTTTCTGCGCTTAGTTTTAAAAAAAGTAAAGATCGGGTGGCTATTCTCGTTTGCAGCAATTATTCTGGACATAAAATTCGCCTCATATGTTTGGGAAAATCAGAAAAGCCGAGGGCATTTAAAAATCTGAACCCTAACGTGATGCCGTTGTACTATCAAAAAGCTAATGGATGGATTTGAAATTGTTTAGAAAGTGTTTTTTTGAAGAGTTTGTTACATCCTTCGGTTACAAAATTCCTTAAGAAAAATGGACCACCTATTAAAGCGTTACTGCTAGTGAATAATGCACCTTGTCATTTATCTGAAGACGAACTTAGGGTTAGAGAAATGAACGTTCTATTCTTACCTCCAAGTGTTACCTCTTTACTTCAGCCGATGGATCAAGGTGTTAAAATTATTGCAATTTGTATTGGTGAAAGAGAACGAAGGGGACGACTTAAGCGGTTGTTTGAAAAATATTAACCTAAAAAATGTAATGTATTGGATTGCATGGAACAGTATAAAACAGTCGACCATATAAAAGTCATGGAAGAAAATTATTGATAAACCAAATGAATCAACAGAACCTAGTCAACCTGAAAGTGAAGAAGATAGACGTAGGTAATGTATTTGACCTTGCGACTAATATACGTGGCTTTAAGGACATTACTCCAGAAGATATTGATGCATGGGTTCAATTAGAAAAGGAAGATGACGAAGAACTGACAAATTAATTAATGTAACTAATGAAAATGAATATCCCCATTATAAGAACAAAATAGTGAGGCAGAATGAAATCTAACGCAAAATATTTTACGCCGGGAAGCGGTAGAATGTTTAGACAAAGCATTAATTTATATCGAGCAACAACCGTAGGCAAGTACGACCGATTTTTTTTTAATTAAAAGATGCGGCAAAAAATCCATACTTATGCAAGTCCAAGGAATTAAAAATGGATTCCTTTGTAAATCATTATTAAATTTTTAATAATAAAGAAATGTTTTTAATAGATAGGCACATAACTACTTTGTTCTGAAGAAATTCTACTGTAAAAGATATCTAAGTATACACACATAAATGTAAAATTATATTCACCTCCGTATTATCCGAAATTTCGATTATCCAAAATGGGTTTGGCCCCGTACATTTCGGATATTCGGGAGTCTACTGTTTTTATTTCTTCACAATATTACAAAATATGGACATTTATCGAAATAATAGATATACATACATCCGACAGAAAAACATAAATGGAACTAGAAAATATGAAGTAATGGTAATACATATGTAAATATACTAAAATATTTTTCTCAGGGGATTTTGGGAAAATTGTAAAATTTTCTAATTTTAAACTAAATTGACAATTCTTAATGAGTTCGGGGTTAAGACACACTTTAATTCAACAAAGGCTGAATAAAGATTGATGAAAAATTATGGCGTCGCTCATCTTTCTTTTATTTTAAATCGCGAAAGACCGGCGATTGTTTTATTCCACAGCCAATTTTGATAATTTAACCCAAATAGAAACTTTTACGATAAATTTCGATGAAATCAAATTATTTCTGCAAACGAGAATGAATGCAGTGACGCAACTAGGAGGTTGTATTTCGAGGATTCTATGATAAAAATGTTACTGACAAGCTTTAAACGCGAAAACTCTCCAACAATTTTACTTAAAATTTTCAGATAAAGATTTAATTGATGAAATATTGTTTAAAATACCTTTCAATTTACGCTGTTGCTTATTTTAGACGATTTCTACATGGATTTGGACGAATTACGTGAATAGGAAAATTAACTGAAGAGTAGATTTGTCCATGATACCCTACAATCGTCGTTATCTGGACTTATATTTTTAATATAATGTCCTCGCTTCACAGCCAGTTTGCTGGAGGGGAGATGGTGACTGGGAAATTTCCATTTTTCTCCGCAAGAGGGATATTTAGTTACCAACGAGTGGCTAACCTGACCTTTAGTCATTTAGAAGTGACAGCTGAGGCTGTTATTATCGTACATACAACGTTGAACATAACAATACATAAATAACAATAATATGCACAAATAAGAATGGAATTGTAATATGCTTAAATAACTGTTTTTAGAAAATATAAAGATATATGCATTTCGTTGAAAGCTTAAGCATCATATGGTAATGGCTGCACACCTAGGTTGGCACCATCATTGTCATCATCGTCATCATTGTCACCATCTAAATCTTCTTTGCTGGTTTCTGATTCCCCTGTGTTTACTGTAAACGTGATTTCCTCTGTTATATTGTCAAGTAAATCTTCTTTCTCTGAATATTCATGGACTACTTTATCAACATGTCTATAAACAGACCCCAATCTTCAGTACCTACTAAAGAAAATTTATCTTTCGTTAGAGCTTCCACGTCTGCCAGCTTAAATGTCACATTTGTTGCTGTAACCCATCACTTAACGTTAGCCCAAATTTTTTCAATGGGGTTGAGATCCCGATGATACAATGGCAATCTGATGCTAGGAAAGTATCAAGCTTATATTGCGGATTGGCTGTCTTGTGTCCCTTTATTAAATCATACAATTCGGACTTTCTAAAGCTTTCTTGAACATGTATATTACGTGCCTTTAACCACACTGCATCATTTCAGCTTTTTTTGCACTCGAAGTTGGATTCCGTTCTACTTTGACGTTGTGATATGGTGCATTAACAAGAATAAGTACGCTTCGTGGTGGAAGATTAGGTAATAACTGTTTGTTTACCCAAGTAAAACAGTTTTTGTAATTAATTTCATCATGATAGTTACCGGACTTAGCTATAGAGATAGAAAATCAATTAATAATAATAAGTAATATGTCTCTTAAGATTGTGACTGTACTATACATGATATTTAGATAGACAATAAATCTGTCAGAAATAACAATGATAATCTCAGCATTTTCGTAAAAGTAATTTATATTTCTAAGTTTTGCAGAAGTAATAAAGCAGTAAGCAATATTATTATTATATTCTTTCTTCTTTGAAAATAATTATTTCAATAAAAAAGCTCATTTAACGTACTTCAGGACATGAATCAGATCTGACGTAATTATCTGCTTAAGGAAATCAGTTATTATATCGTTGATCACATAAAGTTACATTCTGTCACCTACAATTAATTTCCTTATATTTTAGCAAAGGCCGTATCTATCTTATTATATTTAAGTTGGTAATAATATATCTTTTTCCTGTTAGTGAAATACACATCATAAAATAAGTCAAAATTATTTTGACATTATCTATATCCAATGTTATATCCCTGCATATTTGACGTGCGTGGAACATTTTTCAAAACACAACCGCATACCATTCACCATCGACCAGCACGCAGTTCACAAAAGAGTAAGAGAGCCCCGTAAGGTCTTTGCATACACCCAGAGAGAGAGTCCGCATCGGCCGGAAAGCCTGCTGCCACCTATATCCTGTCTAATAAGGCGGAAATAACGACAGATTGCACGATTATAAATACATAGTTTCGTATTTTTAACAATTAACGATCATCGGTCTGTTGAATCGAAGCGATGCGGACCCGAGGGCTCTCGTCATTCCGAGGCGGTGGCCACATCCTTTTTTCTACGTTGCGCACGTTGACAGGCGCGTATGTTTCCCCGGCCTTTTTTTTTATGGGAACACGTTTTATATGTATTCAAGTATTCGCCTTCTTTTGTCTCGTTCTGTTTCGTTTCTTGCGTCCGTTTTGTTTAATGGGCTCTACAATAAAGTATTTATTGCCCGGGTGAAATATATGGGTAGCTATCGTATAATTTTCCTGTTTTAGACTTCATTTATGAGTACCTACGCATATCGTTAGAGAGGAATACAAAGTGGATCTAGGATTGATTGACTACAACTGTTCTTTTAGTATTTTTGATGCTCATATCAATCGATTGAATTAATCAATCGATGTGAATTGCCAAACAAAGGTCAATTTGCAGATATTATGATTTCTTTTCTGTTGGATAAACCCGACAAAGAGGAAAGAGCTTAACCTACATCAAGCTGGGAATATAGATGAGTCTGATTTCAATCAAATTATGGATTTATTTCATTCACTTCAGCTTTGAGAATACGTAAGCACTTTGAATATATCAGCGACACTCAAATATCCCTAAAAGGCTTGGGGTGATCGTTGGTATCTAGGGTACGGTAACATTTACGTAACTCTTAATACAATTACTTTCTGGAAACATCTACCATACTGGTCTTTCCGAAGGAAATACGAGGGTAAGTCAAATATTATCTACACTTTCGCCATAACAAGCTTTGAAGGTTATCGTAATGGCGGCCGCTTGCGCATGCGTTGAGTTGGCGCCTCTGTGGTCATGTGTGCGGAATTTAATCACGATCGAGTAATTTATCTGCTAGCTACAACAGCATAAGCTCCACTATTAGTTTGCAGCAAAGAGGAACAACGAGCGGTGATCCGATCTTTGTGGTTAGAGGGTGTGAAAGGTGCTGAAATTTCACCGGAGACTTTTGTCACAGTACGGGGATAGTGTTTTATCTTGTAAAAGCGTTTTTTTTTTGTGGATCGAAATGTTTCAAAGTGGCCGCACGAGCGTAACACAAAAAGAGGGAGCTGGACGGCCGTCAACCTCGACCACCGACGACAACATTCAGCAAGCTCGAGAGATGGTTACAGCAAATAGGCGAGTTACCATAGGTAAGGTTGCATCTTCTTTAAACATCAGTCACGGTTCTGCCTATCAAATTATCCACGATGAACTCAAATTTCGTAAAGTGTGTGCGCGATGGGTACCACGAATGCTTACCGCAGAAAACAAAACCAAACGTTTGGACATCTGCCAACGCTTACTGGATCGCCTCAACGCGGAAGGCGACGCATTTTAAGCAGAATAGTGACCGTTGATGAAACGTGGGTTCATCACTACGAGCCCGAATCGAAACGCCAGAGTATGGAATGGAAACACCCAGGATCCCCTAGCACGAAAAATTCAAGACCTCGCCATCGGCTGGGAAGGTGATGCTAACCGTGTTTTTGGACCAAAAAGGCCCTATACTGGACGACTACTTGGACAGGGGGACTACCATAAATAGTGCGAGGTACAGTGATTTGTTGGCGAATAAGCTGAAACCAGCAATTCGAAACAAACGCCGTGGTCTACTCTCAAAGAAAGTTTTGTTGTTGCAAGACAATGCCCGTCCGCACACGGCCCATAACACCATAGAAACTATCAACAGGTTGGGCTTTGAGACCCTGGTACACCCTCTCTACAGCCCTGATCTCGCTCCCTCAGACTTTCGTCTCTTTGGACCGCTCAAGGAAGCTTTGAGAGGTCGTCGATTTGCCTTAGACACAGACCGGGATGCGGTGCAAAAGTAGCTTCATGACCAACCGAAAACCTTCTACCAGGCAGGCATACGGAAGCTCGCAGCTCGCTGAACCAAGTGCATTGCTAAAGGTAGAGACTATAGCGAAAAATAATGTATCTGTTGTACACCTACCTTTGTTTAATACTGTTGTAGAACTAAAAGTGTAAGTAATTTTTGACTTAGCCTCATAAATTTACCAGCAAAACATTGTGATTTATTAACAATTAGTAGTCTAAAATGAGAGATTGATACAATCGATAATATTCAAAATAATATTTTGATGGTCGTGTCTTGTTCTGAATGTTGGCAAACGAATGCACCTGTTGGAGTTTTAATATAGATTTGTTCAGAAAGAATCTCAAACGCAAATGCTCTCGTTGTTCGGGATCAGCATTTTTCATTTTCGATAGTTCCAAGTTTTATTAGTTGTGGTAAAATCCTAAAACTTCGACATGTCCATACTGAAATGAATTTGGCCCACTTGCGATAAGAACTACGCGACTATTGCGTACAGAAAGATGGTTTTAGTTGAGAATGCAACTTCCAAATAAAAATTAACATTGGATATGATTAGATTTGCTCCATCCTAAATTAAGAATTAGAAGAAAGTTAATATGTTAACATCCTAAGTGATATAAGCTCAATTTTAGATACTTTGGGAATGTCTGTTTTTGAATGCTTGGTGCTGAAATATATACTATTAAATAGAAGTGGATGTAGAATTTATTAATCATTACATGCATCCAAATTTATTACCACAACTGACCAATTTTATCACTTTTTGCTTCTTATCATTTAAAGAAATGTATGATAAACCATTTTCATACGAAGGGAATTTCAAAACAAAGAACTTCCGGTATCTGATAATTCCTTAGCTCTCGATCGTCGAAGAAAAGACCAATGAACAAAAGAAGGTTTTTGGTTGAAGATGTTCACAGCAGCCTTGGTGGTGCTTCGTGTTGAAAAGTGGGCCAGATCTGATATCAGATTATGGGGATATCAAATTAAGGCCTGATGCAAAGGTAGCTGGACATTTGAAAAATTATCATAGTAGGCTGTAAAATTTTTTTTGACAAATGAGTTAAACGTCAATGTCTTGACGAACGTTTCTCTTAAACAGAAAATCGTTTATTTGTTAGTTGTAAGAATGAAAACTGCTGCTATTGAAAATTTGCGAGAACGTAAAAATGTAAAAATATACAGGATGTTCTATTTAAAATAAAACAGTTGACGTCACTTCTGGTGAAACCGAAAATGCAGTTGAACTCTCGATAATACCAAAAGTTAACCCAGAAAAAATAAAAATCAACCTATTTTTTCCGGAATAGCTAGCCTCAATTGTTCAAAAGTTAGTGGGGGGGGGGATACTTTAGGTCCTCACTGTATATATTAGGTACTACCTCTGTCACGTATTATGGTATTCACATCATAATTTGATACAGATATTATTGAAATTCGATTTTTTTTATATTGTCGAAAAGACAGTGTTATTGTATTTTGTAAAATTTTACCATTACGCAGTAAAATAAAAGCATAACTTATACTACAGTAAGGGACAGAGAGGTAGTACTAACAATATGTACGTACGTAGAATAATGATAATGATTCATGGCATCATCCACATTAAAATTAACTTAAAACATGATTTTTTTCTATTTGTTGCATTAAAACAATTCCGGTACTCCAATCAGTTCTTTCTCATCTTGTCCATGATTTTTTTCTTCTTATAGGAGAAGATATGTCAACATACGATAAATTCCTTGTTTCCTGTAAAATTACTAAATCAGCAAAGTAAATGAGCGACTGTAATTTGACTGAAGATTATGTAATTTCACATAGTGTTATTTTAGACACACTCAATACAACGTGGCAACATACAATCCATGTAGCTTCCTGTAAATTCACCGAAAACTTTTGATAGAGTCCCAAATCTGTGCATTTTACAAGGTCTTCTGTTCTGTAAAAGTTGCTCCCAGATCTTTAGCTAAATAGGAAATGGTTTACCCCATATTTAAACGACTCGCCGTGTATGTACACGATGTCTTATACAGAAGAAGCAAGTAAAAGAACGTAGAATGAAACAGTTACGTAAGACGGTGGCGTTACGCCACGTTGATTTTTCGCTATGTGGCATCATCCGCGAAACTGCACTTGTTGTGCGGCTTACAAGCATTCTGAGAACGCCTTTTGAAAAAGTATTTTCCTCTCTTCTCTTTTCAACTTCTTTTCCACGAACAAACGTTCAAAGTCGAACGTTTTATGATGTAATCAATCACCCGTTTGACTCGGCGATGCGACCGCGTTAGATCCTTCTAATTAAATTTATGATTTATTCCGTATTGAAAGTGCTTAGTAAATGTGATGAGAGCGATGACGCAAGGAAGTCTTAATAGTTAGCTGAAAAATAAATTCATACATGTACGAAAATACCGCACAGAATGACGGAATCGTTTAGTATTGCGAGTATGCGTGTATAGCACATTAAAAAGTAAATAAATAATGAAGTTGTTAGGAGATTTATTGACGTTGTGAGGTAAATTTGTTAGATTTACAAAGTAATTATTTTGATCTTTGAAATATTCAATTTGTAGTTAATTATTTAGGGTTATAGGAAGAAGGCTATCGTAGAAATTTTTCCTAAATTTATGCATTGCAGAAGCAATCGCGTATTTTATTTAAGCAAATCTAGCAAAGTTAATAAATCAATTGCGAAACTCACCATCAGAGTCCATAAATGTTCTCAAACAAGAAGATTACGTATCGGTTTTCGTACGTTCGTGCATTGGCAGTATTTCTAAAAATGTAAATAATGCAGATAATAAAACCTAGGCAATAAATGTGAGTTGAAAACCTTTATCACCTTATTAATAAGCTTTATTGTAATGTTGAAAACTATGTTAGCTTTTCATATCTGGTATGCGCTTCTTACACGCAGAGAAATGGTTTCTTGCACCAAGAAAACAGATTTTCTTGCAAAAATCAGTCTCTATTCAAGAAAATATTTTTAAAGTATAACATATGTGATATCGTTGGATTCGTCTTTCGATTGCCCTTCCAAAAATGTAAAAGTATATAGGGTGTTCTATTAAAGAGAAGAAAGTTTACGTCACTTCCGGTGAAACCGGAAGTACAATTGAAATGCTCATAACGGCAAACGTTAGTTTACAAAAAATAGAAATTGACCAATTTTTTCTAAAAATGCTGGCTCCTGTCGTTCAAAAGTTAGCATGGAGGGGGGTCACTTTAGGCCCGCACTGTATAGGTAAGTATTGTATCTGTATTCCAGTTCCGTCGGTACTGTCTAGGACGGCATGACTATAACTACTGGCACTAGGTGACGCCAGGAAATATTTCAGTTGCTGTTTTTGAAGAGCCAGGAGCAAGAAGCATTAATGCTTTTCTCTTCTCATACTGTTTTTGCCGGTAATGACTCCATCAATACCAGGAGCCGTTTATTAGCAGTATCTTGGTTATTGTTTCTCTAGGCACTTTTCTCATGTGTACCTCTACATTAAGTTTACTTTTGTTTGAACATTATTCTGTATACAACCTCTACTTCAACCTTTTTAAAATCACAAGCAATCTGAATAATTTACTGCGTTGTGTACGGATATGTCGTACTGTTTTAAACAAAGTAAGCGCAATTAATAATGTGCATATAAATAATATGCATTTCAGGAATTCTAAGTAAAAAATGCTTTATTTTAAGAAAATTAAACCATTGATTTAGTTTTTGAGCTATTTATCTGAAGTTTTTGAAATTTGGATATTAACATCAAAATAATTTAATTTTTCTCTTTGAATTTATTTGGCCATATATTTAATTTTCGGTATCTGCACACAGTTGCAGAATCTCGCGAAACAGCTCTTCGGTCTCTTTTTTTCAAAATCGTAACAGCCTTCGGTTGAAAACCATGTAGCTTGCTCCTTGAAACGTAATTTTTGAAATATATGTCGAAAAGGGTTTGTTGGATGATGCAGTGCAGTTTTTATTTAAACGATTTCATGTTTATTCAAGATATAAATAAAAATATCGAAGAATTTTGAAATTTGCTATTTGTCGAAAACTTGTTTTATTATCTATCTTATTGTTTTTGTTATTCAGAGCCCCACTTAACTATTTTGAATAAATAAAACTTGACTTTTCTAAATACATTCCAAGTTCCATCCGTTCCCTTGGGTACGAGTTTTAATTTTGCATGTACGGCAGTGCAAGTTACGGTGTATTAAATGTGGTTGCCATAAGAGTTCAAATACGATACATTTATATATTTTTGTTTTTTAAGAAATATAATTTAAATTTCCGTTGAAAAAAATTAGATTGTAACATTGTCTGCTATTTACTAGACTCTTTTCTTTAACGAAAATAGTTTATGTATTCATGTGTAAGACGGAGAAAAGAAATCAAGCTAGGGGAATATAGAGGGAAGAGGTCAACAAAGTTGACTGTGAAATAAATTTAATGAGAGTCAAACTCAACTCACAAGACGAGGGTAGACTGAAAAGTTTCCAGCCTAACACGCAAATTTTTTTGTCAAATTCAGTTTCATTTCTCAACATAGTCCCTTTATAAGTCTATACTTTTGCTAGCGATCCTTCCATCTCCTTAATCTGTTCAAATAGTAGCTGGCATCTTGTTCTGTGATAACCTCTTCATTCGATGAAAATCTCTGTCCTGCCAGCGAAACTTTGAGCCTGGGAAACAGAAAAAATCGCTAAAGGCCAGATCTGGTGAATAGAGTGAGCGATCTATCAATTCGAACCCCAAATCGTAAATTTTTGCCGCGACGACCATTGAAGTGTGAAATGGTGTGATGTCTTTATGGAACAAAACTTTATTTTTCTTCGAATGCGGTCGCTTTCCCGCAATCTCTGCCTTGACATTGTCAAGTAATGATGCGTAGTATGTCCCCGGTGTTGCTTTTCCTTTTCAAAATAGTCGATTGGGACAATTCCATGACTATCCTCGTATATATCACCCTTCTCAATTCCAAACAAATTTCATCCGACATACTTTTTTGTAAAATGCAGCGATTTCGAGATCTACACCTACCTCATACTAAATGATTCCTCCTGTATATGTAAGTATTCAATTTATGTAACTTTTTTTCATTTAAAGGAAAAAAAAACCAACGTTATCTGTGTTTTTCGTTTCACACGCCGAATGACAACTGAAGATGGATGCTCGAGGACTTCCGGTTCGCGCGCACGGCCACCTATTTTTGTTGTTGTGCACACATATCACAAGTACATGCATACATGCATACATTCGTACGTATCGCGCACCACAACACAGGCAAGTACAACCTTGGTCACACCGTGTGATTCCGTACATTAATTTTAGAGCAAAAAGATCATTACGAGAGCAAACCTTGGATCTTCACGCTCGGGACGGCATTCTCTTGAGTCGTCCGCGTTGAAAACGTTGAAGGAAGATGCGCCAGCGGTTATCTTCCATTCACTTTTTATTTAGTGCATAACCGTGAATATTCTTGTTGCCACCGTGGTTACGATATGAATTTTTTGCTTGCGAAATTCAAATAAGGAAGATGCGGCAGTAATACTAATCAGAATATGACGAATACCATGAACATTTGTTGCAGTAATTCTCGAATATCACCATGCTTAGTTTTCTGCTTTGAAAACTAGGTCAGAAACCCAGAATCGGTAAAAAATGCACGTGTCAGCAATACTCTTAAAAAAGGGAATGTAATAATAATAATAATAATAATAATAATAATAATAATAATAATAATAATAATAATAATAATAATAATATAATATACATTTATTACCCAACAGGCATGAATGGCCAAAAACAGGATAATAGTAAACAATAGTAGATAACTGTATACGCTATATAAAAACAGAAGAGGTGTATGTTTCCGTTACTTTGATAAATGAGGGCAGTATGCATAATAAGCGGGTATTATACATAACACCAAGCGCTTCTGCTTAATGTGATAAGTATTTTATATTTTAAAGAACTAATCACATTTACGTGTTATTATGAATAATATCCAGCACCCTCTGGTTAGTATGATAAATATCACACTTATGCAGGTTTGAACCTATCTGTGTGCAAGTTTCAACCTGTTTTAGTTGCACGTGGCATCTGATTGCTTGCTTTCATGACAGTCGATGTTAAGGGAAAATGTCTTTCAGGAAAATGTAGCTGCGATAAGCATGGGTTACTTTGTAATTCGAAATGCCATGACAGTTTGCCAAGTTCTAACAAGCAGAAGGTTGTTTGTTTACAAATGGTGGGAATAAAATATTTTTCATTGAATAAAACGTTGTCGTTTTATTTCATAAGCACTGATGAAAATTCCGTACTTCCTAAATTCCTAAAGATTATTTTCTGGAACAGCTTAAAAACCATCTTCAAACGCAATTTCAAGCTCTTAGACTACTTTCCCATCAAAGACTGCAATCATCTGGAAGCCCCTGGTGTCTACCAGATCGCATGTTCGTGCGGTAGTGTGTACATCGGTGAAACAAAGCGATCAGTCAGCACTAGTGTTACTGAGCGCGAACGTTGGCACTGGCTGACCATAGACTGGAAACTGGCTACCAAATCCAATTTAACTCTACCCGCATCTTACCTCGCAATCCTCACTATTATAGTACAAACATCCGTGAATCAATAGAGATTTTCAAACATCTCAACAATTTAAAACGCGAAAATGGCTATCCCTTACATCACATGGGAAATCCCAACTGATGAAACCTTCTAGCAACCACCACGCTTCATTGATGCATAACATTTCCGCTTCATCGCCCTATATAAACCCCTCCGGAATGAATAATCCCCAGTCAGTGTGCAGTAACAGCCCTGAAGATGTCCCATAAGAGTATGGACGAGACGTCAGCCAAGGCTACGACAACGACGCAGTTCCAAGCTGGAAACCAAGAGTATAGAATCCTCCGTATTTCTGAATTCGCCCATTTGTGAACCCATGTTCATTAAGACCCTGGACTAACCCTTTGTACTCGATGTTCAGTAAAATTATTAATGGCAAGGTGATAAATAGCAATGCAATATGAAAATCGAGACAGTATAAAGGTTTCACACAAAATCCTCCTTAATATTTTCCATAAAGACATGCAGGAAATTTATAAATGACACGATAATCATTCAGATTTCATAGAAAATCAATCTAAATTCAATAACTGTCCAACCAACCAAAAAAGGATAACCAAGGTTCTCGAAGATCCTAAGAAAAACAACAGTCAGCTGCACGTATTTAAAATATCCATTTTATAAATCGTTCTCATAGGTATTGATATAAACAATTATTTTTGCATTCTTCGAAAGAAGAAGAAGACCATTTATTTCAACCAGCGAACAAGAGGGTATACTCCTTAGTTGGCGATTTCATGGTAATTTGAGGTTCGCATTTTTCACTGCGCGCGTAATTACATACCGCCACAAAATTCAATACTAATAGTAATAATAACGATCATAGTTAGCGCGTAAATAACCCAGAGATTAGTTCCATAATTACACATCTAGGGTACGCTGTACACGCATTAGTTGAGTTTCGTAAAACGTCTAAATGATACGTTTTAAAGCGTTTTAATTAATATAAAAATTGTGTTCAAACACCTAGCAAATTATTGTATTTAACGTACAGAACACGTAATTTGCTTCCATTTAAAATAGAACGAATTTCTTTGGTAATTTATTATACATTTTTAAGAAGTTTGTGTTCGATATATTTAAATGTGTTTAGAGAAAGCTTTGCGAAAAAGCAACACAGGTGTCTGTAGTAATAAGACATATACTGCAGTTGAATAGAAATAAAACGTTTAACACTAGATATGCGGAACCCGCCAATTTGGCGGATTTCAAATTTTATATTGATTAAATAAAGAAAATTATGTTGAATTTTCTTTATTTATTAATGTAAATATCTACTCTAATTTATTTTCCGTTAGGCAGTTCAAGTATCGTTACGTGTTATAAAGAAGTTTCCAAAAACCCGTAAAGTTAGCAGATTAGCTAATTTCGTGATAGAAATATTAGGTCTACCGAAAAGTTCTGTCCAATAATGTAATTTCAAGTTTCAATACGTATGTACATACATGTTCATTTGAGACATATATGGCTGTCTCTCTTTATCATTGCAAACAAAGGTGTCTCATGTCATTATTAAGGTAAAATAATCGTGTCGTCTCAGCATAGCCGTAACAGCAGGAGCAGCCACCGGAACTCGGCGCGCACCTGTCTGATGCATGCGTAAACATCTACCAGGTGGCAAAGCAGTTCAAATTCGTACACATTCATCATCACTAGCGCGGTGTGTACGTGTGAATTAAATCAGACGAGCGGAATACTAGTTATTCAAGAACATTTTTAATTAAAAATGTCCAGTGTGCACAAGACTAAACAACGACCCTTTGCTAATAAAGTAAAGTGTTGTACGACGGTGCTAAAATAGTTTGTGCTGGCAAAAGAACGACTGTACGAAGCATGTAAATAGTGCAAAACTCAGAAATAGAGAAAACGGCGCGTCAAATAGAAATGACTTTATTTTCGATATTCTTGGCATGATGATAATATGTAATTTGTCACATAATATGCTGGATAAGAAATCGTTTAAGAACTTTTTGAACAAATACAACCCGGAGTTGAAGTTGCCAACTACGACAACAGCACAAAGAGGTGGAAAATAAAATCATATCTACATTAAAAAATCAGTTACTTCGGTTATATGTTGACGAGACAACAGATTGTAAAAAAAATTCTATTATAATATTTTTTCTATTATAATATTTTTTAATTTCCACTGTTACTAGCTAGCAAAAGATTACAAGGGTGTACTAGTGCAGCAATTACGACTGTGATACTTACTACGTTAAAAAACTTTCAAGTCTCAACACGTCAAGTGTTGATGTTTATGAGCGACGGTGCAGCGACAACGCGTGCGGTAGTCCGTTCTCTTCTTGAACACGGTTGCGACTGTTTACATGTAACTTGTAAAGTGCACGCTTTACATCTTGTGGCACAAACTATTAGACAATGTTATCCCGAGGTAGATGCATTAATATCAAGTACAAACAAAGTGTTTCTCAAATCTCCAAAACGTCTTCGAACATTTCACGCATAGTGTCCCGGTATTCGTGAACCACCACAGCCGATTCTTACACGTTGGGGAATCTGGTTGTAGGACGCTTTTGTCTTATGCTGAACATATCAAAAAAGTAAAAGCCGAAGCTGCAGCTATTAAGGAGAGCCAGTCAAAATTTCAAGATACTTCTGTTGAAACAGATTTACAAAGTATTCATAGCTACTATAAATGCTTACATGACGCACTGGAACAATTACAAAATAGAGCGTTGTCGTTAGCGAAGTCACTGCAAATAGTAGACGAAGTACATACTCTGCTACCCACTACAGATGACGCAAAAAATATTCGCGTTTTAAAAAAGTTCGAGGGTGTGTTAGAGAAAGATTCCAATTTTATCACATTACAACAAATTTGTAATGGTACTTCGACTAATCCATTAATTGAGTTCAAAGATTATTTTAATCATACATGTATTATATCGGTAGATGTCGAACGATCTTTCTCCAAATATAAACACATTTTTCCACCACTGCGAACACGGTTCCACCAGACAACTATTGAAACATATCTAATGCAATCAATTTTTTACGATTCTTATCCACTGGGTTATAATACTGATGATGGTGCTTCTACTTCTCATGTTCAGTAATTCCAATGCAATCCGCCAGCCTACTTGATTACGTTGCTTAAGAGGGTGAGTGTTTCACAACCTTACAGATATTATAATTCTTGATTAGTTTTTTATTATTATTCGCTTTATTACTTCTTTTTCGGTATTATAAATATTGAAGAAACCGCACGCCTATGGCGCGCCGAACGATTATCTTACTATTGTCATTATTAAATGCGACGTGATCGTGTAACCATGGCTACCGATAAAGTTCATTTACGATCCAGTATTATGTACGAATCCCAACAAAGAAGAAATGTTACAGAAGCATGTAGCAGTTTAGTGAAAGTTTTTGGTGAAGGTACAGTTTCTGATAGAACATTCAGAAAGCGGTTCGAAAAACTTGAAGCACGTGATTTCGACCTTAATGATACGCCACGCTCTGGGCGGCCATCTTTGATCGATGTCCATGATAAAGCAAAATCCTATTTTGACAACATCGGGGCCAGCACTGCTTTCGACAGTGGAAAATTCGTATGGAGCGTTATAGGGATCGGCAAGAAGAGTGCATTGAAGGGGATAAACTTTGTAATGTAATTGGTGATCAATAAAATGTTTTGTAGCACCAATCCGGTTATTTAATTGCCACACCTCGTATTTTCAATAACATTCTCGTTAACCCACAAACTACATTCTATTCTGAGCGCACTTTTTCCAAAGGTGTAAAAATAATCTAAAGTATTTCCCTCAAAATGTTGTATTATTGCTTTTAAAACGACGTTCCTTAAGGTCTTTCTTTAAATGAGAAAATAAATAATAATCACTTGGAGCCATGTCCGGACTATACGGTGGATGTTCCAATTCTTGAAGGCCATATTCGCGGATGGTACCTCTTTGCATTCTCTACAAATTTCTTGCCACTTACATTATACATACAATAGACTTTAACAAGACCAACATTTCCATTTTTGTTCAATGCATCGCTTGTACACATCCCGCATGTGCAATATGCGATATCAAACTGGAGTTCTTTATCAAATCGGCATGCAAATGTTGTGTAGCCTATTGGGAAACATAGAAAACGTTTTAAGACCGGAGAAGACAAAAACTACAACCTCATTAATGGTACGAAAACATGCGTTTTTTTCTTGGAATCAGAATGCGCAGAAGAAATGCTTAAATGCAAAACATATACCCAACTGCGTACACATATAAAAACAAATACGTAAGGTCAATTCGAATTAGTAATACATGTATATGTACAAAGAAATGATTAGAATTGTATGTATAGTTCTAACGGTAAATTTTGTTTGAGGTTGTTGAATGGACGAGATAAAATAAAATGTAAGTGGAACATTTTACTACACAATATTACGGCCTTTGAAAAAGTTTTTCCAGTACCACAAGGTCTAATTAATTGCTAGTATACAAAAAGGATAGTTGACTTTTTCCAGTGGCGTGTTAGATTTAGGGTTTATAATTCCGATGCTAAATTTAAAAGAAATTGTAAACGCTAGCGAGTGGAGTGATCAATATGTTACACATTGAAAGGAAGAGTTGACTGCTACTACGACAGTTTCATTTCCATTCTCTGGTTTCTGTCTTTCCTTCTAAGATCAGTAAATACGAGAGTAACCCCAAAAATTCCAGGCTTGACTATGAATGAAACAGTGCAGATTATTTAAATTTTAATTTTCGACGTTTCAGAAACAATTCAATACCCCTAAAGAAATATTCCTTCTCTTGATCTACAAAATGTGCCCAAACAGAAGCCTTCACCTCCTCGTCGTCACTGAAACGGCACCCGCGAAGGACCTCTTTCAACTTTCCGAACAGGTAATAGTCAATGGAGGCCAAATCTGGACTATACTTGTGCAATTCCATCAATGTACACGAGTGCATTGTCATGCAGCAAGCGCACGCCACTGGTCAGTTTGCCGGGTCCTTTCTTCCGAATATTTGGTCGTAATTTGTGCAAGAGTGCTGCATAATATGTCTCGTTGACTGTAGTACTAGTTTCTTCTAAGTCTATAAGAAGAACGCCCTCACAATCCTAAAAAATCGTAGCCAGAATCTTCTTGACGATGCTTCTCCTTTTCGCCTCCATTCCATCAACTCCCTTTTGTACAAAGGATGATAGTAGAGAATCATAGTTTCATCTCCTGTGACAATTGTCCACAGGGTTTTCGGTGAACACCAAAAAGCCCCGATATTTTTTGCTTCTTTCACCTTCAAGCATCGATTGCCTAATACAAGATCCTCAAAAAGATTAATACACCATCTGTCACCACTTCCACCGTCCTTCGTGATCTTGTGTCGTCTTCCAAGGGCTCCTGTCCCATTCGAAACCGTTTTAACCAACCTTTTACTAGAGAATAAGACGGCGAATTTCCCCCATATAAATAGCTCATCCAGCCGATCTTGGATGCTTTCAGGAAAGACTTTCTGGAGTAACAGCGACATACTGAATTTTCGTGAACCTGACATCGTGATCAACGAGCGACATTTATAGGAAAAGCAATTGACATAAAGTCCATTTTTATTTTTTCCAAGACTAATTAGTCTTATACTCTAAAAAAAGGGTTTTAAGGTGTTTTATAAGATGGAACCAAAGGTAAATTGACAATTTTCTAATAACAGCGCTAGAAGCACATCCATAAAAGAGCAGCTGTAGATAACAGAAAACAAAGTCATGATGCATATACAGAAGATGAAATTCATAAGCAGACTTATAACAAATTATATGAATACACAGAAGATTTTCTTGAAGAAGAAAGAAGAAATGAGGAGGATATTAAAGAAACTGAAGAAGAAAATAATAGAAAAATTGAGATCCAAGAAGCTTGCAATTTTTTAAATGATCTTGATATGAAAACCGCAAAGCGACTCTGAGCTGAATGTTAACATAAGAGGAGAGCTTTTCCTACAAAAAGATCTAAGAAAATTTCTTCGAATGGCTTGGACCGAAACACTTCACTAAAACCCTTACCACAATACTTCACTCGCACTGGACGTACGTTTCAATAGCCAAGTTATCATCAACAGTAAAACTAATTCAGTTTTATTGTTATAAGTAGAGAGCAGAATTTATGCAATTTGCATATCCAATATTTTTTACATGACAAACACATGCTTCAGTATATATGCGAATAACAACTTTTCGAAAAGATTGACGTAGATTAATTATTGCATATTTCGCATATTTTAGTAATTTTTTCATATTTCAGCGATTATTGCATATTTTTGCACACTAGAGCATATTCGTGCATTTTTTAGCAAGTTTAGAACAAAAATAATTTTTTCTTTGAACTTTATTAGTACTAGTGTTTTCCTGTAATACAATGAAACCTTTGCCAACGAACATTTTATCGGACACGTGTGTATTAGCTGCGGAGTCGGCTCTTCTGTCACTGGACCTCCCCACCGACAAAGATCCTACTTCGCAAAGAAGCTGCCATCCTTTGGATGGTGGGTTGTCGCAAATTCACTAGATAAAATTATCATATAATTTTCAACAACCCCCCATACCGGCAACTGTCTGATTCATAGGAAGTCTAAGTATTTACCAAAATGTTTCTTATTCATTGTATAACCAGACGTTGAAGTAGATTGGTGCAGTAGTGAAAAATGCTAAAAGTGAGTACAAGTATAATTGTTTCGTGGATCAAAAATGTTCCTGAACTTATTCTAACGGATGAAAGAGTTTTCTGCAAAGCATGTGGGAAAAGTTTCGTTTTGTGTATAATACACTAGTATTTAGCATTGTACAGCCATATATGATTTTCTTGTAAGTTGTTGGTGATACTTTTCTTCTTTACAGGTGCCATATGAACGCAAATTTCAAGTCACCCAACATGTTGCAACTGAAATGCATAAAAGAAATTGTTGGAAACTTCAAGTTTCAAAACTTAGCCAAGTGCCTTTGACACAATCTTTTGCCGAAACCTCAAAACAAAGTGAGCAACAAATATTTAACGCCGATTTGTGCAAAGCGATGGTTACTGCCAATATACCGCTCAAAAAGCTGCAAAATCCATGTTTTCGGAAATTTTTAGAAAAGTACTGCCAAAAGAGCATTCCGGATGAAAGTTTGCTCCGAAAATGTTACGTAACCGATATTTATTCTGAAAATAGCATTAGGGAAATTGTTAAAAACGAGTATATATATTTTACCGTTGATGAAGCGACAGATTCCTGTGGCCGCTATATAGCAAATTTATTAATTGGTCATCTAAATAATAAACAGCCTGGTAGATTGTATTTAGTTGCTTGTAAACAATTAGAAAAAACAAACCATCTCACAATATTAAGATGTGTTAATAAAAGTTTCATGAATTTTTTTCTTCCCGATGTTGTTCCCACAGGAAAAATGTTAGTCATGTTATCCAATGCAGCGGCATATATGATTAAAGCGGGTCAACAGCCTAAACTTTTGTACCCTAATTTAATACATATTACTTGTTTGGCTCATGGATTAAATAGGGTAGCTGAGGAAATTCGGCAGCAATTTCCAGCAGTAAATACATTAGTCAGTAACGTTAAGAAAATTTTCCAAAAGTCACCATTGAGAGTTCAGATTTAAAGAGAAAAGCTGCCGGATACTCCTTTACCACCTGAACCCGACATTACCCGATGGGGTACTTGGTTAAATGCCGCAATATTTTATACAAACCATAATCTAGAGATCAAAATCATTATTTCAGAATTGTCTACTGACAACTGCAATTCTATTGCAAAATGTCAAGAAATTTTGAAAAACTCTTCTTTGCCTAATGAATTGATATATATTAAAGCCAATTATGAATTTGTTTCTTTGACAATAACAAAACTTGAAAAAGAATCGCTGCCACTAACTGAATCTGTTAAATTAATCAATGATTTAGAAAATAGTGTTTCAAATATTCCGGATAGAATAGGAAACTCAATAAATCAAAAGTTTAAAGAAATAATTCATAAAAATGTAGGATACAAAAGTTTAGCAAAAATCAGTTTGATTTTAACTGGTGAATTAACAATGGACGAAACAGAAACAAGTATAGAATTAAGTCCTGAGATTATGAATGCATTAAAGTACGCACCAATAACTTCCGTTGATGTTGAAAGAAGTTTTTCGATATATAAATGCATTCTGACAGATAGGCGACATATTTTGTCAATAGAAAATTTAGAAAAGCATTTAATTGTAAATTGTTTTAATAATAAAAATATGTAGTGTCTAAGTATGTATTTTAGCAAATTTTAAGTACGTATGTGTTTATATAATTGTGATTTTAAAATGTAAGTAGGCATAATGTAAGAACAATAAACGTTTGTAAAATGCTTCGTTGTGATTATTCTTGTTTTATAACATTTAACAAGAAGTTAATCAGTATCAGAAGCATATGTGCATAAAACTGCATATTTAGCAAAAATTATGCATATTTCGAAGGATTTTTTTGCATATATATGCGCATATTTTGTCAATTTCCGATGCATATAATTCCGCTCTCTAGTAATATGGGTTTTAGTTAAGTGTTTCAGTGTTCTAGCTCCACAGGGTTCGAGAATTTGATTAGTCATATAGCTTGGAATATGAATACTTTTTTCTACAATTTCATATTCAATTTTTAAGATGCTCCACTTTTTGGAAATTTCTCATTTACCCCTGCCCCACTATATGCAAATTTATTAAATTTTAATTTCTATTCAGTATGTGATTAAAATAACTTAAAAAATTTTGCTTGGAATAGGTTCGACGAGCACTTGCACTAATATTTGAGAACATCCATTTTCTCGATGTACTTTCGTTATTCGATGTTCGAATTGTCAACAACACCAAAGATTTCTATACAAAAACCGAAAATCCATGCAGTCTTTCCAGACACACTAGCTTCTGTCCCTTAAAAGTTATTATTATTAATATTTCTATAAGGAAATGCATATCCCAATGGCAAATAAGGTTACGCAAATAAGTAATAACGAACAAAACATTGAAATAAAAAAATCACAATCAAACCTAAATCCATCTCTTTACTGGTAACTCCATACATCAGACTAGCATCTCCCATGAAAGAGAAAACAATTCAAACATTTAAATTAAGTTCTCATAAACACTTCATTTATATGCAAATTAGCCCATTCAGATCTGTTCAATGTCTTGTTCTACAATGAATAATTATTTATTTCATTATATTTCCATCGTTTCAAGTTGCCGCTACTGAATTGCGTTACATTAAGGGAAATCTTATTAGCCTTTACAGTAATACAAAATAGGACATGCTGCAGCGTTTACAATTTATACCAGTCGAAATCTAGAAACTATCGTTTCAAAATTGTGCATTACCTCTGCCACAAGCTTAAGAGACCATAGTTCTTGTTATTTCACAGTGAATCGTCTTTTTTTAAGAACGTAAACATGTGACAGCTCTCTCTCCTTCCACGATTCGTTAAGCACCTGTTGTCTCTCACAGCAAGCACATTGCAGTCCATTAGTCTGTGTATGTGTGTGTATTTATGTACTGGTACTACGCACACATGTACGGTCATTCATTGGACGCACAACATTAATTTATCAAGCGGCGAAAGAAGAGGCTTATAGCTGGTAAGAAGAGTCATGAAAGGAAAGATCGTTATGCTTCATACATTGCATAGATAGAAATAACGGTGCTAAATGAAACGGTTGATTTTCTTCTTTTAAGCGCAAACACACATATATATATATATATTTGAAACTGAAGAATAGAAGGTGTTAGAATGTGATGTTAGGATACCCTGGCATCAATTGTACAAAAATACTGAAAGAAAAAGATATGTTAATACAACAAAAGTATGATAATATAACAATTTCTTTATCAAAACAAAACTGGTCCAACGAACGAGTTTATCATTTTAATAAATGGTTGTTTATTATATCGATGAACACATACTTTCTTATTTACACTATATACAATAAACAAATTTATTGATATAAAGAATACATTCATTAATGTTTAATGAAAATCCCTAAAGTTTGTTTTGCTTCTCGCAAAGCAAGTTAATAGACGGGTATCTATTACATTGATAAACAGGTTTCAATTTTATAAACCTGATTCATTGTTGTAATAAATTTATTAGTTAATATAATAATTTTTTGTTGCTTTGTCAAAACGAAGTCAACAAACACGATTTATTGAATTAATTTTTTCAATGAAGGTATTTGAGAAATATATATAACCATGGTTGTTTTCACTGAAAAATTTCATGCAATGCTTTCCATTTTGGATACAAAAACATATCAGTGCTCCTTCTTTTCAAAGAGTACAAATGACATTTGAAGATAAGCATTGATAGTTAGAGTAAGTTCATGATACCATCGAAATTAACCGGCGCATTTGAAACAATTGTCCCTTGTACACAGCAGTGCTCTCAAGCTGAAGGAGGATTTTTTACCGAGCCAATTCAGGTTGTTTTTCAGAAATTCCTATTGTTAATGTTAAGAAGAAAACAGCGTAATGTGTAGAGCGCTCTCTGCGATACATAAGCGTTTCACCGGAGTAGCGAGCTGTGTACAAAAACGATTCTCGCTTTGTCAGCGTCCGCTTGTTTATTTGTCGTTCAGTTTAGAAAACGAGGGCGTGCGTTGTGTTTTGTGTTATGTGTTATTTGTTATAAATATATAATTATTAATTTAAAATGTGTAATGTGAACTATGCTAAAAAACGATCCTTTGCTGGCACAGTAAATAAGTTTATCTGTGACTTTCCGGATTTGTTCTACTAAAATGCTAAAATAGTTGTAAAATGTGCCAGAAACATTTGACGTGCTGGGACAAGACGGACTGTAACAATCATGTAAATGCCGAAGAACACAGAAATAGAAAAAAAGGGCGTGCCAACGAGAACTGCCTTTATTCTCGATTTACTTGTTATGATAATAGCCTGTAATTTGTCACTTTGCTTACTCGAAAAAGAACCATTTCAGAACTTTTGGTATAAGTACAACCACGAGTTGAAGTTGCCAACTACGAAAATGGCACGTAAGCATGTTTTATTTGTACGCGAAGAAGTGGAAAAGATTATTAAATCTACATTAAAAAATCAGTTGCTTTGGTTATGTGTTGACGTCAACAGATTTTAGAATAAATTCTATTCAGAATGTTATAGTACGTGTATTGGATCCTCATAAACCGACGTTTCCACTGTTACTAGTTAGCAAGAGACTGGAAGAATGTACTGACGCAGTAAATCTGAGGGTGATACATAGTGCGTTATAAAAGTTTCACCGCGTCAAGTGTTGATGTTTATGAGCGATGGTGCCGCGACAATGCGTTCCGTAGGCCGTTCTCTTCTTGAACACGGCTGCAAGTGTTCACGCAAGGTAGATGCATTAATAGCAAGTACAAAAAAAGTGTTTTTCAAATCTCCAAAACGTCTTCGATCATTCCATCCCTGGTACTCGTGAACCACCACAGCCGATTCTTACACGTTGGGGAACATGATTGTAGGCAGCTCCTTATTATGCTGAATATTTCAAACAAGTAGAAGCTGTTATTCTACAATCCTGTCCTGGCGAAGCTGCAGCTATTAAGGAGAGCCAGACAAAATTTCAACATGTTTCTGTTGAAACAGAGTTACAAACTATTCGTAACAACTATAAAGGACTACATGACACAATAAAACAATTACAAAATAAAGCGTTGTCGTTAGTGGAATCACTGCAAATAGTGGACGGCTACGCACTATACACGATGCAAAATATAATCGCGTTTTATCACAACTGAATTCAAAAAGTGTTTTAATCATGCATGTATTATATCCGTAGATGGCGAACGATCTTTTTCAAAATACATAACACATTTTTTCACCACAGCGAACATCGTCCAATGAAACAACTATGGAAACATATCTAATGCTGTCAACTTTTTACGACTCTTATTCAATGGGTGATAATATTGATGATGGTGCTTCTACTTTTAATGTGTTTAATGTGCAGTAATTCCGATACAGCCCGCCAACCTACTTGAAAACGGTGCTTAAGAGGGTGAATGTTTCACAACTTTTCAGATATATTAAAATTCTTGATTGGTTCTGTTATTATTATTCGATTTATTAGCTATTTTTTGGTATTGTACTTGTTGAAGGAAGCGCATATGCCGTGTAGAGGCATTACCTTGCTTTAGTAATGTGCACTTTGGATTCTGGAAGATAATAATGCAATTACAACAAGCCATCTGAACCTTGCAACCTAGCAATAGATAACCACATTTTGAAGGAACATTGTCACCTAAACACTTGATGCAGGTCAGAAACATCTCAGCCCACTCATTTTCTTAAAGAAGAAATATTGAATCCTAAATTTGATCTATTTTAAATTCTTTCATTTTTTTTTAATAGTTACAACTGCTACAACTAAGTGAAAATCAAAAATTAAAAAAAATTGCTCTTGTCAGTGTAAAGGGGAATATATGAGCTGATCACTAAAAAATTTAGTGGTAGTTTCACTTCCCATCAAATCAGTTGCTTAATTTTTAACATGCTACGAATTTAACAATTTACACAGAGAGTATTACAAACCTACCAGAAAAGAATATCCTATTGAACAGAAGTAAACATCAGCTTATTTCAAACTTCTGAAACATGTAAGAAAATCGAAAATGGAACAATCAAAATTTTCTACTGTACAGTAGCTTATATCAATAGACATTTTAAGAAGAAACCACTCGTCTAAATGCAACCAAACCAGCCATTATATTGAGAAAAGGTAAATCACTTTCTTAATTTTCAAGATTTTGTCTGTCAGTAGATAATATGTCATGATTACTTTTGACCTTTTTCCTATTCGAATTCAATTATTAAGGCAAGATTCAGGGTTGCAACTCCACAACGAAAATGTGCTATGCACTTTTCGAGTATCCATAGTGTATTTCTAATTTGATTAAACCTTTTAAAACCTATTCTTACCAAATTGAAAAAAGATAACTTGTTACCATATATTGTTGTTGTTGTTGTTGTTGTCGTTGTTGTTGTTGTTGTTGTTGTTGTTGTTGTCGTTGTTGTTGTTGTTGTGTATTGGGCGAAGCGTCGGGTTACGGAATACACTTCACACTTCTAGACATCGATTACTATGATCATTAGCAAACCCCACTAAAATGTTGCCGAATCCAGAGGTGTTCCAACCTTTGATAGGGTTTTTTAACGTGCCAAACATCATATTGACACGGGACCTACGGTTTCACTTCCTTATCCGAGAAGAAAGCATACCTTGTTTTTTATCCGTAATTAAAAAACAATCGTCTTGACCGGGATATGAACCCGCTATTAATGTTATTTTTACAAGATAATCAAAATAAGCGAAATTTTTCTTTGGCTTTCCAGTTTAACACCAAAATAAACTAGCGCAAAAAAGTTGAAAAATTGTATTGTGTTTAACATAGTTTCCTCAAGGTTATGTTACATGATTCATACGTAAACCATCGTAGAATAATGTTCGCTCTTAAAATTGAGATTTGACAAATTAACAATTGTTGTGAATACGTTGCCTGGCAACAAGCACTTTGGAAGAAGCTGGCGTCACAGGAGACAATTTGGCGCTTAAGGCCGTAGGGCTTCAGTGTATTTAGGAACATAACTTTGGAGTTGCATATATGGCTCTCAGTATCCTTTTAAATATCAAAGTCTATAGAAGATAAGCAATTGTTATATTAAAATGTGAGCAAATTCATGTACACATTGCATGGAAAAATTATGGAATAAATTCATTAAATTTGATGGAATTTGTTCTTCGTGGAAATGCCCGGATAAGTCAATTTTATTTTTTTTAAATAAACATTTGTGCATCAATTTGAAGTTTCCCCCACTTCTGGTTTTTAAGTAATGACATCATCGACAATTTTTGAAATTACAACTCTCGATTTTTTTTAGATAGGCCATTTAATTATCTAAATGGTACCATCAAGATTTTAATACCTCACATAACAATATTTTCGAATAAAAGTCAAAAGAGTGGAAAACAAATTTTGTTAATAACAAAAAACAAAGATGAATGCTGCTACTGAAGAAATTAAATTATTGTTTCCTTCAAATCAAATGTTCGGAATGCCATCCACCCACTTCTGGGCAATAAGTAAATCTACAGACACGTTCATTTTATACATTGTGAATAACGTCAGGACTAATTCGACTCTTTTCATACCTAATTCTGCTTCTAAAATCCTATAGATTTTGTGGTCTATCAACAAAGGTTTTTGATTTTAAATATACTTATAGGAGAAAATCAAGGCGCGTAAGATCTGGGGATCTGGGAGACCGTCCTATTGATCCTCGCCTACCCATTCATCTCCCAGGAAAGCAGTCGTCTAAAAACTCGCGAACAGGATATGCAAAGTGCGGAGGTGGACCACTAACACAATCAGATGTTTCTGCCTTGGTTTGCCTTGCTACCTTCTGGGACGGCATGACTGTTTCCCTTGGCGATAGGTGTCGCCGGGAGACATATTCAGTGCTGTTGTTGGAGATTAGCAACATAAACTGAGAGGCAAACGCAATTGTATGCAACAGAAAATTGGACTCGAAACCACGCTGATGACGCCGGGTTGTCTCTATTATATTCTCTCATTCAGGGGTGGTTTCACCCTCTTAAAACGAAGTTGGGCCGATAAGGAAAATGGCTTCGATCATCTTGGGGTGAGGACTACTTGCCCACAAAGTTTAAATTTTTTTGGAATTTACGGGTTCGGGATGTTCCCTTGTAAGTAAAAGAATATAAGAAAACAAAAACCATAACAATCAATAAAATAAAACAATTCAAAATAACATAAATTCAATTTACGCTAATATTTAATACAATAACCCCGATTTTCTATACGCGTTCTTAGTCTACGCAAATAATATTAAAGATTTGATTCAGGAACATCTACATAAATACATATATAAATATAATTTTATGTAAATCGTCACAAATAAATAATGACAATGCACTTCCCTGCTCTTTTTCTACCTGTGAATCCGAGCTGAACCGAAGTACTCGATGTGTGCGGAAGATAGTATCGACGCTTAGTCGTCGCAAGGGGGCGACATAATATAATACTGGCACTGTACAATATGCAAAATAAATAATAAAACGCCTAGCAAAACTGCACGACAATTAAGACGTGTATATAAACTATGCTATTGAATGAATAAATACATGGAGTAGATTATAAAATAGTGTCAACACCATATCCAATACGTTTTACGATTTCAAGCAAATCGTTTATCAATTATGCAAACTTCCACCTTCACGGGCGTTCAAGCGAACACGTACTTATACTTACCTTCGTATATACAGTATACAACACTTTTGCAGAAAAAAATTCCTAGAACAACAAATACATTTTACATCAATATCGTAATCGCGTATATTCTACGGCAAAAAGAAAAAAAAAAAGTACCGCAGACGCGAACTAAAAAAGATTCCTATGAATATTAATTGCATTTTATGTAATAGCATAAATTAACATGAATTAAATATAAGTCTCTCTAACGGAATACGCTTGTCAAGGATAACTAATTCTCTATACATACGGACAGAGCTACCTACGATACTTTAAACATCGTCGATTTCGAACGAAAAGAAGAACTCTCAGAGATTTATGTAGAATATGAAATAGAAAAGTCGCTTCGATTCAACCAAAGTAGGCTTTATGAATTATCAAGAAGGCGATGAATTTTTAACTTGGGAACGATACAAAACGCCGGCAGGGGGCGATTGTATGCCGCTGTACATTGAACGTAAATAAGCCCTTTGATGAGTGTAGTAGGGTGGAGGAAGTAAATGGAATCGTTTAAAACTAAATGGTATATCATTTAATTGATTATAATAAAATTATTGGGTTATTCAAACATTTTAATGATGATCTTGTTCTTAATTGGGGGAAGTTTGATGTACTTTGGGGTCTTTGTTTGCAACAGTACTATCGTGTAACTAAGTATTGGCTCACCCCTTTCCGATAATAAGGAGTAAAATGCAGATTTAATCGAAGTTGTGAACCAGTTGAAACAAAGTAAGACAGCAGAACCAGACAAAATAAACAATAATCTAGTAGAACGTGGTAGGGAAATGTTACCACAAAGAATACATAATCTAATAAAGAAAATACCGAAAGAAGAAAGGATGTCAACGGTTTTCAAAAAAAGGAAAAAAATTGCTCGACAGTTCTCACATTTTGATGTGAGAACTGTCGAGCAATTTTATTACTAAACACAACATACAAGAAATGGGTTAGTTCATTTCACATAATACACAGAAAAAGCACTTAGTGATAATGGGAAAAACGAAAGAAGCATAGAAATAAATGAAAGAATTAAGGCAGGAAATTCCAAAGATTACTAAAGGACAAAACGCTTTCGAAACACACGAAAATAAGAGTATACAAAAAATTAATCAAACCAGTAGTAACATACGCAACGGAAACGATGTGCCTCACACAGAAAGTTGAAGAAAAACTACGAACAATAGAACGTAAAATTCCGAAGAATAATGGGTCTAAAGAGGACACAAGAAGTGGGGCACTGGCCACTCATGAACGACCAGGTAAGGAACCTAATGGATGGGGAAAACATTGTAAACTTTATCAAAACCCAAGGATGGTTTGACTACATCCAAAGAAGAGAAAAAGACCCCTTAATAAAGAAAATACTCAAATGGAGACCAACAAGAAATAGACCTTGAGGGTGATCGAAAATAAGAAGGGAGAAGCAGATCTACGAGGATGAGGAAAATGAACATTGTGGATTAGAGACGAGAGGCGAGGGAAATTTCCCCGTGTTGAAGCTGAAATGCGAACGGGCTCATTTCCATCAAATCTAAAACATTTTCATCAAGTCACACCAGTCAGAACAAAAGAAATGCAAATAAATGTACTGGCTTATGTTGGATTGTATCCAGTTAAAACTGTGGCAGAATATATAGGAATAGCAATGCAGGGATACTAAAGTTTCACAAATATCAAAAGTCATTTGCTGCAAGCATAAAAGCCTAAAGATTTTGAACGGGGACTAGGATTGATTGCTGTAATGCAAATAATGTTATACTACGATCCCACAATCACCAATGACATTTTATGGACTGACGAGATACGATAACAAGGGGGTGATGAATCGTCATAACTGCCATTAGCTCCAGAAAATCCTCAATGGATGCGTGAGACTCATTTTCAGGCAATACGAGGTGTCCACGTTTGGTTCGGATTATTTAACTATTTAATGGACCATGTATGTACATCTTTAATGGGACTTTCACAGGCCTACGTTATTTGCATTTTTTACATAATGACCCGAGATGAAGAATAAAATTCGGATAATTTCGACCAAAAGCCAAGAACATTGTTTCACTTCACAAAATTCGTAACAAGACACACAAAACGTAAAACTTTAGAAAATCGACATACACAACGAAACAGTAAAACAGAATAATATACATACGAGGGTAAGTCAAAAATTACTTACACTTTCAGTTCTACAACTGTATAAACTGTGTAAACAAAGATAGGTGTATAACAGATACATTATTTTTCGATATAGTCTCCACCTTTAGCAATGCACTTGGTCCAGCGAGCCACAAGATTCCGTATGCCTTCCTGGTAGAAGGTTTTCGGTTGGTCGTGAAGCCACTTTTGCACCGCATCCCGAACGTCTGCGTCTGAGGCAAAACGATGACCTATAAAAGCTTCCTTGAGCGGTCCAAAGAGATGAAGGTCTGAGGGAGCGAGATCAGGGCTGTAGGGAGGGTGTTCCAGGGTCTCAAAGCCCAACCTGTCGATAGTTCCTATGGTGTTACGGGCCGTGTGCGGACGGGCGTTGTCTTGCAACGACAAAACTTTCTTTGAGAGTAGACCACGGCGTTTGTTTCGAATTGCTGGTTTCAGCTTATTTGCCAACAAATCACTGTACCTCGCACTATTTATGGTAGCGCCCCTGTCCAAGCAGTCGTCCAGTATAGGGCCCTTTTCGTCTCAAAACACGGTTAGCATCACCTTCCCAGCCGATGGCGAGGTCTTGAATTTTTTCGAGCTAAGGGATCCTGGATGCTTCCATTCCATACTCTGGCGTTTCGATTCGGGCTCGTAGTGATGAACCCACGTTTCACCAACGGTCACTATTTTGCTTAAAATGCGTCGCCTTTCGTGTTGAAACGATCCAGTAAGCGTTGGCAGATGTCCAAACGTTTGGTTTTGTTTTCTGCGGTAAGAATTCGTGGTACCCATCGAGCACACACTTTACAAAATTTGAGTTCATCGTGGATAATTTGATCGGCAGAATCGTGACAGATGTTTAAAGAAGGTGCAACCTCACCTATGGTAACTCGCCTATTTGCTGTAACCATTTCTCGAGCTTGCTGAATGTTGTCAAGGTGGTCAAGGTTGACGGCCTTCCAGCTCCCTCCTTTTGTGTTACACTCGTGCGGCCACTTTGAAACATTTCGATCCACAAAAAGAACGCTTTTACGAGATAAAGCACTGTCTCCGTATTGTGACAAAGGTCTCCGGTGAATTTTGAGCACCTTTCACACCCTCTGACCACAAAAATCGGTTCACTGCTCGTTGTTCCTCTTTGGTGCAAACTAATAGCGGAGCTGATATGCGTATGCTGTTGTAGCTGGCAGACAAATGTCGCGATTGTGATTAAATTCCACACATGACCACAGAGGCACCAACTTAACACATGCGCAAGCGGCCGCCACTACAATAACCTTCAAAGCTTGTTATGGCGAAAGTGTAGATAATATTTGATTTACCCTCGTACATATGTAGTGATAGGCTAGTGGTCCCTTTTATTTCAATGGAATAGAAAATCACCCACAAAGAGCAAAAATAAACAAAATACATGCTGAAAGTTGGAAACTAGACATATTGAGCAGCAGTGCCGTGTAAGAAAATTTCAGATTTGAAGAACAAATTTCACACAAAATCCGACGGCCAAGGACGGACTAATTAGAAGGTTAATTTAACCTTCTAAGAAACTGCTCAATCACGCATATGTACATTTGGCAACACAACCGAGCGCCACTGGATAAGTAATGAATTATTAGTTTTATTGTTGTGGGGAATAATTAAATACGTTTCACCCTTTACAGCGAGGAGGTGTTACTAACAAAGCCATGGCACACTTTACACACACTAAAGGTTCCTGAGATTCTGACAAGCTTTAAAAAGCACCCCATTTGTGCTGTGACCACACGTAAAAAAAAATTATCGTAAAATTTATGGAAGATGACTTTATTCTGATCAGTTTTAACTTTGAAACTCGAGTGTATGTTTATTGACAAATAAAAGTGCCTGGTAAAGCTTTCTAAGCAAAAACCACAGATACTGGTTTTTATTCCATTTGGTTACAAAGTTACGACTTCTTAAAACAATTCTCATTAGAGGAAAACACAGAATTGAAAACTTTACACAAGTTTTTGTTCCTACTACGACATCCTATCAACTCGTTTTCATAATAACTTGTGAATCTTTGTGACATGAGCCATAAAGCTATGTTTACTCTTTCCTAATCCAGTACCTATCATATTCTTTCCACTCTCAATGAACGTTGCTGTAAAGCCCATCAACCTCGTTTTTATTCTTCCTTCTTACCCAATTTATCTAGATGAAAATGCATACATATACAAGAAGAGAAAGGTACCGAACTTGCACGAAATCTGATAAAGGCCACGATTCCATGGGATGCTTCAAGACCCCCGAACCGGCATTGGTAATACGGTAGGATTCCGTTAAAAATTCCGTCTACCGTGAATTGACGTTTTTATGGCACGAGGCCGGAAATAACTGACTTGGTGAATGCATTTCAGTGTTGCACTTTTTTTTATTCTGTTTATTCTGTTACGTTTTCTATATCAAGACTTTGTCGGTTTTTCGATTTAAAATTCGTGTTCACAAGTACATTGTGATGCTACGATGTTTCATTGTTATTTTGCCGTGTTTTGTAAATGTTAAGTTTGTACAGATACTATGGTACATCCTGGAAACATTGAGATCAAGGTACAAAAGCATGTCGCAGATGAGGTGTTAACATACTCTGCTTCCTATATCTAAGTTCACTTGTTTCCGAATTATTTGAAATCATACAATCGATCTCTTGCCCAATAAAAGGAAATTGAATTAACAAGCCCAGCTTTGAAAAAATCTCTGTTTCAAAATATCGAGTCCCAGCATAAAAACGTTACTGATGAAAAATTTCCTAGTAATAGAATTTCGCATGCGTTAAAAGATACTTCTCTAAATTTCAGCCATGTTAGATACTTACAAGGGAACATCCCAAACCTGTAACTTCCAAAAAAATTGAAACTTTGTGAACAAGTAATCCTCACCCCAAGATGTTCGAAGCCATTTTCCTTATCGGCCCAATTTCGTTTTAAGAGAAAGAAATTACCTCTGAAATTTTACTTGATTTTCGTTTTTTTGAAAATAATTCGATAACGGTTGGACCAAGAACATCAAAGTTATATGTCAAAATAATCGCCTCTTTCAGCTCTATTACATATGTGAAAATAGTATAGTATTTCTATTTAAAAATTTGGTGGTGCCTTCCCCCACCCCTTCACGAATGAACCTCTTCATATGCCATATTGTGGATGTCATACAACCCTTCAAGCAGTTTCAAAAACGTACTTCACTTTTTGTAAAATAATTATTATAAAACGATAAAACTTGCCTCGCGATACGTCGCTTTATGTAATTGTCAATGCCTATGCAAAACAAAGATATGTATTATCTTCGATGTGTACACGTAATTCGGATATCTCTATTAATGACTCACAATCAATGTGATAGAATAATTTATGCAATGAGTTTATTACTTCTTTAAAATTCGATATATGAATTTGTAAATTGGTAATGATACTTGTGAAGGCAGATATAGTGCGATGACAGCTGTACATACATATGATAACAATGACAAAGTATGACTTATACTTATAATAAGTACAATAATCTTTAATGTGAGTAATAGTTAATATGTAATAGTTTATAATTGTTGATTTGTTTGGATAAAAATAAGTATATAAGAAAAAGTCACTTTTGTATCTTTCTAATACTGCATCTGACTGTGAGAATTAGAGTACTGGTTCAACAATGGTAGTAAATCCGGTAAATGTAGTTCGATTACTAATACGGACATTTAATGTCGCAAATGATAATCGTCCAATAGTTTTCAACAATGAAGAAAGTGAAATGCACGACGTATTGAAGAGTATATTAATTAGATCTCGGGACGATACAACCTTTGAAGTAGATAACGACGTATCGCTAGAATTCTTGCAAGAATTTAGGCCACATTCTGTAGAATTTGTTGATGATAAATATCCACATTTACGGGAAGAAGCCTTAGAAGTTATACAATTTGAAGAAAAAAAATGTGCACCAGAAGAAAGATATATTACCGATTTAGAATATAAGACAAAAGCTGTGAAACATTTGATCTGGTACGAATTTTTCTAATTTGTCTCATATTTGATCTGACATGTATTTTATGTCTTAGAGATAATCTCCTAAATCAATGATTTTTTGGCATTTTGATGATTTAGAGCGTTTCTCATAAAAGTACTGAAAAAATGCTCAAGAGTTATTTGAAGACTTAAAAATGAATGAAAATATTAGTGAGATGAATTTAGGATTTAGAGAAATAGAATATTTCGACTTGAACAAAATATTAAATACGGGATTATAATATAAATCGTTAAAATGTTATTTAAATTGTATAAATATAATGTGGAAATATAAAATTAAAAAATCAAATTGTAATTATAATAATATGCGTATATATAATTCACAGTACAATATTTTAACATTTATTCTATCAAAGATAGTTCTTTAAAGAAAATATTGCGTGGATAAATTTATTATAAACAGGTGTTAAGTAAAATGCTTATCCCGTCATGTCGCAGCGCCTCTAAGATATATATTCCATACCACCTTTTCGATGTACCCCATTATAAAGTGTGCAAAGTCAAATTACAGGGGAGGGACGTTGTTTCTGCTATCTTTTATCGGACGTGTGTCGCTTAAACAAACGGCCTTTGAAAAAGGCAAAGAAGGGGAAACACACTATCAACCGTATAACTTAAAGGAGTGTTTATACAAACAAAAGCACACTTAAACGACTCACTTTTATGCAATTTTCGGTCGATCATAACATTTTAACGTAACAAAAACAGTTTAAAACGTTAGTCACGCGTATACATTAAAATAATGCTTTCAAAAGCAAATTTGTTTGTTGTATTTATGTAGTGTTCTAGCTTATTTTGTACAACCTAAGTTAGTGTATCCACGATAGCCTTTATTGGTGGCTATTAAACTCAGTATACGATGTACACTAATGATGCAAATTATAGAAACAAAGTCCTAAATGTCCAACCGCATCTAGTTCTTTTTTTTATCTATGTAAACATTAATAAAAAAAAATTTCAATTATTTTTAATTAATATCACCATACAGCGCTTCAGCTTCTATAATTGCTTTAATTAGAGATTTCAATTATGTGGTATATGCGTCTTGACAGTGTAAAATTAAACAAAAAGCTATTCATAAAACTAGTATGGATTTTTTTAAGAAATTACTGCAAGGTACTGTAATTAATTATAGCCGTGTATCGTGTTTTATATCGTTCCGATCAAGAATTGATGATTGGCTAGCGTAATTGACTTGTGATCTAAAATTACATTTATAGACCGGTTATGAGGTGACTTTGGCTGTTTTGTTTATTACTGCACAGACAATCTTGAATTGAGGAAGTTATTCCAGTTTCAGGGATGAAGTGTTAAAAATTAAGGTCTCATATACTTTGGACTGTTCAAATCGTCTAGACTTTTGCTGCTAGTATTCACAAAAAAGCTTATGGTTTGGAAATAAATTTCCATAATGGAAAACTTTCTACAATTCTAAAATCAAATCATAAAATAAAAATAATCAATTTTTACTGAAGTGATTTGGTTTATAAACGAAACCGGGCATAATATTACATTAGAGAGCCTCAAATTAGTTAAGAATGCAACTTCGCCGCGAGAATTAGACGCTTACGAAACCATTTATATGACTGCAAAGTTGTTAAACGGGCCAAAATGCCCTCTTAGCCACTTAACATTGATGGATTTATTGGATTAAAACGAACACAATTTTACGTTATGTAAACGAACACATTTTTACGTTCTTGCCTGTAGGCAAGAACCTTTTCTTTTAGTTTGGTATATATTTTGCATGTTTTGGGGTATACCATATAGGCGGTAAAAGTAAGTACTTGTAAATATCTTTAAGAGTAGGGATAGAACAAGGTAAATTAAAATTAAAATCTTTTTCTCACATCATTCGGTCGTATGATTGACAATTGGGATCCTCGAATTCCGGAAACAATTGTTCCGAATTAACCAAATAACTTCTATGGTGAGGAGTGTATCGATACTTTAGTGCTTGCCTTTTGGAGCTTGTTTTACATAGGTTCCATAACCTATATTCCATGATGGAAACTGACATTGTACACCATAAAAAAACAAACGACTAAAATCGTTGAAATGGATGGTTTTCTTCGTATTCCATATCTACTTTGGAGAATCTAGACTCTTGGGTTTGTGTTTCTGCGTTTAGCAATTTGTCTCTTTTTGCTGCGTGTTTATCAGCATTAGCCAATTCAGTCTCCTTCTGTAAACCTTTCTAGAGTTACTCTTTATGTAATTGTAACGTAGTGTACGATGCTGCCAACATATTAACGACACAGATATCTATTGATTGAATGTCACTCTTACATTGTAAACCTAAAATTGACGAATCTTCTACTCCTCATTTATTGTTATCAGAAGTAATGAACCTCTGACATTTGCAAACATCTTGTTTCATTTCCAAATCAGGTGTCATTTAAATCAATTTCCTTGAAATCTCTTTGAAAGCTTCTACTTTCAATTTCGCTAGTTATTTGGGCTCTGTTGTGATCAGTTTGAGCATTAGTACTCCTGCTCCAAATTCAGGGCTGTTGTACCATGATGTATCTGGTGATGCAATTTTAACAGCCAACAAAGCTCCAGAAGCGTTCTGTACAGACTTAAGGGATCGGTTATTTATATTAGATACTTCCGATAGGTTATGCAGTGGAACCACTGCGGATATACATATGTACTGTCGACAGTAATAAACGCAGAAATTAGATGCAACGATAAATTATATTTTCGTGTATAAATCAGTCTCTATCCAAGAAAATATTTTTATTTCAAGACTATAGAAATGCTTAAGATAAGAACATAATTTTCTTGAAATTTTATTTGTATTAAGTGAATATTTTCTTGGGGTTAGAAAATCAAGTAAATCATTCAGTTTTAAGTTAAGAAAATACTCATATTATATTAATCGGTATCCTTTGAAAATGTTTATGAAACGTTATACGTTAAAGGTTATATAATTGTATGGGTAAGTACCTGTCACTACTTTCTGGGATGGCACTATATTGCTTGACACTAGGTGGCACCAAAAAATATTTCAGTGCTGTGTTTGAAGATTAGTGGTATAAACTGAGACATTAACAGCAATGTGGACAGGAGCAAAAAGCGTTAGTGCTTTTCCCTTCGCAGATTGCTTGTGCCGGGAGTGATTCCATAAATACCATGAGCTATATATCAGCATTACTTTGGTTATTGTTTCTAAGCACTTTTTTCATGTGTTCTACCCTAAAATTCACTTTTGTTTGAACATTATTCTGTAGAAAACCTACCTTAGCTGTTTAAAATCGCAAGCAATGAGAATAATTACTGCATTATGTACGGATATGTCGTACTGTTTTAAACAACTTAAGTGCAATTAATAATATGAATATAAATAATATGCTTTCCAAGAATTCTAAGTAACTAAATGCTTTATTTTAAGAAAATGAAACTATTGATTTATGAACAACACCTAAACGCTTTCTTGAATTAAGAAAACTATTTACTATCTTTAAAAAATATTGTTCTGCGTCATAATGGCCATTTACTTATACTAAGGATATCTTCCTTCTCTGGTTAAATTATTTAATTATAAGTATATACTTCTCTTAACAGGAGAAAAAATGTTTTTTGATTTAAAACAGTAATTGTATTGGGAATAATTGAAACAGTAATTGTCTCGAATTGACGAACAGTATTGATAAGTAAACGTTTCTCTGCGTGCAGTCCTTAATACAAATTTGAGAGCTAGTTTCAATTACTTAACCTTGGAAAACTGAAACTGATACTAAACAATAAGATATTTAAGATTAAGAAAGTTTTCACAAAATATCTCCTTTAGGAATAACACTTGCTATACATTTTTGGTTTATTTTTTGACACAGAATCTAGTACCGCTTAGAAAATTAGGAGATTTTTCAATTAAAATATCTTTCTGACACATCTTGTATAATTAAGGAAATTAATTTATAGAAACATCGTTTGATGAAAATTACCAGCAAGCAGAATAACTTTTTGGTGTATTATAATTGAAAGCTATTTGGACGCCTATAATGTGACGCATCTGTCAAACTTTTTCAGAAAGATACAATATCTCTTTAAGAGTAAATTTTAGGGACATATGTTGCATAAACTAATTTTAAAATTCAACACAGAATTCAAATTTGACATAAAAATGCACTGTTCTATTTAAAATGGGGAAGTTGATGGTCACTTCCGGTGCAAGGAGAGATGCCGGAAGTTGAAAATATTTTAGCTGAGCTAGCTTTAAAGGATAACTTACATATGCAGATTTTTAAATTTCTATTTTACTCACTTCCCCATATACAGGTGCATTTCATGTTACAGGCAAATGTTTCTTTTTATAACTTTTAAATGAAAAAGAAAATTATAATTTATATTTTATTTATTGATTATATGGTCTTTAACATTATTTATGAAAAATGATGTCGGTCAAGTGGAAACTTTTAGCCATGGCGCAAATGCGAGCGAGCTCTTTTAAGCATGTTTTTCATGACATTTTCGCATACTTCTGGTGTTATTTCGGCAATTTTGTTTCGAATGTTGTCCGTAAGCATCAGGATTGTGGTTGGGTTGCTTGTGTACACCTTTCCCTTCAGGTATCTCCACAGGAGATAATCGGGGGTGGTCAAATCAGGAGATCGTGGGGGCCAGTCGATATCACAATTTTTTGACATTGTTCGACCGGGAAAAGTTTCTCGGGAAAATTTGCGTCGTAGCAGCAACTGCGTGTGATGTGGCACCGTCCTGTTGGAACCACATGAGCTGTAGCCCCAATTGATCCATGTAACAATAACGATTATTACAGCATCATCTCTAGCATTCTCAACGAAATATGGCCCAATGATGTCGCTGGCTCAAATGGCGCACCATACAGTCACTCTGCAAGACCAATGATAGTTGGTGTATCAAATGAGGATTTTTAGTGACCCAATAGTGGCTATTTTGTTTATTAACAAAGCCGGCCAAATCGAAATGAACCTCGTCGCTCATGATTTTTTGCCAAAAATTGGGATCGTCTGTACCCAGCTGTAAAACCTGAGTATCCCAATTTTGCCGCCGTTCATGGTTATTTTCCTGTAGCCTTTGCATCAATTGAATTTTATACGGGAATAAATGCAAATGTGTTTTGAGAATTTTTAACAAACATGATATAGACATTCCGAATTTCTATGCACGAACACTGTGCCTCACTGCTTCAATATTTTCTGGGATACGTTGGCTACGTTTTCACTAAGACTTTGCTTTATCTCCCAGTGTATGCAAATTTTTAAAATTATTCATTACACGCTTAATGGTTGACTTGCTTGGCACATGATTAACTCAAAAAAAAATAAATTAAATAAAATTATTTGACAATTTCAACAAGTGGCGTTAGATGCCTTATTATCTACCACACTTTACAACTATGAAATATGAACTCTCAAATGACAGCCAAACCAAAATGGCGGAAAATCAAAATCGGCCTGGAAGATAAAACGTACACTATATTAATAAAACTATTAAAAGTGAATTGTTGAATCTATAGTGAATTGTTGAAATAATATTTCATCGCCTGCCCGGCAAATACATTAAATTATTCATCGTTAAAAATAAAGACGGGCTTCGTTATTCAGGGAATTTCTGCTACATAAAGTCCAACACTATAATAAATAAATAATATTTATAGCACTGATTCTCTTTTTCTTCATTTCTTTTGCCGCAACCCACCTCTATCTAGTCCACTTAAACAATTTGCGCGATACAAAAGGAGTAATGGAGAACCGAATAGAAAAGGGCAAACGGTAGAAAGAGCGAGATGACGGGCGAAAACGTACTATTACGGCGTTATTTCAAACATAATTAAAGGATACAGTTTGCTGCACATTCGTGTAAGCGTATGTCAATGAAAATCCGACGTACTAATAGTAGTGTTTATTGAAAGTTCTGCGAAACCAGAGGAGATAAAAAATAGGTTGACACACGTATTCACTCGAACATGAAATTTTGTTTTCTTTCCTTCAGCGGCGACGACTATCATATCGCAAGAATATAGGTAGGTATGGTAAAAGGCAAACGGCTGAGTTCTAATGTTTAGTTTTCCTTTTACGCTTCAATATTGTTACATGCATAGAGGCCATTGCATGTCGTCGCATCGTGTCCTCGTTACACCACATACAGTGTGTTCGAATCAACCGTTGTTTGAAAGTTTTATGTATCTCTGGTTAATTTGCCTAGCTTCACAATAGAACCCCAGAAGCCGTTTCCTCGATCCACTTATAAGAGGAGCAGATTCAAAAGATTACAATGCAAAATCTATAAGGGAAGGCAGGAACAAATATCATCAGCAATTCACAATATCCTTTAATAACTTTAGTTCATCTTCATACGAAGCGATGCTATTGCTTGATACCTATTCGGATACTTTTTTACTCTCTGGAAGGCATTTGATTGACTGATTTATCCATACAATAAAGATATAATATTGTCTTTACAAAGTCGCCACTCTTTCGCCATCCTTTAGCTTTACATTTTTAAGGGTTCGTCTTCAACGACTCCCATTTCATGCAGATGTCATTTAAGACTCTCTGATCTGGGTTGTGTTCCTTTTAATACGAATATCAGCAGTTAAATATTGAGATTATATCCTCCTCATTTATTAGTTGTATCTCTATTCAACTGCATTGTTTCAATAGCGTATCATGAAGGGTGTAGCACTGCCCATATCGAAGATAGGGTTTGCCACCATTGTTTCTATTCTGGCATGTCCCAAACTGTTATGGGTTCCTCAGAGTTTTTCAATCTGTATGTTCCCATTCTTGTCTCTCCCCCATAGATATCAGGAGAAGGCAGATCTATCATGGTACCACAATGACAGCTTTGTTATCACTTGGCTCTCTCCAACTCTAAGATATCATAGGTCTTACTCCTTGAACAATGGGTGTCAAATTAGGAGTGACCCAATTTGAATCATTACACATATGTATGTGGAAGCAGTTTTAACATCTTTATTTATATACAATCAATTAATAAATGTTCAATTTTATGTTCCTAGTCCTAATATTTAAATATCACGTTCATCAGAAGCCCTTCGTTGCGTTCAATGCATATTTGAGCTTGTTTCAGTAATGAGCTCATTGCACGCCGACACGTTTTAGCTGGAATCTCTGCAATAATTTGTCTAATGTTATTTTCTAAATCTTCCAGCCTTTCCGGTCTGTTTTGGTACGAGTTTGACTTAATATAGCTTCACAGAAAATAAGATTAATCTCCACACGGCTAAGATTGATCTCCACACCGTGATACTATTAATAAATTAGACATATGTGGCCTTGCGCCGTTTTGTTGATACCAAGTAATGTTTAATTGTTACTGAAGTTGACGCGTAGCGTTCGATAAAAATCTCTGTAACAACAGAAACTACGTTTCCTCTTTCACCTCCAAATAAATATAGGCCCAGGATTCCAATTGAGTAAATACCGCATCAGCAGTTACCTTTTGAGAATACTGTGGTTTCTCGAATACAGTGCGTGGATTTTCAGCAAACCAATATTGCAAATTCTGCTTATTTTTTTCGCCAAAGAGTTGGAAATGGGTCTCATCGCTCATAACTATGTTGTTAAAAAGTCCTGGCCTCCTTCCAAAATCCAACGGCAAAACTGTAAACGTGCGCTATGGTCATTTAGAAGGATCTCATTTAGAAGGAACTTTTTGTCACTTGTAAGGATGATAGCGCAAGTCTATTTTTAATATTGCTCGTACGGACTCATGAGAAACTCCTACTTATTGCAATAGGTGGCGTAAGGATTCACTGGAATAATCTTCAATTGCATTTCTAACATACAAGATGTTCTCTTCCGTTCTTGTTCGTTTTGTCCTCCCCTGTGGCTTAAAATCCCCGATTGATCCCCTCTTGTGATACTTTGTGACCCACCTTCTAATTATTTTACCTGGCAACATGTAATTCAATTCGAAATCGTCGTTGCGTGTTAATCACCGCACCTCTTTTAACAAACTGTTCTATACAAAATACTCTATGAGTAATCGACCAACGCTCCACATTTGACAAAATCAACAAGATTATAAGATATGACAGAATACTTGACAGTTAGAATCCCAGTAACTTGATATTTCAGATTTTTATAGGTAAACAGAGATTAAATGGTGAATATTCCCATGAATTCATAGAGACATTAATTCAATTCCAAAAAAGAAATGGCTATGCTGTTTTACGCCAACTAATTATTAGTCCAATACTCTTTAATAATATTGTAGATGCAGAAGGGTGTCCGAAATAATATATTACAATCATTTGGAAATCAATTATATAAAGAAGAAGTCTTCGAGGTGTATTTCCAATAGGATAATGCTATAGCCCAGAAGATGAAGGAAACAACAGGACTGCTGCATGGGACCCTTGATAATTTTGTAGTAAACACCACGGCCTTAAAATTTTGCAATCCTGAATTGTTTCATTTGTTCTCTTCTGAAAAATGTGATACTAGCACATCGCTTCTTACCAATACTGTCTAAGATGTTTCTGAAGCAATCGCAACGTAAAATGTTTCATTGTTTCACCGGTCCACACATTAGATTTGTGAAATAACCTAGTAAATTGGCAAAGAATAAAGACAGTAATAGTAGTAATAATTCCAAACTCTGATAATCTTTTCCACAAAGGAGATTGCCACATTTAAACAGTCAAAACTGAACCAAAAACATAATTTTTACTAGAGACTTCGCGAGTTATAAAAAAGCGGTTACGTTCTATTCTACTGGGCTTGGTAACACGAGTGGAAATCGTTTGATTTATACTTACGTGCACAAAACGAAACGCAGATTGTAGCTGATAAGGTCATCTGTACGGAAAGTAATCAAGATTTTAAAGTGCTGAATTTATCTCGCTCTAATTTAGTCCGAAATGAAATATGAGCATTTTTTTCATACCTAGTCGAAATCTACGCTCATAGATATGTACCATTTTTTCACCTCACGAATCTTTGAGGTAGGTTGGTAGCATATATGTATGCATGTGGTCGTTTCTCTAATTTATATCATGTAAAATTAACACACGAAGTTCGTTCTGCATAACTTGTTCCTCATGTTGTACATAACTGTTTATACCAGTTTTATTACGAAATTGATATGATAAGTTATTCCTATTAGAATTTCGTATTTTTTGGGTTTTATTTTTCTTAATATAGGACAACCAAGTCGAAGATATTGCTAGGTTTTTTTTTCATTTTCCTTTGCAATATAACTTGACAATAGAAAAGGATGTAACTTGATATCCATCAAATTCAACTGCATATCATGATTTTACCTATAAAAGTGTTTACAATTGTGTCTTTTGCTTACGGAACTAGACTTGTTGGATCATATCACCAGTCTCGGTTTTTTCATTTTTACGAGATGATTTCTTAAAAGTAGGTGTTCTTGAATCAATTGTTTGTGCTGAATCTGAAAATAATTTTCATTCTTGCCCATCACCTCAGAATTTTACACATCAAGAGGCTTTTGTTTTAAGGATTTTAAGCAATAAAAACACAAATGTATTCAAACAGCACTACACACAAATATCATTTCCTTACAAATATATTTTAAAAATATTATATATAAACAATTGTCCTAATAATTTTGGAACTACTGTAACTCTCTTATTTGATTTCCGTGCATATTTTCCTTTGTCTTAATTGTCCCTCTTTAACATCTCCTCTTTAACAGTAGTCGCCCATCATTGCTTCATTCCATACCCCCTGGTATCTCCTTTCGTCTCCTTAACATCTGGCGGAAGCGCTTTCCGTGCCCTTCACTATAATGTCCTAGATTTTCTGGAAAGTAGTCAATGTGAGGGTGTAGAAAGTGAACTTTTACACTCATTCTATAACCTAACTTCTTGAAGTTCCTTAACACTGTGTCAACAATTCCCCAGAAAATTCTCGGTAACAGATCTGAAAGATGTCCATACATCTTTTTCTCTCTTATTCATCAAAGATACCTGAAGCAAGCTCCATCTTGTTGTAGAGCCGTTACAAATCGCTTCATTAGGCCTAATTTTATATGTAGTGGTGTAAGTAATACTTTGTTGGTATCTACAAGCGGTTCATGCAAAATGTTTTTACTACCAGGTATAAAATGTTTCCTCTTTGGCCAAACTTTAACATTCCAATGCCTATCCCTTGCCCGACGAGTGGCTCTCCTCGCCCTAAGAAGGCACGTGAGTCAAAGTCGAACGTCAAGGTGATGCTCATGGTTTTTTTTATAGTGAGGGCATAATGGGACCAGAGTTCGTTCCAAGGGGTACAACGGTAAACTCCGAATATTACAAGGATGTACTGCAACGTTTGCGAAACGATGTACGGAGAAAGGGACCAGAAAAATGGGCCAATGGCTTCCAATTTCAACTCGCTTCTGATCCGCGAGTTTTTGGCCGAAGAAAAGGTTCCAGTCTGTCCACGCCTTGCTCTCGGGATTTAGTACCATGCGACTTTTGGCTCTTTCCAAAAATAAAAACCGTGCTAAAAGGAAAACGTTTTGACACCATTCCCGACGTTGAGAGGGCCACGACGAAACAACTGAAAGCTCTTCCGACAGAAAGCTTCCAGAAATGCTTCCAATGATGGAATCAACGTTGGGATAAATCCATCGCTAGCCAAGGAGAGTACTTTGAAGGAGGTTAATTCAAACTTGAAGTAAGCTTATTACTTTGCTCGTAATAAAATAATTCACCATATTTTTTTATCATACCTCGTATGCAATTCTATTATATTGCCCTTGATATGTTTCTATTAATTACAATACTTCCATCTTTGTCTTTCGCTAACTTCATATCCACGAAAACGACTAGAAGTGCTTCACGAACAATCCGGTCGAAATCTGCAATTAATAGGAACTGGCAAATGGCAACAACACGCTGATGGAATTGCTTATTGCGTAATCCACCACGGTTAGCGCGAGATAATTCCCAGAAATCATGTTCTACGGTAAAATTTAATAATAAAACGGAACGATTGTGAAAATAGCCGCAATTAGGCGTCGGAAAATAAATCGGAGCGGATTACCAACTATGTACTCTCTATGTAGTGTGCGGATGCCGATGCCGCCCGCATCGGCACGGCATATTTCTTTCTCTGTCCGTGTTTGTAAGCGAGAATAGCAGCGCTCTCTGCGAGCCAGCGGACTTGTTGCGGGCACAACAATTACGACTGACATCGCACGAATTGGGTTAATGAAAATTAGCGTCGAGTATGGAGAGAGAACGAAGTGATATGCTGCGGTTGTAAAACGCTCAGTGGAATCTATGTTTTTCAGGCTAGGCGGGCATTAAATGCAACAAAGTATTTTAGTACTTTGAAGTAGATTTTAATCCACAGTGACAGAAGTGGCTATAAAAGCATAATGTAATCAAATAGCTTTCATGTCTTGACAAAATATTTTCTGGAAAAACTGGTTGATGAGTGTGTTTTAGAAAGAAAGACATACAAAGGTTGTCTGAAAAGTTTCAAGCCTCAACATGAAAGTGGTGTTACTCGTCAAAAATATTCTAGTAATATAATTGCGCATGCGTTGGAAAATACTTTCGAAAATTTCAGCCTTGTTGGACGCTCGGTTGTTGTTTAACAGTCGTTTGTGTCAGTCGATGTTAGTGTTTCCCTAAAAATGGAAAAAGTCGAATATCGGGCCGTCGTGAAATTCTTGGGTTTGAAAGGCAATAGGAGTACGCATATTAAAGCTTTGAGTGGTCGTACTAGCCATTGAACTCTAATCTACGGAACTGAAACGGCATCATTATTACAGTAACCTAAACTTGCGGACTCGCATAGGCATCGGTATTACGGGTTAATATAAGAATACGAAAAATTCATAAATAAACTAAACCGGTAGAGAAGCAGGCATGTAGTGTCGAGATTTCGTTTTAGCACCGGTTGAGCTGTTGCAGAGATTAGTCGAACGGTCAAGGTTATGTACTTACGTGTCGCTTTTGAAAATATAGCTGGTGTTTTTTGTGTGTTGTAGTATTATACCAAGTACATAATTAGTGTATCGTTTCATATAGAACTAATATTTACATACCTAAGAAAACAATGCCTCGTAATAGATTTGCTACTAATGTACATAAGCATGCGTCACTTTTTCCCCATTTAAAATATGACGGTAGTGCAGTTTTTTGCTTAATATGCAATGTTCGTTTGGCTGCATTGGACAGAACTGATTGCCAGAGGCATGCCAATGGTGTTAAGCATATGAGAAATGCAAGAACTGAAATACCTTATACACTATTCCTCATACATTTATTAATTATGTTTACCTCTTGTAATCTTCCGTTGTCGTTGGTGAGGAAAGCAGCTTTTAAAACGTTTTGGCGACAATACGTTCCAAAGTACCCATTACCCTCATAAACACAATTACAGAATCATTTGCCGCGAATGAAAGAGATGCCAGAAAATGTGTGTAAACGTGATTTGTGTTCCAAAAAAATATGGATTACCGTGGATGAGGCCACCGATATAAAGAAAAACAGTATTGTGAATGTAATAGCTCGCGTTTTATCTAGCGAGAACACAGCATCTCGATATTTGTTAGCTTGCAAACGTGTTCAACAATGTACCGCGGAAAATATTCAAAAAGTGATAATGAACACTTTGAAAAAATTTAAAATTGCCCAAGATCAAGTTGTGATGATTGTGACAGATAGTGCAGCAACGATGTTAAGTGTTGGGCGATCCTTAAAACATATATTTCCTAACTTAATACATATAACCTGCGTGCTGCATACTTTGCATTTAGTTGGTGAAGTTGTTCGACAACATTACGGAAACGTTGATCGGATGATTGGAAGTACTAAAGCAGTGTTTCGTAAATCTCCTAAACGTTTAAAAGAATTTCGTAAGTTTTGTCCAGGTATTCCAAAACCTCCTGAACCAATTTTAACGCGATGGGGTACTTGGCTAACAGCAGCTTCTTACTATTTGATCCATCTTCAACAAGTTCAATCAGTTATAATGCGATTTAATCGGAATGAATCCAAAGCAATTAGAGAAAGTCAAAGAGAATTTCAAATTCCTCAACTTTTAGAAGATTTAACAACAATATGTACCAATTATACAGTATTACTAGATGCCATCAGAAAACTACAATGTACTGAATTGTCATTGCAGGAATCATTAGACATAGTGGAGAGTGTAAAAGATAAATTACACACATTAAATGATACGCCAGGATTATGCGCTAGTCAAAAGTTGACAGATGTTTTAAGGAAAAATCCCGATTTTAATACTTTAGAGGCCGTTTATAGTAAGTGTAAGAATAGTGAACTTTTAAGAGATTTTGAAAAACAGTTTCTACATGCAAATGTAACTTCCTTAGATGTGGAGAGATCGTTTTCTATGTATAAGAATATTTTTTCTTGTCGACGCACAAGGTTTAAAGAAGTAACTGTGGCAACATATGCAATGATGCAAGTTTAGAGTAGTTCACATCCTGATGCCTCCAATTTGTTGAATAATTAGCAAGTAAGTTTATTTATGAATTTTTCGTATTCTTATATTAACCCATAATACCGACGCCTATGCGAGTCCGCAAGTTTTGGTTACTCTAATCATTATTCATGAAAATGTGTTTTTAAAGTAAAGTGAGGCTGAGCTTCGAAAATTTGCGACGATTATGATGTAAAGGATAATTTCAATTAAGTAAATGAAATCGAAGTAACCTAATCTATATCTGTGGTCTGCGCCTATACCAATACTTTGAGATAAAAGCAGATTGCCAATCTATTTTTATAAGCAGATGAAAATTTCCTACCTAATAATTCCCCCGTTCAACTATTAACGAAACTAAACGAGTATTCACGATCGCTAAAAAATGGTCGCAATTTATTGTAAAATGTAAAACAACATATTTCTACCGACTTCTTGGTCAAGAATTTGTTCAATTAATTGGTCAATAAATAGCGGCGTGTAAAACAGGCTTAACACATTTACAATTAGAGAAAATGTAGTTAATAAAAACAAAATCAAAAAGAAGTTAGGTATCATGTACAAATGCGGATTAATCAAAGAGTAAGTAGGGTGACAGCAACTTTAAGAAAAGCTTATTTATACATATTAGAAAAAAAATACAAAGAACGTGTAGCTACATAATATGTACCAATCAAGTATTTTTAAGTAATATTATCTTGCTCAGTTTTGCCAATATCTCAACTTTCCCTTTGCACTTGCGAAATAAGTTTCTACATCTGGCATAAAGACTAACATTTGCTTTATTGCAATTCATTCAAAGCAATTACAGTTCATCCAAATCTTCAAAAATTTGTTCCTCTATTGGTGTAAGTACGGGAACAAATAGCGAGAACCGTTCAGCAGAATATGTTACTGAAGCATACTCCAATATTTTTACCAAATTCATTCTGCTAAATATTTTAGTAAAGAAAAAATGCTTGGTACTGCATTAAGTTTAAGTAACTTTACGGATGCCTATGGTCTTTATTGGTAATCTGTACTTTTAAAGTGCTGGCTACATATTCTGCTGGTTTTAGATGGTTTCCAGTTTTCTCTTTTTATTACTTGGACCCGTAATTTTAATATTTCAAGCCGTTTAAGAAGAAAATTGCAGCAACAAAACATGAATCAAAAACACGTAACCTCTAAAAATAAGAATTGTTTAATTATATGTGGAATTGAATGCCACTTCCAGTAAATTGAATATTTTTACAACCATATACTACACAAGAAATAACCACTGTCTTTGATTTTCCTATAAATATCACTAATATTTCTTATATCGTCGCCTTAATTCGCAAAATGCGTAACTCCATTTTTGCAAATTTTACAAGAAACGGAAAAAACGGTTCTATTATTATTATTACGAAATTATTGAAATTTGTTAATAACAAAGCAAATTTAATAGTTATCAAAAACGTATCAGCCACCCATATTGAATCCGTATTATATAAAAATTAAAATTGCGTATATTTAAAGAAAAAAAGGGAAATTTTTCTATAGCAAATAGTATTAAAAATTCTGGAGATACGTACTTTGACTAAAGAAAAAAATTAACTAAAACAGCTAAGTAAACTGTTTGAAAGTAACTTTCTATTTAATTAGATATTACATAAACTATAAAATGCATTAAAAAAAACAAATTAAATACTACTTAGGCATATTATTTATAGGTAGAGCAACGCAACTGCGCTGAAAGCCAGCGGCGGACGCATAAAAGTTTACACAAAATAAACTAAATGTGATACGTGCTCAAACACTTACCGTTTTAAGAGTCCTCCGTGAAATCACAAAGTGGATAATGTCTATTTAATATTTGTAACATTAGATATATTTTCAAAGTTGTTTCGGCAAAGTGAGTGCGGCGTGAAGAAAAAGTGTTTTTGTATGCCGAAAACGAACGTTCTACATCTAGTGACGTTATATTTGCGTAAGTAAAATAATCTTTCAAATAACTTAACGGTTCTGTTGACGCACCTTCACAAATTTGTCTTAATGTGCCAAAATCAGAGTCTTTATCTAAAACACTTTCAAACCTTTCTAAAACACAAACATTTCTTGCGTCTTCTATCGCGCATACCTGTGCGTGAACATGTTGCACTATTTGCAAAGATTCCACTAACGACACCGAAGAATTTTGTAGTTTTTCTATCGCATCCGCTAGTCCCACGTAATTGTTCTGAATAATTTCCAAATCTGTTTTAACTTGACTATCCTGAAATTTCAAGCGGCTTACCTTGACAGCCGCAGCTCTTCCTTTGGATGGAATTCTAAAATCACGTTCTTTATATTCTCAAAATATTTAAGATAATAAAATGCAGCCTCTAACCATGTTCCCCAACGAGTAAGAATAGGTTGTGGTAGTTCAGGAATACCGGGGCATAGTCTATGAAATTCCCGAATACGTTTTGGGGATTTTACAAACACAGCTTTTGTATGTGCTATTATAGCGTCTACCTCGGTATAACATTTTCTGATACTATCTGCTACGAGACTGAGAGTATGTTTTTTAAAAGATCGACCTACAGCAAGCATGTTTGCGGCACCATCACTCATAAACATCAACAGTTGATTTGTTGAAAGTTCAAACTTTTCTAATGTATTTAACACCAACATTGAAATTACTTCGGCAGTGCATTGTTGTATTCGTCTGGAAGCTAGTAAAATTGAAGGTGACGGTCGTTGTGGTTCCATTGTTTCGTCCACACATAACCACAGTTTTTTATCTTACAACCCCGATTTAATTCTTTTCTCGACATGCTCACGAGCAGACGGCACAACTCTCTGTAATGTTCTCTCACTTGGTAACTTAAAGTCCAAATATTCATTCCAAAACCAGACGTATGCTTTCTTCCTTAGTAAAAGAAATGGTAAATTACATGCAATAAAGGTAACACAAATTAAATTTAAATTTGTCATAATCTCGTGTGGAATTTTTTTTTAACATGCCCTGCACTATTTACGTGCCGTAGACAATCACTTTTCGACCAACACATTAAATCTATTTTACACACTACACATTGAATTTTAGCACCATCACACTTTAAATCAGGCATTTTTGCAATAAATTCTCTTATTGTGTCCAACTTTGGTCGTTTTCGCGACGTAGGAAACATTTTCAAAACAAACGTAGAACTACGATATAGTATACGACAGCGTAGATGCATACACAACAGATCGGCTTTCGAGTCGCAGTTATACTGACGCTTATACCGAATTATCCCGGCCGTGTTTATTTTGTGTAAACTTTTATACGTCAGCCACTGGCTTTCAGCGCAGTTTGCGTTGCTCTATTTATAAGTTATTCTATATGTAGAAAACGTAGAAAACTGAAAAATAGGTGGACTTTTGTCAAAAAATAATAAAAAAACGAAATGTAGTTTTTCTTTTAGATTTTACTGATATGGCGTCATAAAAAGAGTAATAATCGTCATCAAGACTTTTCTTTAATATGTGTAGATGTTGAAATTTCTCAGATTTTATTTTGAACCTGTTGGTATATAAAGGTGATGAATCTAAAGAATTAATCTACCGTTAGGTATATTGTTTAACCTTACTGGAAGAATCTACCAGTCTTCACTGTGTCTCAATTTATAGAAAACACAATAATTGTTATATTTGAGAGCCTTCAACTCATTTACTGTCGGGACACCACTTGTCTTTACTGGTCTGATACTTGCAAAATAACGAATTTCATCGTATTTTAAAAATAAATCGTATGACAGATATTTAGCAGTATAAGGATTTTTCTTGCAAGCTGCCCGACAAACATGTATATAATTGGCTGGTGCATTGATTTCTTTATGGCGAATTTTTCTTTCTACTACGGAATGAACGCTGTCCCCCTCCACTTGCGTATGATCCCTTTGTAAGTACTTCTGTATTACCACCACGTTATTCTATGAGGCAAAATGGAATAAGGCATTTGACAACGTCGCGTTTTTGTTTAATAGCCACAGCCATAACTATAAATATAATTACATTCCTGCTTTTGTCTTTTGTATAGTGCTTTTCAAGAAAATCAGTAATAGCGGAAAGTGCTCTAATATGAGACGCCTTTTTAGTTTTTGAATTATGTAGTCAACTTTCATGTCGTAACAATTAAAATATAGTAGAACACATTCCATGTTTACTTTACCTATACGTCCGCATAATTTAAAGATCCCAAAATAAACAGGCTTTGTGGGGAAAAGAAAAAAATGCTATTTTTTCCAATTTACAATTTGGGCTCCTAATATGAGACATCCGAGGTTCGTAATATAAGGCTGTCTCATATAAAAAACAAGACATTAACCATTTCATTGTTTTATTGCAAAAGAAACTAAATAACAAAAGCGCCTCAAAAAATCTTTATTCGAAAATTAGCCTTCTTTTTCATTTTTTCTTTTCACAAAGTGGGTACGTGAAGGATTTACCATTAACTTCGCCACACTCTTCATGGGCCCACGGGAAGCAAACGATACACTTGGTCCACTTTTCTCCCCTTGTGTCCTCAGAATATCTTCCACGGCAAAAATTGCATTCTGCGTCATCTTCACCTCCATCGCTAGAGTCATCATCATACTCTACCTCTGACTCTGGTTCTGACTCCGAACTGCTAGGAATCAACATCTTCTTAGAAGTTTTTCTTTTCACTTGTTTATTTTTTTCTTTTGGTTTAATAGGATTTGTTTTTTTGTTATTTTTTTCAATAGATTCTTCCAATGTTTTTTTTTATAAGGTGTAGATGTAATTAGGCTCGCTGAACCTTTCCTTTTTCGAGACAGGCCTGTACAAGTTCCTAAAATTGATGGTACTGCCTGGGTGTCTTGTGGAGAAACTAGCAATGAACCTGTAGTTTGAGCTGAATTCTGAGTCTTAATTACATTATCGTTTCTCTCAAACAAAATGCAGCACTTAAAAATATACATTCTCTCTTTCTTCTGCAAAATTTCTTACTACAGCACTAACGACCTTTTGCATACAGCACGCTTCAATTATCCTAAAAAGGAAACAGAAGCAGTTTTCCATTAATTATTTAAATAAGAACAAATTATAGATGTTAGGAGATTCAGAAAAGTATTTTGGAGGGCAATTTTTCTATTTTTATTTTTCTGCAATCAACATCTGGCGAAAAAATTATTGAAAAGTTGTTAACAGCAGCTTTCTTTCTGTATCAAATATTATATAACATCGAAGACCGATATTGCATAGACAGACTGTAGAAAGTGAACCAGATATTATGTCATTATGCAATTATATAGAATTAGCAAGCAATTATTATTTAATGTAACAGATGAAACTTAACATCTTAGGGTATTGGAGCAATATGCAGGATGAAAAGAAGCCACATAATTATTGTTTGTTACTAAAACGGTTTGCTGATGTCTGTTTCCAACCGAAATTATTTATAAACTTCTCGAATTTTATCAAAGATTTTACAATATTGTTTAGTGTTTTATACAGTTCAATATTCTTCATTAAAATTTCTAATTAACCCTTAGATGATGTTTGTTACATAGGTACTTACTTCTCAAAGGAATAATACAAGTAGTAAAACTAAGGGTGATGCAGGGAGAGGAATATTTCGAACACTTGCTACAGTTGAATTTATGCAATCGTTGCAAGTAAGTCTACTATCAAATGGAACACCTGCAACTTTAACCCTTTTATCCTGAGTGAGTGCTTTGCTATTCACCGTATATGGGAACTGAATGTAACTGTTTCTACCAGTAAATCAACATTCAGAAGAGACAGTCGTCTCTGGATAACTACACTAAATAATGTAGAATAGTGCAAAATCAAATGCACTTCTTAGTGTTAAATATAATCTAAGCGATACACTTGATGAAAAAAATAATTTCAAGTACATTTTTAGTGTAAGAAAAGTACACTTTGTAGTATTACATGATACCACAGCATATATAATAGTCGAACACGATAATGTTGCTACTTTTACTATATTTAGTGTAGAGTGTACACCTTGTTTGTATATGAACGTATCTAGATTATAAATTTGTGATAGTTACCTACACTTTTATTTTGAAATATATTCTTTGTCGTGCGACTTACATTAAATCTAAGATAATTACTTGCTTTTATATTTTTACGAATTGCAAATACTGTAAAGGCTAGCGACTAGTCTTTACAAATGCCATGCGCATGTGTCGTCGGATCTAGGGACAGCAATGAACGGGCGTGTTTATTAGTAGTCTGGGTAAACAGCGGTAACAGTCAGTGTAGTAGATATGTGGTGAGGAGTCGGCGATTATTTATTTCATGCGTTCACAGCGTCAGTACTAAATCGATGCTGTATGCGAGTAGTGCTGTGTATATGTAGGCTATCGTAACTTATTTCGTAATTGAACGCTTATGTTTGCTTTAAAAATGTCGCAGTTAGGTACGTCGCGAAAACGACCAATGGCAGACACAGTTAAAAACTTTATAGTGGACATGCCGGACTTAATTTCCGATGGCGCTAAAATTCAATGTCTAGTTTGTAAAATCCCTTTAACGTGTTGGTCCAGAAGCCATTGTCAACGTCAGATCGAAAGCAAACAGCATTCTTCTGCAAAAAATGGCATACAAGACCAAGAAAAATTTACATTTAATTTATGTGTTGCTCTTGTTTTATGTAATCTATCGTTTCGTTTACTAGACAAAGAAGAATTTATCTCCTTCTGGAATAAATATGCGGACTGTAAATTACCTAGTCGGACATTGATACGAAATGTAGTGCCATTTGCTCGTGAACATATAGAAAAAAGAATGAAAACGGAATTGAAAGATAAAAAACTGTGGTTGTGTGTGGACAAAACAACAAACCGTCAAACACAGTTTGTGCCTAATGTAATGGTACGTACAATGGAACCACTTCGACCGTCATCCTCCTTCTTACTTGCTTCCAAAAAAGTTATAAATTGTACTGCCGATGAGATTTTAAAGGTGGTGTTGAACAAATTTGTTTCAACTAAGCAACTTTTAATGTTTATGAATGATGGTGCCGCAAATATGCGTTCTTTCTTACATGTAACGTGTAAAATCCATATTCTAAATCTTGCGGCACAATCGATTCCTACATGTTTTCCACTAGTAAATGCATTGATTGCTAGTACAAAGGCGGTGTTTCTAAAGTCCCCGAAACGTACCCGACTATTTCACAAACTGTGTCCTGATTTACCTGAACCACCACAGCCGATTGTTACACGTTGGGGAATATGGTTGCAGGCTGCGTTTTACTACAACAAATATTTTGATCAGGTACAGAAGGTAGTTTTAAAATTCAATCCGACAGAAGCTGCGGCAATCAACAAAAGCCAGGAAATATTTCAGGATAGTCAGGTTAAAAGAGATTTACAAACTATTCACAACAATTACTTCGGACTAGCGGAGGGAATAGAAAAATTACAAAATATTTCGATGTTGCTAGCGGACTGTTCAAATTGTGAATGATGTTCACGTCCTGTAGAAGGCGAAACAAATTGGTGTGTAATACGAAAACTTGAAAGTGTTTTAGAGAAAGACAAATTTGTAAAGGTGCGTGTGAAGATGCATTAAATTATTTCAAAGATTATTTTAAATATGCAAATATAACATCACTAGATGTCGAACGGTCGTTTTCGGCATTAAAAAACATTTATTCCGCACGTCGTACTCACTTGACTGAAACAGCTATGGAAACATATCTAATGATTCAAATATTTAACAGATGTTACCCAATTTGTGATTTCACGGAAGACTTTTAAAACGGTAAGTGTTTCAGCACGTTTTATAATTTATTTCTTACCTTCTATTTTATGTGTAGACTTTTATGCGCTCGCCACGCCTCTGGCTGTTACCGCATATTTGCCCAGGTTATTTATTAGTGTATAAAGAATGCTATATATAACCTCAAACCTGTAATATATCGTAGAGCTTACATTAATGCAATACTTTTATTAAACTTTTTATACAAGCTTTTTATTTGAAGTAAAAAAAAAATTAATTCAGCACCATCATGAACAGAACTTGCTCAAATAGTACAGGCAATTTTTCTATTCTATTTTATGCTCCCTTTCCAGACTTACTTCGACATAAAATACACTATAATTACAAAGCAGTAGTGTACCTTTAACACTGTGGTAATGTTATAAATTTGCACTACGCTTGTGTTGTAAAATGCACTAGAATGTAACACTATGTAGTGTAGATTGTCTATTCATAATAATGTTAGTTTTACACTAGCCATTACGCTAAAATACTGTTTTATTTTCAACACTGCTAATGTGGATTACCCTGAACAGATCGCAGTGTTATTTTAGTGTTAAATAGTGTTAATTTTTTTTACTGTGTAATTGTATTAATATCGTTGATAAAAAAGCCTACTTTCCAAAAAATCATCTTAAACCAAAATAACAAAGCAAACCAATCGTTAAAAAAATGTTATATCTAGTTGATTTGAAATACACTGTATATTATATAACAAAACGGTCATCAATAAGAATTCTATAAGAGACAAAACTCTTCATTAAATTAATCGTTAAACCCAAACCAACATCGTCCTCCACCACACGCACACTTACATAAATGGAAGCAAACGTATTACGAGAATAACGTAACTTTTATGACCGATTTTTTTTCCTCTTCCATTCTACTTTTGATTTATTGCGTACTTACACGGCCGTTGAAAAAGTACGCATTAAATGGTGTCCGCCATCAATCTAGCTGTCCGTGGAACAGTTGATGTGAGTCGTAATTAAATAAATATATAAACCATATACGAACGTTCTTTCTGGCGACAATTGTCGTCTCCTCGTGTAGGAAAGGAACGAAAACAAAAGAAAAGAGTCATCATCATCATCTCCCGGCGTCCCTATTTCGATACGTCCGTATACCTATTTGTGTGCATGCATACATGACGGAGGACATGGGTGTGAGGTCGTCCGCTGATGAAAAGAGCTATTAGGAAACGCATCACCGGAGATCGTCATTGTTATGGGTCTTCAACGATAACTGTTCCCCCAACTGATGGTATTGCACATACCATATATCTATGCATGTAGGTCTTTGACTTTATGGCCTTTTTGTCGAATAGATGAAAATTTATGTAGGCATAGCTTGTTTTATGATGGTGTACTATTGGAGTTGAGAAATTGGATAGAGAGTTAGTTACTGCGTATGGTTGCTTAACCTAATATTCTTAGTGTTAAGTCTCACGAGGACAACTATTTTAGAAAAATTGTCGCCTGAAACAAAATTTTTCAAAATACACGGGAGGCCGGCTTCTTAAATCAATTGCTCAAGCTTTCTTGGAGAATTATGACTTAATAAAAGGATATCGTTGCCTCAGCGAGAAAAACACGTAACTCCATTAAAATGAAATTTACAGGAGACAAAAAAAAAACTGTTTGGTTCTAAAACAATCAAAATGTAAACTCTTATTTCTCTTTTAGAGGCTATTGTAGAAAAATTTTAATGATTTTGAGGACAAAATAATTCTGAAAACCTTTTTTCAATTACTATTAGCTGGCAGTTAATCTAATTTTGAATAAAAAATGCAGTTACGTGCTTTTCTTACTAAGGCAACGATATAACAGTTCTACTAGTTTGTATTAATCTAAACTTCAATAGGTGGTGCGGAGTGAATATCCCCAGAATAATATAGATTTCTTTGAAGGAGTATCCAAAAGATAAAATGTATAGGTACAATAAAACTAAGAATAATAAGTCAGATTGGAAGTCGCCTCCATATATACAGAGTATAACGAATAAATTCGTCAAATAAACTCTTATTTAGAAAGAAATAAGTTAATGCTTTCTTTTTATTAGCAGCATAGTTCTGATTCGTAGTTTTCAGCTGAATTTAAAGTCTAAAGTTGGAGATTGACGTCGACTTTTTAGTCTTCTGCTATTAATTTATCGTCCGATTATATCACTAACAGTGTTGGCTATGTTTCATATAATGGATACAAGTCTGATACATTTAGCATGTCTTCTGGTGTACCCCAGGGCTTAAATCTTGGTCCACTATTGTTTAATATATTCATTAACGATCTCATCGTTAATGTGAGTTGAGCTTCTGGAGTATGCTAATGATCTAAACATTTTCATGGTGGTTTGACAAATGATTGTGCACTAAACAAGATCTCCTTAAATGCTGCTAAATGCACGATATTTTTATATACTAGATCCTCAAATCCTATACAGTTTCCTTGTTCTGTTAAAACACAATCCAAGAAGAACCAAAATGAATGACCTAGGAGTTTTTTTTTTGATGCTCAATTGAGCTTTACCGAACATATTTCCAAAATGTGTCTAACAGCGACAAAAACTTTTGGCTGTGTAGTAAGGTTATGCCGTAATTTTAATAACCTTGCTGTCATTAAAATGCTGTATTGGTATGGTATCTCTACTACACAAACCAGCAACTAATGCTCGAGAAAGTACAAAAGCAGTTTCTAAAATACCTACCGAGTTCTGACTACATGGCCCTTTTAAAACAACATGAAGTAGAATCACTCTCTGAATGGAGAAAGAAACATAGAGCCAAACGTACTTTATAAATATACTTTATAAATCTTTGAAATATACTTTATAAATCTTTGATTTATCACATGTCTAAGAACTTTAATGTATATTACACAAACATATCTTTTCTTTAATTTTCCTTGTATATACATATATATTACTTTAAGTTTACTGTTTATATATCTATTTTGTTTTCTCTGAATGAAGGTTACGTTTACTAAATTTATAGGCATATTTTTGTTTGATATTTTGAGAAGATATGCCTCTTTTTGCACCACAAATAAAAAATATCTTCATTATTATTATTGTTCTTTTTAAAACCCTAATAGCTTCTGCGTGTAACAATGCAGCATTCATTTATTTATCACATAAAGCTTTAGCCATTTCGGGAAAAACATTTCCATCAATCCTAGTCTCCTTCCAAGCTTAAATACGAGGGTGTATCAAATATAAGCGGGACTCGTTTTTTTTTTTTTAATTCTAACTTTATTTAACTAAGCTAACAAATATATATTATTTTTCTACATACTCTCCCGCCCTAGAAATACATTGTTCCCATCGGATTGGAAGCTTTTTTATTCCATCATTATAAAAACTCTTCGGACGTTCGTGTAGTCATTGGAGCACAAACGCTTCCACTCTTCGTTGTCGTCGAAACGCTGGCCTCCAAGCGCTTCCTTGAGGGGTTCAAAATGATGGAAGTCACAAGGTGGCAAGTCTGGACTATAGGGTGGATGTTCCAGCGTGTCCCACCCTCATGCATCCACTTTTTGCATCGTGGCGCCAGCCACATGGGGCCTTGCGTTGTCATGCAGAAGAATGACACTTCTGGCCGATTGCTTCTTCCTTTTCTTTCGAAATGACAATTTCACGGCATCCAGTAATCCAGAAATCTTTTTGTGCCATGCAAACACACGGGTTCTTGACAGGGTATTGTCCCCGAACTCTGTCTGTAATCGCTGCAAAATTTCAGTTGCCTTCACCCCCTCCTTGGCCAAAAACTTGATGATAATCCGCTGCTTCACGGAGACATGTACTTCTTTCTCGCTCATGGTTTCTTTTGATACTAAAGGGACCCGAGAGAGTTGCGGTCGGTTCTTCCCTCTCCCTAACGGTACAGACCACCTGCGCATCAACCCCTTCCAGGTCCAGAAGCCCTTCGGAGTTTTTAAGAAAATCAATCCCGTTTATATTTGATACACCCTCGTATTTTAGTTAAGCTCAATAATTAGAAAAACAATTGGTAGTAGTACAATAGTGTCTAAATAATTCTACTCTTATGTCGATTTAAGTCTAAATTATCTAACAAAATTTTAGAGTAGAGACAGAACGCAGGTTGTCACTTGTATTCATTTTTTAATGCATCCAGAACAGGAGCTGTAGTAGAATTTAAGACATATTGGTATACCACTTCGTTTTTTCTCAATATCTTGAAATGGGGGTAGTATTGAAACAACGCTGTACATGCAAATTACATAGGAGTCTTGCAAGTATAACAAGGTCTCCCTTATACGTACTTTTAAATTCTCTTAAAATGTTATAATTAACCTGGGTAAATATGCGGTAACAGCCAGAGGCGTGGCGAGCGCATAAAAGTTTACACATAAAATAGAAGGTAAGAAATAAATTATAAGACGTGCTGAAACACTTAAAAGTCTTCCGTGAAATCACAAACTGGGTGACATCTGTTAAATATTTGAATCATTAGATATGTTTCCACAGCTGTTTCAGTCAGGTGAGTACGACGTGCGGAATGAACGTTTCCTAATGCCGAAAACGACCGTTTGACATCTAGCGATGTTATATTTGCATATCTAAAATAATCTTTGAAACAACTTAATGCATCTTCACACGCCCGTCCACAAATTTGTCTTAATATAAGAAAATCGGAGTCTTCCTCCAAAACACTTTCAAATTTTCGTATTACACACCAATTTGCTTCGCCTTCTACAGCGCATAACTGTGCGTGAACATCATTCACAATTCGAACAGAATCCACTAGCGACATCGAAACATCTTGTAATTTTTCTATTCCCTCCGCTAGTCCGAAGTAATTGTTGTAAATAGGTTGTAAATCTCTTTTAACCTATCTTGAAATATTTCCTGGCCTTTCTTGATTGCTGCAGCTTCTGTCGGATTAAATTTTAAGACTACCTTCTTTACTTGATCAAAATATTTGTTGTAGTAAAACGCAGCCTGCAACCATCTTCCCCAACGTGCAACAATCGGCTGTGGTGGTTCAGGTAAATCAGGACACAGTTTGTGAAATGGTCGGATACGTTTCGAGGACATTAGAAACACTGCCTTTGTACTGGCAATCAATGCATTTACTAGTGGAAAACATGTAGGAATCGTTTGTGCCGCGAGATTTAGAGTATGGATTTTACACGTTACATGTAAGAAGTTACCACTGTGTTCTTTAAGAGATCGGCCCAAAGAACGCATGTATACGCCACCATCACTCATAAACATTAGAAGTTGCTTAGTTGAAACTTCAAATTTGTTCAATGAGTTCAACACCACCTTTAAAATCTTATCGGCAGTACAATTTATAACTCTTTTGGAAGCAAGTAAGAAGGAGGATGACGGTCGATGTGGTTCCATTGTACGTACCATTACATTAACCACAGAATCTTTTTGACGATCTGTTGCTTCGTCCACACACAACCACAGTTTTTTATCTTTCAATTCCGTTTTCATTCTTTTTTCTATATGTTCACGAGCAAATGGCACTACATTTCGTATCGATGTCCGACTAGGTAATTTACAGTCCGCATATTTATCCCAGAAGGAGACAAATGCTTCTTTGTCTAGTAAACGAAACGATAGATTACATAAAATAAGAGTAACACATAAATCAAATGTAAATTTTTCTTTGTCTCGTATGCCACTTTTTGCAGAAGAATGCTGTTTGCTTTCTATGTAACGTTGACAATGGCTTCTGGACCAACACATTAAAGGGATTTTACAAACTAGACATTGAATTTTAGCGCCATCAAAGATTAAGTCCGGCATGTCCACTATAAAGTTTTTAACTGTCTGCCATTGGTCGTTTTCGCGACGTACCTAACTGCGACATTTTTAAAGCAAACATAAGCGTACAATTACGAAATACTACTCGCATACAGCATCGATTTAGTACAGACGCTGTGAACGCGTGAAATAAATAATCGCCGACTCCGCACCACATATCTACTACACTGACTGTTACCGCTGTTTGCCCAGACTAGTTATAACAGATAAATTTGCTGGTTGTAATCCTTAAGTACCGTAGAATAGTGCGAAGCGAATCGAGTGTTGATGTTTTTGGTACCATTGATAGTAATATTCACCGAAAAGATACGTTATTCTATAATCATTACACAGTCAATTAACACTGTTTTGTTTTTTTTTACTTTAATTGTTTTATAACAAATAATTAACCAAACACCCGTTTTAATCGTAACCGATATGACTTCAGTAATTTTTAAAAGTGGATTAGCAAGAATGTAGTCTCTTTTAAAACAAAAGAAAAGCAAATGGCAAATAAAAGTATTGTTTGGTACATGGGGGATAAAGTCAACTCTAAAGAATAGTTTACTTTTCAAGCAGACTTGGTACATCTTTGGTAGTAGAAACAAATTTTAACTCAAATTAATTTTAAAATGAATAAAAATGTTTCAAGCAATCGCACTGTACATTATATGTTTAAAGTCAGTTTTGTGAGAATTGTTACTTTTTATTTCAAAAAGAGAACAACGTATAGAGAGCGTAAAATTTATGTCCGTTTGCGCAGTAATCAAATTTATGGACCTAGATTCTGTTCAGTAGGTCTTGCACAAGACTCCATTTTGAGTCCCAGTCTATTTAATTTGTGTACGGCGGATTTTCATGATGCCAGCAATTTACATCTTCACACCTTTCAGTACGCGGACAATATATGCGTTGTGAGAGCAGATAAATCATTAGAACTTTTAAAGAGACGGCTATCTACTGCCGTGAAAGGAATTAATACCTGGATGATGGAAAAGAACTTCGAACTATCTCTTAATAAAACTAAAGTCATGTTTTTTGCTAGACATCGGAATCTCCCTGAAGGAAAGCTTTCTCTTAACAATATAGTTTTGCCTATTGTTACCTCAGTAAAGTACCTTGGTGTGATTGTTGATAACAAGCTGAAGTGGACTGACCATATTAGCCAGGTTGTCCAAAAGCGTGGCAAACTTACGAACATATTACGTGTGATCACCACAATTAAACGGGGCGCAGATTTTACAGTGGCAAAAAATTTCTATAACGCTTGCATTAGATCACAACTCGATTATGGATCAATTCTTTATGCATCGGCTTCCAAGAAACAACTCCATCGTATAGAAGTGATTCAAAATGCGGCCTTATGCATATGCGTGGACGCCATGCGTTCAACTCCGGTGGAAGCGCTGAGGATAGAAGCCAAGGAGCTAAGCTCTAAGTATATTAGCCAGTTAGTGTTTAGGAATGACAAAAATTTAATATCAAGGATCAGATGTACATCTTCTTTATCCAAAACGAACAACTATTGGTCGAAAAAAGAAATACTGGTGCAGGCATACAATTCCGTTTTTAATTTTGAAACGAACCTCACCACGAAAGGGAGTAATTCCTTGGATTATTTTAAATTCCTGATAGCACCAAAAGTTTACATCCCACCATATAAAGGCGTCTCAGCGGAGGATAAGAACCTGCACGACATTATCAAAGCAAGTTTGGGGGATTCTTTAACCGTATATACAGATGCATCGAAGACAGATATTGAATGTGGTTGCGCGGTGTTTGTTCCAGTAAACAATTATAGGAAGATGTTCCAATTCAACCCGAAAATGTAAATTTTCTCAGCTGAAGCAGAAGCCATTGCGAGAGTCGTGGAATATGTATAGCAAAAAGGAGGTTCTAGAGCTTGTGTTATGTCGAATTCCAAAAGGGTTTTGTCAGCCATCCTCAGCAGGGAGTATCGCGCAATGCACCCCACTATTTTGAACATAAGGAAGAAGGTTATCAAGTTAGAACATAATGGATATGAGTTACTCTTTTATTGGGTTAAAGGGCACTCGAGTATCTCGCCAAACGAAGAGGTAGATTCGTTAGCCAAACACGCAGTAACAAAGGGAGATTTCAATGATACCATGTCATGAATTTCATGTAAATAATCAGAGTAAAAAATTGCAGCTTCTAGCCAAGTACCCCATCTAGTTACAACGGGTTGTGGCGGTAAGGGAATGTTAGGCAATTTCTCCTTATAGTACTGGACTCTTAAAGGTGTGTTAACAAATATTTTTTTATATTACTGATTAAATCATTAATAAGTGGAAATTGTTTTCTGATTTCTTCCGCTGGTAAATTTAGACCGTGAGCTAAGCAAGCCACATGAATTAAGTTTACATAAAAAATTTTTAGATTGCCTGCAGCCTTAACCATGTAACTAGCATTATCGGTTAACATTAAGAAAAATTTTTCAACCCGAATTTGCTAGCTTCCATATTCATGTGGTCTATCTCTTCTCTTAAATGCTGGTTCAATAGCGCGTATTATGGACAACGAGAGGGTGAGATAAATGGGCCTATTCAGCTCGACAGCACCTACATGACAAACCTCCGGCTAATTGCATCCTGTGGAGGTGTCACTTTACCCGGCAATACGAAGTCAGAATTCCAACAGCCATGCGAAGGTCTATTCAGAACAGTCTCAGGTATCTTAATGCTAACAAAGGGAGATTTCACAGATACCAAGGTTTTTTGGAAGGATATGGTAGCGTTAGGAAAGAAAGAGCTACATTCAGAGTGGCGAAATCGTTGGCAGAAGTGCAATGCCGAAAAACCAATGCAGTACGCCCTGATCCACCCTAATATAGATCATAGAGCTTGGCACATAAATCATACAGTTTCCAACTGGTTTTGTTCAACCATTAGCGGGTTAAATTTTGACCATGGTCAATAGCCTGCCCATTTGTATAGACTGCAAATGATAGAATCTCGGGAATGCCAGTGTGGAAATGGAAACAGTGATCTAAATCACCTAATCCTTGGATGCAGTACCTACAGTCAGCAAAGAGAAAAACTGATGCAAGAATTGAGAGATCTATTTATTGAGCAACCGACAAATATGAACGTTTCGCCCCATTTGACGTATATCACAAACCAATTCTTTTTAAATAATGTAATCCATGGGAAATATAAAATGAAATTTTTCAAATTAATATTTTCTTGTTTGTGACTGACTTCAACCATTAAGAAACCATGCTAAGTTATATAAACTATTTTTGAGAATTCCAGCAAACTCAACATAGTAACTTCCTTAAATAAAACTATAATTAAAATAAAATAAAACCAATTATTTATTTAAATTTGGATTGATGCAACATAAGAACCTGAAACCCAATTAAATGTAAGTTCCTTGGGAACATAACGTATGGCAGCCCTCTCATATCCGTCTTACTCCATGCCATAATCTGCCAATCAACAAACCGTAAATTGCAACAGATAGAATTTTACATTCATAAATTCATATAAACAGATATTTTACATATTACATTGCTATTCGTTATGATCACGGGATCAAGTCTGCTTCGTCATCGTTGAACGTGTGCATTTGAATTAATTATGTGTTGGAGATATGTTTTTTATTGAAGTAAAGTCTTTTATTCTTATTTAATTAATAATGTATTAAGCTAAACCGAGTACTTTGCGGTTACAGAAGCATGTCTTATATAGTATGAAAGTACGTACATACAGGAAGGAATTGAGATAAGTGTAAACAATATATTAATAAATGTATAATGATGGATTTTAATGTATAGAATGCAAATGAAAGAAGAGACTTGCGAACATGTGGAGCAGATTAACTAAACGTTAGATTGGGTGCATCCATTAGTGGTAGTTGTAGGATAAGTCAAACGTCAATTTTAGTAGATCTGTTCACATATGTATAACGTAATCCTTATGATTTTACAGTAAAGTTTTCTTCATAATAACAACTACCAATTATGAAAGTCGTTTGATAGAAGTTACCTATGTAATAGTTTACAATATTGCTTTTTTGGTCGTAGGGTACTGATAAGTTGGTTCCAATTTCGTTACCAAATTCAGTTTTTGCGAATAACGTCGTTACATGTTGGATACATCTCAGCTACATTTCTTTCCTTAAAGAACTGAAGCGCTTCCTCATCTTATAATCTAGTGCCCCATTCCGTTCTTCTCTTCAACTCGAAGCAAGATCTAACAATCTATTCCATTTTGCACCTTTTTAACAGTTCCGTTATCGATAGGCTTAGGATTTTATGCTAAGGAAGCGGCTGAAATACGCACATACATATGCAGATATTTTTACGAAAATATGAAGACAAATATGCAAGATATGCAGAAAAATAGGCAAGATACTAATTTAAAATATGCACTATTTTGTAAAGGGTATCATATTAACTTATACAATTATAACATAATAACTGAATTTTGCTGTAGGAAGAAAGATTATGCGAAATAATAGAGTATATAAACCTATTTAATTTTCATAAAGTTATAAGTAGAGCAACGCAACTGCATTGAAAGCCAGTGGCGGACGCATAAAAGTTTACACAAAATAAATTAAATGTGATACGTGCTCAAACACTTACCGTTTTAAGAGTCCTCCGTGAAATCACAAAGTGGATAATGTCTATTTAATATTTGTAACATCAGATATGTTTCCAAAGTTGTTTCGGCAAAGTGAGTGCGGCGTGAAGAAAAAGTGTTTTTGTATGCCGAAAACCAACGTTCTACATCTAGTGACGTTATATTTGCGTAAGTAAAATAATCTTTCAAATAACTTAACGGTTCTGTTGACGCACCTTCACAAATTCGTCTTAATGTGCCAAAATCAGAGTCTTTATTTAAAACACTTTCAAACATTTCTAAAACACAAACATTTCTTGCGTCTTCTATCGCGCATAGCTGTGCGTGAACATGTTGCACTATTTGCAAAGATTCCACTAACGACACCGAAGAATTTTGTAGTTTTTCTATCGCATCCGCTAGTCCCACGTAATTGTTCTGAATAATCCAAATCTGTTTTAACTTGACTATCCTGAAATTTCAAGCGGCTTACCTTGACAGCCGCAGCTTCCTTTGGGTCGAATTCTAAAATCACGTTCTTTATATTCTCAAAATATTTAAGATAATAAAATGCAGCCTCTAACCATGTTCCCCAACGAGTAAGAATAGGTTGTGGTGGTTCAGGAATACCGGGGCATAGTCTATGAAATTCCCGAATACGTTTTGGGGATTTTACAAACACAGCTTTTGTATGTGCTATTAGAGCGTCTACCTCGGGATAACATTTTCTGATACTATCCGCTACGAGACTGAGAGTATGAATTTTACATGTAATATGCAACAAGTTAGCACAATGTTTTTTAAGAGATCGACCTACAGCAAGCATGTTTGCGGCACCATCACTCATAAACATCAACAGTTGATTTGTTGAAAGTTCAAACTTTTCCAATGTATTTAACACCAACATTGAAATTACTTCGGCAGTGCATTGTTGTATTCGTCTGGAAGCTAGTAACATTGAGGGTGATGGTCGATGTGGTTCCATTGTGCGTACCATTACATTAACCACAGAATGTTTTTTACGATCTGTTGTTTCGTCCACACATAACCACAGTTTTTTATCGTGCAACTCCGATTTAATTATTTTCTCGACATGCTCACGAGCAGACGGCACAACTCTCTGTAATGTTCTCTCACTTGGTAACTTAAAGTCCGAATATTCATTCCAAAACGAGACGTATGCTTTCTTCCTTAGTAAATGAAATGGTAAATTACATGCAATAAAGGTAACACATAAATTAAATTTAAATTTGTCATAATCTCGTGTGGAATTTTTTTTTTTGAAACATGCCCTGCACTATTTACGTGCCGTAGACAATCACTTTTCGACCAACACATTAAATCTATTTTACACACTACACATTGAATTTTAGCGCCATCACACTTTAAATCGGGCATTTCTGCAATAAATTCTCTTATTGTGTCCAACTTTGGTCGTTTTCGCGACGTAGGAAACATTTTCAAAACAAACGTAGAACTACGATATAGTATACGACAGCGTAGATGCATACGCAACAGATCGGCTTTCGAGTTGCAGTTATACTGACGCTTATACCGAATTGTCCCGGCCGTATTTATTTTGTGTAAACTTTTATGCGTCAGCCACTGGCTTTCAGCGCAGTTTGCGTTGCTCTAGTTATAATGCTATACAAGAAAGGTAACATAATTAAAGTTAGACAAAAAATAATAAGTAAAAAATGTAATACAAGAATCACATTAATTAATATTTGCAATGTAATTAACAATTAAATATTTTTTAACATTTTCTATTAAAAATTTGTGGCGATTGTCGGTATACATACTATATGTTTGAACACAGAAAAACTCCTTTCTACGTCGACTGATGTTATACTACAATGCTTGAATATTTGACATATTCGTGGATCTACACCTATGTAGTTCGACATCCGCACTAAAATTACCACCAAAAATTTGAGAAACATTTTTCAGTTTTTTGTATCCTACGTTCTTATCAAGAACTGAAGCGATTTTTTTTACATATCGAATTCCCTATCGCGCCCTTATAATGATGATTTTAAAATACGCTTACTATTTTCAAGGGCAACGTACGAGTTGTCATAAATTTGCATATAAATAATCAGAGTAAAAAATTGCAGCTTCTAGCCAAGTACCCCATCTAGTTACAACGGGTTGTGGCGGTAAGGGAATGTTAGGCAATTTTTCCTTATAGTACTGGACTCTTAAAGGTGCTTTAACAAATATATTTTTTTATATTACTGATTAAATCATTAATGAGTGGAAATTGTTTTCTGATTTCTTCCGCTACTAAATTTAGACCGCGAGCTAAGCAAGCCACATGAATTAAGTTTGCATAAAAAATTTTTAGATTGCCTACAGCCTTAGCCATTTAACTACCATTGTCGGTTAACATTAAGAAAAAATGTTCAACCCGAATTTGCTAGCTTCCATATTCATGTGGTATATCTCTTCTCTAAAATGCTGGTTCGATAGCGCATATTATGGACAACGAGAAGGTGAGATATCTATTCAGCTCGACAGCCCCTACATGACAGGCCCCCGGCTAATTGCATCCTGTGGAGATGTCACTTTACCCGGCAATGTGAAGTCAGAATTCCAACAGCCATGCGAAGGTCTATTCTGAACAGTCTCAGGTATCTTAATGCTGTCCACTTGTTCAGATTACGTCAAAGTCATTTTAGCGGTGCAGCAGGAATTAGTTTCATCCTATCTCTTCAAGAATTTTTCATGGGTGACAGTTCTGATTCTTTCGTAAAGCGCATAGATAGGAGGTCGAATGGAGGGTTTTGGATTGTGTACAATCATGTTCGAACCCCTCCTGGCTAGCTTGTCCGCTTCTTCATTGCCAGAATTTCCATTTTGGCCTTTCAATCACATTACGTTGATATTGTTTGTTTCAGAGACTACAGATAAAGCTATGTGACACTCTAACAGCATCCATGTTTTTATACAATATATACTTATGATTTGTAGTAACTTTTTCATACTCAAGTTCCCTATTGCAACTAAAGACCTCCTTGCAAATACAAGGGACCCGTTGAACTGATTCTGTCCACTGCACTAGCCAATTCAGGCTCAGAGAAGAACGGTTGCTGTAGGATATCACCAGCGTACATATGTATGTTACAAATCTCATGACATATTGATTGAAAACTGATGTACATTGAGAAACTCAAGGGATCTACACCCCACATGATTCGATGCTTTTGGACAGGTTTCATATATCGTCTGCGAAATCTGAATCGTTCCGCATTTCTCTTCAATGCTACAATATATTTGGAAACTTACAAGGAAACATAGGTAAGTGCATCTCACCAATTTAAATAAAACTTTGTGGGTTTATAGACCGATCTAGTGTAAGAATAACGGTAACTATCTTAGTTGCCCAATCGCCCACTGGCGGGGTGTAAAGCACCCCAAGCTCGGAGATAAAAAAAAAAAGTTAAGACAAGATTTAAACTGAATTACATGCTCTTAACGATGACGTATTCTTATTTGCGTAAAGAAGTTCATAACTGATGTGCTACATTTACAGTAATGAAGAAAACACGCAGGTGGTTATCAAATGATATTAATAAAATGTGAGTATAGAGATTACTAACAACTGTTTAAAAAGTAAGCTAAGAGATGCATCACGATGTGTATTGCATATACATAGTAAGAATGATAGGTAATCCGTGTAGAAATGTTGAAAACGAAGGAATTGCTTACACCCTGCACAACGACTAAACTCAGGTTTGCCGCAAATACCTTATTGTTGTGTATTTTGTGCATCCTTCGGGAAGCAGAATCTTACAGGATCTTTGAAATGTGGTAGCCGTTCGGCGATGTATCCACTTTTATACCATGCGTATTTAAATAGATTGAAGAACCTTACACCAGATCGGTCTATAAACCCACAACGTTTCATTTAAATCGGTGAGATGCACTTACCTGTGTTTCCTTGTTAGTTGTCTACCTGACGGCTCCTGCTAGTATTTAAGGCTTGAGCATTGGCACATAATATAATCATAAACTTCAACGAAATATTTCGACTATCAAAAAGTGTTTTCGTCTAAATGGAAGAGGCATACTATCAAACTCTAATTCGTGAGCAAAACACTCTCTATTGATATTAATCCATTCCTCTCCTGCAAATAATACGTTTTACACACATACATATGTAGCTTCTAGTACAAGATATCGTCCCTAATTGAATTATCTTCTCCACAAGTAAAGACATCATCCCAACGATGACATCGAGGGCGACCCCTTAAAAAAAAAGTGAAAGTAAAATGCAATTCACGCGCTATAAAGTAGTAGTACTAAGCGATACGGTTAGACGATGTAGCGGCAGCGATGAGATTGCATTTTTTCTCTTCATCGGATTCGAAACGATCGCCTGACACCGACACCGTACAAGCGGCAGCCCGCTGACTTACGACGTGTCTATTACGGTTCATCGGAACGCAATACCGACCAATAAATAAGCCGCAGTCGAGTGTGTGTGTGTGTGTCATTTGCCCGGGAGTATGCATTAATAATTCATAAATCGTCGAAGAATATGTAAGAAGTTTCTTATTGTTGTTGTTGTGAGCGTGCGGTACCACCAGCGATAGGTACCACTGTTTAAGCTACGGTTTTAGTCTGGTCGGATCACGGCATATAGGAAAAAAATGCAGGGGTGGAAGAAGGTACCTGATGTGATGGGGTGAGGATTAAAGCCGGGAAAAAATTGCACTTACGTAGTATTGAAGACATCTATGCAATGAAGCAATTCTCTTCTACTTGAAATTCTGACACATTAACCAGAAATACGAAGATTATTAATCGAAAGTTAGAGAAAATAAGTTAAATTCTTAAAACGTCACAATACAATGATCCTCTGGGATTCTCCCTTTCAAAAAACCAGGTGCTTGTGGTTCGCAGAATTTCGTCGTGATCGTACTTCCGTCAGTGATGAATTTAGTGAAGGTCGACCTCAAATCGGTTGTTATTCCAAGAAACATCGATTCTGTGTGCAATATGATTGAAGAGGATCGACATGTGACTTATCCTGAGGTAGAGCCATCCTTAGGCATATAGAATACTGCAGTATATTCGATTTTACATGGACATTTACAGTACTGTGCAATCGAATTAGGGCCACTTTGATTTTATACAAATATTTGCTATTAATATTATAATAACCAAAATTTCTAAATATTTTCGGCAATAGTGTTTTTAATTGTATTTGAGATAATCCTTTTAAGTAGGTATAAAATTCTCGTTATTGTAACCCCCACCAAACATTCCTTTCTATCCAAGGTACGTTTATGGTCGGTAATCGGTGACTAGCTTTACCTGCTTCAAGTTAGTTTACGTGTAGTTTTGATGGTGTAAAGTGCAAGTATTATATTTTCGTGCTATAATATTCGTTTTACATGCTGTTTTAGTGTAATTAAATTGAAATTTCGTGACGTTTAATTTTCTTTTTTTATTGATAAATTTTTGTAAAATGGGCAAACGTAAAGACATTTCAAATGAGAAAAAAACAAGAATTCAAGTGTTATTAGAGACGGGGCTGTATTCGCATCGGGAAATAGCCAGAAGAGAACGAGTTTCTGGTCAAATAGTCGAGGGTAGCGATGTTAAAGAAAGAAAATTTACCAGCGACTTCAAGTGGTAGTTCTCATTGTCGCGGTATTCGCAAAACTTCGCCACGGGAAGACAGAATTATCATAAAAAGGGCATTAGAAAACAGGCAACTGTGCATTAAAGAACTTCAGCGTATATTACAGGCTGATAATATAAAAATATCAGATCGAACATTAAAATCGCGCTTATATGAAGCCAATATCAGAAGTAGACGTCCTGCAAAAAAGCCAAAACTTACTTTAAGGATGAAAATGGCAAGATTGCAGTGGGCGCAACAGCATCGGCATTTTACTGTTGAGGATTGGAAAAAGGTATGTATCAATATTTTATGTATATTTTCAAAATTTGGAACATTGTCAGTAAATTCGAAAATGTAATGAAAATTTCTGTTTCTAAAGGTTGTTTTTAGTGACGAGTCACGGCCAGAGGCTGTGACTGAAGTTCTTCGTTTCGTTAGAAGAAGACCATCGGAACGATATGATGAAAGCGCGGTGGTAAAAACAGTGAAACATCCACCGGCAGTCATGATTTGGTCCTGTATATCAGGGGAAGGGCTTGGATCGCTCTATTTTGTAACGGGTACCATGAATCAAATTCAATATAAACAAGTTATGGAATCAATCTTAATCCCGTATATGACATCTTTAGACCCTGAAAATTACTCTTACACATTTATACAAGATGGTGCACCGTGCCACAGGGCAAAAACAATTCTAAATATGTTTTCAGCAAGAAAACTGAAGATATTGCCATGGCCAGGCAATTCCCCCGACCTGAATCCAATCGAAAATGTTTGGAATTCTTTAAAATGTACAGTTTATGCATCTCCCAATACAACAGTTGTCGTTTTGAAAGCAAACATAACAAATAACTGGCAAAATAATGCTCACCTTAAAGAAGTTGCAGCAGCGTGTATAGCTAGCATGCCAAAAAGAATTGCTGCTGTCATAAAAGCAAGGGGTGGTTCGACGAAATATTAATGTACGTGTTAATATAAATATATATATATGAATAAATTAAAATTGTTTTTATCAAACGTTGATACTTTGTATTATTTATTAAGCTAAAACTCAAATTTATATAGTGGCCCTAATTCGATTGCACGGTACTGTATGTGTGAAAAAGATCTAGTCCCGGTGGATTCCGCGTAATTGGATCCAAGCACAAGAAAAGGCTCGTATCAATTGGCGAAAGAGAATGCTCAGCAACTTCGACCGAAGAGCTTCAAAATCCATATATAACATCCTAACAGTTGACGAAACTTGGATGTATTCATACGAGCCGGAAACTAAGCAATAATCAACTGATTAGGTGTTCCTAGATGAACCAAATCCGACAAAAGTCATTCGTTCACGCAGTACCTCCATGAAAATAATTGCTTGTTTTTTTTCGTTGTACTGTACATGTCGCAAGCATTGCTTTTGGAAGATCAAAGAATTGTCTCACTGCCCATATTAACCTGATTTATCGCCTAACGAAGCTAAAACTGCAAGAACTTCCTGTTGAGTCAATGGCAGTATGCTTAAATGATTATAAGAAGTATCAACACAGGAATCACAGTACTTGGTTGATAAACTTCAGAAAAGACCGTATCAAATGCTTCGACTATCTCATCTAGATTCGAGATTTCCGTAGAATCAAAGGGTCATACAGACCATGGTCCTGGATTCTCCGCTCTTTTGATGAACATATCGCCAAAAATTCTTAGGATTACTAACAATACTTTCTTCTGTACTTGAAAGGTACCTTTAACAGGGGCTATTCATTTCACCTCGAACCAGCTTGCGAAGCCGAATGAGATCTATTTGACCCGAAAAAGAAAATTGAGACTATTTGACATAGTTTTTATTTGACAAACTTTAGTTGAGTTTTTTGACTCATTGATTTTATTTTAGGTTATATAGAGTATTAAACTGTTTTAGAAACATCTTTTGAAACGATTGAAACCATTGATTAATATACCTGATTTTCAGTTCGGATTCAGGAATAAGCATTCAACAATTGACCAAACACATCGTGTCACAGCCAAGATTGAGCAAGCGTTCGAAGGGAAAGAATACTGCCACGCAGTTTTTCTGGATGTGGCATAAGAGTTTGATAAGGTATGGCATCAAGGACTCATTTACAAAATGAGCAAAATATTGCCAGAAAATTATTGCCGCCTTTTGAAATCAAATATTTCTGATAGAAGTCAGAGTCTCAAACGAAAAAACCCTCTCTAGTCTCTATCCGACTCAAGCAGGAGTACCACAGGGAAGTGTCCTTGGACCGCTCCTCTTCCTTCTGTATACAGCAAATATTCCAACTACAAAGAAAACATTCATTGAGACCTTTGCCGATGATACTGTGATCGTAGCTACTGATTCAATGGAGATCGAAGCAGTAGGAAAACTTCAACGCGCCCTGAATGAGCGAGTGGACACCAAATTGGAAAATAAAGCTCAATGAGTCAAAAACAATTCACATCGCGTTTTCTCTACACAGAAGGGATGATAATTTGAACATCTTCCTCACTGGAACGCAAATTCCTAAGAACGAATCTGCCAAATATTTGGGATCCATCTGTATCCAAATATTTGGGATCCATATCTGTAAGCATCATACGTAGAAACTTGTTAGAAAGACTGAACAAATCAGGCACAAGAGGAGAAAAATGTATTGGTTAGTGGGATATCACTCCCAATTTACCCTTAACTCGAAAAGATTGATTTACCAAACAATCATGAATCCAATTTGGATGTATAGTGTACAACTTTTGGGGGCTGTATTAAAAAATCCAATCGCAAACTTATCCAACTAGCCCAAAACAAGTTTCTACGTATGATTACAAATTCTTACAGATATGTAACCAATAAAGAAATTCATGACGATCTATATGTGGACTGGATTGAGGATGTGGTCCAAGTATATACCAGGAAGCACGAAAAAAGACTTCTTAATCATACCAACGTTGAAGCAATTCAACTGTTGGACACCTCGCAGGACGCAAGAAGACTCAAGCGCTTAAAACCTCTAAACCTGCTATGAATACAGAGTAGTGATATAGTGCTGATTCATAAGTTAAAATTGACTTTAGAAAACTAAACATTGGTGCAGTACCCCGCACACATTTTACTTGTAAGAGTACAATTTATCCGTTGTAATAAATTAACTTAGTGTTAAGATTGTGTAAGTCATGTCCAATGATGTTAAAAAAAATATGGAGTATTGTAATTGCTATACCAATGCTTATATAAGTGCTGTTGATTGGTGTTTAGATAAAATAATTTTATTTTTGACTTTCTCACACTTTGCAGCACATTTAAACAACACGCCATCCAAATAGAGTTTTAAGAATATAGACATTTATGGTACTTCTTATCCTGTCTCTAGAATATTTTGCGCTTATTTTTTATGAGGTCTCCGAAAATCTATTATTTACCTAATTTTCGGTCTAGACTTCTTTAAGTTATTCAATTGCAAACAGTTCCGGATTGAGAGCATGCTTAAATATTATTCTATGCTTTTGGCAAACTATGGAACAGGAATGTAATAACGTCCGCTTCCAAACGACAGTAAGACAAATAATTAATGTCTTTACTAGGAGGACTAGGTAGTACCACCTTCTATACTAACGCTTTGACCAAAGATCGTAAATGAAACTAGGTCTTGAGGCAAGCGCTGCTTTTTTAGCTAGAGTTTATTCGATTGCTCGATATTTTTTAACAAAGAGGTTATATGTTTCAAATATACAATTTATGCAGTCAAAAATAAATCTGTTTCGTTTGACATCTTACTCTCCTTGAGTCTATCGGGTCTATAAATGCAATCGCATGCTATCATGCAATATTTCACATATGTTGTATCCCAACCTAAATACCACGAACCCACATACACATTAGCACCCATTTAAGCATACCCTGTATAACAAATAGGTCACTTCATACCCGCATCGTGTACAGGAGAAAGATTTCGATCACTTTTTGCATCTTTAATATGAGTATTACATCACAAATGACCGTAAAAGATAAATTTCCCATGGCATGTTCTTTACGTGTATATGCATACATAATGTAGAGATAAATAGATATATGTAGTTTATAATGTACGTTGGCGAAAACTGTGTTGATCGGTCGGTTGTGCGGCTTCCGGGCCCTAGAGGCAGTTCTCGAAATCTAGTTTTAATTGAAGTTATGCTGGACTGAATATGATGTTTCGTTGTAAACCGTTATGCACATATATTAAATGTTGTTAATAGAACACAGTGCAGTAGATTTCTCAGGTAAGCTTTTATACGTTGTGCACAGTAGAATGTGAAGAGTAATTATTAAAGCGAGGTAATGTCTCTGCGCGGCATAGGCGTGCGCTTCTTTCAGTAGATACAATACCAAAAAAATAAGTAATAAATCGAATAACAATAACAGAACCAATCAAGAATTATAACTGAAAAGTTTTGAAACACTCATCCTCTTAAGCAGCGTTATCAAGTAGGTTGGCGGACTGCATCGGAATTACCGAACATTCAAAATAAAAGCACCATTATCTGTGTTATCGCCCATGGATAAGAGTAGGAAAAAGTTGACAGCATTAGATATGCTTCCACATTAGTCTCGTTGAACGATGTTCGCCGTGGTAAAAAAATGTGTTTATATTTTGAAAAAGATCGTTCGACATCTACATGCATAATTAAAACACTCTTTGAATTCAGTTGATGGATTAGCCGATACACCATCACAAATTTGTTTTAATGTGATAAAATCTGAAACTTTCTTTAACACATTCTCGATCTTTTCTAGAACGCAATTATATTTTGCGTAGTGTAGACTACGTAGTAGTATATGTACTTCGCCCACTATTTGCAGTGACTCCACTAACGACAACGCTCTATTTTGTAATTGTTCTTTTGCGTCATGTAATCATTTACAGTTTACAAATAGTTTGTAACTCTGTTTCAACGAAAATATCTTGAAAATATCCTTAATAGCTGCAGCTTCGGCAGGATTGAATTGTAGAATAACAGCTTTTACTTGTTTGAAATATTCAGCATAATAAAGGGCTGGCTGCAACCATGTTCCCTAACATGTAAGAATCGGCTGTGGTGGTTTACGAATAACGGGACACTGCGCGTGAAATGATCGAAGAGATTTTGGAGATTTGAGAAACACCTTTTTCGTACCCGTTATTAATGCATGACGTGAGCACTTTAACTTTTAAGCAAACAACGAGTGCCTTTTATACATTTGCGATAAATCTTGAGATGCTCCATTTTATTGGCCAAGTTTGTATATCATGCAGCGTATTCCTGCCGAAAAAACCATTACAAGGAAACATGGTTCTGCTAGATTGTCTATAAGAAAACATCGAGGAAAGGAGGTACAAAATACAACCTTAATTGAAGATGCTTATAGCAAGCTTCATGTTTCGCCTAGCAAACTAGGCTGCAAATACAAAATTGAAAACAAATATGTTACTAATATTTTTAGAAGGGAATTCATTTTTATAATAACTCCAAAATACTGAGATAAAATTTAGGCCTGAGAAAAAAACGCACACATAGTGCACACTACATTTCCTTCCATATATTTAATATGTGAATGAATTCAATCAAAGAAAGATAAAAGGAAACATTTACCTTACCATCTCCTCTAAAAAAAGCAACTATAATGCCTATTAACACATTTATTTTAGCCGATGTAATACCAGTAACGAATAAATACCGTTAAAAATATGTAATTTGCGCGAAAGAAAAAAAACATGTATAAAAAGAGAGTAAATTAGCGCACGCCATGTTCATCTTCTTTCACCTCAACATACCAAGACGAGCTCTCGAAGAAACGGGATGAATCCGTGCATGAAATTTATTTATTAAATATTATTACTTTCACTGCAAAGCAACGCGTCGGCTGTTGCTGGATTAGCTTTTCTCCTCGGACTTCTCTCGAACTCATTCTCTTTCTTCTTCTTCCACTTCTTCACCAACACCATCTCGAACGACAGCCGCATCAACTGGCGAAATAGAACGGTTGCAATCAATCATCGCTTCTGTGCAAGCGCCTAGCTTTCTAATCTTAACCCTCTGGCCGCAATTAGTTGCAGCGGCGTAGAGTGTGAAATCGGTAATCGGTTGGTGTTTTAGCGAACGAACGAATGGGACGATCGAAGAATTTGAGCGTGGTGAATTCGGTTTCGGCCAATCGAGATCGATCGATGATGCGTTAAAATAAAATGAATTTCTAACAAATGGGAATGGATAGAGGAAATTAAAAATGCTTCCAAAATCACTACACAGAGAAAAAAAGTTCTTGAGTCAAACAAATATATATTTCTGCAATTATTTATTTCATTCAACAATGGTTTATTTAAGTGAAAACGCATTTTTAAAGAACAACAGATCGAATTTGTTTGAATGTACAAACGTGTTTATTTTACATAATTATGTTGAGTCAAACAAGTATATGTTAGAATCGTGTGCTTCGACCATCGTCGGCAATTTCCGTTGCGTGAACGCAAGGCAATCGCAATCGTAGTCCTAGTTTAGGTTATGTAAGATGGTGGTTCATAATAGATTCATATACTTTTACCATTGGACAATTAACGTTAATATTTCTGTATAAAAAAATAATGAAATAGTTGAGACAGATTGGTGAATATCAGAATTCCTCTTTGTATTAGGGATTAGCGAAAATTACAAAAATCTCGCCGATATCGTTTTTAAGGTCAGTAACACAAATTTGAACAGTTTAAATAAATTGCGATCCAATTCACCACACATGTAACAATGCTTTGATCTTTCCGTTTTCATATTTTGCAGCTAATTGTTAGTATATTTCCTACTTTTTTGATATAACAGGTATTTCTACAAAGGCAAGTGATAAGACATGCTTGCATGCATAAGTCCGTTGAGGTATTTGCTGTTCTATCTGCTACCCTTTTTGTCATAATATCTAGCACCTAACTATACGGTTATCCCTGTCACTCGTTCGTGATTCTGAGGATTCCTACGAGATTACCAAGATAGTAAGTTTTGTAATATTCTTTGCAAACACAAGTACAAATATCACTTTAATCTTTATGTATCTGTACACAAAACACAAGTTATTTTCTGGTTATGTCATCTTCATCGAAATAATTTCAAACTGACGAAGTTTATTAAAAGAAACAACTGTATTGTTGAATCAAATATATTACGTATATTAAATCAAATAGATATATTTTCAAATCAAACTCAAAGTGATGTTTGAATCAAATAACGATGTCAAAAAAATTATTTCCTTAAATTAAAAGAATATATCTTTGCCGCCATTTAAAATCACGATTTGGTTAACTGAATGCATATTTGTTTGGGTCAAAAACCTTTTTTTTCTGTGTAATTCGAATACTTTTCACTTTACAATGTACTAGTAACAAAATTGAATTAATTTATTTGGAGGGTATTTTCCTTTTGAGCATCCCGCCAAAAACATTTTATCACCCAGAAAGAGTGAACTGTTGGAGTGAAATTACAAGTAGATGTTTATTAGATACAAGTGACCAACTAATGGCCAAGAATTTGGAGCAAAAATTGTTGTTTTTAAGAGGTTGCTTCAGTAATCAAAAAAGCATTTGACAATATATTCTTGAGAGAAGTATCATTGGATTGGTTGATAGGTTTCCAGAAGAACGAGGATGGTATCGGAAGTACCCGTCTTTGGAGACAGATGGCACTTTGTGTCAAAATCTGCATTACCGACCGTGAGTACTATTCTTTAGTCAACGTCTGTCAAAATTTCGGAGAGATTCATCGAGTAGTGTTGCTTTGAGAGCTGTTGAAAGTGAGCAAGTTTATGCATTTATGGAATCATGAAAAGAGAACAATACCAGTCAGTGATTCAATTTCTTTTTTTGGATAGGAAAACGTGTGCAGAAATCAAAGAGGAGTTGGATGCACCTTCAATGACTACCATCAGATACTAGTTCAATGAATTTAAGCGTGGCCGAACATCCGTCTTTGAGGAAGAGCGGCCAGGTCGTCCCATTGAGGTGACTACGGAAGATATGGTCAATAAAGTTCATGATATCGTGTTAGCAGACCGCCGGGTCTGAAGATTAAGATTAGAGAGATTGCTAGTATGGTAATCGTTTCAATTGAACGTATGTAAAACATCCTTCACGAAAAACTGGGTATGAGAAAGCTATCGGCGAGATGAATGCCGCGTCTGTTGACGGAATCACGTAATATCGTGTGATAATTTCAAAGCAATGTTTGGACATGTTTAAGCTCAATATATGTGAGTTTCTGCGGCGTTATGTGTCTGTAGATAAGACACAGATACATCACTACATTCCAGAAACAAAGCATCGGTCGAAAAAATATGTTTTTCCCAGCGAATGTGCACCAAAGGATACGAAAACGATTCCACCTCCCAGAAAAGTTATGGCGACGACTTTTTGGGATTCGCAAGGCATTATCCAAATCGATCATTTGGAGAAGGGAAGAACAATCAGCGGACTGTACTGTGGTGGTATATTAAACCGATTCGACGCTGAACTAAAGAGAAAAAGGCTCCACCTAGCGAATAAAAAGACTCATTTTAACATCTTGATAACGGCCCGGCCCACTCATCGGTAACTGCGACAGCAAAACTAGTCCACTTACGGTACGAATTGGCACCCCATCCACCATATTTGGCAAATTTGGCCCCCTGTGACTTATTTCTTTTTCCAAACTTGAAAAAATGGCTTGATGGAAAGCGGTTCACGTCAAATGAAAAGGTCATTGCCGAAACAGACGCCAATTTTGCAGAGTTCAACAAATTCTACTATTTATATGGCTTAAAAAAGTTGAACATCGCTGGACTAAGTGTATAGTGCTACAAGGAGATTATGTCGAGAAATAAATTTACTAAGTGCAAAACAATTGCATTGTCTTCACCTTAATACAGGTATTTATCATACCATTCTCGTATGTCTATGCATCATTGCACAAACGAAATCTATGTCGAGATTTATAGAAAAAATGGAATATGAAATCTCAGTAGTACATTGCGAATGTAGAAATTAACTAGGTATTTTCCTGTGTGAATACTTTCGTGGTGACTAATTTCCTCATTTAAATTAGATCTAAGCACGGTAGCCGAACACATGAATGTACACTACCGCTCATAAGTACTTGCGCACCCTTGGATTTTAGATTTTTGTATATAAAGAAGGAATTTAGGAAATACGTTCCAGTATTATTCAATAGTATGCTAATAATCAGTAAGATTCACTTAAATTCATGAAATAACATCGATCTATTTACTTCTTTTATCTGCATGAGAGGTAATACCGTCATAAAAGCGCAGGTAGTAGCGACAACAAAGAGCGTATTTCTTGAAATTCCGGGAAAAATGTAACAGTTGGTAATTTTGCTATGAAACATGAAGCTACAAAAAAGGCCATATTTTTAAATTACGATCAGTTATCGTTCTATGTTAGTAGCGACAACATATCTTAACGAATAGTGTTTATAATTTCGTTTAAAGTCTTAAAACATGGGAAAAGGGAAGAAATTAGTGTTGAAACGCGTGCTCTGATAGTAGCACAACATAACTTAAGCATAAGCAATCTTCAAGTTGCTAGAAAATTACATTTAAATCCATCTACTGTTGATTATAACATCAAAAAATACAGTGAAAGTGGCAGTTTTCTAAATAAAGTACAAAATAGTAGACCAAGAACGACAACATCAGCTCAAGATATTGCAATCATGATATCCAGCAAGCGAAATAGAAGAAAAGCAGTTCCAGAAATCGTCGCAGAAATCAATACTGTACTTCCGAAGCCGATTAGCGCGTCCAGTGTTAAACGCTGTCTGCAAAAAGCCGGCCTTCGCGGACGAATTGCGTTACGAAAGCCCTTGCTGGTTATAATGGACACGTGAACATCGAAATTGGACAGCAGAAGATTGAAGCAAGGTACTGTGAACCAAGATTTTCGGTTCGCGAAGACGCGTGTTTGTAAGATTTGTAGGTGAACGTGCACCAGAGCAATGCGCAGTCTCTACCGTCAAACACAGCGGTGGTTCAATAATGATTTTGGGTTGTTTTGCAGGTACATCCGTAGGTGATCTCGCAAGAATTCAAGGCATAATGAGAAAAGAGCAAAACAAACGCATCTTGGAGGAAAATGCAATACCTTCTGGTGTAAGAATTTTGGGTCAGAGTTTTATATTCCAACAAGACAATGACCCAAAACACACATCAAAGTTATGTAAGCAATATTTACAACAGCTGGAGGAGGAAGGGACACTAACAATCATGGAATGACCACCCGAGTTATTATGGGAAGAACTTGATCGGGAAGTAAGAAAAACTGAGAATGCCCCGATTATACGACACAATCATTAAAAGAAAAGGATATCAGATAGATGAATCTAAAATTTAGGTCGAATAAATAATTTTAATTGTTAAACTTATATATTTGTGTATACTTAAATACCAAATACATATTTTAATATTTCCATTTAAATATTTAATGATTTAGCCTGAAATTTGAGGTGCCCAAATACTTATGAGCGGTAGTGTACGTTTGCGTTTATTTACGTCTAATAGCGCAAATGTGTAATAGCGGTACCTGACAAAAGATTGTCGTATCTTGCGTTCGTTCCCAGCCAGAACGAGATAGTGTGCTACTAGCAATGTAATGTGTAACTAGCCGTCTAGTAAATCGGTAAAATATTTATTCATTAGCATAGATCTTAATAAGTTGGGTATATTTCTGCTTATATTACGATTGCGGTCCGTTCGATTTATCGCGGCGATTTTAGCCGAGATTGATCGATTGCATTTTACATTTGATTTACATACTTGCTTATTCGAAGTCTATTGGACTGCTAGCGAGTGATTAATATAATTGATGATTCTAATTTACTTAAGCTTATGAGCATATTGGATCTATGTATGATAAATATATGCTCTAGCGAATAACTCTGTCAGTGTTCATTGTTAAATGCAAATGAAATAAATTTTACATATACTATCAATATCAAAGAATAACGAATACGTTTAGCTTTCGCTTTGGTGTACGCTGATGTTCAATAAGTGAGGTCTGTTACTTAGGGTTTAGAAATCATTTAATGATTTTTGCCAGAAACATTGTTTTATTTCAATGTAATATTATAGAGAAACCAAAAATAAATTACTAAATCATTTTAAACGGTGACAGACTCCACTTGTAGGGTATTACATAATAATAATAATTAGTAGAGATTGTTAAAAAGGTGGTACCGGATCGCAGCAGCCTAGCGCTAGCGACGTGGGTAGGGGTAATTTTCAACTCGTAGTCGATCTCGACAGTACCGCGAGAGTGTTTAAAGCGACAGTACGGACACCCAAAGCGTGTAACCTTGGATTAGAATGTAGAAGTTATTTCGAATCTAGTGTGATTCCCAAGGAAGAAGCCCATTCTACACTCTTAAGCATTTCACCCCCATAGTTCACCGAAAAACTACCCGAAGTTATGTTAAATGGCAGGATTTGGGTTTTACTTGAATTTAGAATGACGTAACACTAGAATTCTTGCAAGAATTTAGATCACATTCTGCAGAATTTCCTTCACGGAAAGAAATATTAGAAGTTTTACCATTTGAAGAAGAAGAAGAATGTGTACCTGAGGGAGAAGATATTGTCTCTTTAGAATATAAGGAAAAAGCCGTTGTCTTCTGGAAAAATGGAAAAAAACGACGCTCATATGAAGCTGTAAAACATAGATTTAAGAGAGTACACATTAATTATAGGTAAGAAATCGCAGGCCTACTTCCATTTATTTTTCTTTTCATAAATTGTTTTTCTTTTTAGATGGAAGGCATCGTTACAAAAAGGAGGAACCAGAAGAGAGCAATTGTTAGAAATTTCTAAATACGTTTTCAATAAATTTGTTATTAATATCGAAGCGGGCGCCATAATTCACGAACTAGATCTCCGTAAATGGGCTTTGGAAGCCAATGAAGAAGTAGGGTAAACAAATATCAAAGCATCTCCACATCAGTTATGGAATTTAAAAAAAGTATACAGGATAGTTTCCAGAAAAATTACCAAATTCGTTACCCGTTCATATGGCACAGACGCGGCAAAGTTAAATCGAATTTCGTCGGATTTCATACAAGAAGTAAAACCCTGTATTGCGAAAGTAGGCCCTAGTAATACATTCAACGCTGATGAAAATGGATTCAATCTGGAATTACACTGTGGTCGCACGTTAGCTGCTCAAGGATCGAAAGCAGTTGCAAGTATTGTACAGTCTACATTCGCGACAACCCACAGCTATACCATACTTCGCACAATATCCGCGTCCGAACGCTTGTTATCACCGCTATTTATGATTTTAAAAGAACAAAGGGGTACATTTGGACCACGAGTGGCCGCATCAATACGCGAAGCAGCAAATATTTATATAACTGCTTCAGCATTCGATAAACTAACAACAGCATTATTTACGGAATAGTTCACAAAGGTATATTTTCCAAATACTGGACCTCAAACAGTTTTATTGCTAGATTCATAGACTGGTCATTGCCCATCTACCTTAAGAAATCATTTATCGGCCGACACGAACGTGAACATCCTTACAATATCAAAGAGAACTACTGGCATGATACAACCATTGGACGACCATGGACTTCGTGTTTGGAGAAATTTTGCTAGGAAATTTTTCGATATGGTCCTCTTACACAATTACGATATCAATTTGCATTCACGTAACAACATTATCAAATTACAATCTTTAGTGCATAACCAATTACCTTCTACAAAATATCATAATTTGTTTGCTTATGTCTGGTACAAAAGCGCTTATATATTGAGAACTACCCAGATCATTTCGATAATCCTGTACATTTTGCCTTCACAGAAGATTTTTAAATTCCATCGCGATGTGCCATATGTTTCCGTAATCCCGTAATACGGTGTTCCTAATGCAACCGTTTTTTTATGTTTTAAGCATTTTTATGAAGAGGGACATTACCATACAGATTAAGTAATTATTTGTATATACGCAGGTACATACATGTATACACAAGCTAATTTTAGAAAGTATGCCATATAACATGTATTTTATATGTCATTCAGCAATATATTAAAAGTATAAAATATAATTCTCCCTGTTTCTTTTTTTATATTTATATTACATAAAATAAAATATATTTTTTATAATGTTCGAAGAGCTCTGCAAAATACATAGAGTCCGTTTACTTTCGGAAGACACCAGCGCAAAGACGCATTTTAGGATTAGAAAGAGAAGTTGCTGCTAACCGAGAGAAATAGCTATGTATTTCTTACCTACAGTAAGACCAACAAACATTTACCTCATTTCGGCATCAGTTGTTGATGTGTTGTTGTTGAATTCGTTTCGTGCTCTCTACTTTTAATATTGTTATTGGCGTACTATTTATTAAAAAATCAGTTTTTCTCAAAACTATTTTGAATTAGGGGTAATATTCTACTGTAAGTATTTTGTTTTAAACAGATTTTAATTAAGTTGTATTAAATAATTAAGTTACAGGTGAGAATGTCCGAATCATCTAACATCGCTAAGAAGAGACAAGTTTTGCATGAGCAATCACGAAACATTGTTTTTAATGTCTACAACTATTTTAAAAAATATAAGACAGAAGGTATGATAATATTTTTTTTAAGTATTTTTGATACTATTTTTACATATTCATATATCAGTGAAGTCATTATGTTTGTTTACAGGTAACATTTTAGATATTGTTAGTGAAGCTACGGGAATATCTAAAAGTACTGTTGTCAGAATTATTCGAAAGAGTAATTCTGTTGAAGCAGAGCAAAGTGAGAGTTCTTCAAAAGACAATGTTGTAAGACATTCACCAAAATCTACTGTGGATAATGCTGGGGAAGCAGTTTTACGTCAGGTTATTCACAATTTTCACATAACTGACAAACAGAGGCCTACATTAAATGCTGTATATAATAAAATACAGTCAGATGATACCATTGGTTTTGTAGGCAAGCGCAGCTCTTTAAGAAAGTTAATATTAAAATTAGGATTTAGGTACGTACTAATATTCAAATTTATTATTATTTTAGTAATTAAAATATTTATCAAATAACAGATGGAAGAAGACTACTGATAGCCGAAAGCTTTTGATGGAAAGATTAAATATACGTGAGCTAAGATCCTCATATATCCGAAATGTTACAAATTATCGGTTACAAGGTCGACCAATCGTGTATACAAGTGAAGCAAAATAAATTTTTATTTGATGTTCAAAAACTAAAGTATTGTATTTTAGACGAAACATACCTCCACGCCAGTCAAACAACTCCATATGAATGAGTTGATAACTCTAACAATGGACTTAAGAGCCTTATATCAAAAGGGAAACGTTTAATAATTGTACATGCAGGTATATTAGTAAAATTTCTTCTAAAATTTTTAGCATGTACTGTATATTTATTGTTTTAGGTAGTGAACATGGATTTATTGATAATGCCTTGTTGATCTACAAGTCCGGCCAAAAAAATGGAGATTATCATGACGATATGAACTTCATAAATTATAAAAGGTGGTTAGAAAAACAGTTGATTCCAAATTTGCCACCTAAATCTGTTGTTGTGATGGATAATGCAAGCTACCACAACATTCTCTCAGTTAAGCATCCAACTACTAACAGCAAAAAATCAGAAATGATAAAATGGTTAAGTGAACGTGGCATCATATTTAATGAAAATTTTACAAAAGTTGAATTGTATAGATTAGTACATATGCATAAACCAAGTTACAAGAATTACACTATAGATTCCATATTTGCAAAAGATGGACATACAGTGTTGAGATTGCCCCCATATCATCCGGAACTCACCCTATTGAAAAGATATGGGCAATTTTAAAGGGCAGGGTAGCATCTAAAAATATAACTTTTAAACTAAATGATGTCGAGGAACTCGCTAAAGAAGAATTTGGAAAAATCACAAAGATGAATGGTCACATGTTTGTCGGCATGCAGTGAATATTGAGGAAAATTATATACAAAAAGAACACATAATGGATAAGCTTACCGATGAACTTATTATAAACCTTGATGATGACAGTGACAGCGATTTTGATTTTTCTTCTGATGATGATTAAATTAAAATTATATTTGATATAGTTAATTTAAATATGTATATATTATCATTAAATGTATAATAAATAAGGGTGTAATTACATTCCGATTACTCTTTTTTATTAAGTAAAAATATTAATTATTATAAACAACAGACCAAACATTTCTCACCTATTTTTTTTTTTGAGCACTCAATATTCCTATTTTTCTTTTAAAGAAATTATTTAATACATAAAGTGAAATGAAAAATTAAGAAAAAATACATTAATATACACATAAGTAAGATTTATGCTATTACTAAATACTATAAATTATAAAACTGTTAATACTATCAGAATCTAAATTTGTTTTGTATAAAAAATTACAATTATATACAATTTAATACACGTTTAACCTTTTCGTATACTTTTAAAAAGCGCGCGTATTTTGGTCAACATATTTAAGACGGTCAATACATATCAGCTGAAAATTTTCGCGCAGCTTGGGTGTCTTCCGAAAGTAAACGCAGTCTAACGTGGGATTTGAGTAGGCTCCCTATCGAAGGGGTGGGGGACACAGCTGTGATGTATTTGTTCCAGCTATTGCCGAGTTATTTTAAGAAAACCGAAATTCTACTAAACTTGCGAGGGTAGTTTTTTTGAGTTTTCCGCTTCGGGTTGTTCTCTTATAAGTAGAATCTTACAATGACGTCGCTTGGCATGCTGACTCGAAAAGTACACACAACTCCATATAGCCCCTACCACCTTTGGTACAATAAATTGCAATATACAGTGAGATTATTTTGAAAAATAAAAATAAGCGTTGCTTTAACCCATTCGTTTCCTTTGTTAATTCCCACTTCCTACCATATTTGTATATCTAACAACAATAATAAATTTGGAATAATTAATAAACCATCTATCCGGCAAAAGTCACCAAGCAACAGTAATAGCACCAAACAGACCTATAAAAATGTATAAAAGGAGACCTATGTATGTACATATTAATATGTTTTTAATTTAATGCACTTAAATTAAAAACGTCCTCCGGATTGCAATTTAATAGATTTATGATATGCCATGATATCTTCTTAAAACTGCAATTGGAAACAAATAAAATAACCACCTATTCCGTAGATTTACACAACTGTTTTCGCAGTTAAATTACAAAATTAAGTACAAAGTGAATACAAATGTCTATACAAAATGATTGAAACGATGGATCACGTAATAAGGTTTTATTGCGAACGCTAATCGATTAAAATAGTTAGCTACACTTAGAATACTGTTATATGAAATTGATTTTTTAATGTCCTCTTATGTTGTAAAGTTCTAAAATTAAATTCGAAAAAAGTTCTAAAATTAATATCACTTTACCGTTAGATATGCAAGTTGCTAATTCAATTTAACGGGTTTTCACCATTCTCTTTTATTTTCCTCCGGTTGGTCTATGAAAATCGCCGACAGATAAATCAGAGCATGTATCGGATTAAATAAGGTGTTATAGAAATGTAACCAATTTCCAATAACATAATTTGGGGTAACTGCAGCCCTAACATGGCCTAGTTGCCAGCAATAAAACTCAAACCTAAAAATATCGATTTCAAACTTTTTTTAACATCAGACAATTTTTAGGAAATTTGTTTGAATATGGTTAGGGTATGATAGCATTTATTTGGCTTAGTAGGGAAGCGTCGTGAAGGTTTCGAGAAAACGTCCGAGGAATCAACTCACGGGATACAAAATACCTCTAATCCGATCTTGATTTGGTATTTTACGAGGTAGGCGCCATAAATATTCGGCCTGATATAGAAAAAATAAGCTTGGTAAAATATAACAATTTTTATTTTTCAATGTAATCTCTCCTAACTTCAATACATTTATTACAACGATCAGTTAATAATTCTAACCCTTGTAAAAATAATGTTTTCCTTCAAAATGTTGTATTACAGCTGCTTGCAACTCACCATCGTTCTTACAACGACGCCCCCTAAGTTCTTTCTTTAAATGAGAAAATAAATAATAATCACTTGGAGCCATATCCGGATTATACGGTGGATGTTCCAATTCTTGAAAGCCACATTCGCGGATGACCTTGTGAAATGGCGACAGTATGGAAGGGTGCATTGTCGTGCAATAATCGAATACCTTTTCTCAATTTTCCTCGACGTTTTGCACGAATACCGTCCCTCAATTAATGCAGCAAAGACGCATAATATGTGCTGTTGACTGTTGTATTGCGCTCTTTAAAGTCAATGAGTAAAATGCCCTCACAATCTCAGAATATTGTGGCCATCACCTTTTTCGTCGATTGAACGACTTTCGCCTTTCTGGGACGAGGTTCATTGGGTCGCCGCCATTCTATCGATTCCTTCTTGGATAGAGGATCATAATATAGAACTCAATTTTTGTTACCTGAGACATTTTCATGCACTAGTCACGTTGTCTGGCTGGCTACTAAAAACTACTACTCTTCGAGCCGTAGTATATACGAGGATAGATTGAAAAATTTCTGGAATGGCAATGAAAACAAAATAAATCGAAACACTTCACTCCACTTAGTTCGTACTGGACGCACGTTTCGATAGCCAAGCTATCATCATCAGCAGCAAGTAAAGTGTTTCAGTGTTCCAGTGCCACAGTTTTAGAGTACCCGTTTAAAATAAATCGAATTCAAGTTATATTTTATTCTTCAATATAATCCCCTCGAAGCTCAACACACTTGGTCCAACGTTTCTCTAGCTTCTCGATTCCCTCCCGGAAGTGACTTTCTTCGAGGTTCCCAAAATAATTGTTTACAGCCTCTACCAGTTCTTCATTCGACTAAAATCTCTTTCCACTCAGAAATGTTTTGAGTTTCGGGAACAAATGGAAGTCCGACGAAGCCATATCAGGCGAATACGGTGGATGCGGAAGGATTTCTAACTTCAATTCTGCCAATTTTTGCTGAGCGATTGTACTTAAATAAGCGGGCGCATTGTCCTGATGAAACAACACTTTTTCTTGACTATTCTCGGGCGTTTTTCTTGAATTGCTGTTTTCAGTTTGTCCAAAAGTATTGTGTGATATTGGCCAGTAACAGTTTCTCCTTTTTCAAGATAATCAATTAGCAAAATTCCTTTTGCGTCCCAAAGAACCGATGCCATCACCTTTCCAGCCGAGTGAATGGTCTTTGCCTTCTTCGGAACCGATTCACCGCGTGCAATCCACTGTTTTGATTACATGTTAGTTTCTGGTGTGTAGTGATGAATCCAGGTCTCATCCATGGTTACGAATCGTCTCTTGAAATCCGTCGGATTCCTCGTAAACACTTTCAAACAATCGGCTGAGGTTCGAGCTCGAATGTGTTTTTGCTCCCAATTGAGCAGTTTTCAATTTTGTGGTGATTGTTCCAGTTGAAACAACTAAACTTTTTATTTATTTTACGTTTTTCTCAGATAGAGGACCTCTTTGGTTCGACCCTTTACAACAATGAATATGGCGAACGTTATTTTTGATTGCTAACATAATACCTACAGATATAGTTACTGGAACCTAAATACCGTCTAATTAAACACTCAAATAAAAAACGGGCCAACTACAAGAATTTGCTAAATCAAAATTAATCTTGTAAAAGTTCCGTGTTGTGATAACCAATAATCGAAAATGTGCAAGAATATAATAATAATTTGCTAATTACTTGCTAATTACTAGGGAATTAAATATGTAGAAATGATAAAAATATGAAATCGAAATGCTAATGTGATGTTTTGAACAAGTTTTATTATTTTTATCGTTTTATAGGTAATCACTTGCAATATTATTTTCTTGCGATAGATAACACAATCTACGATTCCTCGAAAACATATAAAAACTCTCACTACTGCATACGTTTTAATAACGTTATTTACACGTCAATTTTAATCGGAAAGATTCATAGACCGTGCACTAAGCACGGGGCCTGGAAGATTCGGGGGGTTACATTAAAATGACAAGAACTCCCCTAAATGGACATTGAGGAAAACGTGAATTTGACCGTCTTCCAATGTTAAAGTTTTTTTTTCAACGGAATTAATTTTGATATGATCTTGAAATCATGTGACTTTTCTTAAATTTAGTTTGGCAACACTCTCACAAAATTCTGAATATTTTGTAGAACTCTAAGCGGTGTTCTGGGAAATTTTACTTTAAACTGCCGCCCCGGTCAAATTGACCGGCATGTTAAAAAATGTTTTGACGAACTTCATTTGCCAATTCTTTTTCTCGGTTGCAACATTTGAAAGAACTAAACATTTAGGCGTGTACCGTATGTAAATATATACACAATTTCAAACATTTATTACATATAAAACAAGGCATATAGCTGCATCAACCAATCAGAGCTTGTTCCTATTTGTTAGTACTTGTTCGTACTTGTTTGGACATGTTCAGCCTTGCCCTCGACAAAGAACCTGTTTCTACCCGTGCTCTTTTTAGCGTCTTTAAGTCTGCGCATGTGCAGACTTAATTTGGCACATGGGTACAAAATATTTTGCAAGTTTCAACCTGCACTATTGTAAACATATAAAAAGATCGGTAGTACTCAGAAAGTACATTCGCCCTGTTTAGTTAGACTGAACAGTATGTGGTCCAGTAAAGGCCTCTCGGTTGCACAAGCGTTAGCGTATTTAGACGAACTGGAAAATCTTTCACCAAGAAATTCCGAGAATGATTCTAAATCAGTTAGTACGGGCAGTGAAAACGAAATTCGTTCTCGAGTTCTTGCGAGTGAGGAACAAAATAGTGATGAATCTGACAATGTCACAGTTTGTGATGTAACGGTTGCAGTGACTAGTGCTAGTTCCAGTGATAAACAGGAAGTGAAAACATCTGTTCGTTCTAATCGCCAGCAAAAGAAACCAACAGAAAAAGGGTTTTCCTTCAATCTTGGTGCAGTTTGCAAATCAAAAGACAATTCTCAATGGCAAGTAGTTTCTGCAAGTCAGCCTACTGCAGGCAGAAAAATCCAACCCGATATATTCAGGGACAATCCAGGATCAACAGGCTATGCCAAACAAAAAGTAACTGCAGAAAATGTGAGTAGTTTCTGGAGATTATTTATCGATGACTAGATGCTGAGACACATAAAACAATGCACCGAGGCTGAAGCTAGAAGACAACTAGACAGTCAAGACCGGCAGTTATCTTTAGGAGATCTCTAGATCTCCTAGAATATCCTAGAATAAAGGATTCTAATCCTTTATTGCCATTCTATACGCACGTGGTGCTCAGGGTTCCAGTCACTTATAATTAGATTCCTTGTGGTCTAAAAAGTGGGGATATCGTTTTTTAGTCAAACGATGTTTAGACACAAATTTAGAGGAATCACGCGATATCTCAGATGCTATCGCAAATCTACAAGGAAAGAAAGATTGGAACATGACAAGTTTGCTTTAGTTTCAGAAATATGGCAAAAATTTGCTTACAATTGTAAAATTTGTTATGTGCCCGGAGAAAACATAACAATGGACGAACAACTTTTTCCTACCAAAGCAAGATGTCGATTTACGCAATATATGTCCAATAAACCGGATAAATTTTGCATTAAATTTTGGCTTGCTGTTGAAGCTAAATATGTGTTGAATACCTTCCCATATTTAGAAAAGATGATTCAAGACCAATAGGACAACCACTTGGTGAATACGTCATTCTAAAATTATTAGAGGCTTACACCAAGAAAGGAAGATATGTGACAACCGTCAATTTTTTACCAATTTGGAACAGCAAAACTAAACACCACAATTGTTAGAACTGTGAACAGGCCGAGAAAAGAAGTTCCCCGAAGTAATAAAAAAAAGCACAGGTTCTTTATATGAAATTGTTTTATTCACAAGTAAAGAAAATGTTTGCACTTTGACAGTGTATCAAGGCAAAATAAACAAAAATGTTCTCCCTTCTAAGTATGCAACATCCAACAGTTTCGATTGATGCTGGTACAAAGAAAAAGCCAGAAACAGCTTGAAACTATAATAGCACGTTGACATAGTAGATCAAATGGCCCGAAAATACAGCGTGAAGGCACCCTCAAGAAGATGGCCAGTCCATGTTTTTTTTTTATAATATATTGGATCTTGCTGCAATCAATGCGTTTGCTGTATACAAAGACATCACTGGCAAAAAAATAAAACGTCCCGACTTCATTCTGCAATTGGCAGAAGAACTCTCGCAACAATCCAATAACAACGAAGAATACCCTCAGGAGGGAACATCGAATCAAAAATACAACGAGAACTTACAGGCTAGATCAAAGAGAGATAAGCAATCTCGCAAAGGACGTACATGTCAAGAAAAGAAATGTGAAAATAAGACGATAGATGTAAGAATTGCAACAAGAACATATGTGGAAGATGTGGATTTAAAGTAACTTATTGCCAAAATTGTAACGATACTTAAAATACCAAAGTTAACTTGGAAGTTATTTTTATATTTTGTGAATAAATATAGACTTTTATGCAAACAAATTATGTTAATTAATAAAACCGTTCGAAACAAAATTGAGTTTAATCACAGGTCAATTTGATCGGGGTGGTGGTTGGAGAAATAAGGAATTCTCGGCGGTTTTAGTGTTAAAGATAAGAATAAAAATAAATTGACAATATCTATGGGCGGGAGCGAAAAAACAATGAGATCTTTTTAATCTCCTAACGACCCCCATAGGTGCGCCACTGATTTGCTCTCATATGAAATATAGGGAACAATCCCTTTTAAATGAATTCGCTATTTCGCCTTGTTCCTGATACAGCAAAAAGTGAGTTTTCGGGGGGTAACTTTGAGCGTCGATTAAACCCCCTTAAACCGAAAAAGCAACTCGGTATACTACATCCCTGCAAAATTTTATCAAAATCATAGAGTGACAGTTGCCTACGTTTGCTTGTTAGTTCATTCTTGTTCGTTTTACTGTCATGCCAGGTAACTATTCAAAATAAATTATCAAAAAAAAAATTTCAGTAAAAAATTGCAGTCTTTACGGTACGGGCTGTAACTTGCATGGAAGTCCATAAAATTTTCCTCCGTGATGTATGGACAATCGACACGGTTATAAACGACGCGCCATTATATAAATGTCCGAATACTTAGTCGGCTAATGAAGTCTCTCGTAACAAGGGATAATAATTTATAAGCATTCTTTAATGGACGTCATACGAGCGGCCAATATATACAGGTATATAATGATGGATGGCATATCTATAATGAGGAATGAGGAAGAAAATGTACGCCTAATTTGTAGTTACTTCAGTTGGCTTGTTGCTTTTTAATTTTTATCTTTAATTTAATGCTAGCAAAATGTTATACCTGTAGGATTAAAAATAAGAAGGATATACATAAATTATTCGTTTAATGATTCATGAAAACAATGCATTAGATAACATCGAAATAATTGCCACCGTTACAACTCTCATTCGTTTTTCCTCACGGTCATATGAAAAATAATTTTGAACGTCTTCATTAATTTTACGTCTTACATCTCACACTTATGTCACTTCCAACTGACTGCCGATCATCTCGTCTAAGGGAGAGGGATGTTTTCCTACATTTCGACCATCCTCTGTTATATTAGTCACTCTCTGTCTGCACCCATAACTTGTGTGCCAATTTGTTCTAACACGTATATGTCAGGTTCAATACTCTTCGTGACTTTCTAAGGTCCAGGAACTTCAGTAGAAGTTACGATAAGTTCTGTAACTGTGTACGCGATATGATGACCAAAATCACCAACGATTCTTTGGAATTAGTGCCCGTATTGTCTTCTGCCTTCATCCCCTTCTGGTCTTCGTTTAAAGCTTCCTTATCACATCTGTTTCTTATCATCTTTCATCCTTTTAAAGTCTTCTTCTTACTGTCTTGGTCTCATCGTCTTCGTCTTTACATCTAACACTTATGTCATTTCCTTTTTATTGATTTATTGTTAGTGAATTTTCTTAAATTCTTATCTGTTTCTAATCTAAGCTTTGTAAATGTTTTCAAAGGGAGATCTAAGGTAAGTTAGGATAAGAACGACTTGATGGTAAGTGCATTCCCAATCAGTAACTTCATACATAATCGGTAGAGATGGCTCTAATGCATAGAAGTACTACTACATAAGGTGCTCTTACACCAGCAAGCTTTACAGCAATCACTTGCCCAGCGATTAATGCAGCAATTTGGGCAATTACTTGAGAAAAGTATTCACGTGTTGCTTACATAGCTACACGTTGCTTTCATCGCCGACTACAAGTTGCCATATATCCACTGATTTTGAAAATTCGTCGCAATATTTGTTTCTGTCACGTTTACTTTGTATCTACATCTCTCTTTACCACAGCGTGCGCCACTGACTATACGTTGTCTTTGGTAATTGTGCGCGTGTTTCACATTTATCATCTGTTGCATTGTGCAAAATGTCATCTTCGAATGACGAAAAGATTACCAATTTTATCGATGCTGTTCACTTGCGGCGGTGCTTGTACAAAATATCATCTGAACTCAATTCATTATCATTACACAAAAATTTGAAGCCCGCCAACTTAACCCAAGCAAAATATGGAAACTGATAGATCAGAAAACAAATAAAAATAGTGAAAAAACAGAGAGTTGCAGAAATAGAAACAAGAAGAGGAGAAATGATTAAGGAGCAAGAGCCCTTAGTTTGCCACCCTTTCTAAGTCAATCAAAATTAAGAGTTGCTATTAAGAATTACTGAACATAAATAAATAAATAGAAAATGTTGTTTCCTTTATTTAAACAGATTGTAGACATAATGATAAAATGTAGCGTGTTAATAGATTTATTTTGCTTGCTTTTTTATTAGAAAAGTCTTCGATGACATTGTCAAAACTTATGTCACCTGTTAACTGTTGTTCTATGAAAAGTATCGCTAGGTTTTCCAATCTTAAATCACTCATTGCGGAACAAAGATAATTTTTAATTAGTTTTAATTTGGAAAAAAGCTCCGTTTACAACTAGCGACACTGGTGGCTATTTTGAAAAAAACTCAAACAATGTTATTATGTTGGCAACAGAGTTTTCCAACCTATATTTTTGAATAAATATTAGAAGTTCAAGAGACCCTTGCCCTTTTTTCCAACGTTTTGTTTGTTCTTGTAGAACAGGTGCAGACACAAAATTCTGGATCCCTTTCCTTTCGTTTAAAAGATTAGATGGTAGTAGGAACGAATACTTCGCTGCAAAGACATGTAGTTGCTCAAAACGTACTTTTAAAATATTTCCTTTTGTATTTCTTCTTTTATAGATAGCCCCACGTTTCGCGAATTTTTGCCACTCATGATTTCTTTCCTTCTAACTCGATGCACAATATTTCAGTTTCTTAGCTATTGTAACTGCGTTTTGCACTAGCGTCTCCCTTTTTCCATTGAAATGCATTTGTTAAGAATTCGCTAGGATTCGCTAGGATGCATACTTATTATAATCATTGGTTCTGTTGCTTATAACATTAGAACATCATTATATTATCTATTTTTATATAATTTAGACAATAATATAAAAAAATACCGCCCCAAAATATGTGCCGCCTGGGGCGGATCGCCTCCCTCTAGGTTCGTTATTGAGCTATAGATAGTTAATTAAATAAATAGCTATTTCGCGAATATAGGTAAAGAGCTGGCTAGAAAGCAACAAAAATAAGATTCTAAGTCAGTGGCAACTACAACCAAAAAGCAAATAAAAACAGCGATAGATGAAGAAATACGAAACATCATAAACGAATTGCGAAAAAATAAACCCTCCGGATTTGATAAAATTACAAACAACATATTGAAAGAAAACAAAAAAAAATAACGCAAATAATTACGAAATTAATATATAACGAACTGGAAGAAGGTACCTACCCAGATTATCTAAAGAAAATCATTATAATCCCTATACACAAAAAACTAAGGGAAAACAACCACAGAATTACAGACCAATGTCTGCATTAAACAAAATAATAAAAAAATATATAGAAAAAAAATTACAAAGCATCTCAACTTACACCAAGTAATTGTAAAACAAAAATATGCTTTCCAAAACATTTCAGGCAAATTATCAGCAGTATACGATCTTGTTAACAACGTGAAACATAAACCTGACGAAAAAGAAACTGTAGTGGCGGTTTTCCTGGACATGAAGAAAGCTTTTGATGCAGTTTCTAAAACGAACATCATCACCAAAATGGAAAAAAATTGCATATCCAAGCAAATTCCTTATACTAATAGCTAATAAGTACATGCCTACAAAACAACAATAACAAGAATCAGTAATATAGAAACCCAAGAAAAATACACTGAATATGGCATCCCGCAAGGAGGGAATCTACCACCAACTTTATACATAATATACACAAATGATCTTTGGGAAAAACAACTAAGTGAAAAACTATATACATATATACACAGATGATACGTGTACTGTATATTTCAGCAAGAATCAAACCACTTTACAGAAGAGAGACAACGACCTTAAAGAAATTGTAAACTGTTACTTCAATAACCTGCTAACCATAAGTGAACAAAAGACTGAATATATCGTCGGTTTACTTCTAAAATCTCCTAAGTCCGTTTTGAGGTCACCTTTGAGGTTTCAATGTTTTTAAATTAGATATAACAGCATCAACGACCCTGCAAAACCTAAATATACGTCGATTGTAGTGTCATTTATTATTAAATTTCTTAACCTCCAGAATCCGATATGTTTTAAAAACTTCTACTAAAACTAAAACCTCCTGTCTCGTTTCTAACGTATTCAGCCGTGCTCTTAGTAAATTAGTAGTATTCAGGGATTCAATTCAATCTGAAGTGCAGACATGGATAATTTCAACAATACGAAGGTGAGTAGAATCTAGAAGAAGAATTTTAATGCGAAAACTTCCTAAGACCGGTAAAGATATTTTAATTTTCAATAATCTTGTTGATAGTAGTAGGGATCTCTTGCTAAGTCATTTAATTAAATATCTCTCAAAAGACATATTTTTTGATAATGAAATTCTGAATTTTTAGATGTAAGCTGACGATATGATCTTCAACAACACCAAGCAATATATCCAACTAAGCATAAAGGTCAACAAAGCACAAATCAATGAGACACAAGCATTTAAATATCTAGGACTAAGATTGGCCCATAGTTTAAAGTTGGATACGTACGTTGAGGAATTAGCTAAACATAACAACAGGACAATCGCTGCAGTAGTAAAAATAAAGAATTATCTAACAGATAAACTAAAAAACAATTTTACTATGCAATGTTTATGTCTAAAATAAGTTACTTATTAATAACGTAAGGAAACACGAGCAAGAAAAAGAATAAAATCCAATGGCAACAAAATAGAATTTCAAAAATATTATAGAAAAACAAATCATGAAAAAGTAAAACAACTAGACACAGAAAGAACAATTCTACTGAATGAACTATTAATCCTACATAAAATAAACAAAAATGAAATTAAAATTAATATAGAAATACATACACACATATGAGGCAAGGAGAAAATTAGACATAAGAACAGAAACATTTACACACACGAACACTAACAACAGGAGCAATGAGATACAATGCACTTCCAAAAGAAACCAAAAATTTACAATATAAAGGATATAAAGAAAATGAAACTAATACTTCTGAAAAAGCAAACACCTTAAACAAACTATAGAAGATAGTAGGAATAATGAAGAATGAATGTATCTCAATACTATTAGTCCGAGATAGAAAACGAACCCGGAAAGTCACGTGGGGAAGAGGAGTGGACGAGCGAACAATATGCATGTGTACATGTTACGCCAAATAAGCGAAATTGCTTATTACGTGAAATACGCAAAATTTCAAAACTTCCTGACATCGGCAGCGGCTTTGCCTAATACACGTAATTGGCAATATTATTGCCGCTTTCGTGTAGTAGTCAATAACAAACGAAAACGCGAAAACGGCAAAAACATGCAAGCAATTGAGGCTATATTGATCTTATCGAACATTCTTACAGTGCAAAAGTCAGCTTTCAAAATACCAAGTAAGAGATAATAGCGACCTTAAATAAACCGCAGCAGCACTAAAAAATACAACTTTTGTAGGTATGATATGCTTCAAAAGATTATTATTATTACTGCTCGGTTTCTTAACACGCTAGAAATTTCAATGTGTATCTGGCGTTTAGAAACTAATGAGCCTTATAAAACAATTTATAGAACAATGAGAAAGATGCACGGAAAAAACAAAGAAAATATCGACTGGAGGTCTAGTAATACGTCCAATAACAGTTAACAACTTGAATTAAAGGATTCAAGTTGACTTTGATTTCCAAAATTTGCCTGATCGGCCATATAAATTCATTTTGCATTATAAAGAACATTTAACCAAGTACAGTGTTTTAAGACCGCTTACTTGTAGCTGTAGAAGTTGCCAAGGAATTGTTTAAAATTTGTTTGTTCTTCGGTACCCCACATGTTTTTTAGTCAGATAACGGATGTGAATTTATGCCAAATATTATTTGCGAATTAGCAAGTTTGTGGCCGGAATTAGTGCTAGTCAACGGTAGACCTAGACATCCGCAGAGCCAAGCCTCAGTACAACGAAGCAATCAAACATTAAAAGATTCCTTAATCGCTTGGATGCGCGATAATAATACATCATCTTGGACTAGATGACTGGGGTTTGTACAGTGAGGAATTAATACAACTTACCATGAAGCTATCAAAATGGAACCGTATAAGACTTTGTTTGGCCAAAAGCCAGAAATTGGATTAAGCCCCAAGGTTCCACGAGAATTTCTAGAACGTATTTCAAGGGGAATTTTGGAAGAAAACATAATAAACTTGATAAATTCTAATAACATTGGGAACACAACCAGTGACGATATTGCTGAACCGAATGAGAATACGGGGATACCTTTCTGTGATCCTAATATTGAAAATGAAATAGCTCTAAGTTTGATAGCACTGCAAGATAATGGAATTGGTACTATACCGGAAGACGTAGAATCTCACGAAAATGAACCTTTGTCAGTAACAGCTACTTTGAAAGTGCCACCTGTGATCTCTATAACTGAAGAAGTTCATCCAACTGTTAAAAGTGAACCACCCTTGCCAGAAACATCTACGTTCGAGCAGCCTCCTGGCATCTCTGCAACTGAAAAAGTTCATCCGGCTCTTTAATGTAGAAATATATCATCTGAAAGCATGCTACTTCAAGCACAGGAAATGGTTGAAACATCTAACAAAAGATTGTGTAAATTGAAAGTTGAAGACAACGTATGTATTGGTGGGGATTAGCCAATTCGATAAAGGTGATCCTACAAATTTAATTGGTGTTATTATGGAAGAAAATGACGATAAATTTGGAGTTGGCACTAGAAAAAGGATTATAAATACTTGGCTTGAAAGAAATAGCGTACAGTTATCGAAATTCGAACAACTTAAGATGGAACATAATGAGGCGACAATAAGAACGCAAGTTAGATTACCTTCTATTAGTAATGAACAGGGATGTAAAAGATGTATGTGTATTGCTGGCTTTAAAAATAAGAAATGTTAATGTTTTAAAAGCGATTATAAACGCAGTTTGGTTTGCCACACTGGTACAGTTTGCAAAAATAACGATTCAACATGAAGCGTAGTACGTTCGTATAAATTTTGTTATGTTGTTTAAAGTTTTTATCGTGGTTTCATAATAGAATTTAGATTCGTTTATATATTTTTGTCATAATCTTACTATACACGTGTATTTTTTATTCCACATATTATATTGAATAAAGGATATTTTTATGTTATAGACTTATTCTTTTCTAGCTTTCCCGGTTTTACGAAGCAGGCAATATATGTTTTAGGCAAATCCGCTGCCGATGTCGGGAAATAGGCAAAATTTTGCATATTTCACGTAATAGGCAATTCGCTTATTCGGCGTAACATACACTGTGTCCCCGGATGGAGTTGACAAGAGGAAACAAATTTTTCTTATTGATTTTACGACAAAAAGGCATTCTTTATAAAAAGTTCTGCTTGTTGAATAAATACGTTTACCATCAGAAAATCTAAGATTAAATGTACAGAATGTCCATAAATTAAGATAACATGAAAATGCTTCTAGAGAAAAGTATCAGTTATAATTTTTTGTGTTAAAATACAAAATTTCAAGTCTAAATTTAGATTGTTATGATTGTATGTTGTTAAGTTTAATTAAGATAACTTGTTATCTTAGATAACGTGTTATCATGAATGTAATGTAGATAATAGTAATTTAATCTTGTCGATCACAGTTTGCTGTGGTGTCAAATAATATTGAACTGTAAAGCGTCATTAGGTGAAGATTTTTCAATTCAGTTATTTCCCGTTGGTTTTACAAAATGTTAACCATTGAAGAACGTATTTAATTGGTTAAATGTTATGGCATTGGAAACGTATCTTATCGATATGCTATAGACATGTTTCATGAAAGATTCCCAAACGCTGCGGTATCGCGCGAAGCACTGCACAAACTTGTAAATAAATTTGATTTAACTGGATCTGTAGTGACTGTTAAGAAACCCAAGAAAAAATACAACGAAGACGGTACGGCTACAATTTTGGCATTAGATTCAGTGATAGAAACACCAAAGTTATCTTTACGGAAACGATCACAAAGACTGCATATTAGTAAAACTCATTTGCAAAGAATTTATGGAGAAAACAAAGTTCAGCCGTTTAAACCAAAGCTCCGAAATACCCTTGAAAATGGAGATGAAGAGAAGCGATTGGATTTTTGTTTATGGGTTGGTGAGAATTATCTCGTAAATACACGTTTTCACAGAATGATCTTTTTTACTGATGAAGCAACCATCTGCACCAACGGTCACGTTTCGTCACAAAACAGTCGCCATTGGGCTTTCAAAATCCAAACTACGTCGTTCAAAAACGAAGTCAACGTTATAGAAGAGTGAATGTTTGGTGCGGAACTTTTTACGATCGAATCGTTGGTCCATATTTTATTGACGAGAATTTGAATCAACATGTTTTTGTACGTCTTTCGGAAACGTATGTATTACTGTTTCTAGATAATTTACCGCTAGAAATGCGACGTACATTTTTTGGCAACAAGACGGGTGCCCTGCTCATTCAACGCTTTTGGTACGGCAGTGGTTGACAGATCAGTTCGGAAAAAGATGGATGGGAAGATTTGGACCAATAGATTTTCCCGCTAGATCGCCTGACGTCACCTATCGATTTTTTTATGGGGTACTTTAAAACAAAAAGTTTACGTAGATGACCTGCCGCATGATCGAGAAATATTAAAAGCACGAATACAGGACACGGTGAATGAAATAAATGAACCACACACCATACGTAAAGTCTATGGTGAATTCATCAAAAGGATTGAGATATGTGTGGAAGTTGGAGGTGATCATGTAGAATAATTTTTGTTGGCTTTCTTAATTGATTGAAATTTTGTATTTAAACTAAGAAAATTCAATAAATGATACTTTTCTCTTGAAGCATTTTCATGTTATCTTAATTTATGGACATTTTGTACATTTAATCTGAGATTTTCTGATGGTAAACGTATTTATTCAATAAGCAGAACTTTTTATAAAGAATGACTTTTTGTCGTAAAATCAATAAGAAAAATTTGTTTCCTCTTGTCAACTCCATCTGGGGACACAGTGTATATACTCTTTATACCTTATATGGAGATTATAAACTTACCAAGAAAGTCTTATGATTTCCTTGTTTATTTCTTCCATGCTCCTATCTGAATATAATATTTTATTCTAATTAGAATAAATGGGAAATAGATAGATGGATAGGTATTGTTGATATTGGCCTTGGTACTGTGCCATTAGCCACTTAGGTAATTTATATATGTACACATATATATAAAGACACAAAACCTAACAACCCGAACGGACACCAGGGCTAACATGAGACACGCTTCACACCCGGGGCCGATCGGGTGACTAAAATAGACACACACAGGTAGGCCATCGGTAGGAAAGGATAAACCCACAAAGCACAGATCACATGAGGAACTTAACTAAATAATAACACGTAAATTACACATATGTTTGTAGATTAAACAGTTCACATCCTCTCTATCTATTAAAGAATTGATATTAATTGGAAGCTGAATATTGATATTAAGCAAGTCGATGACAAACGAGTTGATTTTTTCTGTATGCTTTTTTGCATCCCAAAATGATATGATTGGTTTCTCCGTATTCGGTCTCGCAGAAGGTACATTTGTCACTATCAGAAATGTGGATTTTATGAAGGTGAGCAGGAAATCTTCCATGATTAAAAGATAATCTTAGAATTTGTGACATCATATTTCTTTTAAAAGTCGCTTTATTGTACCAACGGTTATTTGTAATGTTGGGGTACAGCATACAGTAGTTGGTAGGGTTTCCCTTATATACGAGACGTGTCCGGGAACAAAAGTACATTCCTGCGCATGTGCATGATATCGCGTGATTTTAACCCTACAATCAAGTCGTCCTATTGTGACATCATTTCACTCAATGTTAGTGGGTCGTTTATTTTGTTCCGATCAGTACTTTGGAAATTATTGCGATAATAATGGAGCCTCCTCTGTCAAAATGCGTCTCACTGGAAGTTCGTGCAATCATTCGCTACTTTTGTGTGGTAATGAAGGAATCGCCGACCGCAATTCGCCGAAGAATTTTCGAAGCTTATGGTAAGGTTATGTCACGCAAGCAAGTGTTGATTTGGTATTCAGAGTTTCGAAACGGTCGGACAAACTTAGATGATTTTCCAAGATTTGGAAGACCGAGAACGTCTCTGACCGACCGAAACATCCAGCGGGTTCAAGAACTCATCATCACCGACAGACGTTTGACAATTCGAGAAATGGCATCCGAACTGTACATTCCGAAGACGGTAATCCACGACATTATCCACAACAAGCTTGACTACCGAAAAGTCTCTGCACGATGGGTGCCTAAGCATCTCACGGATGCGCATAAGGAAGCGAGACTTGCATGCTCTTTGGAAAACCTGTAACGTTACCATAGCGACCCCTCGTTTCTTATGGATATTGTAACCGGAGATGAGATGTGGGTTCATCACACGACGCCTGAGAGCAAAGTTCAAAGTATAGCATGGAAACATCCCGACAGTCCTCCTCCCAAAAAATTTCGCGTTACTCCATCGGCTGAAAAAGTCCTTCCTACAATTTTTTGGGTTTGCAAAGGCGTCCTTCTACTTCAGTTTAAGCGTTATGGCGAAACTGTAAATTCAGCAGCATACTGCGAAACCCTGATTTCTATACCAAGGGTATGTTAGACCTCGTCCGCAGATGGGACAAGTGCCTCAATCGGCTTGGTGACTACGTTGAAAAATAGTTTAAGGACCGCGCTTTCATCTTGTAATACGCTTTTTATTTTTTAATAAATTTATTTGTATCTTCTAAGCGAGTGTACCTTTGTTCCCGAACACGTCTCGTATATTCGTATAATGGTTTTGCCAATCTTTGTGCAAATTACTTCTGAGTTCAGCTAAAAAGTCAGAATGTGGTAGTAAGACGCCTTCTAAAGTGTCCTCGTGACTGCATGCTGCTTTTGCTAGTCTATCTACCTCTTCATTAAACGAAATTCTCAAATGTCCTTTTATCCAAATATATGTTACAGACTTGCCACGTTGTCTTCGACTGAAGTCTAACAACAGCATTTCTCCGATAAGCGGGGATGATGAGAAATTAAAATTTTTGCCCGCTTTTGGAATCAGAGAAGATGATAAAGTTGTTACTTTCTCCCTGGGGTATGGTTTCCATCGCTTTTTTAATTGCTGTTGCTTCCACCGTAAAAACGCTGGCTTTTATCTCTGGAATAAAGAACGCACATCCAACACCTGCGCTACTTTTCGCCCCGTCTGTGTATATATGAGTATCTTGAAAAAATGAGAAATATAATATATCTTTATTTTCTAAACATTAAATCGAAATCATCATATTTATCTGATGTGTACTACAACCTGTTTGCGGATGTCACTGCATAACACGTCAATATACGTAGTTATCTACTAGCAGAGGTCATAAAAAAAAAACTCGAAATAATCAGTCTATTAAGTTTAATAAAAAGGCAAATTGCAAAATAATTAATAGCACAAAAAACTGTGATTATTACATCAAGAACATAGCAAAACAAAAGCAATATGTCAAATAAGCTTTGGCCATGCCAAAACGTCATTGATCTTATCGTGAAGGATACCTGCAAAGCATAACAATCTATTCGTCGTTAGCATTTCGTCAGAGCTGAAGCCAAAACCGCTAGGACCATGATGGTTGCCTTACAGTAAATATTCCTTTTGTTTTTCTTTAAATGGATATATACCTTGGATGAATACAGGGCACATATACCATGTAAATGTAGCGTGTAGAATCGGAGGTGTACCACCGTTTCTCGTGTTGTTATTTCGTTTTTCTACGTCTTCCGTTTCCCGCTTTATTTCCAGTTACATACTCATAATTACCCACATAAAATCGGCTATTCGTCGTCGAATGCCATGTCGCAGCCGTGGATGTAGAGTACCTATGTAGCTTCCACTATACGTCCATGTGAGTATACAACGCTTATATAAGGGTTATATACTTTATATGCATGTGCTTATGTAGGTAGGTAGGTAAGTACTATATAGCTGACATGAGCTACGTTGCCATGCTCGATTATGGATGAAATACTAGTGGCGTGGGGCTTATACCGCATAGTGATGGTAGTGCGGTACCTACACTAAACATCTACACGGTGACTTGAATTGATTTTCTCCTTTATTCGAATGTGAAATATGGTGTTTGCCCAGCTGAATATTAAATAACTTGAGACGTGTATACAGTGGCTTTCAAAAAAGTTCGCAATAACAATGATGGAATTATTTGAGATACCGTTTTTATGTTTCAATTAGTTAGCGATTGGCTAATTTCGAAACTGACGTGCTCGATTCTTTATTTGTTCAGATCTAGTTGTTAGCAACTGTTCACAAATCAAATCTAGGGTGTGGTTCGATGATAAATGTCATGGGGTGGAAGACGAAGAACATGTTTATTTGCGGGATACATGAATACAAGAAATTTATTTTTGTTGGATTATGTTTACCAAAATCATAGTTGCTGTTTCTTTTCCAGTATTAAGTTGGATATCCCAACGCAAATTAATGTAGACCTGGGTACTTCGAGCTAGGAGGATGGGTCAATATGTCCGTGCCTTTTCGAATGAGAGATGGTTTTTTCGGCAAAAAAACGCTTTAGTTCTCCTTTTAGCTCCTTTTAGCTCTACATTTTGTCCAACGTTTCTCCAATTTTTTGATCCCTTCCAAATAACAAGATTTATTGAGGCTTTCAAAATAAGCGTTTGTTTGAGCGATGATTTCATCGTTGGAACCAAATCTGTTTCCGTCCAGCCATTTCTTCAAATTTGGAAAGAGGAAATGGTCACGGGGGGCTAAATCCGGAGAATATGGTGGGCGGGGAAGCAATTGGTACCCCAATATGTGAAACTTCGTCATGGCGACTACGCACGTATGCACCCGTGCATTGTCTTGAAGATCCTTTCTGAAGGCAATCGATGTGGATTATGTCGCGTGCATCCTAAAAAACTGTCGCCATGACCTTGTTGGCCGACAGACCCACCTTAGCCTTTTTCGGCACCGATTTCTCCCGGAGAAATCCACTGTTTCGAATGCTGTTTCGTCTCTGGTGTGTTGTGGTATATCCATGTTTCGTCAACGGTTATGAAACGGCGCAAAAACTCATCCAGATTACGGTTAAACAACATCAAGCACTCCTTCGAAGTTGTCACTCGATCGCGTTTGTGATCAGTTGTGAGCAAACGCGGCACCCATCTTGCGAATAGCTTTCTCATACGCAAGTGACCATTCAAAATCGAAACCACTGAGCCATGTGATATGTCTATGGCTTCTATAATCTCGTGCACTTTCAATGTCCGATCGATCAACACCATATTGTGGATTTTTTCGATTGTTTCGCGTGTAGTGACCTCAATTGGGCGTTTAGAACGTTCGGCGTCATTAATGCTTGTACGACCACAATGAAATTCAGTAAACCACTTCTTTACCATTGATTCTGATGGTGCAGAGTCCCCATAGTATTTATCAAGTTTAGCTTTGGTTTGAGTGATGGTTTTTATCCGCAAAATATAATGTTTTATGAGCACATGAAGTTCACGTTTTTCCGTTTTCGCCAAAATGCTCGACATTGTCTACCTTCAATGGCTGTCAAACTTTAACTTAAATGACGAAGCTTTCTCAAACTTTGACAGTAGTGTATTGACAGATGGTGGTTGACGGGGGCAGTGTTACTTCTCAATTTTCAACGCGGAAAATTGAAAGTCATGGACATATTGATCCACCCTCGTATGGGGCATGTTGATCCAATAGTATGCTAGCATTTTTTAAAGACTTTCGCTGAAGCTAACAGTAATTTTTTCGTATGCATCTAGGTAACTCTAGCACACATTAGAGTAGATTTTAGGGCAGAAATTCTTTCATTTTCTTAACGTAAACGAAATATATAACAATAATGACGACAAGAACAGCGATTCTGTTTTCCACATTAAAGGACAACTACTAGAAAAAGTATCAACATACGAATATTTGGGGAGCAACGACAGAAGACGGAAAAATGGATACAGACATAAATAATAATATAAGGAAAACAAATAGCATATATTGTACCATAAATAGAACAATTCTTGGAAAATATCAACATTGACAAACGCAAGTAAATCTTGGCCAACACAAAAGGAACATGAAGGCAAAATAGTAGCAGCAGAAATGAAATTTCTTAGAAAAATAACTGGGAAAAAATGGGACGGTACACAATGAACAAATAAGACAAACAGCTACTCAGAATCAGTAACCACCAAGATTGAGAAAAAAAAACTAAATTGGTATGGTCATATAATAAGGATGGAACATAATGCAATGGTTAAAATGGTACTTGAAGCAAGAAGCACAGATAAATGAAAGAAAGGCCTAAGAAGAATTGGAATGAAAGAATAGAAGAAAGAGAACGAAAGAAGGGGAAGATTTTATTGGGATTAGAAAACACTGGAGACCGGAAAGCATGAAGGGAATGGATCAATCATTGACACCGCAGCTAACGCATCCGACACCTATAATGGGCAGTAGGATTGACAAAAAGAAGAAGGTCCACTGTACTTCACTCTCCTTTAATAGAAGGAAGAATAGGTACGGTTAGAGAAGTTATTTCTTCATCTTTATATAATTGCTATGTTTTCTTATATCATACGTCAAATTAACAAAAATCTGATGTCTGCGAATACAATAAAACACGAAGGAGTATGGCGGTTGTTAGGAACTAACACTGTCACTAACTGTCGGGATGACGACCAAAGTCTCAGAAAAAATGTAACTTAAATTTCACCAATTTCACGGCTTGCCGGACGGGCGTGCTAACCACTACACCACGGGGGCCTTGATGCCAGCAACGTTCACCTTTTAATACCTGGTTATTATTTTTATCTGCAAATGTATCATAATATTTTGACAGACAATTTTTAATTCTTACATGCCAAATACACTAATTAATTAATATATTTTGGTTTCCGCTGGTGTATTATGAAAATCTGTATCTATGGATGAATTATGCAAATCTGTAATTTCCTTGGAAGTGCATATTAATTAATATACACTTCCAAGGTGCTTGGCATGTAAGAATTGAAAATTATCTGTCGAAATACTATATATGGCATCAAGGTCCTCGTGGTGTAGTGATTAGCACGACCGTCCGTCAAGCGTGAGGTGTCAAATTCGATTTCTTACCGAGACGAGGTTTTTTCAAGTAAAGACAAATGCCGTTTTCAAACAAAAAGTTGCAATAAAAACGCTACAACGCGTGCATATATTCGCTATATTTACCCAACATTTTTATTTGTTAACATAGAATATTGATTTCTAAATTTCACCTGTGTCGGGTGTGAGTCACAGGTACACTCTTTATTTATAATACGCGGTCCATACAACTGATTCTGTCAAAGATTACAAATTGTAATGACAGAAATTCAGGAGCGCCATTGTGTTTCCTCCAGCAACATACTTCTTTTTTGAATGATTATGTAGTACCTACATAGTACCTTTAACCAGTTAATGAAGATTCACATTGTCCAAGTATTCTCATTTAGTTATAATACTGAACATACTGTAAAGCTCAGCGAACTTCGTCATCAGGACATAGCCAAGTTGGAAGAAGGATACCAAGGTGTCAATGCTGCCTGATTATTGTTGCACGCTCATCAGAGATACCCCCTCGTCAATTACAAACGGCAGGCCAAAAAAAAGCAAAAGTCCTAAGTAGGTTCAGGTATTCTTAACATATATTATAAATCTACATTTTTTTGTAAAAAATGCGTACTCGTTACAAATAAACCGTAGCCAATTCAGCTTTTTCTTAGTCCTAATCGTATTTAGTATATTGAATTCATTAAGAAATGAAATATTTTGATCTCAGAAGCGTAAAGTTTTCGAAATTTTGTTGCCCAATGTTATCTAAGAAATGGTAAGTCTATTTGACAAGTTAGTCCGATATAATTATTACTTATCCGGTTCAATAATTTTCAACACCATTGTATGCCGGACAAGCGGATTGAATGATGGTAAAGCACGGTAAAACACGGCATTCTTTAACTGTGTATATACACAATATACATTGTACACGCCACCCTCTCCTCGCCGATCGTCCGCGCGGCTTTGGAGCTTGTCTTCTGTCTGTGTGACTGTCGTAACTGACTGTACAAAACCCGATACCGCAACAGCGCGGGCCTTTCTGTAATAACCGCGCGGTTTCGGACCGGCGACGACAACGGACATTGTTCACATTTCCATCCTGACTGTACGGTACCCGCCCATATTCCTTGCATAACCTCACGAGTTGGAAGAGAAAAGAATAATTCCGTAACGCCCATCGGACATGTATACCTCACATCGATCCGTTCGCCGGCAAAAATGCGCTCTAAAATCGGTCGGCATTACGGCCGAGAACTGTATGAAACGGACGGTGCACGCACTTCACGGCGGCTTCGGTTTGCGTCGTTTACATTTCGATGTTTTCAAATTGCTTTTGGGCAAAACGGCGTATAGAAGTCGACGGGACCGCGTGCAACAGCACAACAACATAACAACGACTACGGCGAGTAAAACAAGAGAATTACAAAGAAAAGAAAGACAAAAAAACGGGAAAAAGAAGAAACAAAGAGAACAGAAGAATAAGAAAAGTCGACGATGTTAAACGATGGACACGAAAGCTGGACGGTGTGGTATAATAACGCGAAAACAATGTGGAAGATAGCTGCAATGATAGCGATTATTAACGTTAACAAGGAACAGTTTAAATAGGGAACAATAAAAGGAGGAATGGGTCTTCTTTAAGTTAGATACTGTAAAAGTTATCCATTTAAACACCCTAATTAATGCACACTTTTTTCGTATTTCCTATCTATTTTTGGTGTTATACATGGACTTGCGTTAAGATTACGTTTAGCTTTAAAAAGCAACATCATAAAGAAAAGAGTTGCACATTTCTGCGCACATTTTGAAACACTTCTCCTTGGATGAAATTTAATTGAAAAAAGTTAACAATGCGAATAAAGCTAACATTTTCTTGGATAAAACATCTTTTGCCCACTGCAACGATAATCAACGGAAAAACAATTATATTAATTGATTTAAAAATTAAATCATTTTAAAATTAATTTCTCACTACCAATATAATTCTACAAGCAGGGTAGTAAAAACTCGACTATGAAAGCGTGTGGCGTTCCTTAGAACCTACCGTTTAATTTAGGCATAAAACGGTTGAAAAAGGACATAGCAACAGATGGTGTCAATTTGATAATCTTCTATCACACACAAGGTGTAAAAGATGTCCCAACAGGAGCGGAAAATTAAAATTTTAAATAAATCACAGTTTTCTTGGGAAAACACCGAAATTTTGATTTAAACATGTGGGAATTATACAGGATGGTGTACCACATTCCCGTCGGTTTACATACGAAAAACGGCAAAACATTTTAAAAAAATGTTTGTTAAGAGCCATGTAGGTTCATTGGAAGCAAGTTTTAAAGTTGTTTTAATATATACAGGCTGACTCAAAAAGGAGTTACACACCAAAGTTGTGAGAATTTAAATGTACTTTGTATATTATTACATATTTTGATAGTGCGGGCAAGTTACTGTTATGTTTCCTATACCTAACTCAGGCCGTTTTTGAGACATTTAGCTATTCTTAAAAATGTATACCAAAATTTAAGACGCGCCCCTGCCTTAATAGTATTTCAATTGCGTTCTTTTGACGAAATTTTCAATCGCGGTTTGGCATAACCGTGGCTGGATTTCAGTGAAACAGCGCTAAATGTTGACATATACTTTTGACCTCAGAAAAAGAAGTCCAAAGGCGTTAAATCGCGTGATCTAGGCGGCCAATTCTGGTCGCCCAAAGCTGCGATTACACAACCAAGGAGTGTCTCGTGCAATAATGGTATTATTTCACATGATGTGTGGCAAGTGGCACCGTCCTGTTGGAACCACATGTCTTCAATATCTACGCACAAAAAAACTTTATAACTAAAAAGGAGTTTGAATAGTCCTGTGTCCAGACTCTTACTTTGTTCTGACGGGAAATTGTCGCTTGAGCCATTGTAGAGACTTTAGGAGAGTCACAACAAAAGAAATACAAATACAATCAATAGAATGTACACTAAAGCAATAAAGGCGTTAATTCAAGACTAAGGAAAGTTCTTAAAATATTAATTTTATTGTTTAAACAAACTGCAATGAATGAATAAACGACACTTAAATAAATTTGTATCACACTCAGTGTGACCTATTTGAAATGGAAGCACCCCTGTAGAACTTATATTTTGCCCTGAAATGAAACCATTTTTTTTAATACATCGTGGGTCGAAAGGTCTACTTCTACACAAAATTTCAGAAGTTCATCCAAATTTTCAAGGTACACTATAATTATTTTTCGAGGTCGAAGATGGAAAAATTTTATTAATGGTTTTTTATTAAAAAGATCTATGAGAGAATCATTTTTCAAACTTTTCTTGTTTCGTAAATCCGATCTTACAAAATATACTGACCAAGGTAGATCAACATATATATAAAAAAAACAACTATCAACCCCTCAACTATTAATGAAGTTAATGAACAATTATGCAGTAACTGTCAATGTCACACCGTGCATTTGACTTAATTTATGAGTTATTAGTAGAGCAACGCAAACTGCGCTGAAAGCCAGTGGCTGACGCATAAAAGAGAAAAGAATTAAATCGGAGTTGCAAGATAAAAAACTGTGGTTATGTGTGGACGAAGCAACAGATCGTAAAAAACATTCTGTGGTTAATGTAATGGTACGCACAATGGAACCACATCGACCGTCACCCTCAATTTTACTAGCTTCCAGACGAATACAACAATGCACTGCCGAAATAATTTCAATGTTGGTGTTAAATACATTGGAAAAGTTTGAACTTTCAAGAAATCAACTGTTGATGTTTGTGAGTGATGGTGCCGCAAACATGCTTGCTGTAGGTCGGTCTCTTAAAAAACATTGTGCTAACTTGTTGCATATTACATGTAAAATTCATACTCTCAGTCTCGTAGCAGATAGTATCAGAAAATGTTATCCCGAGGTAGACGCTCTAATAGCACATACAAAAGCTGTGTTTGTAAAATCCCCAAAACGTATTTGGGAATTTTATAGACTATGCCCCGGTATTCCTAAACCACCGCAACCTATTTTTACTTGTTGGGGAACATGGCTAGAGGCTGCATTTTATTATCTTAAATATTTTGAGAATATAAAGAACGTGATTTTAGAATTCGACCCAAAAGAAGCTGCGGTTGTCAAGGTAAGCCGCTTGAAATTTCAGGATAGTCAAGTTAAAACAGATTTGGAAATTATTCAGAACAATTACGTGGGACTAGCGGATGCGATAGAAAAACTACAAAATTCTTCGGTGTCGTTAGTGGAATCTTTGCAAATAGTGCAACATATTCACGCACAGCTATGCGCGATAGAAGACGCAAGAAATATTTGTTTTAGAAAGGTTTGGAGGTGTTTTAGATAAAGACTCTGATTTTGGCACATTAAGACAAATTTGTGAAGGTGCGTCAACAGAACCGTTAAGTTATTTGAAAGATTATTTTACTTACGCAAATATTACGTCACTAGATGTAGAACGTTCGTTTTTGTCATACAAAAACACTTTTTCTTCACGCCGCACTCACTTTGCCGAAACAACTTTGGAAACATATCTAATGTTACAAATATTAAATAGACATTATCCACTTTGTGATTTCACGGAGGACTCTTAAAACGATAAGTGTTTGAGCACGTGTCACATTTAATTTATTTTGTGTAAACTTTTATGCGTCCGCCACTGGCTTTCAGCGCAGTTGCGTTGCTCTAGTTATTAGTTTTGACGTCATAGCTCACTTTTTATTTTACTTAAATTACATATATGTTTTGGATGAAATAGCAAATACTGTTAACAATTGAAACATTTTTTTAAAAGATACTGCAATATATAAATGCACTAAATAATCTAGCTATAGTATTACATAGTTCTTTAAATTTTGTAATTTAGTAGATGTATTGGTACATTCATTTTTGTAAATGTAATTGATTTTTTAAAAAAGGTTGTTTGTAACTTTGTGGCATTTAATAATAAGTTTACTTGTTTTTTTTTTAATAAATTTTGATCTACCTTGGTCATAGATGCTGTAAGAAGCGGATTTATGAAATAATGCACTTCAAGGCCAGTCAGATTTTTAATTAAAAAAATGCTAATAAAATTTTACTATTTTCGATCACAAAAGATACTCACAGTGTGCCTTGAAAATTTAGATGAACTTCTGAAATTTTGTGTAAAAATAAACCTTTTGATCCACTATGTGCTAAAAAAAAATTGGTTTCCTTTTAATGTTTCTACAATGGGTCACACTGTATAAAAGAATGAAGTAAGTATATACAATAAAAAATAGATAACACAAACAGTTAACAGTTATTTTAAATAGAACTAAAATAAAATTAATAAAATCCCAAACAGTAAATTAAATAACTAATAAAGCGGGCGTATGCATAATACATTTGCCGTGGTGACGGCACTGATATCGCTTACCCACCACCGCTCCACGCAAAGTCACCGAAAATGTGGGCCTGTCTATTAATCATAGACCTAACCCTTTTTTACTACCTCATATTTATTTAATACCTATAAGATCCGCTCTTATACTCTTTGCCGGTCCATATAGAGTTGCCGCGTATAGCTACTATTTAAATGTAGTCTTTCCTCAACATTTAGGCGCTAATGTAAGAAACATAATGAACGGCTTTCGAGCCACAGCGTTGCTAAAATTCCCTCGCTTTCGGTTTCGATTCGTTCGCGGCGCAAAAATTCGAAAGATCGAAAGCGCCTGGAGACAACGAACTGGGCATATACGCGCAAAACAATGCCCCATCAAAATTTCTTCGCGACGACGAAGAATCGGCTCCTCTCCGACCTGGAAAAAAGGCGGACACACGACAGGCAGCTCTAAGAGCCGCCGCGGCAACTTATCACGTACAAAAGTAATACTGCATATACGCTTGAACCGTTCTAAGAAGAAAGAAGTCGGGAGAAAATTAAAAACTGAAATTCTAGTCGGTTTTCATTACATTGCTGGCGAGCTTTTAGCCTCGGGAACGAGATTTTTATAATGAACTTTTCAGCTCTCGGAATAAAGGGTCTTCTATTGTCGCGACATCTTGGAAGACTGGAAGCTAACTATACTGGTTGTTGCGCTTTTTCGTTATTTTTATATACGCTGACGGAAGAAAACTGAAGGATAACTGAAATATCAACGATTAAGAGCTATTTCAACTATTGCGCTTTATAGGTTTAAGGATACCACTCTCATGTAACAATTAAATCTTTCTTTTTCAATTCCCACAATTTTACAAATATCTTGTCTCTTTCTCGTATTATATGGTGACTAACAAGGAAACACAGAAGTGTATCTCGCCGATTTAAATGAAACCTTGTGGATTTATAGACCGATCTAGTGTAAGAACAACAGAAACTATCTTAGCTGCCCAATCGGCCACTGGCGGGGTGTAAAGCACCGCAAGCTCAACACTACCCTTCGCTGATTGACTCAATAGCTTAGAAACTATATAAAAAAAAAGTTAAGATAAAATTTATACTGTTTTACATGTTCTTAACGATGACAAATTCATAACTGATGTGCTATATTTACAGTAATGAAGAAAACACGCACTTGGATATCAAATGATTTTATTAATAAAATGTGAGTATAGAATTTACTGACAACTGTTTAAAAAGTACGTTAAGAAATACATTACGAAGCGTATTGCGTATACATAGTAAACTAACTTTATGGAATTAAAAGATAAATCAAAATCATGTCTGGCTTTATTATACGAGGGTAAATCAAATATTATCCACACTTTTGCCATAACAAGCTTTGAAGGTTATCGTAGTGGCGGCAGCTTGCGCATGCGTTGAGTTGGCGCCTCTGTGGTCATGTGTGCGGAATTTAATCACGATCGCGTCATTTGTCTGCTAGCTACAACAGCATAAGCATGTCAGCTCCGCTATTAGTTTGCACCAAAGAGGTACAACGAGCAGTGATCCGATTTTTGTGGTCAGAGGGTGTGAGAGGTCCTGAAATTGACCGGAGACTTTTGTCACAATACGGGGACAGTGCTTTTTCTCGTAAAAGTGTTTTTTTGTGGATGGAAATGTTTTAAAGTGGCCGCACAAGCGTAACACAAAAACAGGGAGCTGGACGGCCGTCAACCTCAACCACCGACGACAACATTCAGCAAGCTCGAGAGACGGTTACAGCAAATAGGCGAGTTACCATAGGTGAGGTTGCATCTTCTTTAAACATCAGCCACGGTTCTGCCTATCGAATTATCGACGATGAACTCAAATTTCGTAAAGTGTGTGCGCGATGGGTACCACGAATGCTTACCGCAGAAAACAAAATCAAACGTTTGGATATCTGCAATGCTTACTGGATCGCTTCAACGCGGAAGGCGACGCATTTTTAAGCAGAATAGTGACTGATGTTTAAAGAAGATGCAACCTCAGCTATGGTAACTCGCCTATTCGCTGTAACCATCTCTCGAGCTTGCTGAATGTTGTCGGTGGTCGAGGTTGACGGTCGTCCAGCTCCCTCTTTTTGTGTTACGCTCCTGCGGCCAATTTGAAATATTTCGATCCACAAAAAAACGCTTTTACGAGATAAAGCACTGTCCTCGTATTGTGTCAAAGGTCTCAGGTGAATTTCAACACCTTTCACACCCTCTGACCACAAAAATCGGATCACTGCTCGTTGTTCCTCTTTGGTGCAAACTAATAGCGGAGCTGACATGCTTATACTGCTGTAGCTAGCAGACAAATGACGCGATCGTGATTAAATTCCGCACACATGACCACAGAGGCGCCAACTCAACGCATGCACAAGCTGCCGCCACTACGATAACCTTCAAAGCTTGTTATGGCAAAAGTGTAGATAATATTTGGTTTAGCCTCGTATAATAAAGCCAGACATGATTTTGATTTGTCTTTTAATTGTATAAAGTTAGAAATTTGGATCCACTTCAATGTCCGGAAAACTAGCTTTTCAGCATTTTAAAGATTGGTTTACAGATGTGTACTTACCAAATTCTTAAATACTGGAGCTGAAGGTATTTGGTTATTGGATTCCTGGAGTGGGCATTGTCCGAGTGATGTGCAAAATTCCAATTCCAATGAAAACTTCAATAGTACAACCTTTAGACGTTTACGGTATTAGAATATGGAAAAATTTTGTGAGGATATTTTCAGATGAAGTGCTACGTATGAATACGACATAATTCCAAAGAATCAGTATTATTCAGTTACAATCTTTAACTCATAATCAATTGTGATCGGCAAGGTTCTTCAATCTATTTAAATACGCATGGTATAAAAGTGGATACATCGCCGAACGGTTACCACATTTTAAAAAACCTGTAAGATTCTTCTTCCCGAAGGATGCACAAAATACACAACAATGAGGTATTTGCGGCCAAGCCTGCGTTTATTCGTTGTGCATGGTGTAAACAATTCCTTCGTTTTCAACATTCCTACACAGATTACCCATCATTCTTACTATGCATACGCAATACGTATCGTAATATACTTCTTAACTTACTTTTTAAACAGTTATCTCTGTACTCACATTTTACCAATAAAATCATTTGATAACCACCTCCGTGCTTTCTTCATTTTGTAAATATAGCGTATCAGTTATTAATTTTTTTACACAAATAAGAATATTTCATGGCAGATGTAATTGGTATATATATATGTAAATTCTACGTAGCTTCTATATTTTTGTAGTATATAAAAATTCTGAAGTTTGCAAAAAAAGGTGATGGGGGGTTATTTCCCTAAATAAATATTCATTATAGAGAAAATATCATCAACTTTAAGAGCATGTAAAACAGTTTAAATCTTGTTTTAACTTTTTCTTTATACCTCTCATAGTTTCTGAGCTATTGAATCAAACAGCGGAGGGTAGTGTTGAGCTTGGGGTGCCAGTGGGCGATTGAGCAGCTCGTTGTTCTTACACTAGATCGGTCTATTAACCCACAGGGTTTCATTTAAATCGATGAGGTGCACTTACCTGTGTTTCCTTGTACTCTGTTGCTGGATAGATGTTACAAAAGGATTTTCTTTTATAGCAGATTTATGAAAAAATATTTCTCATAAAAGCTTTTGTTTGTTTTAAAATTTGTAAATAAATTCCTTAATACAGCACAAAATGGCTGTTCTTATAATGTTTGAAGCAGAAGTCTTTTTATCATTGTGCTTATATCTAGTTGCATCTTTGTTGTGACATCTAGCCGGTAATACAATCTATACCACCAAACAGAGTCGCCCTTGAAATGTTTTTTTTCTAAATTTAAAAAAGTTGCTTAATGTTTAAAGCCTATTAATTTAAGTTCTAATCTATGTCAATTATATTAGTTCCATTCATTTAGAAAATTTAAAGGAATAGATTATAAATTTAGTGTATTTTTTAATTTTATTTTATACAAATTTGAATGCTCCACGAAACCATTGAAGTATTTAATGTCAAAACTTCTTCAACTTCGTGTGCGCTGTATATCTTACATTTGAAACACGTATTATCTTTAGATAACAATTACATAAGTTGTTGTTACGTAATCAGTTTAATTTATTCGGGTTTGTTGGAATTTGTTTTTATTTTGATTTGTTATCGTCAGTTTGTCATTTTGAAGTCGAAATCTTTCATTTTATTTAGGATAAAACTATACCGGGTGTCCCAGATTTTGTTGCACAGCCAATATGATAGTCATTTGAATAGATAGAAGATTACCTTTTAGAAAGAATACTGGATGGTCCAAAAATGGTCCAATGAAAAAAAGGATTTTTTTTTAAAATGACGTCATATTTTTTATCAGGAATTCTGACTCCTTGTTTTTCGCTTTACAACCATGTGCGATTTACTTATTTACTTCTCTTTCAAACTATGAGTACTATCAAAATATTTGATGCTCTTGGAAAACAACAAAAATACACCTCAGCTGAACGTTTTTTAGACTTCTGTACGCGGAACACAGGAGGGAAATAAGTAGCTATGGCTACCATTGCCAAAAACTAAACAACCGTTTCTGTCACTTAATCAGCTGTCTTTTAATTAGCCTTTTTTGGTCAGAAAAAAATCCCCTTTACTTTCAGAATGTTCAATGGCCGTACAAATCGAACATATTTTTACAATGTTACTCTTACTGGTGAAAGATATAATTTCTTAACTGAAAACTTGCCAGAGATCTTAGAGGCAATTGAAGATGCTCCACCTAATAATAGTGCAGTAATTACATTTATTTTAAATTGTACGTTTCAAGATTCTTGGATTAGCAATAAAGGTCCTTTGAGATGGCCAGCTCGATCTCCGGACCTGACACCTCTCGATTTTTTCTTTTGGGGTTATGTGGAAGATGTTGTTTATGTTGTTCCGCCAAAGGGTCTTAATGCCATTTAAAACATAAAATCATCCAGGTTTGTCGAAGTATAACTCCTGAAATGATAACGAGCCTCTTGTACCAGAGAATTGATCAGGACGTATGAGGCCTATGTCAGGACAGGAGGAAGACAATTTAAACAACATTTAGAATTTATTACATATTATTAGTTTTACCATATAAGATATTTTAATTCTAACGATGTACAATTTAAATTCGAATAATGTTTATAATTTTAGGTTTTTTAATTTGTACTTCTGTGCCATCATACTTATTTTTTAAATGTGCTTTGATTTACTAAAATTATACTACAACAATGTTCTTATTTATGTTTACAAGTTTTGTATAGGTATTGGCCGAATGTATTTGCTGTTGTCCAATTAAAAAAAATTATAGGAGGATTGAAAAAATTGAATGACTTCAAAACGCCGAAAACGTAAATAAGTAAATAAGACATGCTTTTCAAAAATATCTGATAAAAAATATGGCTTGCCGTTTAAAAAATATTTTTTTTCACTGGGCAATTTGTGGACCACCCTGTATTAATACGATAAGATACAGCTATATCCCCCTTCAAGCACTTTTCCTACCCTAGATTTTCTTTTCAAAAAATAATCCTTTATCTATACAAATAACCATCATATTGGTTGTGTAACAAAATCTGGGACACCCGGTAGTATTTCAGATTTATTTTAGAAAATCTACAACTCAACACTTACATAAATAAGGTAAATCAGGTTCATTTAACTCAAAAGGATACGCGAATGTTCAAACCTACCATATATTTCACTTTAATATTGGTAAGCATCATCACAACAAAATAATTTCGGTATAAATTATTGTCCGTTCCTTTCCGTATAATAGCACGAATTTTAACCTTATACGAAAGTAAAATAATACAAAAATGCAATTGATTCTACTTACTGTGTCGTTGACAAAAACTACTTGTCAGGAAAAAGTGGCAATCCTTACCTGCAACAAAAAGAAAAATTATTGAAAAACCGGGCAAAAATCAACATCAAAGTGCAAGCATTTCGATCACTGTTTCATCCTATTACCTTTTTACAATCGCGTTCCTTTCAACATGACTTTTTTCAACTTTTCTCTTTTCTTTTAAAAGTTTTTATAACGATTCCCTTGTATATAAGTATTCGCAAGAGATAAATGGTGATCAGAAAGAAAAAAGAGAGAGAAGGGAATAGAAAAAAGGGTCGTAAGACGAAAGCGATAGTAAAGTTCGCGGCTGTCCATCGCGGAACGATCACAAACGATCCGCTGACTGAAAATTACGACATCTCGTCCGGTCGGGGCTCACAAAAACTAGTCCAGTTCGGTGGCAGCCTGTAACCAGGTATGGACATACGAATTGCAAATGATCCTTTAGGTACATTTGTATTCGACGTTTGTAGTGGCAACGCTGACACCTCATTTGTCAATAGGTATAACTTACGTTCGCCTTTAATGACTTTATCAGAGTTCGATTCGCGTTCGGCAATACGTGAATTAGAAATGTCAAGATATTGCATATAGGGTTGATTGTTGGTGTCTTTGTAAAGTCAAAAGCATATGGTCTGTCCCAGGATAATAAGATTCAATATTGTTGAAAGATGTTGGTATATTACTGCATGCATTATTTGCTTCATCTTCATAGCATTCTTGATTATATTAGAAACGAATATAAACTTGGTAAGATCTTCAAATAGAACACCAGCCAATGATGAATTCTTTAAATAACCTTTCTAAAAGCAAGCTCAAAGATATGGCATGTCCAGGACAGAAGTCCAAGGCAACTTTTCTTTTTCTAATATCCAAAACCTTACACAGTGAAAGCCAAAAATCTCATTCAAACATGGAAGTATTCAACCAAAGAGTTCAAGTGCTTTTTAATAGCAACAATCAAGAATTTACGAAACCACAAAACATTTTTGATGCCTTTGCAGAAGTTTTCTCGAACAACTTACTCGCCATCACATTCAATAACACAGTATAACTGTATAACACCACCGTGTATGTCCTTATTTTTTGTTGTTGATCGCCTTTGCGGGTACCTGGGCGCTAATAAAATCACTTCATAGCGGTCACCCGTAACCCGCGTGATAACCAATATGTTAACATAATTTTATTAAGGAAATTATTGGCGAAATTCCCAAATACAAAAAGTATATGCGAAATTTCGGCGCCGTATTTCGGTACATCGGCACCAAAGTTTCCATAAAATCGGAATTTGAATGCTTTCTTACGGTTTCAATTTTGTCAAATCAGCAACTCAAGTAAAAATACATACAGATGTTAAGGAAAGACTTTCGTTCATACAATGGTAATGCAAAACATATCGACATTTTGATTAGATAATAGCTTGGAATACTGGAGTTAATCAGTATCTTCAAAATAGATGGGTACTTTCCAAAATTCTTGTTCACATTCCCTTATAACTAGTCTAAGTTTAATTACTTGAGATTTAGGGCTTTTCTAAAGTCAAAAATATAGTCATTATCTTCAAATAATTAATTTTATCTTATATTTTTAAATGTCCAAAATGTTTAAACTCAAAATTTTAATTTTTATTGGCAGAAATATTTCCAAAATGTAAAAATCTATGAAATGCATTAAGTATATTTCTACAAATATCCTAAAACAATCGGTTTTTGTTCAAATAAAATTGGTAGCAATGCAGTAAACTTTAAATAAAAATGCATTACCAATTATAAGGAAGTAAATAACTAAGCGTTCCACAAACTTGTAAAATTCCAGAAGGTTCCACTTATGTAATTGATAAACATATTTCACAAGAATTTTGAGCTGAAAACAATCAGCCGTATTAATATTAAGTAGTAAAGTAGAAACTGCTTTTCAAAGGCGTGGTTCTTATTTTTAATTTATAACATAAGTAATAAGAAATACGTTTTGAATCGTTTTCAATCAGCTGAAAAACAGTAGATTACATTTCCTACTAAATTGTCCATTCAATTTTGTAAACCATTCCAAACAATATCAAATTGTTTCGAATTTTATTATGGAAATATTTAAAAGGTGAATAAAATTTGGTTGCTCCGACCAAAAAGGCCTACTATCTTGTTTTCCCTCTTTCTCAAACAATAAAGAAACTAAACAGAAAGGAAGGCTGAAAATGGAGCAATAACCCCGTAATATTTCTCCCGACACGTAAGATTTTTTTGGGACATTGAAGACGGATAAAGTCGTCTTCAGGGAAATCAACTCCCAATCACATACACATTACCTTTTTTTCTACCTTTCTCCTAGTTTACTATGCCATCCATATAAAGAATTCGGTCATAAAGCAAGAATGGACGCGAACTTCGAAAAAGTTGCGAGCAAAAGTACGTCTTCGAATGCAATGAAAGAACGATACGAACAATACTGCTGGTAAGTCCTAAGAACAACACCGCAAATCACGTTTTAAGATACGAGATACGAGCAGGGTATTCGGGCAAAAAACCTGCGCCAAAAGGAGCATAGGTAGACGCGTGGATGTGGTGTATCGGTTTCTACAAGCGCTCTAGGGGTATAAACCGAAGGATTCCTTATATCAAGTCGATTCTAGACGTGAGGAATCTCCTACGAAGGAAGACCTTTTGTTCCTATGTTGAAACGTACAAGTGAGTGGTTCCAAGAAAAATCTTTAGGAATCAGAAATAGTTCTTATAATTCTTGTAAACTTTTAATTAAGTACATTTTTTCATGCATCACATTATTGTATTTCTTTTCTAATTTATAGAAGTAATTAGTAATTAGTAATAGTCTTGATGACGTGTTGAAGTTCGTTCTTCTGTAGATTTGATAAATGAAAAGAAATCATTTCAAAAAGGTGTTATAATTATGTTGTACAATGTGCCCTGTTACGTAAGGATAAGTCAAAGAGCGTGGTTTGATGTGGCAGTTCAAAAATACTTAATTATGAAATTGAGCAAGAAAAAAAACTAAGACTGCCGCAAAAACATAAAATGTTAAAGCAAGCATTCGGGGATGACGCTTTAGGTCCCAAACTAACGACTGGTTTAAACGTTTCACAATTGGTTGAACATCGAACTTACCGCGAAGTGAATAATTTATTTAGTCGCCTACATCCAAATCAACAACCAACAGGATTTTCCGACCCTATTTTTTGAATAGTAGTTTAACAGGTGAAACCTATTTGAACCACTTAAATATGCAAATTGTCCCCGCCTTAGTGGAAGAGAGGCAGTTATCAGTTGCTTCATTCATAGCTTCAGCAAGACTAGCTTCTACCTCATTATGTCTCTGCCTCATTATTGGATTTTAGATTCTCTCACCTCTAGCCTCTAACCTCCGAAAATAACAATTCAGAAAAGGTAAATACCACTCTGGAGAATAATATAACAGTTGAAACACTCAATATAAGCCATGTTATCTCGCAAAAGGTAAACGAAGCCATAGAAAATATAGTTAAAGCTGTAATAGAACCTTTAAAGATAGAAATTCAATAACTAAACACCCAGAACAGATTACAGCAGGATGAGAAATGGTGAAGGATACAAAAGTGAAGGAATAAAGATTTCCAGCTTAGAAAATATTTTTAAGACATTATCAAAATGTACAATGCCTCAATATCTGTTAGTATGAAATTCAAGCAGTTTTTGCGAGTATATCAATTAGCGTTGTGTGCTTAACGGAGCATTGACTAACCGAGGACCAGTTCACTCAATAAATCTTCAAGATTTTCTCCTGGTATCCAGGTTTTATAGAGATATTTCCAAACATGCCTATTTTAGTGTCGCAAGATTGTGAACCTCGTCCAATGTCAGACATCAATACCTTCGCCAAGCTGAAAAATTTGGTGTGCTGCTGAATTTAAAACCAAGAATATAAAAATTATCATAGTTTGCATTTATAGAACACCGGAAACTAACACAGATGAATTTTTCAGACATTTGGAACGTTTATTGCTACACTTGCATTATCCAATAGTTTCAAAACCCACTATACGCAATTTTTTCCAATTATAGGGTTTTTATTTTAATATTCACTTTAAGCGCTTTAAAATTGGGCTTAAATACTGCACTTAGTTCCTGAACCCACTATAATTTTATAATTAAATACTACTATATCAAAACCTCAAACTTAAGCAGCATTCTCAAACAAATGGAACCCTTACATTTAAATATAACGGTCTAAATCGTGAGAAACAGATTATTCCTGTTTGCAGAGCTACATTCTTACGAATCCTTTATCTAAAAAAGGATAGGGTACAAGGAGTCCTGCAAAGATTCTTTAAGACTGATGGACAAATGGCAAAAGAAGGGCGCGGAGGAGAACGCCGCACCCAAAAAAATGTGAAGACAAAACTCTAGTAAGGGATTTATTCAGTCACTCAATGTAAGCGAATCACATTATTGCAGGGGAAAAAGTAGAGAAAGACTGTATTTACCACCTGAATTAGATAACAAAAAATTGTGGAAACTGTACAGTGAGCCTGAAATGAATAACCCAATTGTAAAACAATGTTTCTTTCGAAATATTTTTAATAAATGCTACAACATTGGATTTGGTAGTCCGAGAACCGATCCTTGCTCTACATGGACAGAATTTTTTTTCAGTGAACCTGGAAAAGGAGAAAGATGAACGAGAAAAGGACAAGATAATTACTTATAAAAAATTGCATCAATTAAAAGCCAAAGCATTTTATAACCGCGCGAGAAGAAAGATGGACTACTAATTATGTCATTTGATTACCAGAAAAATATGGCTCTCCCAAAGATACCTGACTCATCAGCTTACTTCAGCAGTCAGCTAAATTTCTATAATTTTACAATTGTAGTTGGTAAATCAAAAAGTAAACTGACAAGGGAAAACGTGTTCTCCTTTTGGTGGGGAGAATTTGACGGACCTAAAAGAAGCAATGAAATTCCCAGTTCAGTGTTTCATAGATTAAAAAAACACAAATTTAACTGGAATAAACACCATAAGGTTAGTAGCTGACGGGTATGGGATCCGGACGAAAACAAAACATTAATTTGTATTGTGGCTTCATTCGCCTGAAGGAGTCAATAATTTGGAGATAGTGTTTCCTGTTATTGGACATTCCTTTCTGCCTCCGGACAGTGTTTACCCAAATAGAGAGCAGATGTAAGCAGAATACGATAGCTAGCCCAGAAGCATACCAGAACGTTATTAAAAATTTCACTACAGTCTACAATTTAGCTTTGGATAAAATTCCCCTTTACAACTTTAAGGAAGAAGCTAATAGAATCTTCAAACCGTTAGGAAGTTAGCATTTTAAATACAATCCCACTAAAAGGTTTTGCTTAAAAAAGACTAAACATGTAGTGTCAGTATTAATGGCGAAGAAGCATATACCACTGCAATATTAGGTAAAGCGAAGTTGGTGACGAAAAAAGGTGTTTCCTTAATCTCCCATCTTCCAACATCCCTGCTTTTCGGAGTAAAACTTAAAGACACAAAACTGAAGAGCATTGCATCATTGCTATCTAAGCACTATGAAGCAGATTGGGCCACAAAATATAAACAGAAGTTGAAGTTGTTTGTAAAACTTGAAGCTACAAACAATCAAAAGCCCGTCTTCGAAGAAGATGAAGCTTGTGAACCCCACATCGACGGCGGACCAAAAATTTAATTCTATAAGGTGTTACTCGATAGAGTTTTCTGTTTTGTTTTAGAATCCACCTATTTTTTTGTAAAGCATTATTGTTTACAATGGAATGAAGGTATAATACTCTTGTTTAAAGTTCGTTCATGGCTAGTGAACCTAAAACCTTCTAATATCAATGATTCTTTAAATATGTAAGGCTACCAATGTGGCGGACCAATTTCGGAGCGATTCATCGAACGGTGTTGTTTAGAGAGCTGCTGAAAGTAAGCAAGTTTATGTATTTGTAGAATGATTGTAAAAGAACAATACCGGTCAGTGATTCGATTTCTTTTTTTGGACGGGAAAACGTGTGTAGATATCAAAGACAGGTTGGATGCAGTTCATAAGGACCATGCATCTTCGATGGCATCCACCATATTCATCAGATTTGGCTCCCTGCGACTTCTTTCTTTTTTCAAACTTGAAGAAATGGCTTGGCGGAATGCGATTCACGCCAAACGGAGAGGTCATTTCGAAACAGACAGTTTGACACATCCTATTATTTGGATGGATAAAAATGTTGGAACGTCGCTGAACTAAGTGTATAGAGCTATAAGGAGAAATAAATGCAAAACAGCTGCGTTATCTTTCTTAACACAGGTATTTATCATACCATCCTCGTATTTAAGTCCTTCCTGACTTTTGTCCATTACTGTATATGCGTCAGTAAATCCATTAAAATTAGAGAGAGTTACGATTATTTCCATTGTCATAAATGTCACATTTTTATAAAATTTCGCACCTTCATTTCATTCTACGATTACGAAAAATTATATTCCAATATAAATCGACCTAACAATACGCGGCGATTACAGCCATTCCATCGTAACCAGCTGCTAACGCATTAAATTGAAGGAATTGATTAATACCTCATGACAATATCCGACTACCGGAAAATTGCATATCCACCGCACCGCGCTGAAAAATTACGAACAAATATAATAAAACGCATTTTCAGCGTTTAATAACGATAATTATCGGAATTTATTATAATATTTTCATGCGCAACGTGTAATTTTCGTACTGTCGGTCGGACCCGTATCAGATCGGCCGCGTCGGGAGATGCGCCGGCCTTGTCGGAATCGTGCACCTCCACGTAGAAACGCTGGAAAGAATCGCTGGTCCGCAGTAGCGTTGCGTACTCGTGTTGTTCTCGAAAAAAAGGGAAGGCGCGGTCTTGTTTTTATTGTTCTCGTATTCTCTGCGGTATGGGGAAGGTAACGTTCCGTATAGAGAGTATAGAAGAAAATAAGGCGAAACAAAACGGATGGGACGTTCTTCATCACGTTCGATGGAGTTTCTTCGTCGAATTGAAGCTTACTCACAATAAAATATTATACGTAACTAGATAACAAAGCTGTAGAGACAAAGCATAAAACATGACCATTACCTATTAGTAAAAGTATAAAGCAGACTTTACTATGTTTATAAAGACTTTAGTCTTCTCTAAGTCCTCCTACAATGTTTGATTTTGAGATGTCGCTGGCTTGCAATTAGAAGGTTCTATATTAAGCAGAAGCATTTTTGGGAAAAAGCTACACAAAAAGGAGCTACTAAGAAATACATACAAATTTATAGAATTTAGTAATTACTATGTTTGTAATAGTTACGTATCTAGTAGGAAAAGCAAGCACAATAATTTCCCGTGTAAACGACCGTATCCGGTAAATTCACCGAAAACAATTCCTCTAAAACAGTTCACCAAAAACAATTCACCTACGTAACAATTCAGTTGTTCAAACAAATTGTAAATTTCTCTTGGTGACTTTAAAAGAGCTGCTTCCCGCATATGTAATGCCACAAACGATCATGACTGATTTTGAAATGGGGTTTATAAATGCGATGAAAACCGAATTTCCTAACAGGCGACACCAAGGGTGCTTCTTCCATTTTTGCCAAGCTATATATCGCCATATTCAGCAACAGAGATTAAAGCAGCGATATGACAGTGATGCCGATTTTTCACTACGACTTAGAATGTTAGCTGCTCTAGCATTTGTTCCTGAGGCTCATGTACAAAAAGCATACTACTTTGAGGACACATGGATTGGGCGTCCACAATGGCGAAATAGAAGAAGAGAACCACGATATTTCTTAAGTGTATGGAACTGTTACACCTGAATTGATGATAACTTGCCGAAAACCAATAATTCCGTAGAAAGATGGCATCGCGCTTTTGAACAACAACTATGTGCTGACCATCCATGCATTTGGAAATTTGTGGATGCATTAAAAAGAGAGCAGTCAATAAATGACCTTAACATATCGCAATACTTAAGTGGTCAAGACCCGCCTGCCAAAAAGAGAAAATATAAAGGTTCCGCACAGAGAATAAAAACAGTAGTGCATTCATACGATCCACAAAACACGGTATCATGCTTAAGAGGGATTGCTCACAATTTAAGGTACTAAAAAATTTACGAGATGTAATATTAAAACAAAAAAAAATTATAAAAAATCAAAAAAAAAGTAGAAAAATTAAAAACAAAGACAACTACTTGAAAAAGAAGTACGCCTATGGAAGACTACAAGGCCGACATTCTCGTGGTGTCTTCTGGGTAACGCTAACAGGCTTTATTATGCAATTAATAAGTTTTCGGTGAATTACATCTGCGGTGAATTGTTACGTAGGTGAACTGTCTTTAGGTGAACTGTTTTAGGTGAATTGTTTTAGGTGAATTTTCCTAAAATCGTAAACGACACAGTTTGTTCCAAACATCCAGTGCTGTTCCAAACAACTTGGTCGCCCGTGTGCGAAAATATTTTGCCACCGCCCCTCCCCTCCTTATTTTTTATTCTTGGGGAATAGTTATTATATGCGTACATATTATGTTATAAAAACCACTAACTGGTGATTCACTTTAGAATTTAATTTGAAAAAGAAATTTCACTTTAGAATTCAATTTGAAAAAGAAATTTCACTTTAGAATTTAATTTGAAAAAGAAATTTCACTTTATATTACATGACATGTGCTAAGTACATGCAACAAAAAGATGCTTAAAATATTACGAAATTTTGTAATAAACAATATACACCATTTTTTGAAGGAACTCGGATAAAACGAATTCATTGTGCATCGCTTATTCATTCTCTATCGGTCGTAGGCTTACAACAAAAAATAGATGCAAATTTCCTACGAATACCGTGTAATAATGAATAATAATAATAAGGAAATGTAGTATACATACAACTAAAGATGATATTAACAACACAAAATTTTTTTTAATTAGTCTTATATGTTGCTATAAGAAATCCACTTTCCTACTTTTTAATTCTGCAAATTCTGATATTATATTTTCTGTGTTCATACTATTTAACAATACGCTCTCTATCGATATGATTAGTCTGGGCAAACAGCGGTAACAGTCAGTGTAGTAGATATGTGGTGCGGAGTCGGCGATTATTTATTTCACGCGTTCACATCGTCAGTACTAAATCGATGCCGTGTGCGGGTAGTTCTGTGTATATGCATGCTGCCGTAACTTATTTCGTAATTGTACGCTTATGTTTGCTTTAAAAATGTCGCAGTTACGTACGTCGCGAAAACGACCAATGGCAGACACAGTTAAAAACTTTATATTAAACTTTTATTTGATGGCGCTTCATCAAAAATTCAATGTATATTTTGTAAAATCCCTTTAATGTGTTGGTCCAGAAGCCATTGTCAACGTCACATCGAAAGCAAACAGCATTCTTCTGCAAAAAGATTTATGTGTTACTCTTATCTTATGTAATCTATCGTTTCATTTACTAGACAAAGAAGCATTTGTCTCCTTCTGGAATAAATATGTGGACTGTAAATTACCTAGTCGGACATCGATACGAAATGTAGAGCCATTTGCTCGTGAACATATAGAAGAAGAGAATGGAAACGGAATTGAAAGATAAAAAACTGTAAACTGTGAAACGTACCCGACTATTTCACAAACTGTGTCCTAATTCACCTGAACCACCACAGCCGATTGTTACACGTTGGGGAACATGGTTGCAGGCTGCGTTTTACTACAGCAAATATTTTGATCAAGTTAACAAAGTAGTTTTAAAATTCAATCCGACAGAAGCTGCAGCAATCAAGAAAAGCCAGGAAATATTACAAGATAGTCAGGTTAAAAAAGATTTACAAACTATCCACAACAATTACTTCGGACTAGCGGAGGGAATAGAAAAATTACAAAATGTTTCGATGTCGCTAGTGGATTCTGTTCAAATTGTTAATGATGTTCACGCACAGTTATGCGCTGTAGAAGGCGAAACAAATTGGTGTGTAATACGAAAATTTGAAAGTGTTTTAGAGAAAGACTCCGATTTTCTGATATTAAGACAAATTTGTGAAGGTGCGTGTGAAGATGCATTAAGTTGTTTCAAAGATTATTTTAAATATGCAAATATAACATCGCTAGATGTCGAACGGTCCTTTTTGACATTAAAAAACACTTATTCCGCACGTCGTACTCACTTAACTGAAACAGCTGTGGATACATATCTAATGATTCAAATATTTAACAGATGTCGCCCAGTTTGTGATTTCACGTAAGGCTTTTAAAACGTAAGTGTTTCAGCATGTTTTATAATTTCTTACCTTCTATTTTATGTGTAAACTTTTATGCGCTCGCCACGCCTCTGCAGGCTGTTACCGCAAATTTGTCCAGGTTAGCCATCACCTATCCACCATATACAGACGCGCCATGGCTGTTTAAGTTAATAGTCAAGGACTGCTGTCGCCTCAGGATTTGGAACAATATGATTTGTTCAGTTCTGTAGAGGCGTCTTCAGCAATTAACTCGACAAAAATGTATAAATGAAGATATCTTAATTAAATTTCCTCATGCGTACACGTAAACATCAAGGTTTATTGAAATTAAAATTTTTAAGACCATGTTTTTTATCAAATGCATTACCCTCATTGCAGATTATTTGAACTACAATAATGATTACTACGATCCCTTTAGACAGCAATATCTTACGGCCAGTACCAAACAATGACTTTATTACGTGATGCTCATTGAGGATTTTTCATTTTAACTTATTAACGCCTGTTCATTTCTATTTAAAACGTTTTAGAGGTTTTAGAGTTTTAGTCCAAAGAGATTGTATAAATTGCTGACCAATTTACTTTCTTATAAAAGGACATGGAATACTCAAGTAAAACGCCGGGTTTTTAATTCACAAACACCAACCTAGAATACCACAATAATTGCCTTTTTCCTCAAAAAACATCTTAATGTAGATGCAACTGTAGCAGCTAATCTAACTTGTCATCTTCAAAGAGAAATACTCTTAAAAACATCTAGAATCATTAAAAATAAAAGCAACTGCAAATCATTGATTCCTAAAATAAAACCTAATCTAACAAAACACATACCGTTTACTTATGAAAGCAAAAGAACACATTATATACATAAGTACAAGCAGCACACATGCTTTCTACTCCGAACAATCATCATTTGTAACTTTCAAGCGAAAAAATTAAATTAATAGATCAACTCCGGAATAGTACGCGAGGCACTCTTTCAATCAATCATCTTAGCCTGGTGTAGAAGTACCTAGATATACGAAATGAATTAAAGTCGGACGCGATCGCGTCAGGCAGGCGCAAAAGGAAACGCATAGAAGTGTAATTAGGAGAGAATGGCGAGAGGAGGATGCCGACGGTAATGCGTAATAACTTAATGGTCTACTTTATTTCTAGAGATCGGCACGGTATGGTTTTAAAGGGCACAGAAAGAAAATCACAAATCAAAGCGGAAGAACTGAATGGTTTTGGAATTAAATGAAAACGAAAAAGAGCAATGAGAATAATGATTATGGTAGTGATAAGAAGGGAGCTTACACAGAAGAAACTTCGTAATTGTAACTGTACAGGGTGATCGATTTTCGTAGGAAGTAAGTTGGTGGGCTGCATCGGAATTACCGAACATTAAAAGTAGAAACACCATTATCAACCACTGGATAAGAGTCGTAAAAAGTTGACAGCATTAAATATGTTTTCACGGCTGTCTCGTTGAACTATGTTCGCCGTGGTGAAAAAATGTGTGTATATTTTGAAAAAGATCGTTCGACATCTACGGATGTAATACATGCATGATTAAAACACTCTTTGAATTCAATTAATAGATTAGTCGATGCACCATCACAAATTTGTTTTAAAGTGATAGAATCGGAATTTTTCTTTAACACACTCTCGAGCTTTTCTAAAACGCGGTTATATTTTGCCTCATGTATAGTGCGTAGCAGTGTATGCACTTCCTCCAATATTTGCGGTAACTCCACTAACGACAACGCTCTAATTTGTAATTGTTCTATTGCGTCATGTACTTCTTTATAGTTGTTACGAATAGTTTGTAACTCTGTTTCAACGGATATATCTTGAAATTTTGTCTGGCTCCCCTTAATAGCTGCACCATCGGCAGGATTGAATTGTAGAATAACAGCTTTTACTTGTTTGAAATATACAGTATAATAAAGAGCTGCCTGCAACCATGTTCCCCAACGTGTAAGAATCGGCTGTGGTGGCTCACGAATATCAGGACACTGTGCATGAAATGATCGAAGACGTTTTTGAGTTTTGAGAAACACTTTTTTGTGCTTGCTATTAATGCATCTACCTCGGGTGAACATTATCGAATCGTCACAAGATATAAAGCATACACTTTGCATGTAACATGTAAACACTTGCAACCGTGCTCAAGAAGAGAACAGCCTACCGAACGCATTGCTGCGGTACCATCGCTCATAAACATCAACAGCTGACGTGGCGAGACTTAAAATTTTCTAACGTGCTGAGTGTCACCCTCACAATTGCTGCACCAGCACACTTTTCCAGTCTTTTGCTAGCTAGTAACAGTGGAAATGTCGGTTTATGAGGGTCTAGTACACGTACTATATCATTTCGAATAGAATTTCTTTTACAATCGGTTGTCTGGCCAACACATAACTAAAGCAACTATTTTTTAAATGTAGATTTGATTTTTTTTCCACGTCTTCAACTTCAACTCGGGGTTGTACTAATCCCAAAAGTTCTGAAACGGTTCCTTTTCGAGTAAGCAAAGTGACAAATTACAGGTTATTCTATTTCTGTGTTCTTCTGTATTTACAGTCCTCCTTGTTCCAGCACATCAAATGTTTCTCGCACACTTTACAAACTATTTTAGCACACTCGTAGAACAAATCCGGAAAGTCACCGATAAACTTATTTAAAGGGTCGTTTTTTAGCCTTGTACACATTTTAAATTAATACTCACATATTTATGACGAATAATACGTAACACAACGCACGCTCTCGTTTCCCAAACTGAATGAAAAATAAACAAGCGGACGCTGACAATGCGAAAATCGATTACCCCTAACAATTATTTTGTAACTTTATGCACGCATTAATAATGTCGATTTTAGGTACACCTATTGTACCTTTTAACTATTTTTTTTACGTTTAGTAAGGAAAAATGCGTTTTTCTTGTAGTCTTTAGTATTGACATTGAAAAGTTCTTTTGGTTCAGAACAAGGCTATGTGATACAGTAGTAGCAAAAAAGAAGAGTAGTATCTAACATACCATTCGTGTCATGAATAAAACAATATTAAGTAAACTTAGATCTGGATCTCAGATGAACTTATAGCTGGACTACACGAAGAGTATTTTGAAAAACATAAAATAAAAAATGTTTTTAGAAATTGAAAGAATTGAATATAATTAGTGAAACAGAAATTACCGTAAAAATTGTTCAATATGAACACCATTTTCTTATTTCATTAATAGTCACTTCTCATCTGTAATTTGTTTGTTTTGAATGCTCTAAATCGTTAGATCTTGTTTTGTAGACAATATCTTCTAAGTTCCCCACAAGAAGAAGTCCAAGGGAGTCAAATCTGGGGACCTAAAAAGGAAATTCCAATGGACCACGAGTTCCTATCCACCTACCTCTATATTCTATATTTCAGTAACCTTGAACAAGCAGAGTTATGGCACGGAGCTCTATCCAGTTGAAGTCATAAATGTCTTCTAATTTGTAGTGGTACAGTTTCCAGTAAAAGTGGAAGTTGATGGTGTGGAAATTCCGGATATCTTTGCTCAGTTAAGATGGCTTGATAGAAATACGGTACCTACTAAATGGCACCCAGTGATGCCACGCCTTACATTTATACCGAAGTGGCTCTATCTTTGAATTACTCTCAAGTTAGAGTCTATTTGGAGGGCCATGGCTAATAAAGTAACTTTTGTCTGTCCACAATATGTGATTATACAAGTTTGGATTATCATTTAAGGTGACTAAGAACTGAAAAACAAAATATAGTAACGTGTTATCAAGGGTACAAGCATAGTGAAGGATGTGTGTCTTCCTACAATATGATACCACATTACACGCAGAAGCATTCATTTGAAGTTTATTATGAATGCACCATAAAGAAATCTTATTAATTTGATTCTGTAAGTAATTTTTAGATCGCCCGCGAAAATACACTTCTTACAGTCAATACATTCAAGGACCCTTGCGATACTCCAGATGTTGCAGTGTATGGAACAGATGAAAATCCATTGTAGAAGAAGACGTATTGCATTCGCTGGTGAAGATAAGACGAAGGAAAGACTATAAGATGATTGCCGAAACCAAAGAAATCTAACTTCTCAATTAAAATAGTTTGATTTCTAAAACATTTGACACAGCCTGGGTGAAGCACATCAAGTTAGTAACAGTTGATCTTTTCTTCATGAAGCCATGTTGTTCGGAGGAAATGCAATTTTTGATGTGAAGATAGATCTGTGAGTATAATACGCTCTCAAACACCTTTGCAAAACTATGTAGAAGAGGTACAAGGTGCGGCAGAAACACTGTCCCATTTTACACATTAAAATTAGGAATAAAGAATTACAATTACAAATTATTATAGTACACTGTTTGAAAGAACACTTCCTACCATTCCTTACATTTGTCACTTTTTGAAAATTATGTCCTTCAGGTGACTACCAATCTTAGCGATACAATCTTCGGCACGAGCACGCACACTCGCCATAACCTTACGAAGGGTGTTGCCTGGTATGGCCTTAATTTCGGTGAGAATGTTGTTTTCCAATTCCTGAATAGCTCTTGGATTGTTTGCATGCACTTTGGATTTCAGGAATCCCCACAAAAAAAAATCGCAAGCCGATAAATCGGGCGAACGGGCTCGCCAGTTGACATCTCCAAACCGGGAAACAAAGTGCCCTGGAAACATTCTGCGTAGGGCTGTCATTGACGTTCTGGCAGTGTGACCAGCGCTCAATAATTTGAACTGCACTACGCACTGGTACCAATATGAGCTCTCTAGGAAGCCGCGTTCAACAATGGCGCGCGATTTAATATGGGTCACTGTTTCTGCCGCACCCTGTATTAGCCTGTAGTTGATAATATCCATTGCTGGACCACATTTAAGTATAGAGCATGCTCTAGATACCATTCGCAATATAGGAAAAACGGAGGTGGTTCAGGGTAAGTTAAAAATGATTGTCAAGGACTAGGCCAGGGTAACGCTACAATCTCTCACCAAGAAGTTGGGAATACCGTCTGGTCCGGAGATCACTTTGTTTTTCAAATTTTTAATAGCAAGTGCAACTTCAGTTTCGATTACAGAGGGAATATGAATTAAAGAAAAAAGTTACGTTGTATACACTAGAGAAGTAAACGGCAGAACCAGTAACTGTTTTCTAAGGATTTTCAAACTTATCGTCGTCCCAAAACATTGAGCCGGATATGTGAGAACTGCCACGTTTATCGCGGGCAAAATTCCAAAACTAAGCTTTATATGCAGTCTCAATTTGTTACAGCTCTAAGAAATTTAAATTAATTTAATGAATTTGTATTGTTTGTTTTCTTGGAGCGTTTACAATGATATAAAGGTAGCAAACTTAACTTCGTTCAAACTTCAACTATTATCTGAGTTATTTCTCCGTAAATACAATCGCATTATTACTAATTTTAACAATTAAATAATGAACAAACGAGTTGCATGCATATTAATTGGTGATGACATGTGTTTCGAACATCAAATTTCAAAAACAAGTAAGTATAATCCGAATAAATCAATTAACTTGCATATTAACGTAACACAGCCTTTAATGAACGTATCTCAATTCCCCTATGTTTAACATGCTTCAACATTAATAACATCACGACAAATTACAAAAGAAAACAATCATCAGTGAACCGTCAACGCATTCAACGCACAAGACACCATGCAACCCCGCATCATGAATCTTACGTATAATTGATGATTTTTCTGCAGATACCTAGGTATTACCTTCTTCCATCGTTCACATATGCAAGCCTCACATCGCTATACATTTAAGTGTATGTACGATGTGTACTAGTAATATACTGCTCCGTTTTCCGAAAGTAATTTAAGCCCAATAAACGCTCATGTTCACAAAATAATTAAAAACTTCTGGCTCTGCGTCGGAGAGAAACGAATTTCAGTCGATACGCGATGGTGGGAAAATTACGGACTTGGTAACATGATTAACTAGAAGGCGGACAAAGTCTTGTAAATGGTTTTATATATCGTATCATTAATTTTAGTTAATTTGTTCTCCTATCGATCGTCTGTGTGAACTGTTGTAAATGCTTTCGTATCAAGGATAATATTATCTGCTTCAAATGCATAGAATTGAACATTGTTAAAAAATAATTTGCACATAGCAACTTTTTACTAAATATTTGAAGAGGATGGGATGATTAGTATGTATTAATTATTGTGAGCATACATCATCAAAATTGAGAAAATATCGTTGAATATTTCAAAATTCTTGTAATACTAAAGATAATTCAAAAAATCAATTAATTGCAAATGCATCAATTGCTATACGAGGGTAGTCTGAAATGTTTCCAGTCTAACACAGAAGCAAGTGTTCTTTTTGTCAAATTCAGTTTTATTTCTCAACATAATCTCCCTATAAGTCTATACATTTTTCCCAGCGATACTCCCATTTTTTAATCCAAACAGTTGGCATCTTGCTCTGCAAAATAGGGGTCAATTAGACCTCTTCATTCAGTGAAAATCTCTGTTCTCTAAGCGATACTTTGAGCCTAAGAAACAGAGAAACGTCGTTGAGATCCAGAACTGGTTTATGAATATGCTGATAAGACCAAAGACCTTTATTGTGAGCATTATTCATGGTATAACATGCCTGTCATACTTCACAAGGCACTTACTCAAAAAATAAAGACGAATCAATCATGTTTTGATGAAATACTTGCTCGTATCATCAGATTCTCACATAACTTTACTTAGAAAGTTGTCAAGAAAAGACACACACTCCAAGGGGAAAGTCTTTTTAAATTTGGTAAAAGAAAGTAATTTTAGAAATAAGTAGTTTTAATTTTATGTAAGAAAAATATGATTTATATTCTTAGAATATAATAGTTTTAATTCAATGTTTTGCTGTTCTAAATTGTTAAATGTTCTAAATTGGCATAATACGTAAATTGTTTCATATATTATTAGTTAGCATTTGAATTTAACTCCGCTAAATTGGTCAAAGGACTCAGTGTGCGAACTTTAAAGAGTACACAGACTTAATTGGTTTTGTCCTGGCGTAAATTAACCTTCCTCGATAATACGAGACGCACATTTACCTAGAAAATCGCCGACGTATCAGTTAGAGATGATTCAAATAGTTGGAATTTTCAGATGCGGGATTCTTCGTCGAAGGATTCGCTCTATAACTCGCTCGCCTCAATGTCTTTGCCATTTTCGGCCAGTAGTTATGAGAAATAAGCATGGCGAGGACTTCTATTGAAATTCGCCGCTTTATTTCGTCTTTCCATTTCCCTCCAGCCCTCTCCCGATCTTCGTAAACGTATCGATGTATTATTTAGTACGTTTTGTCCGTTTATCTTGGATAATAATAATAATAATAATAATAATAATAATAATAATAATAATAATAATAATAATAATAATAATAATAATAATAGCAATGTATTTCTTCAAACAAATGTTAGAGGAAACAGTCAAATGTGTACACAAAGAGAGACAATACTCAACTAATAAGCAGATCACAAACTGTTGGCTAAGAACTAAACACATTGCATGGTTCTGATAATTTAAGTATTCTCGTATTGAATACGGCTCTATATCGCCAAGATGCCTTATTAACTGCTTCTTAAATAAACCAATATTTGTTATAGTTTTTATACTATTCGGTAACTTATTAAAGAAAGTCATACCAGCATACTGTAGAGACTTCTCACTAGCAGTCAGTCTGTGTTGAGGTAGCCTGTAATTATTTTTATTCCTTGTAGAATATTTATGCTCAAAAAAGCATTCATTAACACTACTTTCATGTTTGCAAACAAATATTATGCATTCCAAAATATAAAGTGCGTATATTGTTAAAATGTTACCTAATTTGAAAAGTCCTCTACAAGTTTCTAGATAGTTCTTACCAAAGATAAATCTTATTGTTCTTTTTTGTAGAACAAAAATTATAATATAATGCCGAATTTGACTTTGGAATAAAAATTCCCGTAATATACAGTCATTAAAGCACCAATTTCTAACACGTGCGACAGAGTTTTGATCAGAAAACAAGTTTTGCCTAATGATTTACAGAGTTCGTCTATATGTAAGTTCCATCTAAGGTGTTGATCTATAAAAATCCCCAAGAACTTACCGGAGTCGCTTATTCTACAAGTATTATTGCCTAGGAGGATTTTATCTGGTATTGATGTAATAGTATTACTTCTAAAGATTATGCACGAAGTTTTTTCTTTGTTTAATACTAAATTATTTAATATAAACCATTTTTCCACAATTTCAAAATGTGTCCGCTCTAATTAATAGAATTGTATCGTCTGCATAACTAGTTATTGTGCAATCGGTACCACAAGTTGACAAGAACATATCATTTAAAAAAATTATAAACAGCAGATATAGGGACCCCTAAGTGTTAAAGTATAACAGGTACACATTCATGTCTTTATTTGTCCTACGTTAAAGGCTTGGTAACATCGGATTTATGCTAATTGGAATTCATTATATGTAATAGATTAGTCACCATTCGAGTTATGCGATATTTAAATGAACTACAAATTGATTAGTTGGTCTTGGTATTACTTCCATGTATTTACGCATGGATAATACATATACATACATTTTAATATTATTAATCACCTCTACAACGTGTTCATTTACAAGTATATGCATATATAACATATATATTGCCGGTGGTTTAATAGTTATGTTTATATCTGCTGCAATTACAGTCATCTTATGAGATATTAGCTTTTTGAAATTAATTGATAGCCGGAATGATTGCTAATATTTACGATTTTATGTACTGGATCAATGCATAAGGATACTGGTACCTATAATTAATTGCCATTGTAATAATATAATATTTTAGTTTATTTCCGTAACACAATTTTATGTATTAGCTACATCCATTTATAGGCGTAAATGTGATTAATCAAATTTCAATACTTAGCACAAAATAATTACAGAAGGATATGTGGCAACAACCCAGCAATATATGAAATTTTGTTTAAATATAAATGTCTTCACTCTATAATTAACTAGGAGCTATCGAGGGCAAATTACATAATTTCAAAGCTAATTTACGGAGATGTGAAGTAATTGGAACATTTTAAAATTAAAATGGAATTAAAGAAGCTTAGACATTGTCAAGGATCCATTTCATGCTGAAAATCTTATTAGTGTAAGGATCATAAGTAGGCCGGGCACAGACAGCTTCGCGCCAGGCTAGAAGTGAGGCTGCCGCGCCCACAACGCGACGTATGTATGCAGTTGAGTCGGCACGGGGTAATTCAGCGAATGAAATTATTGATTTATTGCAACAGTTTCTCATCAAAATAAACGACCTTTGGCTAATAATGTCACTAAATTTATCAGTGAATTTCAGGACAGCACAAAAATGAGAAAAATGGCGTGCCATCTCAAATTCAATTTAAGTTGGATTTACTTTTTATGTTTATTGTTTGTGGTCTACCGCTCCGCTTACTCGATAAAGAATCGTTTCGACAGTTTTGGCGTACATACAATCCCGAGTGGAACCATCACGGACAGTGTTACGGAAGGAGCTATAAGTATACGTAAAGATATCGAAAATAGGATCAAAGCAGAATTAAAAGATAAATAGCAAACTATTGTAAGAGATCGGCCCAAAGAACGCATGTGGTTCCATTGTACGTACCATTACATTAATCACAGAATGTTTTTGACGATTTGTTGTTTCGTCCACACACAACCACAGTTTTTTATCTTTCAATTCCGTTTTGATTCTTTTTTCTATATGTTCACGAGCAAATGGCACTACATTTCGTATCGATGTCCGACTAAGTAATTTACACTCCGCCTATTTATTCCAGAAGGAGACAAATGCTTCTTTGTCTAGTAAACGAAACGATAGATTACATAAAATAAGAGTAACACATAAATCAAATATACACCTTTCTTGGTCTCGTATGCCACTTTTTGCAGAAGAATGCTGTTTGCTTTCGATGTGACGTTGACAATGGCTTCTGAACCAACACATTAAAGGGATTTTACAAACTAGACATTGAATTTTAGCGCCATCAAAAATTAAGTCCGGCATGTCCACTATGAAGTTTTTAACTGTGTCTGCCATTGGTCGTTTTCGCGACGTACCTAACTGCGACATTTTCAAAGCAAACATAAGCGTACAATTACGAAATAAGTTACGACAGCCTACATATACACAGAACTACTCGCATATAGCATCGATTTAGTACTGACGCTGTGAACGCGTGAAATAAATAATCGCCGACTCCGCACCACATATCTACTACACTGACTGTTACCGCTGTTTGCCCAGACTAATAATAACAGCGCTAGCAGCGTTTCTTTGAAAACCTCCAAAGAGTAAAGTACCCTTTCATTTCCCTCCTAACCAATAGAGGCAGATCATCTAACTCATCTAACTTTTTTCACACACCATATTACCTTGTGATATCTTCTTATCAACCGTCGTTGGTAAAATTATTCTACATTAGACTATACTTCGCCACAATAACATTTTAGACCTATTTTTGCTTAATCCGTGAAAGCTGTTTCGCTTTTGAAGGCTCTTAATGTAGTGCGTAACAAAACTCAACACAAATTTAACACCAAAATGAAAAGCAGCAAAAACAACTAATGCAATCAGTGTTGTTTCCGTTATCATACCAGCAATTTAGTCAACAAATTATATTTAATTAACGGCAAAAGTCTGAATGGGTCAGTGGCGTATCGTTAGGGAGTAATCAGCAAAAAATGACAAAATATTATGATCAAGCATTCTTGATCGAAATTCTGTGTTTTGGCATACCCCTAAATTGCAAACAACTCTTCCTAATAATATTCCCGCATAACATTCCTAACAAACTATTAGAGAATGTTACCCGGAGGTGGATGCATTAATGGCAAATACAAAAAAAGTGTTTCTCAAATCTCTTAAACAGATTTGAGCATTTCACAGGCTTTGTCCCGGTATTCGCAGACCACCGCAGCCGATTCTTACGCGTTGGGGAACATGGTCACAAGCGACTTTTTATTATTCTAAACATTTCCAAGAAGTAAAATCTGTTATTTTACAATTCGACCCTGAAGAAGCTACAGCTATTAAGGAGAACCAGAAAGGATTTCTAGATACTTCTGTTGAAACAGATTTAAAAAGGTATTAGCAACAATTATAAACGATTACTAGACGCAATGGAAACATTGCAAAATACTAGGTTGTCGTTAGTGGAATCAGTGAAAATCGTGGACAAAGTTAATACATTGCTACATGGCATAAACGACGCAAAAGACGTTCGCGTTATAGCAAAGTTCGACAGTGTTTAAAACAAAAATTCCCATTATACGAGATTAAGACAAATGTACGGTGGTGTATCTTCAGATTCATTAACTAACTCTAAGGATTATTTTAATTATGCCTGTGTTATTTCCATAGATGTTGAACGGTCTTTCTTGAAATATAAGAACATTTTTATAACAGCGAACAACCATCACCGAGACAAATGTGGAAACATATCTGACGGTGTAAGCTTTTCAACAATCCTATCCATACCCTTAAGAAGTTACGTTTATTTATTATACTATTATTTATTGTTACGGTATTAAGTACAACAGATTTTTTAAGAAACTACTTTGTTTACTTTCTACGGTTATTACATTACATATACAATAAATGCCGTTTTCAAAAAAAAAAAAAACTAATAATGGCAAAAAAAACACTTCAACGTGTATGTATATTCGCTTTATTTACCAAACATTTGTATTGCCTCAGTTTTTATTTTTTACACTGTGGTTATTGATTTCAAAATATCACTTTTGTCGGCTGTGTCACAGATACACTATTTATAATCCGCGACCCATGCAACTGACCCGATTCTGTTGCGAAGACCAATTGTGCCCGACTGAATCATAAGGCATATTTCGCTGACGTGGAGGAAGGAGGAAGTTTTATAGTCGTTTCCAAAAATGCCTTTGGTTTTTGTAACCTCTTATTGACCAAATTATGCAGAAACTTGGAAAAAATGTTTTTTTTGAAAAAGTACATTTAAGACGGTAATAAACCATAAAAAGTCGGTATAATGCAAAAAAAAAAAAACAAAACCTAATGAACGTCCTAAATGGGGGAATATTGGACCGTTAATAGAAAAGTATTAGCACCATTTGGTAAACTTTCCCGATGTTATCGATAGTGGTTGCAGTTTTTGGCCGTTCTGAACGTTCATCGTCAACCAAGTTGGTATGACCATGTTTGAATTCAGCTACCCAAAATGTCACCATGAAAAATGATGGTGCAAAGTCCCCGTAGGTGCATTGCCTTTCAAATGCAAGAATTTAATGACGCCTCGATATTCGAAATTTTTTTGATTTCTATAGAAACAACATCAATTGACACAAACGACTGTGAAACAACAACTAAACATTCAACATGGCTAAAATTTTCAAAAGTATCTTTCAACGCATGCTCAATCGTGGCCCCATCTTCATGTTGAGTAGCCATATTAAAGTAAAGCCTGTAAAATAAACTACTTGGGACTATTACTTTCAAAAGTATTGGTGTGGATTTGGTAACCCCACATAGTGAAATAGTACTTATAACTTCTTTTCCAAGCAGTTTTGAGAATAATTAAATATAGTTTTATTTCCAGAAGGTTCATTTTTAATCCAATATTGTAGCTAAAGTGGGAAATGTTTTCAATAGCCTCAAAAGCCTTGGAAATCATCATGCTTTACACCAATATTTTCTATTTTCAACGATAATTCCAGAAAAAAGACCAAAACTAACCTAAGGAAAAACTCATCAATAAATTATTAACGTATACCGAAGTGGAAAAGTGTAGAGCTTCGTCCAATTTCAGTTTAATGGTCCGCGACATGTCGTCGCGACCGTTACCCGAAAAAATTGGGGGTGGAAACGAACGAAGGGACCATCGCGTAACATTTTGATGAGGGATGAAGGGACGAAGAAGGGGGACAACTCGAACGCGTGTATGTTCGCCGCTGGAAAGCGACCGATATCGTTAAATGCGTTATACCAACGGTGAATGCAGCAAGCGCGCTGCCTGTATGTTGCGAACGAGTAACAAAATGCCCCCGTCGATGGCTCGTTAGTGGATCAGGTCGAATGTCAAAGGTTTACGGTTCCCTATAATTAGTTAGCTGTGTGCAGGGCGCCCTCTACGAGCTCCGACGAGCTGAACTGAATATGAGTACTACGGAAATGCGCTCATGTTTGAATTGAATGTGTGTATTCCTATTTTACTTTACTACTGCACACACATGCTGGCCGCTACTACTCGAATATTATCCCCCTATTTTATTTCGTAATTCGATTCTATTTATGTAGGTTTCGAATGTTTGATTTTATTAATTTATCACCTTACATATTTTGTATCCAGTCCATGGATTATATGCAAAAAAGCTTGTGCTGCACACGACCATCAGGAGCCATTGAATTCTAAACAACTATATTTGAAAAAGGTGTTACAGTTTGTGTATTGTGAAATTGATTGTTAATTAAATTCCGGAAAGAATTGTAGTTGTCCAGCCGACTACCCCGTTCATCTTCATCTCATGCTTTACAATGTTTATGTTTGAAAGTAGTTTAGAGTGGGGTAAAAGTTCGCGGCAGGTAAGAGTTCGCATTGAGGGTACTTCGTTGTTGGATACGAAACCGTTGGCAGCACTGTATCTCGTGCAAAGTTTCGTAGTTTTACGTTGCCTCATGTGATTACAATGCGGTAAGTTGTACTTCGGCTTGTTTTGACGTGATTTTTGAAATTTTGGGAATCAGTATTACGAATAGAATCTGTTGACTTAAATGTTTTAAGCTATAATAACATTACACGTGGAAAGAATGCCTAGTAACAATAACCCAAAATTAATGCCAATGTAGCTCATGGTATCGATGGAATCCATGAGCTACATTAGCATTAATTTTTAGTTATTGTTACCAGACATTTTTTCCACGTGTATTTTTATACAGGGACTGGTAGTGCGGTGCCTAGCACGCCGGGCTACCAGTCTCGGGGTACCGGGTTCGAACCCCGGGCCCGTCACTCTCAGAGTAAGTTTTTCCGTAGTTTTCCTTACTCCAAATTTGGCGAATGCTGAGGGTGGATACACCCTGTAGTTGGCGGAAGCTGTTGGGGGATGTGAAGACATGAATTACTATTATTATAATTATTATACATCATGGTAAACCTGAGGAATCATTTGCACATATGCGTGCCCAGGAGCTGCCCGATAGGTGGTGGACATCTACACTCCGGTTTGTCTTGCTACCCTCTGGGACGGCATGACTGTGTCCCTTAGCGGTAGGTGTCGCCGAGAGACATATTCAGTGCTGTTTTTGGAGATTAGCAATATAAACTGAGAGGCAAACACAATTGTGTACAGCACAAAATTGTGCTCAGAACCACGCTGATGACGCCGGGTAGGCAGAAACATGTCCGTGTGTTAGTGCTGTTTTCTCTACTACATTGTTTTTGCCGCGAATGATTCCACCAATACCATGAGCTACATTAGTATTAATTTTTGGTTATAATAACATTATAGTGCATCGACATTACTTTCCAGATTTATCATAGGCTAGTTTCAAGTGAGTGAAAGTATGCCGATCGGGGCCAATGTTCGCACTGAACAATGGGGTAAAGACCTATTCACACTGTACTGCCAGGCATTTGCTCTGCTTGAGACGTGCAAAATCCATTTTACATTGTATTTAATGTGTTTTCCAGTCGCCCGTTTGCACTAGACGTGCTCGTTACCTGCTCAACTTCTTTTTAAAGAATATTTGCCGAGCCGATGCCTGGCAGATGCCTAGCAGAGTCAGATCAGTGTGAATGGTTCTTAAGGCTGCGAACGCACGAAGCGGCGTGTGACAAAACGTGCGATGAATCGTTTCCGTCTTAGCCCATACACACGAGGCGGTGGACATTCGTTACTATTTGCAAACGTTCGCGTTAGCTGAAAATGGATTCAGACGATGAGTCTGTCTTAGGTCTCTTATATAATCGAATAAAGAAAAAAATATATAAACGTATCTTGGAACACCCAATTATTAAAGAAAGGAAAAGTAAGGGTTTATTTTATACAATATTTCATGAAATAAAAAATGATAATGAGAAATTCTTCAATTTTGTTCGAATGTCAAGGAAATCATTCTAGGAGCTTCTGAATATTTTGAAAGACAATTTAACTAAAATGGATAACGTAATGAGGGATAGTATTTCTCCAGAACAAAAACTCGTTATTTCATGAAGGTAAGAAATTATTTATTTCTACTTTATACTATTTTATACATACTGTAAATGTAAATATTATTAAAATAAATTTAAGTCAGAATCGCCAGCGAAAACATAAGAAAAATGTGATTGTGTCGACTTAGCTGGATATGGGAGAGGTATTCAAGTTTGGGATGAAGCACTTGCTTCTTGCCCGCATTTCTGGTGTCCTATTATCAACTTAAGTGTCTATTTAACAGTTTCAAACAAGAATTTTATTTACAACAAACGGTTGAACATATTTTACTTAAAATCTTGCAACCGCGCACTGTAGATTGTTGCCTGACGTGAGAACGGTCTTATACTAAACAACGGAATCATACGACGCTTAAACAACAAAGACGCATTCGTCAGCTCATACAGATGGTCCGACGATTCATTATAGCGTCGCCGGTACTGCCCTGTATTCAGTCCAATTCACTTTCAAGGGAGGACGCTAGACGGACGTTTCGCCACACACAGCCTCGTGTGTTCGTAGCCTAAAAGTTCGAATGCGTACTCTAGCCCATTAATGCTGCTAGAAAGTGGATTTTTTATTTTCTTGTATGTCTGGCAAATATGTTATAAATATATAAAATATTAATAAAATAACCACTTTTGTTTGAAAACATTGTGAGGTAATTCGAAACAATTACACAAAACTGTTATCACGGAGTAAAGAAGGCCCAGATATAATTCTCGAAGGACACAGAATAGAACAGACAGAAGAGTTCTGCTACTTGGGTAGTATCATGAAATATGGAGGAGGAATAGAAAGTGATGTGGGAAGAAAAATAGGCCTAGCAAGGAAAGCGTTTAACTCTTTGAATAAAATATGGTCATCAAAAAATATAAAAGTTGAAACAAAATTGAAGATTTTTAGATCAAACGTAAAAAGTGTTCTGCTATATGGTGCTAAAACGTGGAAGATGAACAAGGTATACATCGGTAAAATACAAGCGTTTATAAACAAATGTCTACGAATAATAATTAACATATTTTGGCCTAACGAGACGTAAATGGAAATGGATTGGGCATACACTCAGAAAACCACATAATAACCTAGCAAGGCAAGCGTTAGATTTCAATGTTGATGGTTAGAGAAGAGTAGTAAGACCCGTAAACACATGGGAAAGAACTGTACAGTTGCAGATGGAAAGCGAGAAAGTAACATGGAACTAGATAAAAAAGCGCAAGACAAAAAGCAGTGGAGGGACCAAGTAGAAAGATTCGTAAGGAAGAAAAACACTGGGCAGGAATAGCAGACCTGTCAGTGTAATGGAGAATCTGCTATAGAAACACCTTTAAAAGGTACCCTATGCCCGGTAAGGGCGACAGGTGAAAGAAGAAGAGAAGAAACAGAATTCCTGTCTTTTTAAAACCAACAAGACTAACAGAAGGCCATGCACATCTGAGGTGCTACAAAACCGCTCAGGAAAGATTGAATGCTGGCTTAACAAAAAAAAAGATGCTAAGCTTAAGAAAAAGATTGAAAGCAGATTGAAACAAGGAAGTCTAAAAAAAAGAAATCTCAAATCCCGATTAGCTCTCCTTTTAAAACACAGCTTTAAGCAATTGAAAGTAAAAAAAGAACGAGCAGAAGGAGAACGTGTAGAAAAGAAAAAGAGCTGTAGAAAAAGCTTGAATTTGGATCAAACGAAACTGAAGGAAAGCTCGCAAAGAGACAATTACAGAAAAAAGGAACAAATCCTTTTGACAACATCTGCTGCAAAAATCCGTTGTCCAGCATGCGATGAAGATTATGCAGATGCTCCAAAAGAAAACTGTGTCCAATGAAAAATATTTGTTTGTGATTTGTGGAAATAACGACCCAACCAAGATAATTTGCTTTTGACAACACTGAGCTTTTTAACTTACTTCAAGTTTTCTACGAATTTTTACAAGTAAAATAGATGCTTTCTTAAATTTCAAACTGCAAATGTTTGCTTTAGAAATGTCAGAATGTTTACCCCACGTCGTTCGAACTTTTGCCCCGCCGGCAAGAGTTCGAATTCGGGTAAAAATTCCATTTTTTTTTGTCGATATTATAAGCATAATAAAACTTTTTTTAAAGAAATAAATCACTATAAAGATATAAATATAAGTTTAGGACATTTGTCTGTATCTATTATAGGAAAGATAGTAGGAGCTGTTCGTGAGTTATACTTAACATGTAACGTTCTTTGTTAAAAAATAAATTCATTTTAGGTTTAGCAACATCTACTCAATGAATGAATATAATGAGAAGGCACAAATTACTACAGATACGCAGAAGACATGAAAACGTTCTGTAATATGCAATTACTTACGTTGCAACTTTTATTAGAAAGAATAAGCTAGACTCAATAAAATACTACTAGATTTGGTGCTGATTGCAATGAGACGTTCGACAGTACAAATTCAAATAACAGACTATAGATGAGCTAAAATTCGTACAAATAATTTGATTAAAATTCAAATCCCTTTGGACTATACTAATGCTCTCGCATATTTCTTTCATGCTGATAATGAAATAGTTATTAAAACTTGCTACAATTGCGTCAGCTGCAGATTTTCTCTCGGATTGAAAATTAACATACTTCAGTCTTTCGATCTCGATTAATTCCTGGAACTTCCTCTACATTTTCTCGGAATCCGTTATTTTGGTTGCATCAATCTCATGTTCCTAGTGTTTGCATGTATTGTATAGTGTAATCCAATCTTCTCTAAATATTGGTTCCAAAACTGACCCGCTTTGAAAACAAAACTAAAAGGGAAATATTATTGCATGTATACTTGCATAAATATATTTATATTAATATTCGAATCGACAGCGGTTTGAACTTCCCAATGTAAATTAGTAAATTACAAATATCGAGTGAAACAAGAAAACAAGGACGGGATTATAACGGGAAGGCATAAAACCCCATAGATACCGTCTAGCTTACCGCCCAAAACTAACGTATGCCATCCCTTACTTCCCATTGTTATTTAATTAAGCACTTCGCCAGAAACCAGCATGTAATTATAACGAACCGATTTAGGAAGGAGATAGGGTGAAGCAGGGATGGGGAGGTGCGATTTCTCCAAATTGGAGAGCGAAAGAATCGAAAAAAAACTTTAATATTCTTCCATCGTTAACAAATTCTTACGTCGTTTCATTCTCTGCGTTTTTTCTAGAACATTTTTCCTTCAAAAACACTCGTAATTATATGTATGCATCATATTGTTAATTACCGGTTGAAAATCGGAGTGTCAGCGTTTCATTGTACACGGAGCCTTTGCCGTAGAGAGAGATTTTGTCTTGAAATATTAAAGAATGTCGTGACTGTATATGTACAGGCGTAAGTGTACGCTGTCGTACTCATTACAAAGTTGTGACATTGCCGTTTTAATTATGGTATTCGTAAGTTTCAAATTCACGTCCGATATTGTAGTTATTACGATGGATTGTGTGGATCTACAAAGGATGTGTTTGAATAGAAATTCAATAGAATCGTTCTTTTTAAGATTTTAACAATGTTTTCTTTCACTTTTTTAATACGGAAAATATTTTTAAAATTAATTAAGTTATTTCTTTCTTCAACATTGACATACTCCTGAGAAATGAAGATATTGAGAAGAATTTTTGGAGAGGAGAAAAGAAAGGATGTACGGGTGCGACGAACAAACGAAGAAATAAATCAGCATTTTAAAGAACTACTAGACAACAATCTAATGACAAGCTAAATGAATTCCATAAATTATTTATCGGGATACAAAAACGTATATTTAAGATGTATTTTTTTTAAATAATAATAATAACATCAGTTTACTGTCCAATGGTTACAATTGCTAATAGGACAAAACTAAAAATAAATGCATACGTGTAATTTAAATTTATAATAATTGATTTATATTATTAAAATATCAGAATAATGTAAATCCGCTGACCGGCACACTGTAGCGAATGGTGAGGCATGCAAAATATTGATTCTAGAGAATGGCAAGGGAACAAAAGAGGAAAAACGAGAGGAAAATCGAAAACACGAAAATCAAGAAATGAAAAACGGTACTGACAATCAATAGGTTCAATTACTAATTTTTATACAAAGCGGGCTTCTTGACATTCACGTTGCGATGATAGTGATGTCAAGCCATATCTGCTAATTAGTCTGGAACAATCAATTCCTCAGTCCCGATAGACACCATCCTCTCTATAAGCAAGATATTTCAGAAATCATCGTAGAACTTAAAAAAACTGAAGATAAACAAAGATCATACTTGTGATGCATATGCCAACTTACTGGTGACACAACTAAAGAAGAGGGTCTGTAATTACTGAATATAGGTGAGCGTGTAGTAAAGTCTAAAGTCTTAGAGGGTAATAAACAAAGACCTGCTACATGTGAGGAGAAACTCATCGAAGAATCAAACCAAACTCCAAGATAGTGATCAACTCAACTTTCTTCAAAAACCCATTACTTATACTGTACGTACAAAGAATAGAATTGAGCTTGCAACATGTAACAACATTTATTGAAGTTTAAGTGTAGTTTAAATTTGCCGCATCAAGCAATAATGTAGCTGATATTATTCTGCAGGCATAAAATATCATCCCGGTTACACAATCTACGGCAATTGGGGCGCAATAACCACGTTACTTTACGGTGGATCTCAAGCCACCAAGGAATCAAAGGAAATGAAAAAGCAGATAAGCTGGCCAAAGAAGCAGCGAACATGCCTTTCACTGGTCCCAACCCCTTCTGTAGTCTTCAAAAGAGCTACATAAAACAAACTATTAAGACAATCAAAAGCCTCCTACTGGAATAATGTTCCAGGACAAAAACAGGCGAAGGCACTTATATCAGGCTCGCCAAAGACAGCAAAAATAGCGCTATCGTTCAGCAAGGGGGATCTCAGATTACTGGCAGGATTTCTGACAGGCCATGTAGCCCTAAAATATCACCTATTTAAACCAGGAAAAGCTGAAGATCAAATCTGCCGTCTACGCCAAGAAGATCTGGAGACGGGAGAACACATCCCATGCGAATGTGTTGTCATTAGTCGCATACGACACCAACACTTCAGTAGACCATTCCTGGCACTTACTGAACTGAAGGAAACAGATCCTACAGTAGTACTAAGGTTTATTAGAAGCCTCCAACTATTCTAACACACATAAGGGCATTTTGTTACAATAGAAGTATTAAGGTCGCAGTGACTAAAGGCATCTGTGCCACGGCCCGACCATAATAATAATAATAATGATAATCATCCCGGTTAGCAATAGATTTATAGATTTAGTCATCCGCACATACAAGTATCGGCTAAGTCAAGTTTTCGAGTAGGTCATTTATATACAGTACAAATAGCAGGGGACCCAGGTTAGATCCCTGCGGAACACCAGACTTCGAAAAGAAGTAGTTGGATAAGAGTCCATTACATGTAATTAATAAGATAAACATATACCATATTTTTCTAAGGGTAGTTGGTTTAGACAAAGTAACATTTTGTTACATAACCAACTCGTAAATAATGAAAATCTATGATTTCCTTGGAATTTCAAACGTAATAAATACCTGAAAAAATATCATTCCTGTAAGGAGTCAAACCTGACATCTCCCGCTTGCCGGACGGGTGTGCTAACCACTGCACCACGGTGATCTCGATACCAGGCACGTTCGCTATTTAGTACCTATTGTTATTTTATCTGCAAATATATCATAATATTTCGACAGACAATCTTAATTCTTACATGCCAAGTACACTAATTAATTAATATATTTTGGCTTCCGTCAGTGAATTATGAAAATCTGTAATTTCCTTGGAATTTCCGATGTAATTAAATACTTGAAAAAATCTCGTCCCGGTAAAAAATCGAACCTGACATCTCCCGTGTGCCGGACGGGTGTGCTAACCACTACACCACGTGGACCTTGTTGCCAGGAATATTCACTTCTTAACAACTAGTTGTTATTTTATCTGCAAATATATCATAATATTTCCACAGACAATTTTAATTCTTAAAAGAGAGTACGAATTGTTTATGTTCTATTTGTATACTACAATAGGGTGCTTAAATCAAAGAGTTGTCCGAATTTATCCCAATTAATCGTGCTGATAAAATTCTCTACGTTAAACAGAGCACAATGAAGTTCCTAGTTTATTTGATGCCCAAAGTACAAAGATTGAAACAGATGTGTATAAGAGGGGTGGGTCAAGTACGCATACATCATTTGAAGTCCTGCCATCGCTTTTATTAATAAAGCGGCCACAAGTTACAAGTGTTATGATTTACGTATGGGAGTTCATGTTCAGGCAGTTCCTCCCATTTTTTAAAAGCACACGTATAATTATTATGAAAAAATACAGGTTTAATCACAATAAAAGCATGTTATGTTTCACGTTAATATTTAACGTTTGAATAAAAGTAGCTCTAAACATTGTTTTACTTTTAGCGAGTAAAAAGAAAATTTGCGGGCAAAAATTTTCATAGTACGCTTCTGGTTGCTTAGTATGTGATATCAGCAGCATTCAAATGTACATTTAGGTACCTTTGTCAGGAGTCTTTAGAACTCCCAATACTCCATTTATACGTAGATAATTATAAACAGGAAGTAAGAAACACTGAGGCAAAAGATGTATTTCTGGAAAAATTGAGATTATCAGTAAGTTTGCTATTACCCATGCAAAAGCAATAAAATGTATCTTATTAATAATTAAAGGTCAAAAGGCATTATAAATCACATTAAATAACGTTTAGACAGCGTTTATGGTGATTTATCTCCTTACATTCCATGTAAAAAAGTGGGTAAAATGTTTCCGTTTAGCCAATTGAGCTGATAACGCCTCAAAATATTTCAATTATTAAAGAAATGGTATTAGTAGTCAGCAGCGCATATTGTGTGTCTTTGCTGCATAAATTGAAGGACAATATTCCTACAGAACATCGAGGAACATTGACCAAAGGTGTTGGACTATTGCACGACGATGTACCCGTCCATACTCCCGCCATTTAACAAGCTGCCATCCGCGAATGTGGCTTTCAAGAATTGGGAACATCTACCGGACATGGCTCCAAGTGGTTATTAATTAATTTCTCATTTAAAGAAAGACCATAGGGGACGTCATTTTAAAGACGATAGTGAGTTGCAAGCAGCTGTGATACAATAATTTGGGGAAAAACTTTAGATTACAATGGGGAACAATTTGTAACACAATTTCTGTTGAGTTTGGTTTTTGAGATGTTTTATAGTTAATTAGGCATGCTGGTTTCAAAACTGTAGTTAGTTTTCTTCTACCACGTCAAGTTTTATCTCAACACCTTATGAGAATGTGACCACTCTCCGCGAAATCGAGCATAGGAAGCACTATTGCTCTCCTATTGGCTGACACAAACCTTCTCCGATGGGCGTCGGATGAACGACGCATAGGAGAACAGCGAGAGGTTTATACTTGTCTGGACTTGTTCAGTTACGCCTGAGATACTGTAGTGAGACGTTGTCTGTCGCTCTGAAACGGTGCAGCCCATTCTGACGTGGAGTCTGAGTTCTTGTTTATATACAAGGTTGGCAATGTTTTAGTGTTTATTAATATATGAACTGAAACTTTTCCTTCTATCTCTGGTAGTTCACGTCGTAAATGCTTAAACAGCCCCGATTTGTTTTGTTACATATGTGGCAGTTTCAGCATTCCCAGTCAAAGGACAAACATCAGTACATTTATCAGGCAAGTCTATTTTGCCTATTTTAAAGTGAAAATTGGTGATCAAGATAAATCATGGCCCCTCACAAAGTGTGTAAGCAGTGTGTTGAGGGTTTACGAATGTGGACCAAGGGAACACGTGATAAACTTCTACTTGGTATACCTATGATTTGGCGAGAGTCCAGAGATCGTTCAAGTGATTGTTACTTTTGTATAGTGAAAACGTCAGGATATATCAAGAAAAACAAATGTAAAATAGAGTATCCTAGTTTATGATCGGCCTCATTCAGCCAAAATCCCAGTGACAGTTTTCAGTGAATTACCCTCTTTGGAAATACGGGAATACGAGTCCGGTGAAGATCAAAGTGACGCCAACGATGAAGATTTTGAAATTAAAGATGATTCCGTTCGTAATAGATTTGACCAGCATGACTTGAATGGTTTGGTACGAGATTTGGGACTATCCAAAAAAGCTTCAGAGCTCTTAGCACCAAGACTGCACGAGAAAAACTTGCTTGAAAAGGAAGCTAAGGTATCCTATTTTCGATCAAGAGAAAGTGCGTTTCTACAATACTTTCGAAGTGATGATGGATTTGTGTATTGCCATAATGTACATAGTTTAATGGAAGAGTTGGGAATTTCGGCCTATAACGCAACTGAATGGTGACTGTTTATCGATAGCTTAAAGCGGAGCTTGAAGTGTGTTCTCCTCCACAATGGAAATTTATTTGGTTCAGTCCCGATAGGCCATTCAGTTCGTTTGAGTGAAGAATATGAAGACATAAAGAGAGTCATTGATTTGTTGCAATACCACATGCACCAATGGATCGTTTGTGTTGACCTTAAAATGGTTAGCTTCCTTCTTGGCCAGCAAGGCGGGTATACCAAGTATCCCTGCTTTTTGTGTATGTGGGAAAACAGAGCTCGTGAGAAGCGTTGGGTGCAGTCGAATTGGCTGCCTCGATCTGACCTGAAACCTGGTGATTCAAACATTGTACATCGGCCACTTGTCGAACATTATATTTCCGCCTCTGCATATAAAATTGGGTCTCACGAAGCAATTCGTTAAAGCTTTGCTAACTGAAGGAGACTGTTTCAAGTATCTCATTTCGGCATTTCCTGGCCTGTCATTTCAAAAGATAAAGGCCGGTGTTTTTGATGGTCCACAGATTCGGCAGCTTGTTAAAGATGAACATTTCATCGGAACAATGTCAGAAATTGAAAAGAATGCTTGGTTGGCATTCAAAAACATTGTTAAAGACTATCTTGGAAATACACGAGCACAGAATTACGCCAAAATTGTCCAGCAACTCTTGGAGAGCTTCAAACTGCTAGGTTGCAACATGAGCACCAAATTGTATTTTTTATATAACCATCTTGCTAACTTCCCGGAAAATCTTGGTGCAGTCAGTGATGAGCAGGGTGAACGATTTCGCCAGGATTTGGAGGTCATGGAGGTACGGTATCAAGGTAGATGGGATGTACATACGATGGCTGACTATTATTGGAGCATCAAACGAGAATGTTAACAGATTAAACATTCCAGAAAAAGTTATAAGCGAAAATTTTTGCCTTAATATGTAATAACCGTTCGATAAGAAAACAACTATTTGTATGAACACAATTTAACTTGCAGTAACTATTATAGCCTTTGTATGAATAAAATTATTCTTTATAAACAGTATATTTAGTAAGTTTTTACTTTATTTTCCTTTATATGCACAATTTGTATGATTTTTGAGGGTATCCTGTAGCTTAAAAAGTTGACATGATTGACAAAAACTGCGGTTATTTTTGGATCCAGAGGCCAAAAGTTAGTTGAAAACAAGTCACAGATTTAAGACAACGAAATTGCTGTTCCGCACTGTTATTTTTACAAGGGCATAGAATTATTAACTGGTCGTTGTAATAAATGTATTGAAGTTAGGGGAGATTATATTGAAAAATAAAAATTGTTATATCTTACTAAGTTTATTTTTTCTATATCAGGCCGAGAATTTATGGCGCCTACCTCGTACTATCGAAACTTTAAGATGTACAAAAGTATATTGCTTAAAGATATCTGAAAAAAAATATTTCTAAATATTTAAACTGGAAAACCGTCGAAGTTATTCCCTGTTGCTTTGCCAATTAGAAATTAAACCTGATTGTCAATCTATTGTGAAAATAGCACAATGGAAGACTTGAACATATTCAGGCATGTGTTACAAGCAGAGAATTGTTTTGCATCCATCTAATGCCGACTATAAACTATAATTTTTAGTCGAAACTTTATATGAATAAAAAATCTAACATTTCCTTACTTTCCTTTTTACATCGATAAAACCAAATTTATATCGATCCCGCTTTTAAAAAGTCATCACTGCGTTACCTTGATGATAAATATGTGCTTCTGTATATGTTAATAAGAACGTAATTCCCCCTTGGCTAGACTGAGATGAATAAATAAAATAAAAAACGCAAGGCATAAATAAATAAACACAAGGCACAATATAAACCTGCCCGAAGTACCAAACAGTATTACATAATTATTATTTATGGACAGAAGTGTCATGGTATTACGTTAGCAGGTAAGTACCATTGCGTCTTCAACATGGTTCTAGTTGGAGTAAAGTCCAATATTTACAAACACGTACTTCTCGGAAAAATCTATAAAAATAAGGTAGGACGCAATATTAGCATCATAAAGATACCCGCTGTATATTTTCCTAACGAACGTCTTGTTTATTAATTTAGTTCCTTTGTCAAATTAAAGATCCCATTGTAACAAATTCTATTTCACATGTGTATGCTTGTATTTATGTAGCTATTTTTCGTCAATAGACTTTTTGATCGTGTGTGTAAAATAAATGTATTATATAATTTTAACGTTATTTAGTTTAATTGGCCTTGAACTTTATAGCGTGTAGCGGCAAATGTAAAAACATATGAATAAATATGTTAGTAGTATGCTTAATGATATATTTACTAATTATAAATAAAAGAGGATGGTAAACGTATAAATAAATATTCTTGTAGATGAATTCTTTTAACTGTAATAAATTAAAAAGACGTCGTCAGCTTAAAAGCGTTGTAAATTAATTTTCTATATTATTTATATGAATATGCTTGAGAATACCTTTACCAAAATGTAGGTCATTCACTATTAAAATGTTTAAAATAGATGAATTTATCTCATTTTGTTCTCTTAATGGCTTCAATAAGGCAATATCGTTGAAAACCTACAAAATGCAATATAATGGGTACATGGAAGAGAATATTTGACTTTAAAAAGAAGGAGAATCATGTAAAGCCAATAAGGAAATCATGGAAGATTGCTCAATGAAAGAATTTCTGAAAAAACAATGGTAAAAATATGAATATGGCTTGATAATATTAAAAAGGTTTCATTTAACCAAAAGACTAACATGACTTGCACAAAACCAAAACGTCATCTGGTCTTATTCTAATATGAAATATTTTGTTTTCTACTATTGGTAACATTGGTCTCGAAAAGACCAATTAAATTATAATCAGCAGCTTCTCATTTATTTACATTTTGATAGTTTTGTTCGTGATTATTTGTTATTCTCCGATTCTAAAGAGAATTACATTGTTTTCGCTATTTGTATGTCGAATGATATAGGAACGGATCGGAATAATATTAAAGAAACAATAAGGTACGCGGCAAACAAGTTATTACATCAAAGGGAAGTAAGAAGACAGAATGAGTGGTTTAAAGATGAATGCGAACGCAAGATCGATAGAAAGAACCAAGCTAGAAATAAATGGATGTGCAGCCGAAGATCACAAGATTTAGTGGAATATAGAGAGAGAAGGAAAGAGACTACGAAGTGAATTTCTATAACGGACTTAAATTGGGACCACAGTCAAAATACTAGTTAACTCGAAGAAAGCTTAACCAGGATTGATGAATTTATTGGCGTCCCTTTACTGCTTTATTTTAATCGCGATAGCGATTGTTTCTGACCATACCAAATTTTGATGGTACCTACCCAAGTTTAATCTAAAGAGACATTTTTTATAAATAGAGTTATTTTTAGACATAGCATGAGAGAATGAATGTAGTGACGCTAATAGATGACTCAAACTAGAGGACTAAAATACAACTGACAAGGTTTAAATACGAAATGTTACTGTTCTTTCGTTCATTTATTTAATTTCGCTTTATATTAATTTCTCAATAAAAAGTTACTTCAATAACAAAGTTAAATTTCATAGCGGAATAGAAAAATGTCGCTGATTTTTTTCATCTTTTAAATAAACATATTAAATGTTATAGCGGTGAAAAGGCTACCAAAGAAAGCACAAATTTACGTTATAACTCCAACAAGACAGCTTATATTAACAACTTGACTGGGATATCTTAAGAACGTAATTATCTACAACCCTTTCTTCCAATTTTTTGTCTAAAAATAAAAACAATGAAAATATGCGCATATTGCTAAATCCGACTAACTCAAAGAAAATTAGTTTCTTCAAAATATCTAGTTAACTATGATTTCTCTTAAAAGTTGGCCCCGCAAAACTGCAAATCTTTTTTCATTTGATCATTTCTCTAGCTTCACTACTTTCCAAGATCGCTGTACTAGACATTGAAGAAAACTTACCCTGTGTATCTCAGAAAATAATATAGCTTCTGACGTATTACGTATCCGAGAAAATGTGAAAATCCACAATGATGAAAATCTTCTATTAAGCTTCTTTAGAACATTCTTAGTCTGAACATTTTGTTACACACTGAGAGAAATGTAGTGGTAAAGTGTACAATATATTTGCAGTTAACGTGTTGTGGTAATATTTACTCCATTTGTGGTTCTCGCAACAAACATATACGTAGATCTTACTACAATAAACGTAACACAAACTATTTTTTTATAGTTCAAGTTTTAGTAGATTTTACAAACACGCAATATGGCAGTGAATGACATATTGTAGTGAAAAAAACAAAATATTTGTAGTTACTTACTATGGTTACATACACTACAACATTGTTGTTGAGCAAACAACAATAAGTGTTGCACGCAGAAAAACTTTTATTTGTATAAAGGCTGTCCGCCTCAATTCAATACAATTACTGTTTCAATTATCCACAATACAATAACTGTTTTAAATCAAAAGAAACATTTTCTTAGCGTTTTTTTTTCTCCGCTTAAAAGTATATACTTGTAATGAAATAATTGTATTTTATATCCACATTATTCGAGAGAAATGATCAAATATGAAATAGGGATATTGGCGATGCAGGAAACTTGATGGAAAGATCAGGGTAGAACTGATAAGAAATATTATACAGTATATTTCTCCGGTGAAAAGAAGCAAGGAAAAAATGGTACAGTATTCATGGTCGATAAAAAACTTAGAGAGAATGTGCTGCAATTTAAGGCAATTAGCAGTTGGTTGTCGTACATACAGATAAAAAATAAACAAGCGAATATCTCCATAGTGAATGCATATGGACCGACCGAGGATATAGATGACAAGGATAAAACAGAATTTTACGAAATGCTGGAAGAAACTTGTGAAGGTATTCCCAAAAACGGCATATTACCATTACATAGTAGGCAATTTTAATGCTAAGATAGTTATGGAAGTATACAATGCAAATGTAGCAGGGAAAGAGACAATACAGGATATTACTAACGATAGTGCAAGTACAAAATATAAGCATAAAAAGGAGCATAAAATAACATGAGTGATGGGGGATTTTTGGGAAAATGTTAAATTTTCTAACTTAATCTAAATTTTACAATTCTTAGAGGGGTCGGGAGTATTCCTGAATACTCTTTTGGCAATTTTTATTATCAATTTTGAAATTAATAAACCGAAATTAACGAATGCTAGAATTAAAAATGTAACTAACCTTGAAATCGAACGTAGACAATCTTATATAAACCCTCTCTGTTTATGATAACCTCTTCAGGAAACTGTCTGTGCTAGACTTTAACCTTTATCTCTTCAAATAAATACTTTGATTTCACTATCGAACACTTTAAATTGGGATCGGAGTTAAGACGCATATTAATTCAACGAGGGCTGAATCAAGATTGATGAAATTTTTGGCGTCGCTTATCTTTCTTTTATTTTTAATCGCGAAAGATCGGCGATTGTTTCATTCCACAGCAAGTGTTGATAAAATAAATCCAAATATAAACTTTTATAACATCATTTCGATGTATTGATGTTATTTGTAAGAATAAAAATAGCATAAGAGAACCCATGGAGGAACGCTACCAACTGACAGAAAGGCAAATCTATAACCTAATACTGTCTGACAAGGTTTAAACGTGAAATTTTGCCAACAATTTACTTAAACCGTTGAGATAAAGATTTAATTGATGAAATAATGTTTGTAATTTACGCTGTTGCTTGCTTTAGATTAATTTTCCATTAATTTTAACGAATTACAAATGGAGAAATCGACCAGAAGATAAAGTTTAATTTTCATTCCAAAACTTTACTGGAAGATGGATTGGTTGCAATGGATCTAACCCATTTCTTAGAACCGCATCCCTGCTAGTTTTGTAGATGGTTGTTTCTTCTTCCGCTTGTTGTTTTCTTTGTAAATTTAGGCCTGTATCCAATTATAAGTAGACGACAAGAGAAGGTTGATGCATTCAAACCCCATCAGCTACATCATGACATTTTAAAAAAATTGCTAATCTCCCCAAAGCCTTAATAGTTTAGTTACCCCCCTCCACAATTATTCCTTCTGTGTACAGCTCCGTACCATCAAATTCGTTTCATTTGAAGCTGCAAACAGTTTTTTATGGCAATTTTCATTTAATCTCTTGGAAAATATCTACAAAATGGATTTATTTGCTTTGCAAAAACATATCTTCAATTTACCACTTATAGAATATCCCGTTGGTCTTTATTCAAATTCCTGTAAACATAAATATTGCTTGGTAAACGATTCATTCCCGGCCAAATTTCTATGAAGATCTAAAAAAATGATATGATGTGGCTGCTGTCGTTCTGGACACAACTGTAGATATTTTGTAGTCGCTATTGTTATATTTCTGTTTGATAAATAAAAACTACTTAGCGTATATCGTTGGTGTACGACATTTTTCTATTACTAATGAACGATAATTGAAATGTTTAACAGTTTGAAACTTCATGGCTACCTCATTCAACCTTAAAATGCATTTTTCGTTAATTAAGGAATAATATCAAAAATCTTTGTCAGCATGTTATACATGGTTGAAATCAGCAAAAAATTCTCTTTCCTACGGTGTTAAAATCCAATATGGCACCGATAAGAAATAAGAAAGTTGATGATGGCCAGAAAGAACCGAAACGTTACATAACAATTTCGAGTACACCATTAGATAGAAGATCAAAAGTGGTCTTGAGAATGTGGTTTTACTTTTTCTCTGCAAGACCAAGCAAAGGCGCTAGAGGTAAAGAATAATAAACACAAAATTTAGCAACTTTGTCAAATTTAAATCCACCTTCCATCTCCAATTATAGGCCCCATGGTGAAGCCCGAAAATGAATCTTACTACTCAATGAATCTTATATTCATTTTTATATCCGAACCTTCAAGGAAGCTCTCCAGCTTCCAGGTACAGTAAATCTGTTTACATAATAATTAACTTTATAGTAGAACAACTGCAACCGTTGCTGGTCATTACCATGGCTAAGTTGATTACATAACCTTATAACTTTGTTATGAACCGTGGAAGATTGGGTTTTATTGCAAGGTGATTGGTTCCACTGATTACCTATTTACGAAAATGCCTTTAAGGTGTTTGTAAAATAAGTTAGTAAATGGTAACTTATATAAGTTGAAAGAGCATTTATTACATGTGTGCATCAACATTTTCCGTAGTTTTCGTTTTAATGCTTTCCTAAAGGCAATATTCCACACATCTATAACGCATACCAGAGTTCAAGACGATGCTCTGCGAAGACTTCAATTCCTCTAAGCCTACTAGATAATGTGAGTCCGGCTGTATCTATCCAATTATCTTTTGTGTGCGGCGTGAATCTGAATCACCTTAACGAGCCAATTAAAATCTTATTATAATTTCAATGGGTAATACGAAGGTGTTACATGTTTAGCTGCAGCAGGTACGGTGTTATGATTATTGGCCAGCTGCGATGCGGCTACTCCTGAATGCTGCCAATTCTACTTTTACTGCCTACTGAAATTGAGCTCATCCGTATTAGCGTAACGCGTACGTATGAAGAAATAAATAACACTCCTAAGTGCATTATGTGTACATCTAAATAGGTTCCTATTTTATCGACGCGAGCAAAAAATTTTGCTTTAATAACGTCGCAAATGGGAAATTTTTAACAGGTTGGATTGAAAGTATTTTAAGTCTAAATGATTTTCAGAGTTGCAGAAGATTAACAAATTAATGGTTAGAATATAGTACTTTAAAAGTTGCTTAAAACAAGTTTGTAACTACGCTAGTATTTAATAAAATTCTAGCACCAAGAAAAGACGCAAATAAACGATGAAATCATACTGTTCAGTAGCAGCAAATAATTAAACGCACTTGAAAATTTAGAACTACTGAATAGTGTACCTTGGTTCACCTCCAGCTTTCGTAATTGCCTCAATTCTTCTGGGTATCGTGTAAAAGTGTTAATAGATGTTGGTTTGTGATTCTGCAATTTAGTTAAATTCTTTTGGATTTCTCAGAAATGAAAGTATCTGGAAATACGTGTGGTAGATTTTAAAGTCTGGAATTGAGATAAATTCAATTAAATTTCAGTCATGGTAGGTACTGTTAATAAAATCATTATTTTATAGTATTCCGCTAAATTCTATAAATTGACATTACTAGGCTACAGTAAATACACATAACATTAGAGAAGCAAATTTTTAAAATAATTTTAATTTCAATATATTCTACCTTGTTATGTTTGACCGAGTTTCATTCAGAATTTATGTTGAAAAAATTTAATTACTTAAAGATATTTAGAAATTCTGAGAACGACAGTATCTGATTTTCAAAAGGACGAAGCTCCAACTTATTCAGCCAATGATGTTGGGCATGAATTTACGAACGTATTCGAAAACCGCTAGAAACCTAGATCTCCCAATCTGACCCCAAATGATTTCTACGTGTTGAGCCATATAAAAGAACAAATAGATACCATACGTTGGATAGAATAATTAGAGCGGAAGGTTAGATTGGCACTTCGCCAAATAACTTCAGAAGGCTTGCACAACAGAAATTCAGACAAGAATCATAAGATGCTTGGAAAATAACGGCGGTCGCATAGAAAATTTTTGACTTAATCATTAATAAAAAGTAAGTTGAAAATATTATGTGTTTAAAAAGTAACGATTGGAAATTTCACAAAAATTTGAATTAAACATTATTAATAATAACAATAGTAATGTGCTTTGTCACAGTTATGACGTTATCATTTTGGTTGAGGCATGGCTGAGAGATGGTATATATGATAGTGAAATTTTTGATGACAGATATATAATATTTCAAAGAGATAGATTGGGATAACGAGGCGGTGGTGTTCTTGTGGCGGTAGACAGAAGGTTCAGATCTGTGATACATGCAATTGATACAAATTTAGAAACGCTCTTTATTGATATCACAATATTCGATGGAAAGTACCTATTAAATACTGCTTCCGTCTTGATGTTAATATATGTAGATTATTTAGCCCACTTCGATCTTTTTGAAAAATTCCAAAAATTAATTGATCATAATATTATCGCCGGCGACCTTAATTTGTCGTATATTAATAATTAGAGCGGGCCAAATTGCGCCATCCAACAGAATCGGAATCAGGCGCAACGGCCGCTTATTGTAAATAGCGTATATGTGAGTCACAGCAGATATGTGATATTTCGAAATTAATACACAAGAGTAAAAAAATAAAAGCTGACGCAATAATGTTTAGTAATAAGAGCGGATATATATATATATATATATATATATATATATATATATATATATATATATATATATGAGGTGTTTTTATTTTCATTATGATTTTTTATTTGATTGAAAACGGTATGCGTTGTAAATGGGATGTAATAAGGAAATAACTGAGAAACTGAACGCTTTTTTTATTCTGTTGTACTTAATAATGTAACTGTAAATAAAGATATAATAAATAAATTCTATCCTTCTTAATAATGCAGATAGGCTTGTTTAAAGAGTTGCACCATCAGATAAGTTTCCACATTTGCCTCGGTGAAGGATATTCGCCGAGACGAAAAAATGTTCTTATATTTCGAAAACGACTGTTCCACGTCTACCGAAGTAAGACAGGCGTAATTAAAATAATCTTTAGACTTAGTCAAGGAATCTGCAGATGCCCCATCGCACATTTGTCTTAATCTCGTGTAGTCCGGATTCTTTTTTTAAACACTATCGAACTTAGCTAAAACTCGTCCACTTGTTGCATCGTTTATACTGTGTAACAATGTACTAACTTCGTCCACGACTTGCACTGATTCCACCAACGACAATCCAGAATTTTGCAAATTTTCTATCGCGTCTACTAACCCTTTGTAATTGTTGCTAATATTCTTTAGATGTGTTTCAACAGAAATATCGAGAAATCCCTTCTGGCTCATCCTAATAGCTCTAGCTTCGGCAGGGACGAATTGCAAAATAACGGATTTGACTTCTTGAAAATGTTCATTATAATAAAAAGCGGCTTTTAACCACGTTCCCCAACGCGTAAGAATGGGCTGTGGTGGTTCTCGAATACCAGGGCATAACCTGTGGAATGCCCTAGTCCTCTTAGAACTTTTGAGAAACACTTTTTTTGTGTTTGCTATTAATGCATCCACCTCCGGGTAACACTCTCGAATAGTTTGTGCCACAAGATGTAAAGCATGGACTTTACACGTAACATGTAAAAGTCCTTCACACTTTTCTTTAAGGGAACGGCCTACACTACACATTGTTGCTGCACCATCGCTCATGAACAACAACAGTTGACTGGTTGACACTTGAAATTTTTGTAACGTTTCGAGAACTACGGTCGTAATTGCTTTACTAGTACACTGTTTTAATCTTCTGCTGGCTAATAGAATTGCAAAATTTGGTTTAATAGGATCTAATACGCGCACTATTATATTCAAAATAGAATTTTTTTTGCAATCTGTCGTCTCATCAAGACATAGCCACAGCAGTTTATCTTTTAGTTCGGCTTTAATTCGATTTTCAATGTCCTCACGTATTCGTGGAATATCTCTCCGTAACGCTGTCCGAGATGGTAGTATCCACTCGGTATTGTATGTACCCAGAATTTTCGAAATGCTTTTTTATCAAGTATACGAAGTGGTAGACCACATACCATAAACGTTAAAAGCAATTCTAATTGAAATTGACGTTGTTGTGACACACCATTTCTTTTATTTCTGTGGTGTGCGCTATTTATATGTCTTTCACAATCACGTTTGCTCCAGCACTGTAGTTTCGTTTTACAAACTTTACAGAAAATTGTACTCCCATTGTAATGTAAATCCACAAATTCACTAAGAAATTTATTAACTTTCGTAGGTAATGGCCGTTTATTTTTAATAGTTACGTTAGACATAATCACTAAAGCGAGCACACCGACGCTTGTTTCTAGTATGCCACGAAGTGGTGCAAACGTAACATCTGCAGACTCGTCATTTGTTGATGAATAGAGCGCGTCATCCGTAAATGAATAAGCACGCTGTTAGTTCGTAGCCGTCGATGAATGAACTTTTTTTTGTAGTGGCCCACTGTGAACAACGCCCTATTTATCAACGAACACCCAAACTGCAGGTGTATATTTGCGCGTCTTCACGACGTAATAGACAGTGGTTTTGGTCCTCGTCCTAATAATTACATATTTAAATTACCTATGTTTACATACATATATGCGCCCGGCAGCCTGATTGCGAACCTGGCGCGTGGCGCTCTTGGCCCGCTCTATTAATAATACAGCCGATAATTTATTAAATGGCGGTCCAATATGCACATCCTTACTTAAGTTCCTGAATTTATATAACCTAGCATCCTTTAACAATATACTAAACATAAATATAAGAACATTAGAGCTTATTTTGACTGATTTAGATATTACGGATAACCCGTTTGTACCACTAGATTCTCACCATCCGGAACTTCATATATGTTTACCAATAGCGCAATATATTAGAAGCAAATTTAATCATTGCAGAGCCGACTTTTTGAGTCTGGATTTGTTGCTTCAGGGATGTGACTGGCAGCGATGGTTTGCGTATACTGAGGTAAATAATACTGCAGGAGTATTTTCTGATGCTTCCAATGATATTTTGAAGAGATATGTGCCCCTACACAAAGTGTATTTGGGTAAATATCCCGTTTAGTTTAATGCAAAAATTAGAAATTTAATAGAAATTAAGGAATATCATAGAAAACGAAAACTGATTCCCTTTAATCCCGAAAAGTTTAAAAATTGTCGCAACGGAACTAAAATGTAAAATTCAAGAAGCTTATAAAAATTATTGTGAAAAAGTAGAGTTATCAATCGAAACCAATAACTCAAATGCTTTTTGGTTATTCGTAAAAAAGAGCTTTGCATGTCAGATAGTTTTATATATAATGATGTTTGTTATTCCGGAAGCATAAACATAGCGAGAGGTTTTGCGACATATTTTGAAAGCGTATATGAAGGTTTTCCACTTTATATATACATATATGATTTTAAGAATGAAAGAGTGGATGAATGTGTACGTGTCGATGGAATAAATGATATGGATTTTGATTCGGTGCTGATCCAGATGACATTCCGCCGTATATGTATAAAGCTTGTTCGAGTTTTTGGAGGTCTCCGTGAAAACACCTTAATGTCGGGCATATTTCCAGACGAATGGAAATTAGCAAAACTTGTTCCAGTTTTCAAATTAGGTAACGCAAAGTTATTGACCATTTATCGACCAATTTCTATTTTATCGGTAGCTGTTAGAATATTTGAGGGAATTTTACACACAAAAATTTGCGAGCAGGTTAAATCTAGATTAAGTGAAGAACAGCATGGGTTTTTAAAGGGCAGATCGACTGAAGCTAATTTATTAGTAATTAGTAATTCGGTAGGATTGACCATAATGTCCTTATTTCAAGGCTTCACGGGTTTGGGTTTTCTTGTGATCTGATCTGAAACTATTCTCTTCATATCTATGTAATAGGACGCAATATGTTTATTACGATGAATTACGTTTTGAACCCTTTATGATTACATCTGGAATTCCTCAGAGGAGCAGCTTGGGCCCAGTACTCTTTCTCCTGTTCATAAACGATTTGTAACTATTCGCTGTGTCTGCTTTAGAATAATGATTTAAAATTTATAAAGAAGTTAGTTTTATTTCAAGCTCGCGGCAGTTAAAACATTACCTCAATTATTTCTATCTATAGAGTCAAATTAACAGGCTTTATTTAAATATTTGCGCTGAATTGAAGTTTCATTTAATCCATCCTGTACATAATTGAACTATAATAAATACATCTTTGCACTTCTTAAGACTGTACTGAACTTATAATTAGCCTGGGCAAACAGCGGTAACAGTCAGTGTAGTAGATATGTGGTGCGGAGTCGGCGATTATTTATTTCACGCGTTCACAGCGTCAGTACTAAATCGATGCTGTATGCGAGTAGTTCTGTATATAATTAGGCTGTCGTAACTTATTTCGTAATTGTACGCTTATGTTTGCTTTAAAAATGTCGCAGTTAGGTACGTCGCGAAAACGACCAATGGCAGACACAGTTAAAAACTTTATAGTGGACATGCCAAACTTAATTTTTGATGGCGCTAAAATTCAATGTCTAGTTTGTAAAATCCCTTTAATGTGTTGGTCCAGAAGCCATTATCAACGTCACATCGAAAGCAAACAGCATTCTTCTGCAAAAAGTGGCATACGAGACCGAGAAAAATTTACATTTGATTTATGTATTACTCTTGTTTTATGTAATCTATCGTTTCGTTTACTAGACAAAGAAGCCTTCTGGAATAAATATGCGGACTGTAAATTACCTAGTCGGACATCGATACGAAATGAAGTGCCATTTGCTCGTGAACATATAGAAAAAAGAATGAAAACGGAATTGAAATATAAAAAACTGTGGTTGTGTGTGATCGAAACAACAGATCGTCAAAAACATTTTGTTGTTAATGTAGTGGTACGTACAATTGAACCACATCGACCGTCATCCTCCTTCTTACTTGCTTCCAAAAGTGTTATAAATTGTACTGCCGATGAGATTTTAAAGGTAGGAATTCTACCTAAAATAACATGTAGAAATTATGAAAATATGCAAAAAGTGCATCATTCCATTTAATACAAGGAAGTTGGTGCTAAAGGCCGGTATACCCGGAAAAGCAACCATCTAGAAAATATTTTGATCAAATTGACCATGGTTCAATTAGTGTTAACCCAAATTTAAAAAAAAAATGGGTTTACAACCCATAGTACCAATGGCTTCAATCAAGCACCCTGTATAAATTACTATAAATTGTCCTGGCTTATCGACGGCGCCGCTAATGTTGCAGCACTCACGTCAACAGCCTTAGTTGGATCTGAACGTTGTAAATTATTTTATTGAAATTTTGATGAAAATGCGACCTCTAGGATCTCAGAGTAAACTCTATATTTAATATTATATTTCAAGAAAGTCTTTAGATTAAATATGTCATTCGAAGAGTGAAACTTAATTTGCTTTTTCAACATACAATTAAAGAAAATAAGCAAAAAATAGCGAAAATAATCAAGGTATCCACAGGTGCCTCGTTTAGAAAACAACAATCCAGATATGGTCAACAATTATTAGATTAAAATTCACCCAGATGATTAATAATAATTTCTATGCAAGGCAGGAGTTATCCATCCAAACAATCCCACAACGATCTTATACACATATTGATATATTATTGGATAGATAGGCCACCGTAACCACTATTTATTACATTACTATATTAATTAATGTCCGTGCCGTTCTGACGTTATATAACACGCGCTGTTTTTATATCAAAAAACCTTGAATTTTTAAATCGAAAAAATGATTAATGACATCGGAGAAAAGTGGATTTTCTGTTCTTTCTCTCAGCAAGACCAATGAACAGGCAAGAGGATGTATAAACGCACACGGAACCTATAGAAACAAATTGATTTCGGCTGAGAATCATATTTCTTTCGCCCCTTAATCAAACGGGAGCCGTAGAAAATTAACACGGAACAGAAATATAAATTCCAGTACACTCTATACAGGGTGTGGCGTTTAAGCCGCCGGTTAGCCAAATACCAGGAATTATTAGTAGCTGAATGCTGAAAATTTGTCTTCGAGGATTTTTTACAGTAATATTTCATATAGAAATATTGGCAACTATGAATTACTTCCGGTTGCACCGGAAACGAATATCGCCTTGCTTATTTTAAGCAGAACACCCCGTACGTTTTTTTTTATTTTCTCAATGCACACATTATTCTACATAAGTTCTGTTAAGATTTTGACGTTTTGCTGATAGCGAAATGAAAAGTCAATAACCGAGAAAGTGTTCAATTTATGAGATTGAAATTTTCTGGTTATATAAATAAAATTGTGAAATTAATAATACAGGGTGATTCAAAAGGTTATTGACTTGTATTAACCAATAAGACGCAATAACTTACTTACATTAAATAGAACACCGTGTATATTATCAGCGCATATGATTTGTCTGATTACTCTCTCAAAGAATTACTTAATACTCCCTATTGCACGGGCTAGAAAAAGCCCAGCCCGCCCGGGCGGGCCTCGTCTCTTTTCATTGCCAGCCGGGCCTAAAATTATACGGGCCTAACGGGCTGAGAATGTTTTATTAAATACATCGAATGGATATAACGTATACAGTAAATACTGTTTAGTTTTTACGCTATCGTTTGTATTAACAATTTTAATGTATGCAATGTTATTTCCAGAAAATGTTTACTAATGAGCTTCGTGCTACAGGTTATCTATATAACGAAATTTAGACAACATAATTTATTAATAACAAAATATATACTCTACATAATGTAGTAATTAAAAAATGTTTAGAAATAGACGGTGCAGATATAATTACTTAAACAGGCTAAAATAATTTAGACGGGCCAAACGGGCTAAATTTCCTAACGGGCAGGCTTTGTGCCGAGGCAATGAACGCAACGGGCGGGCCGGGCGGGTACACTCCATACTGTAACGGGCCACGGGCGGGTCGGGTCGTGAAAAATAGGTCCGTGCAGTGCTCTACTCCCTATATCTATCTCTACTAGTTATGAGCTATTTTAATTTTATCGTATTAGGAACAAATTTGGATAGAAAATTAAGCAAAAATTGAATAAATATGTTAAATAAGAACATAACAATTAAATAAACAAAATTTTATCAAATGTGTTCAAAATTTCCACCGCCCGCTCCTAACTTGTAAATTCTCTTTATAATATCCAAATTATCCATTATCACACTTTCCACAGGCTTCTTAAGAAAATCAACAAAAAGATTAAAATAATAACAAATTCTAACGAAAAGGTACTTATATTTTGAGAACTAGATAAATGTTTAATTTTAAATAAATAAATTGCTTCAATTAACAATAACTTTTTTAAAACATTCAATTAAATGCGATAATTTCGAATGAAAAAGTCATTGCATTTTAAAAGGGATTTACAAATGTTCAGAACTGCCCGGTGGAAGTTTTTATTAATTTTAACCTTCAGTTTGTTTGCTTGTTATGCTCCTATTTCAGATAGTTTTAGTTTTCTTTCTTATTAAATTGCTTAATTAATGTATCTAAAATTATCCGAATTTATTCTAAACACGAAAAAGTTCAAATAACTCAAACTAATAGAGATTGATCTAGAGACTGTTAATTAACTCTTGAGAAGAATAGTCAGACAAGTCACACGCGCTGATAATATACATGGTGACCCATTTAAAATAAGTGAATTATGGCTTATCTTGCTTATCTTATTGGTAAATATAAATCAACAACCTTTTGTATGACCCGGTATTATTAATTTCACAATTTTTTAACTTTGTACAGTAGTACAACATACTGAGTACATAACCAGAAAATTTCAACCTCGTAACTTAAATACTTTTTCAATTATTGGCTTTCCATTCCGCTGTCAATAAAACATCAAAATACATTAAAATCCGTTTTTCTCAAAAACGGTCAAAAATAGGTACAAGGAAATCCTAACAGAAAACTGTAAAAAATTAAAAATTATACAAGCTGTTCTATTTGAAATAAGTAAGGTGACATTCATGTCCGGTATAACCAAAAATAATTCAGAGTTGCCAATCTTTTTATTTGAAAGAACATTCCTAGTATTCGGCTAGCCGACGGTTTAAACGCCACACCCTGAATGTTACAATAAGAATACGAGGATAGAGTCTTAAGTTTTTACAAACTACCACTGGATGCTATTGAGATTTTACATGACAATTTTCGTAAAATTTGGGATTTGTTATTGATGAAGCAGTGACAGCACAGAAATCGGTCGTTTGCTAAATTGTACAGTGAGCGTTTTAAAAAAGCAATTTTGTGAAAAAATGGAAATTTCACGTGAAGGTTTTCACAACAATAATGCCTCGAATCCCTTCGTTCAACTTTTGCCAATAAAGCACCATCAGAAAAGATTGTTTATAACTAATTTGTGGAATTTCGTTGTGTTCGTGCTTTCGTTGGTGATGAATTTCGCGAAGGTCAACAAAACTTGGTTGTCGTCCCAAAAGAGATTAATGCTGTACGCAACATGATTAAAGAGGATCGGCGTGTAACTTATCGTGAGATAGGGACACCCTTAGGTATATAAGAGATTTCAGTGCGTTCAAATTTGCAGGAACCGTTAGGTGTGAAAAAGAGTGTTCCCAATGGATTCCGCATAATTTAACCAAAGCACAAAAAAGTATCGTGTCAATTGGTGTAAGGAAATGCTCAAAAAATTCAACAGAGGAACTTCAAAATCCTTGAAAGAGTTCACTAAAGCCCTTACCACAATACTTAATTCGTACTGGACGCACGTTTCAATAGCCAAGCTATCATCATCAGCAGTAAAACTGAATTCAGTTTTTTTAGTATTGTGGTAAGGGCTTTAGTGAACTGTTTCAGTGTTCCAGTGCCACAGATTTAAAGCGCCCGATTCAAAATCCGTATACAATATCGTAATAGGTCGACGAAACTTGGATACATTCGCACAAGCCGGAAACTAAGCAAAAATCAACTGTTTGGGTGTTCCCAGATGAACCGAATCCAACAAAAGTTGTTCCTTCACGAAGCATTTTCCGTCCTTAATAGTGACATAAGTGGGGAAAAGAGGACATGAAGCTGGCTGTTGAAAATGTTCGTTTAAAAGAAGTGACCATTCAAAAACAAGTGAGCGTTATTCTGTGCCCAAAAGCACACTGGGTGACCAGATTAAAAGATTACCGGATTACTTACTTTGTCTTGCTCATTTTGCTTAATAAACAATTGATTTACGACTAATAATCACCTATTTCCTTTGTTTTACACTTTGTCCGATACAACCCTCCAATTTCCAACACAAGCAAAATGTAAGCTGTTCTTTGAATTCCAAAAATTATTATAAATTATCCTCCTAGGAATGATTGTTTTTAAGGGTATTTATATGACGCATTAAAGTTTGTAATGCCAAATAATTTGGTTTTATTGAACCAATATCAAGCGCGAAAAAGCTTACGTGTCCGATATTGGACGATCTTTCCCTACAATAATTTATCGACAACGTTGCATTGTCTTTCATCAATTAATAATTCCAGCTCTCACACAGCACGTCAAACAATTGATTATTTGAAGGAGTAAAACATCGAATTCTCATTGCCCGAATTCACCTGATTTATCGCCTAACGGCTTCCTTTTGTTCCCAAACGTCAAGCAAAAAATGCGTGGACAGCGATTTTTATCACATCAAAAAGTTGCTGAAACCTTCAAAAACCATGCTTTGGAGGTACCACTACTCAAAGTGGAAAAAATGTTTTGAAAATTAGTTCAAACTCATGCAAAAGTGTATGAATCTTAATGACAAATATTTTGAAAACCAATAAAACGATTTGTACCCAATTTTTTTTTTTCTTTCAGTGTTTTTGTAAAAATAAAAGGTATCCATCGTATTGCAGAGATATCCTGTAATGATATGAAAATAGTTCATACATAAATGGGAAATTTAAAATTGATTGTTAATTTGAAGCCATTCCACCTAATTTCTGCTGTAGGGACGACTGGTATACCAGTAGCTACTGTAGCATAGAAATATTAATAAACCTGCATCAACAATCAAGAAAGTAATTAGACTTTTGACGTCCTGTCATCTGCCTGCGAGACATTAAATTGAACTTAATTACGTGGAAATTAACAATATATATACGCATATCTCCTGATGTCTGTGTTGCTCACTAGAGGGTGGCTAATAGGGCTTACAAATTAGTCGATTAATTTCTTGAAATACTAAATTCCTAAAATGTATATCAGGGGGTTTCTTATTTAGACAAGAAATATTTTCTTTTTTCAGTAATTACACCTAAAATTTTATCCCGTTTCACCTCATTTGCTCTGGTTTTACTAGTTATTTATCCCACAAGGTACGTAAGTGCAGTTTTGCGGTCGAGAATGTTGTTGAGTAATACATCAGAGACAGCAAAAGCACTCACCCATTTTCCTATTACCAGCTCAAGATATCGAAGAAATCAGTATTTTACGAAAATATTTGACATTTGGTTATATACTTATATAACTGTCAAAGTTGTCAATTTCTGTTATATATTGACAGCTATGGCCTACTAATGTATACATTTTACGTCCCTAGGGACGAAAAACTCCATAAGTAAGGTACATAACATGTAAATCGCACTTATGTCCATCCAATCAGGATAATGATTGACTTACGTAGCCGGTATTAGGAAAATTTAAATTTTAAAGTCAACTGAATTCAGTTTAAAGTTTAAAATGATTATAACTTGTTTCGAAAACGATTACAATTTATTGAAAGCTTGTTTTTTAAAGTGCAGATAAAGCCGCGTAGGGTAACTAGTGTTGGGCGATTATGAATGATATAATCGAGATATATCGATTATACCAGAATAATCGATCATTCGATTATGGTTCAGAAATCATTCGTTATTCGTTTCGACTGCGCAGGAGCTCACAAACGGATTACGATTCGAAATCTGTATTCGAAACTTCGAGGTTTCGAGTTTCGAAATAATTCACTCGGATTCTGTCAAATAATTCTGAAAAATAATCGAAATCGTTAGTAAATTTCGAATGATCATTCGATTATTTTAAACGATTATTTCGATTCAATATATCGATTATACCCAACACTAAGGGTAACCCTTAAATACAGGATCTCCTTTCCTTCCAAAGACATTTTTCGGCTAAACAAGAGCGCACTAATATTTATATAAAGAGGTCAAAATACGAGGTATGGCAATTAAATAACCGGACTGATGCTACTATCGGCAAACAGCGAGCACGCCACGGCAGGTTTGAACATGTCTGTGCTTGTAGATGCTTTCCCCACCCTGAGCTCGATGGACACGGTTGTACGTCGCTCGGTCTCGCTGTAGCAATCGTCCGTTCAAGTCCTTACGCTAGCGTCGCGTCGGAAAAATGCAGAGTATTCAGATTGAGCAACGAATTAACCTCAAGTTTCTTGTGAAACTGGGAAAAACTGGGGTTCTAATTACCCTTCGTGAACGAGTGAGAAGACGAAGACCCGATTTGTGGTAGAGCAAATCCTGGATGCTCCACCAAGACAATGCGCCAGCCCATTTCACCTTATCTGTGAAGGCGTTCTTTGCGAAATCCGGCACCACCGTGTTGGACCACCCACCGTACTCGCCCGACCTGGCCCCCTGTGACTTTTTTTTTATTTCCTAAGGTAAAATCGGAGTTTAAGGGGACAAGATTTGACAGTGTGCGACGGAGGTTCTCAACAAGCTGACAGAAACGGGCTTCCAGCGCTGCTTTTGACAGTGGAAAATTCGTATGGAGCGTTGTAGGGATCGGCAAGGAGAGTACATTGAAGGGGATAAACTTTATAATGTAATTGGTGATCAATAACATGTTTTGTAGTACCAGTCCGGTTATTTAATTGCCACACCTCGTAGAAGCGATAATGGTTCAATGTTTTAACTAATTTTTCATGCAACAACGTAAGTCTAAACCTTAATATTAATAGATTATGGGTTACCAGAACTGTGTTGACCATTATAAAGAAATCCCAATATTATTGCTATTTTTGAATCTTTCCTGATCAAAACGCTGTACCTTTTCTCAAAGACTTGGCTTTTCGGATGTTTTGAGAAGGCTTACAACTGAATAGGGTTTATATTTTTTAAGGAACTTAATGATAAAAATTTTAATTAAATCAGAGTGACGTAATGGAACTAAAACTTTTCTATTTTTAACCAAAAGAAAATAGTTAATAATAAAATTACCAAGACGGAATAAAACGAATACAATGCAATCTGCACAATTGCTTAGCCGCTTAATCAATTATCTAGCAATTTTTTTCGAAAACAAGAACATATACAATCTTAATACGTTGTTTTTCATAGCAAAAACTGCGTTATTTTCAAAAAAATAAAACCCAATAATTGTGAATTATGGGAATTTCTAACAATTTGTCCTGCAGAATTATAGGAAAAATATATTACAAGACGAGCACAGACAGAACACAAAGATAAAGTCAAGTATCTGGATGCAGGGTCGTTTTCACTATTTGTGCATATGTTTTATATTTTATTACGTAAGTTCTGTTATTGATGGAATCGCTTAATTGTTCAAAATTTATTGTTATGCACGAATCCAAATTCACTACATACTCTTTTTGTTTTTGAACACTTAGGTCTAGGAAATACCTACATTTTGATTTTTCTAAAGTGCGCTGAATAATGTCTCCATCGACACTGATTCTTCTGGAAGTTTCACCTTGACCGAGGACCTTTGACCACTCGTCTTGTATTTTACCCCTTTACGTAACCATTGACCGTCTCCTCTAACACTACTTTTTCGCATGAACTTTTCTTTCATTCTTCAACATAGGCTCCGAATATGGAAATGAGATTCCCTTTTGGGATCATAGGTCCGAATCCCACACCGTTACAGGAGATGAGACTTGAGTGTCTCACATGACTCCTGAGTCCAAGCAACAGTCAATGGAATGGCGACACACATCTTCGCCAACCAATATGAAAGTCAAACAGACAATTTCAGCACGAAAGATCATGGCAACTGTCTTTTGGGACAAGAAAGGGATTTTGTTAGTGGATTTTATGCCGAGAGGCACAACAATCAATTCTGATGCGTATTGTGTAATCTTGAGAAAACTCCAGCGTACAATACAAAACAAGGGGCATGGCCTACTGTCTTCTGACGTGATGTTGCTCTATGACAATGCAAGGCCACATGTTTCCGCGCAAACACAAGGTCTAATCAGGTCTTTTGAATAAGAACAACTGGATCATCCACCTTACAGTCCAGACCTTGGGCCCAGTGATTTCCACTGTTTCGGTACTTAAAGGAGTTCCTTGATGGTCAACGGTTCAACGACGACGAAGATGTGAAAACTGCAGTCATAGATTGGGCTTCTTCACAGGCGGCAAATTTCTTTGACGTCAGAATTAAAAAACTTCTTGAACGGTATGACAAATGTTTGAACAAAAATGGAAATTACGTAAAACAGTAGATAAAAGCATGTAGAATATGGAAAAAAATATATTTTAATGATATTTACAGTATTTTTCTTCTTATTAAAAAGCGGACCTTATTTGAAAAATACCCCTCGTATGTTCAATAATTCTATGAGAAAGGCCAGCAGATAAGAGACAATTTCAACACAAAAGTTTTGCAAAATTACCAAGGTTGTAGCGAGAACCAACCTCGTTTAAAAGTTTTTAAGCCATTTACTCAAGAGGAATTGGATGCATTTTTAGGAATCCTTATAGCAGTTGCCATCCATAAGTCAAAAAATGTATTACCGAAATGTGGAAATGCAATTCTTTGCCTATGATTCGAACAGCGATGTCTCGTGATCGATTCAAAATATTTTTGCGCTTTTTACTGGTTGACAATCAAAATACTCTTGCTGAACGTACCGGGACAGACAAGGCTATCCCCATTCGTAACATTTGGGTGATGCAAAATAATAAAACGCGGAAAAAAATTATAAGCCAAAAGAATGTTTAGCGATTGATGAACATCTGTTTCCCTATCGAAGACATACAAAATTTGCCCAGTATATTCTGTCAAAACCGGCGAAATACGGAATAAAAGCTTTTTGGGCATGGGGTGCATCAAATGGTTATCCTCTACAAGGCCAACATTATACGGGTTAACCGCCTGATCGCCAAAAAAATATTGGGGAACGAACTGTTTTAGACTTAATTGCTAATTTAAAAATTGTTTCACAAGCCTTCAATTAGCACGCATTCTCAACTCCTGGAACTTGACATTGGTTGGTACTGTTAGGAGGAATAAGGCATTCCTTCCCCTCAACACGCACGCCTCCAAGGAAAGATCTGTAAATTCTATTAACTTTGCATACAGTAAAGATGCAACTGTATGCTCGCGTGTACAAAAAAAACAGATAAATCGGTCATACTTCTATCAAAATGCACATGCCTATCATCATAACACGGAGCAATATTCCCAAAGTACGCGAAACTCAATTGAATTGGCTCCAGGTCGTCAAATTACAGGACCCATCAATGTGACATTGGATATTGTCATATTTATCGAATGTCTGCCCGAGAATAAAAGAAAATACTTCTTACACAAAACCTGTTTACGACGAACATTCTATAACTGAACCTCTGTGTAATTTGTGCAACAATATAGCAAATTAGTTTATTTTTGATTATCTTTTGTTTGTTCATTTCAATTAAAAGCTTTTGTATATTAGTAGTATATTTTTTGGTACTAGTACTTAGGTACTATTACCGTCATTAAAAGGTGTAAAGTTTTTAGACATTTTTTCTGTAAAAGCCAGAGCTAAAAATAAATTGAAATAGGTATGCAAAAATCTATTTTAAATGTCTTTTTTTAAGTAGATTTTTGTATTCCGAGATGTCACAGCGTGCTCCAAAAATAATAAACAAAAAAAATATTAGACTTTACAGCCGGAATTATTACTCAGGTACTATTTCAGTCACATAAAGGTTAAATTTCACCAATATTTCGCTTTTATTTTTAAAGGGTCATAAATAGAGTTGGCCACGCGCGCCAACGCGCAGCGGCGTTGTTTCGATTAGGCCTCGGGTTCCACTAGAGCTATTGTGTGTAGATGTTTGCTGTCGTAAATACTTTCGCGTAGTTGTTAAATAAAAATAAAATAATGCGTGCTCAAACACTTACCATGTTAAGAGTCCTCCGTGAAATCGCAAAGTGAATAATGTCTGTTAAATACCTGCAACATTAGATATGTTTCAACAATTGTAAAACCACGTTCTTAATATTCTCATAAATTATGAGAATATTAAGAACGTGATTTTATAATTCGATCCAAAGGAAGCTGCCGCTATCAAGAAAAGCCAGTCGAACTTTCAAGATAGTCGGGTTAAAACGGATCCAAAAATTATTCACGACAATTACTTCGGACTAGCGGAGGCAATAGAAAAGTTACAAGATCCTTCGGTGTCGTTAGTGGAATCTGTGCAAATAGTGCAACATGTTCACGTACAGCTATGCGCGATAGAAGACGCAAAAAATGTTTGTGTTCTAGAAATATTTGAAAGTGTTTTAGAGAAAGATTCTGATTTTGGCACATTAAGACACATTTGTGAATGTGCGTCAACAGAACCGTTAAGTTGTTTCAAAGAATATTTTAATTACGCAAATATAACGTCACTAAATATAGAACGTTCGTTCTCTGCATATAAACACATTTTTTCCTCGCGCCGCACTCGGTCAGTCGAAACAACTGTTGAAACATATCTAATGTTGCAGATATTTAACAGACATTATTCACTTTGCGATTTTGCGGAGGACTCTTAAAATGGTAAGTGTTTGAGCACGCATTATTTTATTTTTATTTAGCAACTACGCGAAAGTATTTACGACGGCAAACATCTACACACAATAGCTCTAGTGGAACCCGAGGCCTAATCGAAACAACTCTAGTCATAAATGAATTAAAATAGAACACAAAGATTTAATGCTAGGAGCATTGACTACTGATGAATGAAAATAATTCACAAAAAACAATCCCCATCGTCACATTCATATTTTTCGGAGATATTGAAACGAAGTAAAAACCCGTATCTGGTGGTATTTTAGAGAAAGTATATTTTCTTGCTTTCCTTATTTAGAAGTTTTAAATTACACCAAATACTTGCTGCATCTCACCATAACTGTATCAACTTAAGAAGATAATCGCCACATCAACATATATGAAAAAACATCTACACGCTTCTAGGTTTTCGAAAATGCACTACGTGTATAGAAAGATTATGAATGCTCATTGGTCAAATAGATTGCTCCTTTTTTGCTCAAAATAATTTTCCCACCAATCGAGAATAGTTTAAGAACAAATTTCATGATTCCTCAACGAATACTACTGGCTGGTTCAATATTAAAAAAAGTAACTAGTCTCCATGCTGCTTCTGTTTAATAATAATAATAAGGAACGATATATCAATCCTGCTCATTCACACACCCATGTATGTATATCGATTTCTTGACATCAAATGCAGAAGCATAAAAGAGGGGTTACGCATGTGTTCTCTGTGGGAAGTCGACTTTTTTCATTATACGTATTTCTTTGCGTATGAATACATATAGAAGCGCCAAAAAGAAAAAGAAGCATACGTATAGACACAGGAAAGGAAGGAAAAAACAACATCGAGAACAAAATCCCACCGTGCACAGTAATATTATGTGTCGAATTAATAATTGTGGGCATGAAATTCAAAATTGCGTTTCTTACAGTTGCCCGAATCGAATGCAAGGTGAAATTCCGACCGCTACAATGAAGTATTCGCTTGTGCCGGTAGATTTTAGAATGCGGTGCCGGCAGGATTAATGATCGTAAGAACAGTAGCCGAGGATAATAAAAGAATAACGCCGTTGAATGGAATCTTGGAAGAAGTTCATTTGTTTTCGATTCCTTTTCCATCTTCTTTTTCATCTGGTACTTTCTTTGTTCCTACAATTATTATTATCAAAGTAGAATGCCACCTCCTACTTCTCAATCTTCACCAGTTCTTGACTTCGTTCGAGTCTATCTCTTCACATCTATTATGTACCATCGATTTACGCAACTAACGGATTCGGAAATTAGGAATAATCGAATAAGTCGAATGATGGACCACCTTCTTCTTCTTTTTCGTCTGCTCCGTGAGAGCTAACGATGAATGTCAGCTTGTCTTCTTTTGGAATATTTAACAACGTGCATGTGAAGGCTTGTTTGGTATTGAAGGGATTTACATTTAGAAAGGCGTTCTTTCTTTATCTTTTTGTCTTATATTCTATTCATCTTAATTGGGAAAACAAAGAATTGAATAGGAACGGACAACAAACAGCGTGAACAATCTGTAATTATTCCGTTTCTTTGCCTAATTGAACGTCTTCGATTCGATGTCAGAATGGAAAACTACACAAAAAGGAGGTGTTGTTCGGGTTTAGTAGTGAATAATATGCATGGGAGTTCAATCAGAAGATTCTGTTTACGAAATTTACTTTTTCTTTAGCACGTAAAGGTTGCTTAAGCAGAAAAGGAAAGATAATAGACTGGATAATCTTTGAATCGCTATACTTGAGACAGCAAAGTATTCTCTGGACTAAAAATTACAATCATGCACTAATGTACAGCTAGAATTTTAGAACATGGAAACTAGAAACAGAAAGCAAAAAAAAAAACAGGACAACTAGATGTTGAAGATATGTATTTTTTGGTAATGCATGAAATTTTAAGCAAAAGAAGAATACTATAGTTACAAATACTGCGTTCATAATTAAAAGAGAAAATTCAATGTAATCTGAAAAACTCCCGTTTTGTCAAAAATGTTCAACATTTCTTAATTACCATATTCTGTCCTACACAACATGGTACGGGGTTTTCTAAAAACATCTGTTTGCATTCATTGAAACTATTAAAATATACACAATGTTGTAGTTAAAATAACAAAAGTTAATTGCTCTTCTATAGTATAAGTCAAAATAGCGCTATTTGAAATTGTTAATTCACGTATCTCAGCAACTTCCAGAAAAACGAATTGTTTAGGTTATATTAAATGTTCTCCTTTCACTGTGAACTTAAAAATTCATTCTCCATTTATACACAAAATTACTAGATGGTTCACGGAAAAAAATCAATTGATAGAATGTACTATAATATTGTAGGAAAAATATTGTAGCAGTCATTACCACAATTACGTAACCGGACCGTAAATTTTTGTTAATTATTACATGTTGCCAAAGATGTTCTATGTTATAGTCAAGTTTCTATTGTATTGCTTCACCTAAATGTACCATTTTTTCCAACAATCTTTATGTCAAAACGTGCAGGACAAGATTGTAGCAATTTTTGACATAAAACTTCCTTTTTTTCGAGATAAATAATAGAAAATGAGTGAGTTTATAAATAAATCATCACTTATCTGTACAGACGATTTGAAGCCTACCTAAATACATGAACGAAATGTTGAATAATCGGTGACTATTTTATATTTCAGCATGATAATTATCCGAAACACAACTTTAAACTGTGTCGCGAACATTTAGAATCGATAGAACGCAAAAGCGATATCAAAATAAAGAAATGACCTCCTCAAAGCCCATAGTGCTTTTGTGGAAGGAACTCGATAGATAGGTGAAAACAAATCCTTCAGCTTCCAAAGAATCGTTGTGGAAACAACTACAAGAAGCCTTGCTTAAAATAGAAGATAAGAGTAATGCATAGAATTTCACCTGAATCTATGAATGATTTTAGAAGAATTCAAAAATAGAAAGCATATTGCTATAGTAACATTTTATGCAGAGAACGATAGATCTATTGCGTCTTTTCATTTTAATATGATATTTTCTCTGGTAATAATGATATAAACTATAAAGTTGCGGAAAAGTTTCAGAAATAACTTTCTGGTATAAAAAGTTTCCTTTGGTAACTAAGTTTAAATATCCAAATTCATAATGCATGTAGTAAGTAGAATCGTTTAAGGTAAACTCCCATGAAACCAAATATGCATAAAATCGACATTTGCAACTCATCACTAACCAGCATATTCCATCCGATACGATATATCTAAATTCGCAATCCATTTCCTGCAATCTATACACCTATCTAACATGTATATGCATATCGGCCGATTGTTACTTTAGTTTCGCGATTTCTACCCCACCCCTGAAGGCGGCTACAGTTTAAATTTACGTTTCCCACTTTATGAATATATTATTAATTATTCCCGGCCGTAGAAAGTCAGCCCGGCCTGCCCTGATGTATGTATGCTCTAGCTCGGACTAGCATATAGCAGATAGGCTAGATAGACGAAAGATAATCATCATTTGCATGTCCGCGTGCGACGCTCGTCCGTCCGACACGAAATTATTTATCGAAATAAATGTGTAATGGACTCTCCTCTTCATAAAATTTAAATCAGTCGCTTTTCTGAAGCGGCAAACCCATCCTTGTTACACACAAAGGGACGCACACACTATAAGCTGCGTTTTATATCATACTATCGCCGTAAGTTAACGCGATAAGTGTATTAATTTGTTACAACCAGACGAACATCATTCATGGGGGTATTACATTGTGTTTCTACATATGCCATTCTGAAATAGAGGGCTTCGTTTTGTTTTTGTTTGGGGAAAACGTGTTTCGTATGGTTTCCATCAAGAGAATAATGAAATTGAATTCTTTACTATCAAATTATTTAAACAATTAAAATCACAAGCATTGTATAAATGAAGGCCGATGATTCTCCCATAAACAGTCATCAATTGTTCATAATTCAAAATTGTGTTATTCGTTTAATAACCATCAACAGTACGAGGATGGCAAATAACACCAAAGTATCGGCACATTCCGCACCACAGTTATTGATTAATTAATCCGGAACAGCTGTTTCGAAGATCCATGCCATACCACCCCACAGTCCTTCCTGTCATTATTAGTACAAGGATGGTATGATAAATACCTGTGCTAAGGAAGGCTACGCAAATGTTTTGCATTTAGTAAATTTATTTCTCGACATAATCTCCTTGTAGCTCTACACACTCAGTCCATGATGTTCCAGCTTTTTTAAACCATCTAAATCTGTTTCGGCAATAACTTCTTCATTTGACGTAAACCGCTTTCCGTCAAGCCGTCTTTTCAAGTTTTGAAAAAGAAAGAAGTCACAGGGGACCAAATCTGGCGAATATGGTGGACAAGGCACCAATTCGTACTGCAACTGAACTGATTCTGTTGTCGCAATTGCTGATGAGTATAGTACTGTGATAGTACTGTACTGTGATAGTACTGTACTGTGATTATTCTTCCCTTCTTCTAATAACCAATTAAAATTATGCCTTGCGAATCCCAAAAAATTGTCGCCGTGACTTTTCCCGCTGATGGAATCGTCTTCGCCTTCTTTGGTGCACGTTCGTTGGGAAAACCCATTTTATCGACTGACTTTTGGTTTCTGGTGTGCAGTGATGTATCTCTGTTTTACCTACAGTCACATAACGCCGCAGAAACTCACTCGTATTGCTCTTAAACATGTCCAAACATTGCTTTGGAGTTATCACGCGATTTCGTCTTTGATCAACACAATATCATCAACTTTATTGATTCTATCATCCGCAGTCACCTCAATGAGTATTTAATGGTAGTTATCGAAGGTGCATGGTCCTTATAAACCGCATCTAACTTCTCTCTGATTTCTGCATGCTTTCCCATTCAAAAAAAGGAAGTCGAATCACTGACCGGTATTATTCTTTTTTTATGACTCCACAAATGCATAAACTTGCTCACTTTCAACAGCTCTCAAAACCACACTACTTGATGAAACTCTTCGAAATTTTGACAGACGTCCACTGAACAACAATACTCACAGTCGGTAATGCAAATTTTGGAGGGTACACAAAACACAAAATATACCAGTTGGCCACAAAATCTGATTTAATAGCAATGTACGCATCCAACAGAGAAAGAATATTTCATGGATATGGTAGGCGGTACCATCCAATAGCAATTAAGTCAGTATTGGTTGTCAACCAGTACATAAAACTCTGAAATATCTTTAACTAGTGGTTAAAATTTACAATAAAGCATTTCTACGTTAGCAATTCAAGAATGTTAAGAGTTAAAAAATTATCGAAAGTTAATCAAAAGAATAAAACTTATTTGAAGTCTCAAAATAGCAATTTTTAAAATACATCGAGCAAGGTATATGCAATGTATTTTGTCCAACAAATACGTACGTAGATAAAATACAGCAGACCAGGCGAGCATGAAATACAGAAAAGGCTGTGAAAACTTTTAAAATTTAGAAATATGTCACACAGGATAAATTTAAAAAAGTAAAACAATAGCTAAAATTGATGTGGGTCTTAAGTGATATTAGAACTTTAGAATGTTATAATGAAAATCAATTACTTAACTGATCAATATCAAACGTATAGTTGACACTACTGTTATGTTCGCTAATGTAATACATTTCTAAAAATAACATCTTCTTATAGTGATGACCTATTCGGTGAACATGTTTAACTAAAGCATCCAGTCTATTAATATTAAAGTCTGTAAGTAATCATTACAGCAGAATCAAAAGGATCTTCACCACAATCTAGAAATATTGGATATATTTGATGATAAGGGTTAAAGAGCTTGATAATCCCAGCATTGCATGAAACCCACAGCAAACGATTAATTGAAAAACAAGTAAAACAAATCAAACCTTATACATATTTGGCTTAGATCGCTGAAAGAAATGGAAAAATATAACTAACAAGAAAAGGAACTCAACCCTCACATCCCGAATTTAATAGAGCTTGGGTGGCTTGCAGATCTTATAGAACCATGTAAAATGCCGGTGGAAACTTCAAGTATTATTTTGCTTATCACTGGCTCAAATCAATCGTCACTCCACTGTGTTTAATACATGGCACGATCAGCCATATAACGGCATAATCGGTCGCGTGATATAGATTGTATAATTTAAAAAAATTAATTGATTAATAAATGTATTTGCCGTTTGAAAGTCTAGGAATTAGCAGTGGTGTCTAAAATTTCTGAAACAAGTATTCGCCGAAGACTCTATATCCATTTGGGTATGAATAAGTATAGTGCAAGATGGGTACCGCATCTTCTTTCTGCTCTCCAGCATGAACGTCGCGTCGGATCGAATGTGTGCGTTCGTTTGTAAACAATGGTTCTGTATTATGATCCTCTATCCAAAAAGGATTCGATGGAATAGCGGCGACCCGATGAATCTCGTTCCAGAAGGATATTTTGAGGGAAACATTTTAGATTATTTATACAGGGGTATAGAATTATTAATTGATCGTTGTAATAAATGTATTGAAGCTAGGAAAAAATTATATTGAAAAATGAGAATTGTTATATTTTACCAAGTTTATTTTTTCAATATCCGGTCCGTTTCGAATGGCATTCGAATATGCCAAACCGAACACAATCACTACAAAAACAGATACACACCCCTTTTGTACATAGTGGTGGGGGCAAGGTTCACGCCCATTAAGCTTCTATTGCATCGATAATTTTTATGGATATTTAATAGGAAATAATTAACGAAAAATGCAGAAACCCCCGATTTTCAAACCCCGATTTCATCCTCCAAAACCGTTTCTCAGACGAAAGGGAAAACGGTATTTTACGTGGTCCTACAAGGTCTACAAACCACCCAAGTTTCATTAAATTCTGGAAGAGTGGTTTAGGAACCTTTCCTTGTGAGGCAATATATGAAGGAATTGGAATAGATGGAAAAATATTCAATAGGATAAAGAAAAAAAAAATTTTAAGATGACAAAAAATGTCGGAAGTTCAACTAGTCTTAATTTACAATGAGTAAACATGGGCTTTATACAAATGAAGACAAAAAAGGACGTTAAAAGTGTGTATGATTCAGTAACCATTAAATACGTTATAGACTAATCGGAACGAAATATCGTAAATTGTCGAAGTACTGAAGCAAGAACTTTCAAATAAATCATTAACCAAATCAGCGAAATAGCTTCCGGTTTAACGGAAAGTTTGGTAATATCTATACTCCACGCGATTACACGCAGTTATTAACTCACCAGGCGGTACCATAAAATATCAAAAACATTAGCGACAATATTTTATTAATCTTTAATTATGCCTATAACATAAAATGTTTATGTCTGTATGATGCATTTGGCTTCTTAGCTTCACAGCGTGTATGCACATACAAATCGTATTTTACCTCATTTTAGCATAAAATATGCAAACACTCCAGATTAACATAACAGTTTATTGCTTTCTCCGTCTTCATCTAGCACGGAAACAGTTTGATTTTTGTGACTACTTCCTTCCACATTAGATTTTATTACACCTAACTATCTATCTACCTCATCCGTCCTCCTTTACCCGACATCATCGCGAAAAGAACCCGTATCCTTTTCCCAACATCTTCCGTTTAACATGTAATTACCGTAAAAGAAATATAACGTTACGATATACACTACTCCTCACGGGAGTCTGGTGTATACGAAGAATTTTAATATCAAAATTAATGGGCAGCAATGAATTGAAGATTTCAAGTTTGAACTTACATTATCTAACAATGGTGTTAGATATGTCACTCTTAAAAAATTGCGTTGAGGAATGTACGTTAAAAGAGCCTTTTAAAATTAAAATTGGTTTTTCTACTCGAATACCGAATGAAACCTCTAATTATTCTTTAGATCTTGTGAAATGCGCTTATCCCTTAGTTGTTAGAAGCCATATATGCCACATTTTTAACTATTTTTGTATTTTCACCATAACCGTCGGTAAATGTAATTTAAAATTTCAAACTGCTAACTATTTTTTTTGTTTTTCATTGCCACAGGATGTAGTCAAGTTACAAACGTGAATATAATTAATGTTATAGTGAGTTACAACTAAGGTCATGCTATACAGGGTGAGATCAAACTCCAGAAGTATATTATAGATGTGAAAATATTATAAAAAAACTCATGTTCTTATCCGATTTTCATTTGTTTTCAAGTTATAGCGTAATTAAAAAATTTTAACTAGTGTTCTTGTAAATGGTCCAAATTTTCACTTGTTTTCGAGTTAATACGTCTTAAATAAAATAAAAATATCCTTGCATTAGTTACCCATGTAAAACAAAAAATCAGGCACGTTCGACAATAACAGTTTTTTTCTCTTCTTATCATATATGACGTACCGGCTACCTAAATCAATCCTTTCGAGACCCAAAATCATTTCAATAATTTTGTTGTTCTACCATGTTTCAGTATCGCTGTATTGTAAGAATGATTTAACGTTTATTTGCGAGTTTGTACATTATTTTGCTAGAAAATGTAAATATGGTGATTATTTGCGGTTTTTGTAATGGGAATGCTGCAGCGGCTGTTGAAGAATGTCGTCCACGGTTTCCACATCACAGAAGTCCTGGTAAGAAAGTATTTATTAGAGCTTTCAACCAACTGTGCGAGCCCAGAATGCTTCACAGTGCTAACATCAGAACAAGCTACTCGACGAGGTTTAGGAACAGTAGAAAATATTCTGGATTTAGTAGAAGATGCAACGACCAGCTCGCGAAGATTCAGTACTCAATTGGGTATTCCACGAAAAAGAGTAATAAACATAATTCATGAGCAAGGCTTAATGTATGAAATGTTGTTTATTTGTAATTGCAACAGTTTTTTTTACATTATTTTCACGTGTGCACTTCTGAAGTTTGGTCCGTTCCCCCCGACTCGCCCTGTATTACATTTACATATTACATTTACATTAAAAAAGAAATAATTAATCAATTCTGAACAGCATATACAAGGCTGATTGGCACAACTGTACAGACACCATTTCTCAATACTTATCTTACAGATGTTAAAAATTAATGTTTGGTAGGATAGAATTGTCTCCATCTCTCTAAAGGTATGCTAAACGAATTAACTTTTCACTAAATATCTACAATATATTTTGCAGTATTTTTATTTAGTTGTACTTTACGAATAGCTTTCATTTAAAGTATTTAATTTCACGTACAGTAGGACTACCAATCTTCACCACGTTCTAGGAAATCCTCAAAATACTGTCATAAATTCAATAACATTCCACTTATTCTCATTTTTTGTGGCAGTCTACCAGGCATCCCATTTACGTACGAAATAAATATTTTGAAGAACACAAAGCCTGTCAAATAAAACAGAAAAGATTGAAACATTTTGGAAATGTTGAAATAAGTTGAAACTATAATGAATAATGATAGCAAGGACTGTGGGATAGTATGACAAACAACACAAAGTATCGGCGCACTCCTCACCACACAAAATATTAATTAATTAATTCAGAACAGGCGTTTCGAGGGCTCCTGGGCAACCTCATTAACAACTGAATGGCCGAATAAATCTGGATTAGATCTGTATCAGGTCTATTTCATCAATAAAAGATTCTTATTTTCTATTGTGTTTTATTTAATATAATAATAAAAGTTGTAACAGAACTTAGTGACCGGCTAAGTGCAAGTGTCTAACGAAGAACTGCTTCGTTCGGTATGTGAAAGAGTATACGATGGCAAATTCTAAAAACCGTGACACTTTTTTTTTGTAAAAGCAATTTGATAGAAAGAAAAAATAGGTACAATTCTGTAAAATTTCAATTTTCCAAGTTAAACGCTTCCACAATTATAAATGTTCACAGACGCTCGTCGATCTGTCAAAAATTTTCAAAAAATGCAAATATTTCAAATAGTGATAGGAATAGCAACGTAGCTGTCTCATCAAACAAATCTTAAAATTAAACTAGAAATTCAAATTCCACTTTTTTCGGCTACTGCAATGCTAAAATTCTACAGAAGTTCACCAGAATTAATTTAGAGTTTTGCGTTATTTCGTTTAAGATTTAGGAAAGTTTAAATTAACATGCTTATAGATACACATTTCAGAAATGTTATTTAATGAACTTTGTAGTAAGTAGAAACATTTCACTGTTTTAAAATAACTAAAGTACTTCTAGTTGAAACTCCGAAAAAGGAATGGTTCTTTTTCCTTTGTTAGTCAAACTTCCATGAGCAGGAGTGCACCCATATACGTATACACGCCTGTACGAAGCAGGAAATTAACATTGCAAGATGAACCGTCATCGCGAACGTAACGAAGATGACAGGGGAGGGAATACGCGAAAAATAGCACCGGCAGAAATTACTATTGTAGCTTACGACTACAGAAGGCATCTAGAAGTCGTCGTCGTCCATACATATGTACGACATACGTAATATAGGCCAAATACGACAAATTATCGTCGTCCGAGATAGCACGGCAATGAAGCGAAGAAATTAGCACTCGTTTATTTCGAATAAGACAGCGAGCAGTAGCTGGAGTCAGACGGATGTTCTTTATTTATTATATTAATGCTTCCTCATATACTAACTTGATATTGTCCTGTATCGTGCTCGCTTTGGCATTTTAATTTAAGTCGTTGTCGGCATCAGTGCCGTGTATACATTTACCGCCCGTTGGTACGTTTGAAACAACCAACCCGTCCGTCATCGTGCTGGAATATCCATCCATATACATTATGCTTATCTGCTGCAGGTTTTATTTTTACCCACTTTTTGGTTATTATTTCCTTTCACCTCGATGCATCAGAAATCGAGTTTAATTAAGAATTATGCGAGTGAAGCTGCGAGATAATTGCCTTGCATGATAGTGAATTTGTAATCCAATTTGTACCTTTGTCTTTTGGCATATTTATTTAAAAAGTATCTGGTGCAAAGTACCTAAACGAGTACAACTGTTGAGAGTCACATGCAGCATGTTTCAAACTGTTGGGACGTTATTTATTACTTAAATACAGTAGGAACCACAATTCTGAAAAAAAATTCCAAAGGAAAGTATTGTCTCAGAAACTTAGGTGTAACCTTGGACTCTAAACTGAACTGGAACTCACATTTACAAAAAATGACCGACAAATGTAAGAGGGTATTGATGACAACTCGTAGAACAGTTGGGAAAACATGGGGACTCAAACCACATATGACGTACTGGCTGTACACTACGGTGGTAAGACCCATGATAACTTATGGCTGCCTGGTTTGGTGGCCTAAGATCGCACAGAAGCATGCGATAACTAGTCTCTCGAAAATTCAGAGACTGGCATGTCTTTGTATAACAGGAGCTATTAAAGGCACTCCAACAGCTGCTATGGAAACCATGCTAAACCTACCTCCTCTTGAGATTTATATCAAGGGAGAAGCCAGAATGGGGGCATACAGACTGAAAAATACTAGCAACTGGAGATCCCACAGGGGATCTGGGCAGAATAGAAGCAGTAGTAACAAACCCTATCTATGATATGGGTAGTGATACAACAATCTCCAGGATCTCCTATGACAAACCTTTCAAAGTTTTCTTGAATTGGGAAGAATGGAGGGATGGAGAGGGCAGAAAACCAAGAACACTAGTCTGGTACACAGATGGGTCCAAAACGGGCACTACATCTGGCGTTGGTGTATATGAGGAAAACCAGGGATACAAAGTATGTGTATCACTTGGGCGATACACCACGGTATTTCAAACAGAAATATATGCTATACAAACCTGCGCGTGGGAGAGTCTGCGTCGGCGACCGCAGGGTGAGACGATGTGCATTCTCTCTGACAATCAGGCAGCCTTAAAGGCACTAGCATCTTACCGCATAACTTCCAAACTAGTATGGGAGTGCCTGCAAACCCTAATGACTCTGTCTAAACACCACAAGGTCACACTGGTGTGGGTGCCAGGGCACAGGGGCATAGCGGGCAATGAAATTGCAGACCAGCTAGCGAGGGAAGGTTCAAAAATGAATTATATAGGCCCTGAACCGGGTCTAGGTATTACCAAGAGTGCAGTGCGTGGTGCAATTAATGAGTGGATTATAACACAACACCAATTAAATTGGAAACATGCAGCTGGACAAAAGCACAGCAAACGGATGATGGGAAGACCGTCGCAACATCTGACTGCTGACCTGCTTGAATTAAACAAGATACAGCTTAGAGCAGCAACATGTCTATTAACAGGACATGGCTGTTTGAGAGGCCACTTGTATGAGATGGGGATCTACAAAGATGAGCCTTTATGTAGACTTTGCAATGAGGAGGAGGAAACAGCCTCTCACATTATTTTCGAATGTGCAGCGTTAGCTCAACGCAGATTCGCTATGCGAAGCACAATTGAACTACCAATGGAGAAAGATTTACTACATAGGAGGTTAAACCTGATTGCGGGAACTAACCTGTTTAAGTAAAACAAAACCGAAGCAGGAATAATACAATAAGCTACTAAGCTTCAGTGTTAGGGATGTAAAGACCAACCCTGCTCTGGTAGAAAATCAATCAAATCAATCAATTGTCTCAGAAAAGAAAATTACAGCAAAACATACACGGACATACTCGTATTCGTAAACGGTAAATATTTTCATGTATAACTTGAAGGAATCCCTGCTACTCTCGCAGAACGTGGGGCATTGCTCATTGCTGCCTTCTGTAGAAGTCGATATAGCAATTAATTTCGACATTTCCAGCGATTAGAGTATCTTTAATTAGATACTCTCATTCATACATATAGTCGCCAACTTCGTATATATACCACAATATCAAATATAGCTACTACCTTCCACAAAGGTACACTGATGAGCCGTAAACGGCGAAACACGCGTCGGTACATGATGGATGTTGGTAGCTTCTAGTATCATCATTATTATACAGTGTGACCCATTTGAAATGAAAGTAACCCCGTAAAACCTACCTATATTTTGCACTAAAATGAAACCATTTTTTTTTAATACATAGTGGGTCAAAACGTCTATTTCCACACAAAATTTCAAAAATTCACCTGAATTTTCAAGGCACATTATGATTATTTTTCGAGGTCGAAAATAGTAAAATTTTATTAGAGATTTCTTTATTAAAAATCTGACTTCTCCACTTCTTCGCTTCTTACAACATCTTCTGACCAAGGTAGATCAAAATTTATAAAAAAACAACTTTAAAGTAAACAAATGCAATTTCTTATTCAGATTTATTTCAACAATTCAAACCACTCAACTATCAATGAAATTAATGAACGATTATGCAGTAACTGTCAATGTCACAGCCTTTGACTTCATTTATAAATTATTAATTTCGACGTCATAGCCTACTTTGGATTTAATCAGGTACTTTACTTAAATTACATGTACGAGCCCCTTCCCATACCAGTTGGCCTACCTACTGAAATCTTAGTTTTTTCAATACAGTCTGAACGATAATACACTTTACATGCTTTTTTTGAGTGCCAAATTTAATAACCGCGCGTAATTAATTCCATGCAACGAATAACATCTACTTTATCGCTTTATTTTAGAAATTTCAGCAGAAAATAAAAACATATGCCAAAAAAGGCTCTGTTTTCAACTATCAGCTCGTTTCGATATTGTTACAAGGTAAGCCAACAGGCCGAGGTGGCTTTGAAAAAGGGACGCCAAACAATTGGTAAGAGCTGTCAGAACGTATTTTATTTAGTTTAATTTTAATTCAGCTCTTTAAAGGTTAGACTTTTTTTAAATGGGTAAAGGAAGATTTTTAGATGAAAAAATTTATTCAATTATCAAATTTTTTAATTCTGGAAAACCAAATTCAGAAATGGCAAATTTATAGGAGTTATCTTGATGTAGTGTAAGAAATATTGTTAGAAGATATAAGATTACTGATTCAGTAGCCATATAAGAAAACACAAAATTACAGATGCGAATAAAAGAGCACTAAGAAGAATTATTGTGAAAAATCGACGTGCTAGTTATCTTGAACTAAATGCTTTGTGGAGCGATGCTGTTGGAAGGCGAATTTCGAGATTCGCATGTCATAGAGAGGCCCACAAACTAGGATTTAGCACTTATAAGGTAGGAATTTTTATGTTTTAAAAGGAAACTGATATTTTATAACCGGCGGTTTTATTTCAAGCCAAAGAAAAGCCACTTTTAACACCACGCCAGAAGAAAAATAGATTACAATGGGCGAACGAACATAAAGATTGGACACCTCAGCAATGGCATGCAAAACAGTGGAGCTATGAAGCCGGATTCGAAGTGTGTGTTGGAGACAGTAAAAGTCGAGTTATCCGCAGAAAACATGAGGCGTTCCATCCTGATTGTCTTAAAAGAAAAACAAAATGTCCGGCATCGATTATAGTCTGGGGCAGCATGTCATGAAAAGGGGTGGGTAAGCTTCATTTTATTGAAGGAACTGTCGATACTAACAAATATTTAAACATTTTGGAAGAATCACTTTTACCGGTCATGGAAGAATCATCGGGTTAAGATTTTGTGTTCCAGCAGGAGGGTGCAGGATGTCACACTTCAAAAAAAGCTTTAAAATGAATGAAAGACAAAAACATGCCACTTTTGGAATGGGTTTCTAGTAGTCCCGATTTGTCTCCTATTGAAACTTTGTGGCACGAGATGAAGAAGGTGCCCCGAAAACACCCTGCTAGAACAATTCCTGAACTGAAGCAAAGGCTTCTGGAAATATGAAATTCACCAGAATTTTGTCAAGGCTTGGTTAACACTATGCCCCGAAGAATTTTGGATGTCATAACAAATAAAGGCGAAGTTATCCAGTGGTAAACCATAAAATAGTTTTTTTTGTTAATTTAAGGTTTGTTGAAATTTTTTCTATTTATACACATTTTGTATTATATATCGGTTTAAGTCAGTAAATGCATATTTATTTTTATTTAAAGATGTTAAAAAAGTTAAATAAATAAAGAAATCTAATGTTCTTGTGGTATATTACTTATAATTTTTCTTGCAAAATAAAAATTCTGAAAAATTCTAAGTTGGGCCAACTAATATGGGAAGAGGCTCGTATTTCTTGGATGAAATAACAATTGAAACATTTCTTAAGATACTGCAATATAAACACACTCTATATGTACTTCGTACAAAACCCAACAAAAAGCCAAAATAACTAACATTTGTGCTGCCAAGAATGTAATAATTATTTGTGAGATTTGCATGTCAAATATTTGTCTGATTCAAGAAAATTGGTCTTACTACAACACTCTTACACCCAATTCGATTTCAAATTAAATTATTAAAACTTCTAGTATTTAAAATAGGTTTCCAAAGATGGTTTTCGAATTTTACAATTTTACCAAAAGATCGTTTTTGAGAAGCCAGTTTTTAAGAACCGGCAAGTCTTAGTATTGACTAAGTTTGGTGAAGGGCATATAAATATCAATGTAGTAGTTTTTTTTCCAAAAGTAACAGTAATAGATGCTAAATAACCTATTTCGAAATTAATTATACAGGACTTAAAAATACACTTACAAATATAATACCGAAAAGAAGATAAAAATTGATATTAATGTACACGAATTTATGTGTTGATATTAAAGCTGGCCACGAGCGGCACCGCGCAGTAGCGTAGAGTCGACCAGGCCTCGCGTTCCACTAGAGTTATTCTGCTAATAGAGATGTTTGCCGCCGCAAATAATTTCGCTCATCTTTTAAATAAAAATTAAATAACACATGCTCAAACACTTACCATTTTAAGAGTCCTTCGTGAAATCACAAAGTGAATAATGTCTGTTAAATATCTGCAACATTAGATATGTTTCAACTGTTGTTTCGGCAAAACTAGTACGGCATGAGGGAAAAATGCGTTTATATGCAGAGAACGAACGTTCTACATCTAGTGACGTAATATTTGCGTAAGTAAAATAATCTTTCAAATAACTTAACGATTCTGTTGACGCACCTTCACAAATGTGTCTTAATGTGCCAAAATCAGAATTTTTCTCAAAAACACTTTCAAATTTTTCTAGAACAGAAACATTTTTTACGTCTTCAATCGCGCATAGCTGTGCGTGAACATGTTACACTATTTGTAGAGATTTTTCTAACGGCACCGCAGGATTTTGTAATTTTTCTATTGTATCTGCTAGCCCGAAGTAATTGTCGTGAATGATTTTTAAATCCATTTTAACCTGACTATCTTGAAATTTCGACTGGCTTTTCTGGATAGCGGCAGCTTCCTTTGTATCGAATTGTAAAACCACGTTCTTAATATTGTCAAAATATTTATGATAATAAAACGCGGCCTGCAACCATGTTCCCCAACGAGTTAGAACAGGTTCTGGTGGCTCTGGTATACGGGGGCACAGTCTGTGAAATTCGCGATTACGTTTCGGTGATTTGACAAATACTGCTTTGGTATGCGCTATTAAAGCGTCTACCTCAGGATAATATTTTCTGATACTATCCGCCACGAGATTGAGAGCATGAATTTTACACGTAATGTGTAACAAATTAGCAGAATGCTTTTTAAGAGACCGGCCTACAGAAAGCATGTTTACAGCACCATCACTCACTAACATCAAGAGTTGGTTTGTTGAAAGTTCAAACTTGTCCAATGTATTTAACACTAACTTTGAAATTACTTCGGCAGTACACTGTTGTATTCGTTTGGAGACTAATAGAATTGAAGGTGCCGATTGATGAGGTTCCAATTTGCGTGCCATTACATTAAGAACAGAATGTTTCTTCCGATCTGTTGTTTCGTCGACACATAACCACAATTTCTGATCTTTCAACTCGGATTTTATTTTTTGTTCAATATGTTCGCGCGCAGATGGCACAATTCTCCGTAACGATGTTCGACTTGGTAATTTGCACTCCGAATACTTATTCCAAAAGCAGATAAATGGTTCCGTGTCTAGTAAATTAAACGGTATATTACATGCGATAAACGTAACGCATAAATTAAATATAAATTTTTCATTGTTTCGTGCGCAATTTCTTTTTGAGACATGCTTTTCACTATTTACGTGTCGTAGACAATGTTGTCTGGACCAACACATTAACGGGATTTTACAGATTACACATTTAATTTTAGCCCCCAGATATTAAGTCTGGAATTTCTGAAATAAATAAAAACCGCGGTCGTTTTGCTGACGAAATCATAATTTTTCTAGGACAGATAAACAATTGCGCAAATGACCGGCAGCGAAAATGTCCGTACTGCTCCGCAGACGAAGCAATACTACCGTTCCTCTCGGTCCGAACTGATTCTACGCCGATGTGCGGTACCGCTCGTGGCCAGCGTTAGTTGATATAATTCTTTATCATAAAGCTTGCTGATTTCAATATTTTTTTTATTAGTCGTAAGTTCAATAGCGAACATAGACATCGCCAGCAAATAGACATCACAATAAATAAAATGGTGTAAATGTTAACTTACAAATAAAATCAATAAACAATATGAATGTATATGACGAATAAGTGTACATGCATCTAAACAAAACCAGAAAAACATTGTACGTTAGCTGGGCACTCTGTTGCATTATAAAATGGATGTTTATCTAGGTAGGCACTTACTTTTCTTTTAAGTTGTGACAGTGTGACGCATATTTTGATTTCGCGTGGAAGTTTATTAAAATACTCGCTTTGTAGTAAGAACTTCGTTAAAAAAAAAACCACTTCCGTGACGCGGTACATTTAAAATACATGAGTTACGAGTGACCGTCGCACTAAACAAATATTTGCTTTCTTTTATAAAATAATAGCACTTCTTGAATAAACAACAAAAATAATAGCAAGATGTGTATTTCCTTGACGTAAGGCTAACATGGTGTTGTTTGAGTACGTACAAGCATACACCTATTTTTTCTTGTAATAGAAATAAACAATTTAACCGTGTAGAGGACACCCTAATTACTAAACCGCAACGTAATCGCGATTCAACGTTTGCAAAACAGAAAATTCTAATGAAATTTATATTTGCAGCTTTTCGTAATTGACAAACACCGAATAAGGCTAAATACAGATTTCGTTCCAAGTGGTAATAGTGCTCCTCCCATTTTAAATGTGAATCAACCGTCACCCCCAGAAACTTTGTGAATAAGCATTCCTTTATTGGTTTATATTATCATGTAATGAAGCACTAAATTGTAACAAGTATGCCTTTTTAGATTAAAAAAAGAACCTCGCTCATTACACCCGCCCCTCATTCTCTCCACCACGTCCAATGATCTACGTGACACCTCCTCCACACTTGAATCTAGTACAACAACACTGGTGTCATCAGCATATTACTGAGGTCTACATCGCTCTACTGGAACCATGCAACAAGCCTATGAGCTCGATAATCTCTCATGCCCGGATACGCCATTCCGGTTGAAATATATAAGTTTAAAGCGTCTTGTAGAGCTATTTATGCGCTACAAACGGCAAGCCGAGGGAGAGAATTAATGGCTCTATCCTAGATACCAGCTGCCAGTCCTCGAAGACAATCGCACAACTACGGAACTTCTAGATCGTCTTGCAACTGCCGAATACGTACATCCTGTTTTGTAACGTTTCTATCGTTTCTAGGTGGGTCCTAGCGGCAGTTGACCATTCCAGGTTACCTGAGACAAACGGTGAATAAAAGCAGCCCCTTCTTAACATCCAGAAGGCTATCCCTACAATGAAATGGCATCAGTTTGCGTGAACTTGGACTTCACCTTGGTGACGAGACTTCCATATTAGACGACTGTCCAATTATAGCTCCAAGTACCTGACATCCTTTTCCTAGGCCAGCCTCTTGCCATTGATAAAAATATTATCATGTGGAACATTCCACCTGTTCGTTAACCTGATCGCCACTGACTTGTCAACGTTAATCTATAAGGACTCATTGAAAGATTTGAACCGATAATGTAAAGTAGGAAGAGAGTCGGGGCGAGAATGCAACCCTGCGGAACACCGCATTCCAAACACGTACACAACGAGAAAAAAGTGATCTACTATCAATATGCTCCACACCATTCACGTAAACATACTTCCTAATAAGTTAGAAAAGATTGAAAAAATTAATATTTTTTTATAACACCTCGTATACCGTACGCATCTAGGTAATCTAACAAGGCTTGATGGTAACGAATGCCTGGAACGCGCTACTCAAATATAAAACAATACAAAATTTAGAACAGATTATGAGTACAGAGCATCTGTTGTATACTTTGCTGAAACAAAACCAAATCAGCTATTTATTGAATCAATTTTTTTGCAAAAACAGTAGCGATTGTCACGAGTCGGTAATTTTCAATATTTTCTTATATTTTTTGTAAATATGTATGATTACTAACCTGGGCAAATATGCGGTAACAGCCAGAGGCGCGGCGAGCGCATAAAAGTTTACACATAAAATAGAAGGTAAGAAATAAATTATAAAACGTGCTGAAACACTTATCATTTTAAAAGTCTTCCATGAAATCACAAACTGGGTAACATCTGTTAAATATTTGAATCATTAGATATGTTTCCACAGCTATTTCAGGCAAGTGAGTACGACGTGCGGAATAAATGTTTTTTAATGCTGAAAACGACCGTTCGACATCTAGCGATGTTATATTTGCATATTTAAAATAATCTTTGAAACAACTTAATGCATCTTCACACGCACTTTCACAAATTTGTCTTAATATAAGAAAATCGGAGTCTTTCTCTGAAACACTTTCAAATTTTAGTATTACACACCAATTTGTTTCGCCTTCTGCAGCGCATAACTGTGCGTGAACATCATTCACAATTTGAACAGAATCCACTAGCGACATCGAAACATTTTGTAATTTTTCTATTCCCTCCGCTAGTCCGAAGTAATTGTTGTGAGTAGTTTGTAAATCTCTTTTAACCTGACTATCTTGAAATATTTCCTGGCTTTTCTTGATGATGCTCCAGCTTCGGTCGGAATGAATTTTAAAACTACCTACTTTACTTGATCAAAGTATTTGTTGTAGTAAAACGCAGCCTGCAACCATCTTCCCCAACGTGCAACAATCGGCTGTGGTGGTTCAGGTAAATCAGGACACAGTTTGTGAAATGGTCGGATACGTTTCGAGGACATTAGAAACACTGCCTTTGTACTGGCAATCAATGCATTTACTAGTGGAAAACATGTAGGAATCGATTGTGCCGCAAGATTTAGAGTATGGATTTTACACGTTACATGTAAGAAGTTACCACTGTGTTCTTTAAGAGATCGGCCCAAAGAACGCATGTATGCGCCACCATCACTCATTAACATTAAAAGTTGCTTAGTTGAAACTTCAAATTTGTTCAATGAGTTCAACACCACCTTTACAATCTCATCGGCAGTACAATTTATAACTCTTTTGAAAGCAAGTAAAATGGAGGATGGCGGTCGATGTGGTTTCATTGTACGTACCACTACATTAACCACAGAATGTTTTTGACGATCTGTTGTTTCGTCCACACACAACCACAGTTTTTTATCTTTCAATTCCGTTTTCATTCTTTTTTCTATATGTTCACGAGCAAATGGCACTTCATTTCGTATCGATGTCCGACTAGGTAATTTACAGTTCGCATATTTATTCCAGAAGGAGACAAATGCTTCTTTATCTAGTAAACGAAACGATAGATTACATAGAACAAGAGTAACACATAAATCAAATGTAAATTTTTCTTGGTCTCGTATGCCACTTTTTGCAGAAGAATGCTGTTTGCTTTCGATGTGACGTTGACAATGGCTTCTGGACCAACACATTAAAAGGATTTTACAAACTAGACATTCAATTTTAGCGCCATCAAAAATTAAGTCCGGCATGCTCACTATAAAGTTTTTAACTGTGTCTGCCATTGGTCATTTTCGCGGAGTACGTAACTGCGACATTTTTAAAGCAAACATAGGCGTACAATTACGAAATAAGTTACGACAGCCTAATTATATACAGAACTACTCGCATACAGCATCGATTTAGTACTGACGCTGTAAACACGTGAAATAAATAATCGTCGACTCCGCATCACATATCTACCGCACTGACTGTTACCGTTGTTTGCCCAGACTAATGATCACTTTAGAAGTTATTGCTTAACCAGAGCCGTAATCTGTGCATATTAAAGTCCTTGTATTTCTCAATAAAAGCTATTGTAATTGTAGTTGGCAGACGTGAAACATCAGAAAATTTTTGTTTCATATTATAATTAAAATTGTTATAAACTTCATTAAATATAACAAAAGACATCTTCAAAATCTCATTGAATACCAATGTTACACGCTTTATTACTTGTGAAGATAATGAAGATCCATTAATACCGACCTCCATCACTTTTACCTTCCACACTTAAGAAATTCAATTAAAATATAATACCACATACCTATGTGCATCTAGATTTACAGCTAGACACATTAGTTACAAAAACTAACACAAAGCTCACAATTCAACAGCACACCTCTCTCTCACACACACACTTACGATTAGTAAATATATGTGTACTGTACATAAGCAACTTAATTACTCTATTATTTACATACATCTTAGATAATGAAAACAATGTTTCATTAATATGCTCACGCATCTTTCTAATCAACGCGTTAATGAAAAAGAATTAACGACTGCCTTGAAGTTATTTCCATCGACTAAGAATTTATGTTTGTACAACGTACGGCTTCTTAAATGGGAAAGTAATTTATCGCCTAAATATCACAGAAATTTCCCCATTTATGATGTCCGGAATTGTACGTTTAAACGAAATTCAGGAACACGCCATTTAGAGAATATGTGAGCATTGAATCGTTAAAGATTGCTTTGAATTGTTTGCTTTTATTAAATTTTAATTGAATTTGTTTCATTTAATTGCATGTTTGGAACCTTCCCTTTCTTTTCTTGCCATTCTTGTGATGGTTCCGCAGTTATAGAAAGCTGACCTCGCTCATTGTAATGCGCTAAATGATGATTGCATTCTAAATGACGTAAAGATTATAGTATTAGAGCCTTCCATAATCAGAGTTTGTATTGAATATTAGGATAACTCCACATGTGAACCCTGCCAATTTTTGTGAAAGAGAAATCCATTACAAAAATAATGGACCAACAGTAACCAACATTAACACGTAAAGATAGATAATAGTCCTCCATACTTCAATGGCTCTATTATAACAAAACCAAAAAAAGAAACTAATAAATTACGACTAAATTATATGCCAAACCACCGAAAAATTTCTCAGAAGCTAACATTTGGACTTGATATTGCAACTTTTTTTTACATTATTTACCATAGAAAAATTATATAATTTTAAAAGAAACCGGATAACTTTTTGGGGTTTTCACCGCACCACTTGCTATTATTACATTTTCACTTGAACGCGTTCGAGATTAGATAGACGTGTTTAAAAACCATAACTCTAACACAATGAATATTCAAAAAGTTAATGCTTCTACAAGCAATTCTAATAATATCTATTATGTTTTAGAAATTGTTCTTGGTTCATAGTCCAAACTACTCAACTTGCACATAAAAATACTTTGTAATATTTCAATCCAAGGCTGTCCATTACCAGCTTCTTCGGGAATAAGAATTCATTTTTGTACAGCAGCTACCAATTTTATTGTAAAAGGAATAAATACAACGTTAAATGACGCACTAGGCGACTATGTTGTTGGGCAAGTACATATTTATCTAACCTTTTAATGGCGAACGTTCCCAAAATGAGAACATACTAAAAAATTGAATCTTTATAGAATTAATCATATTATTTGCATAAAATTTTTATAATTAACAATGAGAAAAGTTTACATCTATGCACATTTTAAAGCATATAAAAATTTTGTGATTAATTCAATTAAAATTAGATTAGAATACATAACTGGTCCTAGTTTTGAACCTTGCACCACTCCAGTTTATTGATTACGGTTGCGATTGCTCATTATGTATTTTTACAATTTGTTTCCTATTTTTGAGATATGATTCAAGCAATTTCAGAGGGTTTCCTCGTATACCATAGTATTGTAGTTTATCGAGTAGTATTTTATGACAAACACAAAAGGCTTTCGATAAGTCTAATAACGTTGCACAAGTTGTTTGTCCTATTTAGGGCAACTTTGATTTCAAAATTGTCTATAACTGTCTCGATTAATTCACATATGGCTTTACATATGGCACTGTTGATCTATTTCTTAAATTTCCATATTGTTGCTCACAAAATAAGGATGTCTTTTCAAAGTAACTAAGCAGTCGATTCTTTATTATTTCTTTAAATATTTTCGGTAACACGGGCAATATACCATTTGGAAATAGACGATTCGATCGGGTACATACTATATTTATATGGGCATTTGCTTTGTGGTTAATCGGTCGCAGTTGAAAGAACAAAAAAATAGTTCTAATAAACTATGATTCCTAGGTTCAACGAACAAGTATGTATCTCTATTCATTTGAAATAAATAATATTATAAATACAAGAAGTCTTTTAGTGTTTCATAAAAACTCTAATTCAAGGAATCATCAGTTTGAATAATCCTTCTTTTAGATGACTCTTTCACGTTTAGATAAAAAATGGTGTGCGTGGCAGTCTCTCAGTGCAACATTCAGCTATAGCGTTCGGGTCGTTTCCGACCAGCGGGTAGATATAGGTCTGTAACATCCAGGATCATTTATTCCGCCCAATAAAATGGTGTAATCAAAAGAAAGATTGGGCATTGTATTTCAGCGTTTGGTTAAATCACTCGCTTTTTTAATAAAGATCCCGTATATTTTCTCACAAATCGATGTAGAGTGACATTTCTAATAAATTAGTTTTATAACGCCAAAGCCCCAAAATGAAAGACAAAAGAGATTTGATGGATTTTAAGATAAAAGATTTAAAATATAAATCAAAGCAAGCAAGCGTTGTTTTTCTTGACCCTTTGTAAATCTTGTTTGGCATTGCAATCAATTAGAGAATTTATTAGTGAGAATAATTGCTATTTGCCTGCGGTTTTTTAATTTTTTCTTTACCTTTGAGTTGAATAGGTGTTTTATAGTTGTTATTATTGTTACTAAGTGTGACATGCTTGAGGCATATTTTGCATGCAGTAGAAACTGCGAACAGGCCCTGCAGTATTACAGCGAAACAGCGAAGAAGGTGTTAGTTACTAAAACGTACTTTCAACGTCTCTTCCGAAAATTTCGTGTGAACGAGAACACCTTTAAAGCTAAGCGATCTAATAAAAGCGTAATTGTAAATGAATGGAGTGATACAGTGACTGAAAATCAGTATATGAACTATTCACACAATTCCGAATAAACACCAAAATGCATTGTCGTGTTCAATATTTACATCGGAAATCAGCTATCAGTCTCAGACGTATAGGATGTTCAGGATAGCAATCCAATAGTAATGAAATTCCCTCTAGCGGAGAAACAGCTAATTTGGAAAGCTACAATTTCCCCCCAAGCCGACTGGCATTGGAGTGTAGACATTATATAAAATATATAATATATAATATAAGTTCAGATAACGAGGATCTTAGTGGAACAAAGACAAGACCACTCTTCTTTTATTTCTCCTAACTTCGCAACTCTTCAAAGTTAATGTAAAATTCTCCTAAAACAAACAACAGGGTAAATTCAAGGGTATTTCCAATATTGTTTCGAACATTAAATATGTTTCATTAAGGTATCTTCGTTTTAGTAGAAAAATTTCGTATTTAAATGTTGTCAGTTATATTTTAGAGCATAGAGTCGTCTAGTTGAATCATCTAGTAGCGTTACCACATTTATTCTCACATACTACGTCTAAAAATAACTTTATTTATAAAAAATTCCTCGTGAGATTATGTTTGAGTATCATCAAAATTTGCTGTGAAAAGAAACAATCGCCATCGCGATTAAAATAAAGGAGATGAGGGACGCCAATAAATTAATCAATCCTGGTTACGCTATAGTCGAGTTCAAAAAACACATTATCAGGCCAGCTACAAGAATATCCAATAAAAGAAAAATTACAATAATGGAAAAAAGTTAATTAAAATTAGGAGATCATTTTTATGTAGTTTAATAATTAATTAGTTAATATTTAAAATTACTTATTCCTTTTTCTATTATTATTTATTATATATTTAAAAGAGCTATAGTTGAATTAGTACACGGTAAATATGCAGTAATAAAAAGGAAAAATATTACATTATCCGATATCTTTGGAAAATGTTTATAAAACGTTGTAGGTTAAAGGTTATATCATTGTATGGGTAAGCATTACGTTTCTCTGCATGTACGAATTTTGAAGTTCCTCTGTCGACCTTTTTAAGCAGTTTTTGCGTTTGGGTCAAATTTTGCGGAACCCATCGGGAACAGATCTTTTCACACCTAAACGTTCATGTAAAATCGAATATACTGCAGTATTCGATATGCCTAAGAATGGCTCTATCTCACAGTAAGTCGTCACATGTCGATCTTCTTCGATCATATTATACGCATTATAGCATCGATGTTTCTTGGAACAACAGGCGATTTTGGTCGACCGCGACCGCAACGAAATTTTACAAACCAGTTGTAAACAGTCTTTTCTGCTTTATTGCCAAAAGTTGAACGAGGCATTGTTGTTGTGTTAGGTCTTCACTAAAATCGTAAATAATCATCCAAGGAAAGCCTTCACGTGAAATTTCCAAAACTGCTTTTTCTAAACGCTCCTGTAAACAAACTACTCCGATTTCTATACTGTCACTGCTTCAACAATAACAAATGCGAAACTTAGGAAAATAGAAATGTCAAATCTCAATAGTGTCACCTAGCGGTTGTTTGTAAAAACTTCGTATTACGAAATTCTAACTCTAATACGCGTGACTTTTGCTCCGCTAAACGGACAGTGCTTACACACATATCAACGTCATCGATTGCCAGGGCAATATATAGGAAACTAGTTTTCGTCTATCGATGTATTAAATGTTGTATTCGTAAGACTATCACAATTCATCGTAAATTATAAACGTTCTCTATAATTATGGCGAAACGTAGATAGATAAGCGCCTACCACCACACACAAAGACAGACTTCTACTCCTTTTACTAACTACTAACTACTACTACTACTTGTACAACCTACTGTTCGGTTGCACAAAGACAATTATTGTTGCTTTTCTTTCTCTTGTTGCCATCTTTTTTTTCCTGGTCGTTCGTTACCACCGCTTGACTTCTTGCTTGCGCTTATCCGTTATTTATGTCGCTAGGGCATTTGCGCTATCGATAGTTCTCACGATAAATAAATATTTTGCAACCCGATAGAGCCAGCAATACCTACACAGTACCTACTCATTTGTCCTGAATGAAGTATGGCATAGCTGAGTAGATATTGACGTGTGGTTTCAAACTGTTGTGTCAAACGTTGTGTTATGTGTTTGTGTATGGGGAGTTTTCTATATCATGACGTTGTTTATGATTTCTTGCAACAAGAAGAAAAAGAAACAAATATGCTTTTATGTTAGAAGAGACCTGAGTTTTAGGGTAAGTATGGAATAACTTTACAGGGAGTTTGTATTCCAAGGCACCATTCAGAATATTTGATCAGTACTGAAAGAATGAACTAATGAGAAAATAATCAATGAAAACCAGATTTCTTTAAATAATTTAGAGATTTCGCTTATTCAGGAACTCATTCACTCCTTTCATTAAACTGCATAGTGCAATGGGGAAGGATAACTCTTTTGATGGAGTAATTATTATCATTATTATATGGCTTTGGCGGACGCCACTGGCCAGTTACGTCGGCCACCTAACAACCCGAATGAACACAGGTATCAAAAACACAGACACACTTCACACCCGGGGCCGATCGGGTGGCTCACAAAAAAACAACACAGGTAGGCCCCACAAGGTAAAAAGTAAAACCCACAAAGGATAGAAACACATAGGAGTATCAAAAGCTATATCATCATATTTTCTCTACTTAAAAATGTGAAAATACAGAAGTTTACTTCAAAGCTATCCTGATTTTGATGGAGTAATTTAGAGAAAAAGCATTCAAAAGAAAGTTACTCGAAGACTAGTAGTTACACGTCAAAATCATAATTGTAATTCTATGTATTTCCTACTCAATAACTAAATTGACAAGTGCAGAGAATAAAAATTGTGGTCACAATAAATTCTTCAATGCGCATATTGAAAATACCATATTGGATAAATAATCATTCATCTGTCCACAGAATGTAATCTTGGATGTTCAGATCGAGAGTTAAATACCATTCACAGAACGCTTGCCGAAGTGGACCATTGTTATCTTCCAAATACTGAACTCTTGTGAAATGATATGGATACTGTTGGTTGTGTCTCAGAGCACACCAAACGCGGAGATGATTTGTTCTTAATTCTCTCGCAACGCACCTAGTACTTGATGGATCGTTTCTTAGAAAATCAATGACTACATTTTCACATAAACGAGAACGGCTAGCATTTCTACGTGGTTGTATTGTAACGCACCCGGTAATCTTCTAAAGGCATTAGCATTTGGCAGACGACGCGACACCCAGCAAATTGCATCACATACTACTTGACCTGGGTTATTATTTGAAGCATCAAGAGCCATCAACATATCGTAATACTCACAATTTGAGTAATTTTGAGCCATTATTGCATTCGTCAAAATTCAAAATACAAAAACCGTATCCTTTTAATGACAAGAGTAGAAATGTCAACTAGTTATTTACACACCACATTTGTTTTTATAATTGGCTCTTGTTTAGTCATGTTTTGTTTCATACAATTTTAGTTGTCTCATATTAAAAATGTGTACACGTTTTATTTTTAAAGTTACTATAAGCCAGAAATTATGGGTCACATTAAAAAATGATAAAGGAACATTCGTTTCAGTTTTTGCTACTTAACTTTATCCCATAGTCTGTGTCCGTGAATTTTGTAACACCCTGTACACATTTCTAATATATTGTCATATTCGTTTACCTTGTTGAAAGTGTATTGAGATGTCTGTATTATTCTAATTCATAATTTTAACGAGGCGAAGCAGTGTTGTTACCCTCTTCCCTCAAAATTCCCCCACTTTATTATTTTATCTTTGTCATACACATTAAGACTTATGATGAACGATACCTGCAAATGTTGAGAGATTATGCAATTGCACAGTTGCAAAAATAGAGGTCATATTGAACAATTACGGTAAACAGCGTTGGACATACGAAATCCTGTTCAATTTGCGCCAACAGCTAGTGGTGGGCGCATAAAAGTTTACACAAAATAAATGGCCAGAAATAAAATATAATACGTGCTCAAACACTTACCGTCTTAAGAATCTTCCGTGAAATCACAAAGTTAATAATGTATGTCAAATATCTGCAACATTAGATATGTTTCCACAATTGTTTCGGCAAACCGAGTGCAGCGTTAGGAAAAAGTGTGTTTATATGCAGAAAACGAACGTTCTACATCTAGTGACGTTATATTTGCGTAATTAAAATAATCTTTGGAACAACTTAACGGTTCTGTTGACGCACCTTCACAAATTTGTCTTAATGTGCCAAAAACAGACTCTTTCTCTAAAACATTTTCAAACCTTTCTAGAACACAAAAATTTTTTGCGTCTTCTACCGCGCATAGCTGTGCGTGAACATGTTGCACTATTTACAGAGATTCCACTAATGACACTGAAGGATTTTGTAATTTTTCTATTGCCTCCACTAGTCCAAATAGTTTTTAAATCCGTTCCTCAGCGTGTAATAGTAGGTTCTGGTGGCTCAGGCATACGGGGGCACAGTCTGTGAAATTTGCGAATACGTTTTGGGGACAAACACTGCTTTTGTATGCGCTATTAAAGCGTCTATCTCAGGATAACATTTTCTAATACTATCTGCCACATGACTGGAAGCATGAATTTTATACGTAATATGTAACAAGTTCGCACAATGTTTTTTTAAGAGACCGCCCTATAGAAAGCATATTTGCAGCACCATCATTCATAAACATCAACAGTTGATTTGTTGAAAGTTCAAACTTTTCCAATGTATTTAATACTAACTTTTAAATTACTTCGGCAGTACATTGTTGTGGTTCCATTGTACGTGCCATTACATTAACCACAGAATGTTTTTTACGATCTGTTGTTTCATCCACACATAACCACAGTATCTTTCAACTCCGATGTAATTCTTTTTTCAACAGGTTCACGAGCAGACGGCACAATTCTTTGTAACGATGCCCGACTTGGTAATTTGCAGTCCGAATATTTATTCCAAAAGAAGACATATGCTTCCTTGTCTAGTAAATTAAACGGTAGTTTACATGCAATAAAGGTAACACATAAATTAGATTTAAATTTGTCATAGTATCGTGTGCAATTTTTTTTTTTAAGAATGCTGTTTCCTATTTACGTGACTAGAATTTTAACGCCAACATAATTTAGGTCAGACATTTCTGCTATAAATTCTGTAACTTTGTCCAACATTGGTCGTTTTTGCGACGTAGGCCGCATTTTTAAGACAAACGTAAAACTACGAAATAATATTTACGGCAGCGTACATGTATACACAACAGATCTGGTTGAGACTCGCAGTTATACTGAGGGTTGTATCGAACCTCCGCCGCTGCCCGTTGGCGCGAATGAGTAACTCTAGTGATAACTTTGTACTTTTTAAATTTTTTAAAATATACAGACATTTCCATTTAAACGTATATTAACTTTCAATATTAAAAAAATGCGTTATTCAATTGTTTTTATATTAATTCCACGAGCAATAGCAGCTGGTTAATTTGGATCAGCTTGTATATTTTCCCAACGCGCATTTATATGTTTCATTAGCGTATTAATATTAGCTTTAATTGCAAATGGATATAAATGATTAAACCTACATGAAGCCCACGCACGGACATATATAAATGACTTGTATTTTTTTCCGCATCCGTTTTTTACCTTTCAATTCAACTATCGAAGTACACCTTGTCAATACTCATACACATTTTAACTTCCTCGCTTGCTTTCTTTATGACTACCACGCCGTTTTTCTCTGCCAGCATTTCTTCTTCGCGAAAACGCAGCGTTTTACAGGTAAAAAAGGTGTATATAGTACTACGTACGGTAGAGAGAGGATGTTGTCTGATGCATGCACTGGACTCCATCCGTGGTCGTTTCTTTTTTTCGCCAACGTTTAGCCGGATGCAGACAGCTCTCGAAACAGGCTTGTTAACGTTTTGTCGGAACCGTTTATGCACTTGTAAGGAGCACGGAATACCACTTTATACCTGCCTCGTTTGAGGAGCTATAGCGGATTAATGGTTTCAAATTAATTACAAAATCATTGGTTGGTTACAAATTGTTTATCCCGAAGAATCTTCACTTGGAGAGATATCGATATCCGATTTGGGATATCAATCAATGACAATACAATTTTGATTTATGGAATGAGAAAATATTTTCTTTATACATCAGGAATTTCTTTTAATGTGTAATGACAGCTCAAAGTGGTGTGTAAGCTTTTTAAAGCTTGTCGCAACTTCAGAAGTCCTCAGTGCATAAATTGTGTGAGTAGAGTATTCCATTGAATTGTTACTGTAATCCCCTCGCCGTTAAGGGTGAAGTGCAGTTAATTGTACCTCAACATTCAAATGGTGACTCAGTATTGTACCCGAGCCACTAAGAAAATTTGATCCTAGTGGCACTCTGCTCAACCACCATTGGACCACCGAGCCGTAGGATCAATTTTATTGAGACGCTTGTTATATGATAGCAGCATAATTGATCACAACCAATTGGAATCGTGATCGTATAAATCGAATGATCATATGAACAGAACCGAATATAGCCGACCATAGGCGAAGGGACCCGAGCAGAACTGAATACAGTCGAACGGAGCCGAACAAAATCGTATATAGCCGAATGTAGTTGAACAAAATCGAAGAATATAGCCGAATGGAGTGGAACAGAACTGATGGTAAGGTATAGTATTCATTATTCTCCCTCAATGAAATGAGCGTATAGTTTAAATCTTGAATAAATATATAAACTAAATTAAAAATATTATAGCGTCCAGATTTTTTAAAGAAAATTTGCTGAAATGGGTAAACTAACTGGCTAATGGCTAACTTTCGATGAAATAAAACAAGAAGAAAGTATTCTTAAGTGTCGAATGTCAAGAATGCAGCTTGCACATGTACCCTTTGGACGTGTGTTGTTGTAGCAGGAGAACTACAATGATTTATTGGCTCGGCAAAGGAAGGATGCTCGCCTGAAGAACCGATGAAATCAATGAAGATAATGAAATAAGATAATGCAGGTAAAATTAGATATTGTGTTACCGAAACTGTTGCAAATTCTAACATTAATTGCAGAAGCAGCAATGGACGCGTCCAGAAGAGAATGTATTTAATCTTTCCTAAGTGAAATCACAAAGTATACGTTTTTGGATCGAGAGGTGAAGATCGAATGAACAACAGAGATGAAATTATTGAACCTGATGAAATCTAACCATTTCCGAACTAGATCCGAACAACTTTTGTATTGCTAGCGTTGGAAGGGCGAGACAGATTCTCAGTGAAACTGCAGCTACACATACGATAATCTATAAACATATTTGTAGAGTATTATTTATGTTTCTCTTAGTAGATGTTTTGATTTCTTTTGAGTATAGACCTAGAAAATTTGCTAGGGTGGGTAAACTGCAAATGGTATCCCTATGAGTATAGATCTAGAAAATCTGCTGGGGTAGGTAAACTGTTGATGGTATCCCTATGAGTATAGACCTACAAAATTTGCTTGGGTGGGTAAATTGCAGCTGGTATCCCTATGAGTATAGACCTAGAAATTTTGCTGGAGTAGGTAAACTGCAGCTGGTATCTCTATGATTACAGTTCAAGAAAATTTACTGGGGTGGATAAATTGCAGCTAGTATCCCTATGAGTATAGACCTAGACATTTTGCTGGAGTGGGTAAACTGCAGCTGGTATCTCTATGATTACAGTTCAAGAAAATTTGCTGGGGAGGGTAAACTGTAGCTGATATCCCTATGAGTGTAGACCTAGAAAATCTGCTGGAGTGGGTATACTGCAGATGGTATTCCTAGGTGTATAGATCTAGAAAATTTGCTGGGGTGGGTAAATTGCAGCTGGTATCCCTATGAGTATAGACCTAGAAATTTTGCTAGAGTGGGTAAACTGCAGCTGGTATCTCTATGATTACAGTTCAAGAAAATTTGCTGGAGTGGGTAAACTGTAGCTGGTATCGCTATCAGTATAGAGCTAGAAAATCTGCTGGAGTGGGTATACTACAGATGGTATGCCTAGGTGTATAGATCTAGAAAATTTGCTGGGGTGGGTAAATTGCAGCTGGTATCCCTATGAGTATAGACCTAGAAATTTTGCTGGAGTGGGTAAACTGCAGCTGGTATCTCTATGATTACAGTTCAAGAAAATTTGCAGGGGCGGGTAAACTGTAGCTGGTATCCCTATAAGTATAGACCTAGAAAATCTGCTGGAGTGGGTATACTGCAAATGGTATCCCTAGGTGTATAGATCTAGAAAATTTGCTGGGGTGAGTAAACTGTAGCTGGTATCCCTATGAGTATAGATCTAAAAAATTTACTGGGTGGGTAAACTGCAGCTGGTATCCCTATGAGTGCAGACCTAGAAAATTTAGTGGGTGGGTATACTGCAGCTGGTATCGCTATGAATATAGACCTAGAAGATTTACTGGGGTGGGTAGACTGAAGCTGGTATCGCTATGAGTACAGACCTAGAAAATTTGCTGCAGCTGGTATCCCTATGATTATAAATCAAGAAAATTTGCTGGGGTGGGTAAACTGTAGCTGGTATCTCTATGTGTGTACTCCAAAATTCTTTCTCATCCTAACTCCTGAGGTTTGGGTTCTTCAGCTGGTCATATTATATAATTGTTGAAAATAATAATTAATTAGCACGTGTCGTACAATGCCATTATTATTATTATTATTATTATAACTTGAGTATTAATTGAAAAGAATCCTCTTCGATTTCTATAATTTTCCACAAAATCAACACTACTTATACCATGAAACTGCTGTATTGTTTCATTTAATTCTTCCGTAAGATCCGTCTAAGAATTTGTATAAAATTTGGAATTAATCCAATAATTGCTTGGATTACTTTTTGAATAATTCCGCTTGCTGTTAACTTATCTACATCGATTATATCTCCAGAAATGATCCAGATGAAAGGAAATGTAAAGTAAGAAGTACCATCTCAGCAGATGTTAATGCATGATTTCTACAAATGCATATTTCATTACTATAAGGTTGCGTTGGTTAGGTACTATTTAATTATAAACTTTACCTATTACTTTCGAAACGAATTTCATCTACGTTCCACAACTGGCTTGAATAACCTAAATCTGTCCCTAAATTCTTTATCGCCCCAGATTTCAAATTTATTAAGCATATTTACTAGTTTCTAATTTTTAGCTGCCTGGGATGCATCACGACATTAATTAGATTAAAAAAATCTTCATCCTTGGATAAATCCCCTAACATTCATTTTCACGTGAATGACAATAGAAAAAGAACACAACATGGTTTATAAATTGTATTTTATTGCAAAATCTACTTCAACTAGGCTTGAACGGCCGATTTTGAGCGTTCAGTTTACTGGCGTATTGACTCTCAGGTCAAGCTTGAACGCAGTTTGTACAACGGCGTTTCGTTGTTGAACCGAAGTTCACGTTGACCAACCGATGAACTTAGCTGGTACAACTGACCCTAAGTAAACCATGTAGAATAATATGCTTCTCTCAAACATGGCTAGGCGATGCCTATGTGTGAGAACGTGTTATAATCTTTTGAGACACGTTTTATTAAATACTAATGTTCCAAGTTTCTCTGGATCGTTTTCGTCCGGTTTTCTACATTTTCTTGCCTTCCATATCATTTACATTACATTACTTATAAACATTATTTGATATTGTCATCATTTTTAGTTTCTTTATATCTGTCCAAATCTTAACACTAAGTGTTACTAAATACTTTTCCGTTCTTCCTACCAGTACCACATCTTTTGAAAATACAGAAGCTTTTACCTTTAGTCCCAAAAAAAGAAATAGTGATGATATAAATCAATATTTCTTCGATAATTATTGCAGATTATCCAATACATTCAACTTTAGCTTTGCTTTTATTTTCCATTCTTTCCTTGTTTTTTTTTGCAAGGGTTCGGCGTACACATAAAACTGCTAAAAAGAAGTACATACATACGGTTTTTACGACAAAACGTTCACCGCTACCGCAACACCACGCAACGCTAACTCTAATTAACGCTAATTGATCAAAAAGACGCGCGAATTTTTTTCCAAAGTCACACGATGAAAGTGGATACCTTGGGGCGGCGGATGACACACACCATTGTTCTTCGATGTGACTCAATTAAACTGCAGGATTTATAGACGCACGAGGTCCTATGCCTCTAATAGTAGCGTAGCGTTTTACCGAATGAACACAAAACCCATCGTCCGAGTTCTGCACGTAATGGTCAATTAGTGAACGAAGCTAATCGTACTCTTTCATGATGATCTTTCGGCTGCTGGCGTGGCCGCCACCCTCTGTACGCGTAAAACCGTAAAATAGATGCATATATCAAACGTTGGACATTGATTTTTCTCGGTGGAATCGTTTTAATAAAGAAGAGGATCGTTCTGATGGTCATAAAGTGGATTAGGTTGCAAGTAATTGTAATAATAAAGTTGGTGTTAATGATTAGCTTTAGATAAAGGCCAAAAAGATAGTTTCGAAGTGCATTATTTTCAAGTAACGTTGGGTAACCTCCGATATTATACGAGAAACTTACAATCAGAGATCTGTTTATACTTAAGCAAAATTACCCTGTTTTAACAGAATACTATAACGTACAAAAGCAAAATTACCCTGTTTTAACAGAATACTATAACGTACAAAAGCAAAATTACGATAATTTGTGTTCTAACGTCAAGAAGAAATATTATTCCAGCAAAATTTTATTCTAGGACAATAAAAATGAATCAACCTGGAATGTTATTAATCTATGTTATTAATTTAACAAATAAAATTGCTGTTCCACAAGATTTTAATAATATATACCGGGAAAATGGCAACGTGATCGATGATGCTTATGGAATTGCTAGAACTTTTAATACATACTTTGTTAATGCTCCTCGCGGCCATTCCAAAGGTTCCTCATGTTCCTAATAATCACTTCCACAATCTGAACAGTATGGTGCTTCTTGAGTACTCCAAGGAAGAACTCTTGTCAATTTTTTATTATTTTAAAACAAAAAGTCCAGCGGGCCTGGCCTTTTTTCTTAGCCAAACAAATGAAGTTTTACTTATATCGTCCTTTAGCATATCTTATAAATCTTTCTTTTCAACTCGGAATTTTCCCAGATGCTTTGAAAGTGTCCATATAACATCGGCCTACAAAAAAGGTGAGCAACAATCTGTTGAGAACTACCGTCCGGTTTCTGTTTTCTGTCTTTGCATTATTATTTGAATATGCAATATTGCCTAGATTGAACTTGCTTTTGGAAAGGTATCACCTTATTCAGTTGTCCCAACATGGTTTTATACCAGGTACGAGGGCGTATTGAAAACTAATGCCTCCATGGCTATAACTTTATTAGTAATAGATATATTGTTTACATATAAGCGTGAAATGATAATATAAACTGTCCTCTACCCACCGATATAATCATTTTTCCACATAATCGCCATTGACAGCAATTCATTTACGCCAACGTACTACGAGTTGCGCAAATCCGTCACGGAAAAAGTCTGAAGTCTTCGCACTGCACCATTTCCGCACCTCCATTATCACCTCTGCATCCGAAGAGAAACGCTTGCCCTTGTGATATTCCTTAAGCTTCGGAAAGAGTAAAAAGTCATAAGGTGCAAAATCTGTGCTATAAGGTGGATGAGGTATGTAAAACGTCATGAAATCCAAACTTCTCCAGTGCTATACGCGTTCTCTGACTTGTGCGAGGCCAAGCGTTGCCATGATGCAGAATTGGCACTTTGTATGGACGAACCCTATGCAGCCGCCGCTTCAGATTTGTTAGGGTGTTAACATATCCTTCGGAGTTGACAGTACAGTCAAGTTCCAAAAATTCAATATGAATGATGCCATCGCAATCCCAGGAAACGGTAATCATGACTTTCCCAGCAGATGGAACTGCTTTGAATTTTTTCGATTGTGGCGAACCCATATGTCTGTATTTCATGGACTGACGTTTCATTTCAGGGTCATAATGATGTGCCCACGATTCATCGCCGGTCACAATTCTGTGGAGAAAAGCATCACCTTCTGCCTCATATCGAGTCAAGAGTTGTTCGCAAATTTGTTTTCAATTGGCTTTCATTTCATCAGTAAGCATTCGGAGCACCCAACGTACGCATATTCTCCTGTATTTCACATTGCAGATAATGTGATGTACTCTTTCTTGTGAAATACCCGCCCTATTGGCAATGTCAATTTGTTTACACCGTCGATTCTCACGAACCAGTTCATCCACGAGAGTCACTTGCCTTTCACCACATGATCTTGGAGATTCGTTTTAGCAGGATTTTCATCTTTTACAGTCCTTACCCACCTCCTAACAGTACTCACATCAACACACGCATCACGGTGCACGGCACTCAACCTTCGATGGATGTCAATGGGCGCTACACCCTCCGCAGTAAGAAATTCGATGACAGCTCATTGCTTTAACCGCATGTCCATGCCGGTCGCCATTTTCAGAATTGTCGTGCGCAAACGCGATGTTGCTGAGAATCTCTACTAGGGAGACTTATGTACCAAGAGTTAAGGTAAATGGCAAACCACTTTTGACACTGTCTGGCCCATCATTATAAAGGTTATTGCCATGGAGGCATTAGTTATCAATTTTATAGCTACATTTTGACACATATTGATAAAAAACACTACTCACTTGGAGTATTTTGTGACCTTAATAGAGCTTTTGATTATGCTCCCCACGATCGCTTATTGGATAAGTTGGAGAAGTGTGGAATTAGGAATACTGCCCTTAAATAAGTTTCCTCTTACTTTCAAAACCGTTCACAATTTTTACAAATTAAACTCCAGAAAGGCTATGAAAGTTATTCATCTTGCTGTTTACCAGTTACTCTAATGATATTTCCCCTATCGTCAGCGGTCATACAGACGCTGTTAACTATAAAGAAGGCAACTTGTTACCCAACACAAATCAAAATGAATATATAATAACAAGAACTACTTTTAGTAATTAAACGTACAAGAAATACGTTACCAAAGTGTTCCTTAAAATCTCGGGAATCCTTTAAAACACAATATATTTTTTTCTTTGAAAGCAATTACTTGAAGACATCTTCTAAGCTACATGTCAGTTACTTTGTGCATTTGCTTCACAGTGTTACTCTTTAATAAATCTTGTTTTTTAAGAAAATTTGAACACCAATCACCCCTGGAAAGCATACATAACGTATCAAGAATTTGTTGATCTTCTCTACCATTCAAAGCCGGAAGACTTCCTAAGTTATCATAAAAGTGTGGCCCCATATACTTTTTGGAACACCACATGCTTCTGAGGTGTCAGCCCTCATCTACAGCTATGTGCGTAGTGATTGCATCCACGGGGTGATTCCTTTTTTGTGATTCTTCCTGTATATGAACCCCATTGCTATGTCCCCTACTAAACTAACTCAAACAAGAACTTTTTGCAAATACTGGGAATAGTTCAAGCGAAACGTTGTCTTGTCCAAAAATATTACACACGTTTCGCATGAGCAGTTGATTTTCCCTGAAAATATTTTTAGAAAAAAAGGATTCTGGTAAAAATCAATGAAAAAGGGACCCCACTTATGCGAAACCAGCGTACACCAAGAAGAAAGTCGTATCGGATTTTGGCGAACGAAGTGGGGTTTACTGTTTAACATTATAGGGAATGAACATGAAATCCAGGGATAGATCATCTGAAACGATAAAATCCAATTATAAAATGTAGTAACAGGAAGAAGCGTAAAGACGTTCCCTTTCCTAGCGTTGTTCTACCCATTATTTAACCACACCATCCATGTACTACATTAAATTATACCTTGCTGCTATTTCTAATAGACCGTTCGTAATGGTTAATACTATATTGGAAAGCGATGCACCGAGAGGGTTTACAATGTAATCGATGCAAAACAATGCTTATTATTGTACAATTTCTCTCTAAAAGTGAAGGTTTTGCATTATTATGACGGTGTTGGAGCAGATCTTTCACTTTTACACCTCGTTAATCATGTTCGACTACGATGTACAGGTGTCAAGAGCAACAGCTAACATTATTAATTGCGAAAAAAGGCGGGTAATGAATAATTTTATTCGCGAGCAGTTGAAAGCAAAGAATGGTTCGATTGTATTTAACACGTACAATGTATAAGGAGTAGTTGTAATTAATGTTCCGTTTTTCGAAAGGAATTGAATATAATTTGCTGTATTAAGAATGATTTGTGTGTTGTTCTAATTGGAAGAGATTATTCGGAAATAAGAGCTTTAGATTTTGATTAGATATTTGTGATTGATTTCTTAATGGAATAATGTCCGCCAAGTTTTGCAAATTAATAAAATTTAGGACGACAATTATTTTGATACCAAAATGAATTTCATCACTTATTTAAACAGCAAACTTAACTATTTGATCTTTTATTTTCATTACTGTAAGTGATTTGTTCCTAGAATTGCTACCACACCAAAACTACTAGCCTTATCTTCATTAAGGAACAAAAATTGAATCATTATCCTTATGTACAGTTTAGATAATTGAAACTACCCGGAAACCAGCATAAAATCCTTTTATGTAACCTGTATTGTATTGCAAATAGATACCAATAACTTTGATTGTTACTTCCAATATATTCTGGAATCCTCATGATGCTTCAAGCATCTTACACTTGCTTTTAATATACTGGCAAGTGAACGCAAGTGTTACCCACCAATTTAAATGAAACTTGGCGGGTTTATAAACCAATTTAGTGTATTTTTTATCAAACGAAAAGTTTTACATTTGATAAAAATTAGGGAGTGGTAGTAGCAGGAAGAAGACTGACGTTATCATTCTACATACTTCTAAAATAGTTATATTTTTCCTACTACCGGCTCAAAATTTCGAAAAATCAGCATGTTATGGAAATATTTAACATTTCCTTATACTTTCATAATTGTCAAATTCTCTTATTTATTGACACTTATTGCTATATATTATAACGTTTTATTACTTTACATCCCTAGGGACGTAAAATTCCATTACTTCCCGCTGTCAAGGATAACCAATTTTATTTATTTATTGTGTCTGCTGTATTCTTCCAATATTCCGCGTCACGCGGTGGCCAATTTGCGGTGGCCAACACGCCGATGACACGGCGGTATATGTCCCATCAAGGAGCGAGGTCCAAATGGTCATGAACCCCAAGGAGGCTGCCAGATGGAAGTCAGTCGCTCTCAGATTTATCAACAGACGGAGCTTCCCAGATGACAACATAATCATTTACAATTGCAGGTTACCCTGGGAGAGAGAAAGTTCTGTTGAACACTGCCTGTTTGAGGCCTATTCTAACCTGCGGAGTTCTGGCATGGTTAACTGTTGGCAAATTCCATCTATAGAGCCTTGAAGCATTACAGAGTAGGATGCTTAGATTCCGTGGTTTCTACGGAACCAGCAGCTTCGTTCCGATCTGGGTGTGCCATCGCTAACCCAGTGCGTCTCCAGAATCTGGTCGCTGGTACCTGAAACAAGGCCATCAGCTCCAGAAATTCCGCGCTGGCCCAAGTAATGGAGGATCCGCAGAACCGTCGTCCTCTCAGAAGAAGAATAACTAGGGTTCGAGATAGGATCGGCGTTTGATGACACAATTGAACCAACAGGGACGTTTCCGCGTCCGTTTCCACGGGGAGATATTCCGTAAGAAAATTCTACCAGAGCGAGAAATCTGATTACTTATGATTAAGGGGCCTGATGACCTCAGGAAGGAAGGGCAACCATGATAAATTACCCATAAATCGCAATAATGTCCCTCCGATAAGGGCAGTAATGATTGACTTACATGGCCGGCAGTAGGAAAAGTATCTTTTAACACTTCCCATAGTTTTAGAGATATTAACACAAATAGCGAGAAGTTGTTTTACCAGTGTTCTTACACTAAATTGGTTTATAAACCCAAAAAGTTTCATTTAAATCGGTATTAATAATGAGTCCTCATGTTCGTTGACAAAGGTAGCAACTTCTAATATATATAGATTAGTAAGAGTCGAAATTCCTAAATCTGGGAAGTGTTGACAAGATGTTGTTATACTTACTCCAACCATATTTCTGATTGCACGTTTTTGCAGGCGAATGATTCTACCACTAAAAGATGAAGCTGCCCAGAATATAATACCATACAATAATCTTGCAGCATAACGCCTTCCGTGGCTATCTATCTTAGTCGATAGATAGTTGTTAACAATTAAAAGTTGAAAGAAGAATGTGGTAACTCACTCCTATTAATGCCAAAAAACAACATTTAAGATGGTGGTGTAAGTTAATAACCCATAATTAATGGAATAAGATCTGAAGATCTCAATGACCAGGCAATCACTAAGATGGACGTTTCGAAAAATATTTGAAGCTCTTCTGGCTATCTGTAAGCAGGCATTACCTTTTTGGAATATTGGAGACAGTTTGAACATATAGGATAAGACCAAGTAACCAAAATAATGCTAATATAGCTCATGGAATCACTCCCGAAAAAAACAATGTGAGAAGAAAAAACCACATTTTTCATGTGTATTTTTAATGCATCATGGTAAACCTGAGAAATCATTTACATGTTCAGATACCTCAGCGTTCAGGCGCAACGCCACCTTGCGTTAAGAAGTCCAAGAACTGCTCGAGAAGTGGTTTGGCATTGTATTTCGATTTTTGTCGCTACTTTCTAAGACGGCATGACTATATCACTTGGCGCTAGGTGGCGCCAAGAAATATGTTAGTGCTGTTTTTGGAGATTAGTAGCATAAACTGAGAGATGAACAGCAATATGAGTAGGAGAAAAAAGCGCTCGGAGCTTTTCCGCTATTAACTTATCCACCATCGGATACTTCTTTCGAATGGTTTCTGCTATGAAGTGACATGCGTGTATGAGGCATGTTATGTGAAGAAGAGTGGGAAAGAATATTTTCAACATCCTACCAACTCTCAGCATTGTTGCGGCTCCGTCAGTAACGAACGTTGTGACTTGGGTTCCTGTGATGCAAAATTAACGTTTTAAGGGACGCGCTACAACATGAATGACGCTGTGTTTCTGAGCATCAGTTGTTTCATCCACACATAGGAAGATTTTCTTATTTCTCAACTCGTCTTTTATACATTCCTTTACTGTACCTTGCACACGTGTATCCTAATTGCATAGATGTTGGCAGCTTCCATGAGGAAACGTACTTAGCCCAAAAAAGACGAAAGTCTTCATTAGATACTACAATAAATATGCGGACTTCTATATTCTAATCCAGGGAAATGCCCGAGGTATTTATTCACATTCGAAGGGAACGTTACACCCTTTGGCCGTCCCATCTCCGCGTACTTATTTGGCGTGCAGCGTGCAACGTACTGTTGCTTTGAACTCTTTCGCGGTACTGTCGAGATCGACTACGAGTTGAAAGTTACCCCTACCCACGCGCTACCGCTACGCTACTGCCATCCGGTAGCGCCTTTTTAACAAACTCTAGCAATCGTCCTTTGAGGATTGTTCCATAGGTACTTTTTTCATTTCGTGCTATTCATCGCACGCTGTAAAGCGCTGCGATGAAATATATATATCATTTAACGAAAAATTTACATGCCTAGCTTACTAAAGAACAACACATTTTATGTATGGGAAAATGTTTATAAAAACAATTCTAGAACAGTTTCGATTTTACGAAAATACACTGGGTGTTCTGCTTAAAAAAATTGAAATATGACAATAATTTCAATGGCCGTCTTGTAGACGCTAGTTGATATAAAAAATTCTTCGATGTATTGCCAAAAACTGCAAGAAATATTCAATCGAATAAAATTTGAATTAATGTTCTAGCTCTAAAATATTGGCCGTTACAGAATCAGTGGATTTTCTAAAAATCTCAAGATATCTCAATTATCTCAAGAACTAAGATATATGGGTCTAGGGAATATTGAAGAAGGTTGACATGAAATGAAGGGAGACTTCTAAAAACATAATAACATACAGGTTACGTTTAAAAAACCCAAATTTATATCGTTTGTAGCGGAAACTGAACACCTATACAGAATGTCTCACCGGGAACTGCATCGATCGATATATGAAAAAGTATACATTGGAAAATGTATAAGGGAATTTTGAAAACTTGGTAATGTACGATACTGACGACGCCGGATAGGCAGAAACATGTCCGCTTGCTAGTGCATTTCTTTTCTCACATTGTTTTTGCCGGGAGTGATTCCACCAGTACCATGAACTACATTAGAATTATTTTGTGTTATTGTTTCCAGGCACTTTTTTTCATGTGCATTTTTAATAAGATGAAGATTTACCATTTATTGACTACAGCGTTGAGCTGCGTTGCCCCTAATGAGTAGGTATTGGAAGTGATCCACCACCACAGCCAACAACGCCCTCAACGATAACATCACCACTCCACCAGTGTTACACAACAATAGACTAAAATACTAGAAATTATTAAAATTAAATCCTTTGCATTAGGTGTTCTATTTTCTGTATCACATTGTATATATACTTAGTGAAGATGAATGAATTTTCCGTAAAAATATTTGATGTGGACTTTTTGGACAATAGTTAATTAGTCAGACACATGATAGAATCCTACGCAAAATCAATTTTAGTTACCCAACCTTAACAAGTGAATTTCTAACTTATGTAGGGCAATCTAGAGATTAAATTCCAACAGATTCACGTTTTACCAAGTATCGATAGTTACCATCAAATTTGAAGAAAAAAAAATAGCATCAATAATCAGAATACATCCTCAAAGGTAGATAATGAATCCGAAAGCCTCTCTAGGATTTAAAAACAATTTTAAAAATCTCAACCGACAGCGAGATTACCCATTTATCATACAAGATCGTCGGAAAACGTACTTTCTATCGTCGGAAATAATGCAAACAACAATTTATAATACAAAAATCTCCACAGCACACCAACGGATATACCATTTTCTCTTGATACTTGCTTTCAAAATTAAGAAATAGCATAAACTCGATAGGTAATAATAGAAACATCGTCTAGTCGTAAAACAATAATTGAGTTACTACAAATGTACAATTACTCAGTTTGCCGAATGCACACAAACAATTCATCCGAGATATGTCGATATCGCAGAAGCACCGTTATGCAGTAAACCGCAAGAGATGCTTGTGACTATGAGTTGAGCGCAGCAAAACTTGTATTATGAGAAAAACATAGGTTGCTGGGATTTTTATACCGCAATTATTCGAAAGGAAACAATTGAAGCGAAGGAATAGAAAAAATTGATTTCGAAGTCTTGGAAATTAAGTGGATTTATCAAATCATTAAGCTTCATGATAGATTTTACAAGATCCTACCAGAGGGACAGGATGTACTAGCGGTCTTACCACTTTCGCGGTTAATCTTAAAGCACTTCTAGTCCTGATAACAAGTCCAATTATACATGAAATGAAAGAACACACAATTTGGTAGTTGAATTCGATCCTCTAGGAACAGATAATTCCTGGCGTAAATCTCTGTTTGAGGATGATTATTCAAATACAAATTGTTGGAAAAGGTATCAGAAAAAATTATTAACGTTCCCTGGGACGAAGACAACGAAACTACGAAAGTAAACGGATAGTTTTATGACGTTCTTTCACAGGCTGTCCTACTAGAAGGACCGTGGCATAAGGAGGGTGAGTTCTTCCAGCAGAGGCAACCCGTATGTACAATCGTCCTTCTGGAAGGATCTTCCAGGAGGACAAAAGTATTACACAATCTCTCATTAAAGGAAAACCTTTGACAGATAACGGTATAGAACTTACCAAACTACTTTATAGAATTTGTTCTAAAACTGTTTAGGAAGAAGACCAACATTTTTGTTGATAGTGCTAAATCTAATAATGCCATTGATGTTTTTTGCGATTTCAAACGCTTAATACTCTTGATGCTGCTTATAAATTTACTTTTAATACTGGGTTCTTCCAGCAATAGTGGAATTAGCAATACTGAAAGAATAATTTTATTTGGAACTTACAAATTCCTGAGATCCTTAGTTGGCCTAAAACCTGGCTGTAAATACCCCTGAACAGGAAGGACAAGGAGGAAAATTAAAAAGGCTCGTACTGACAAAGCATACCAGAACCCAAACAGACAAGGCATTTATATCAGACTGGCCTAAGACGGCAAAAATAATACTATCTTCCAGCAAATGGGATCTCAGAGTGCTGGCAGGTTTATTGAGGAGTCATACAACCCCAACATAACGCTTACATAAATTAGGAAGAGCTAAAGATCAGCTCTCCCACCTACGCCAAGATCAATTTTCTCGTCTATGCCAAGAAGATCTGAAGATGACAGAATACATTCTATGCAAATATGTTGCCATCAGTAACAAACGACATCAATATTTCAATAGAGCATTCCTAATAGTTACTGAATTGAAGAAAGAAGATCCCAAAGTAGTACTATGCTTTATTAAAGATTGCAACACACACAATGGCTCTGTTATGGCATCGATGCCATGGCCCGTCTTAATAGTAGTGGTAATTAATTGTAAACATTCATAAAAGAAGGAAACAGTAGGTTAAATTAGTACTCGAGGTGGTCCTTGACCTGTTCCACTGCGACCTTTTCAGATCTATTTTGGTTCCTCTATCAATAGATGAATTATGTTATCTTTGCCTTTCCCACCAGACCTAGCAGCCATGTGAGTGATTCCTCTACATAGGTTTCGGCTTTTGTATATTCGGTGCCCATTTCCAAGAGCCGTATTCTTCCTAGTTCTGTACAGTCGCACAGCACATGGACGGCAGTCTCTTCATCCGCCTGGTAGAATCTACATCCTGTTTCCTCTATCAGACCTAGGTTGCTCCTGTGTTTCTTGAGCATATAACGTCCTGTTAGCAAGGCTACTATTGTTCTAAAGGACTTTGTATCCCTGCTTAGTAGGTCTGCTGTAAATTTAGGCCTGAGTCCAATCAGAAATTACTGTCTCTAACCTGAAATACTCTTCCAACAGTCTTGAGATTTCTTATCTTTCCGTTGTTTAGTAGTTGCTTTAACTACAGTATATAAGAAACAATGAAACAGCTGATGAGCAGCCCAATGGGAATTCAAACTTAAACTGCTTATTCTTTACCAACTGGACCTGCCAGAAAACATGACATTGTCCCTAGTAGCACAGTCCCTAACGCTCTCACATTCAATACCAAGCCCTCTTATCACTAGACGAAATAAAAAATCAACGTTCTTCATGTGTCTAAAGAACCCTAAGCAAAGGATTGATGTAAGAATAGACGACAGTAAGAACGATTAACAATAACCCAAAATCCAACATATGTAGATGTTCCTCATTTCTCCAAACTAGGTGAAATTAAAAACATTATCCTCGATTTTACTCTACACCATTTCAGAGCTTACCAGATCACAAACAGAAATTATTTTTCCAAGAAATATTAACGTTTGCTTTTCGTTGAATAAATTATAATTACCCAAAGAATGTTTAATTTTTCAATAAACAAATCTTAAATAATGGTCCTAATATAGAATCATGTGTGTCCCAATACTATATGGTATCTCGCACTTACAAGAGTACCTATAACTCATTCACTGAATGGATAGGCAAGCAACAATTGCAGTAGCACTACACAAAAGCAACGGCGTTTAAGTTAAGTTCAGCCGACGTTGACCGCAAGAGAGAATAACAAAAGGATAGGATACCCAACGCAAGCGCCTAGAAACCCAATTCCCATGATTAGCAATTACATATTAGGTATTATTAGTTGAGTTGCGCTCGCAAATTGCTGCTGTGTTCGACTAAATCATTCCAAGAGAAAGACTACACAAAAAAAAGAAACAAACGAACACCGAACAAATAGAGGACTATAGATTTATTTAACAGATTTCGCACAATACTCAGAGTTCCATTGAATGTTGTAATTACCAAGAAAACGTAAGACATTGACGTAAATATACGCAACAAATATTGATGTAGAATTTCAATCAGGCAATGTTTAGTGTATTATGTTCAGAATTAGGTATTACGAGATTGAATCAACGTTAAATGGACGTCAATGGACGTTAAAACTATTACCGAAAATATTGCCAAAATAAGTTTTAAAATCTTGCATTTATATGTATAGCTCTGTATCTGTGGAATACCACACACAATAAGCATTTGTGATCCCCAAATGTTGTTCCTAATGAAGCTTGCAGAAAGGTGTTCTACCTTTCTGCAAGCTTTTTAATTTAGTAATAGAATTTTGAATTTTAAAAATTTGACTTTCACTTAGGGACCAGTGCTGTAGTGATTATAATCATGTTATACCTCCATTGTTATGTAACTGAACAGTTATCTTCAAGCAAATTAGTATTTTATACGTCTTTCACTAATTATGCGAGATATGCAAACAAAATTCATCTGCTCCTTGTTGTACTAATAGTGAATGCATAGTGTGTGCGTTTTTTGGTTTCATAATATTCGCTGTATTGACGAATATGAAAGCCCAAGACCTGCCTCCACACTAGAAATTGAACCTTAAGGATGTGCAATGAAGTATACCAGAACATTTACGATGTTCTCATCACTTGAAATAACCGGCTTTTCTTTAATCGCCGAAGACTTTACCATGACTGATCAATGAACATATTACAAGTTCTATTAATTATTTTATCTTGTTAATTCCGGTTGTGTATTGGTAAGAAATAATCGATTTCATGATTTTCTCAAATAATTCAAAAACGAGCGAATTTAGGTATAGGAAGTAAAATATGTTTTACCAGCATTTCTTCGAGGAAAATATGTAAATATCCTCAAAAGTAGGAGTTGCCATGATTTTTTTTTAGTTAAATATCCTAGTGTTTAGACTAGGTTTTTGGAGCACTCTGTATAACATCTTTGATACTTATTTAGGGCAATAAAGTGGAATTTATGTTGCCAATAAAAATCTCAGAACTGGTTTATATGGGTAGTACCGAATAGAAGATATTGATCTTTAAGTTAAACTCTGCGTTTGTCAAATTTCTCAGAAAGAATTTAATATCTCAAAGGTGATACGTCCTAAACCCCTAATGTTGTAAGATCTGTCTACAGGATCCATAATATACAGGGTATACCATTTGAAATAAGAAAGCTGATAACCGTTTCCGATTTAATCGAGAATGCCATGAGGTTGAAAATATTTCTAGGAAATAGATCATTATCCATAATATCGTCCACCAAAATTTCAAAAAGATACTTTAATTATTTCCAGAGACACTTTTAGCGTGAAAATTACCAAAGATGGAGAAATGAGATTTTTGGTGTGATTGATACACTTAAACCGTTCAAATATAAACTTAACCTAATCCACCTAATCTCAATCATTATCATTACGTAGTACGTTTCAACACGATTTTAACATTACCCAAAGATCATCTTACCAAACATAACCTTGTTGCTGAACCACATTCGTGCTATTCCAAAACAACGCATGTATTAACTCTACGTATACGTACTAATTGTACGTAGAAGTTTGGAGTTTACAAACTTCTCCGCTTCTGTCAAAATTAAGATTATTCATTTCAAACATTGTGAACGAACGCATTTAAACACCATTGTTATACTTTCAACACTAATTGTAACTCTTAATTATAGCTACTAATTTTGAGGTGGTGAATGTAGTTTAACACTATATACCTTTCAAGATGGTATAATGTAAACATATGTACAGGGTGCTAAATCTGTCGTGCAGAATTTATCGGAATTCAAACGCCTCTTTTCGATTTTTTTAAATAGAACGTATATTTTTCGATATTGCTAGTAATTTCCTTGTAAAATAACCATAAAGGCAGTTTAAGTGGCCATCAAAAGCATCAACAAAAAATAATGTAATCCATATAAAATAAAAAAGTTGAAAGCGGTTGGCGAAATTTGGAACAGCTTGTATATTTGTAGATAATTTTACAAGATGCGCTGCGGTATATAACCTGGGCAAATATGCGGTAACAGCCAGAGGCGTGGCGAGCGCATAAAAGTTTACACATAAAATAGAAGATAAGAAATAAATTATAAAACGTGCTGAAACACTTACCGTTTAAAAAGTCTTCCGTGAAATCACAAACTGGGTAACATCTGTTAAATATTTGAACCAATAGATGTGTTTCCACAGCTGTTTCAGTCAAGCGAGTACGATGTGCAGAATAAATGTTTCTTAATGCCGAAAACGACCGTTCGACATCTAGCGATGTTGTATTTGCATATTTAAAATAATCTTTGAAACAACTTAATGCATCTTCACACGCACCTTCACAAATTTGTCTTAATATAAGAAAATCGGAGTTTTTCTCTGAAACACTTTCAAATTTTCGTATTACACACCAATTTGTTTCGCCTTCTACAGCGCATAACTGTGCGTGAACATCATTCACAATTTGAACAGAATCCACTAACGACATCGAAACATTTTGTAATTTTTCTCTTCCCTCCGCTAGTCCGAAGTAATTGTTGTGATTAGTTTGTAAATCTCTTTTAACCTGACTATCTTGAAATATTTCCTGATTTTTCTTGATTGCTGCAGCTTCTGTCGGATTGAATTTTAAAACTACCTTCTTTACTTAATCAAAATATTTGTTGTAGTAAAACGCAGCCTGCAACCATGTTCCCCAACGTGTAACAATCGGCTGTGGTAGTTCAGGTAAATCAGGACAGTTTGTGAAATAGTTGGGTACGTTTCGGGGCTTTAGAAACACTGCCTTTGTACCAGCAATCAATGCATTTACTAGTGGAAAACATGTAGGAATCGTTTGTGCCGCAAGATTTAGAGTATGGATTTTACACGTTACATGTAAGAAATTACCACGGTGTTCTTTAAGAGATCGGCCCAAAGAACGCATGTTTGCGACACCATCACTCATAAAGTAAGAAGGAGGATAACGGGCGAAGTGGTTCCATTGTACGTACCATATTAACCACAGAATGTTTTTGACGATCTTTCAATTCCGTATTCATTCTTTTTTTTATATGTTCACGATGGCACTACATTTCGTATCGATGTCCGACTAGGTAATTTACAGTCCGCATATTTATTCCAGAAAGAGACAAATGCTTCTTTGTCTACTAAACGAAACGATAGATTACATAAAATAAGAGTAACACATAAATCAAATGTAAATTTTTCTTGGTCTCGTATGCCACTTTTTGCAGAAGAATACTGTTTGCTTTCGATGTGACGTTGACAATGGCTTCTGAACCAACACATTAAAGGGATTTTACAAACTAGACATTGAATTTTAGCGCCATCGAAAATTAAGTCCGGCATGTCCACTATAAAGTTTTTAACTGTGTCCTTTTCGCGAGGTACCTAACTGCGACATTTTTAAAGCAAACATAATCGTACAATTACGAAATAAGTTACGACAGCCTACATATACACAGAACTACAGCATACAGCATCGATTTAGTACTGACGCTGTAAACGCGTGAAATAAATAATCGCCGGCTCCGCACCACATATCTACTACACTGACTGTTACCGCTGTTTGCCCAGACTAGTGGTATACTATATACATACGTACAATAAATGCAATCTCTTCATCTTTGGTAGCTTTCACGCTAAACTCCCCCGTCACATTAATGGCGCACCCGGTATACTATCAACATTTTATGTCGTAAATAATGAAGTCGTTCAAAGTTTAAATAATATAATACCAAACTGTCATCTCAGGTCAGAGATGGATAAGCTAATACTGGATAAATATTTTAGCTAAGAAGGTATATATAACTAATTTAAGTACTCGTTATTAACTTGCTACAAAGTACCAAAAACTAACTTGTACTTCCGAAAATATTACGAAGAATATTTATCCTGCAAGTTATCCTTGAATTTGAATGTATTTGCTTTAATTGTCTAAAATTTGCGGTTGTTTTTTTTTTTCATTACAGTAAATATCTCAAATTACTCTTTCACTACGAGGAAAAGAATAATTTGACCCGGATTAGGTAATCATTAGCAACCGGGTACCGGTAAATTCGTCGTATGTAACGAGAGTCCTTGATGTCGTTCCGTATACGTTGCAAGAAAATTTAGGCGAATAACAGCACACCGGACTTACCTGCGTCTGCGTCAAACCTAGACTCGCCGCTAATTCCGCCCTTTCAGGCAACGCCAGATACTGCGTCCGTTGAAACCGCCTGTTCAGCTGTTGAAGCTGTAGGCTGGAGTATATTGTTCGCGGTTTCCTCATCTTCTTTCCTTTACTGCCGGACGTCTGTCGCTCTAACGCTAAACATTTATCTGAAATAGAAAGAAAATTGTAACATAAGATAAAAAAAACGTTTCGATAACTATACTTTGAACATCTTCAGTATTCATAGCTAAGTTAACCCCGATCTTGTAGATACTAAGACATTTAAAATTATGAATAGATAGATACCGCTTCAGAGAAGCTACAGAAGTGGAATATAGAACAGCATGTTACTAGTTATTATCATTATTGGTGAAATAAATATCAAAGGCCAGCACAAGAACTCAGTACCCACATTAAATAAAGGTATGAGCTGGTATGTTGGACATCCAAATAAGACAAGAAATTTTTGCGACAAATGCTCATTTGTCATTGACAAGCGCACATCATAATGATGATTCAAAAGATTAAACTAGGCACCTGATGTCAGCTTGGTAGTGCTACAGCACACTATTTTCTAGAAGTAAGGACTCTTTTAAATCAAATGTTTGGATACCGTTAGATTGGACAGGGAGGCCCTATTGAATAGCCAATTCTATCGCCAATAGATACTTTATTGATATCACCTAGAATCCATGGAGTACAGAGATTCTTGGCTCCAATGAATTATAAAGTGAAATTGTTATTGTTATGGAAATGTAATAGCCTTTATTACCATCTGGTATATTGTTTAGAAGTTAGAGAGAAGATTTTTGAAAAATTATTGTTACTTTTATAATATTTAATAGGAGACCGAGATTGAAAGTAATAAAGGCATGCAACAGTTTCTATAGCTTTTTGGCAAATGTCACTCTGACTACATGTATAGTATTACATTATATCGACTCCCTTACCTACATTGTTGTTTTTCATTGGCTATTAACGTTAGGTTTCTGTCTTAATATAATTGACTATCAATGAATGTAATAAAATTTAACTTTCAAAAACTAATTTTCTCTGGATTTGATATATTTAAGTGAATGATATGAAATGCTGCAATCAGCCCTATTTTGGCCTACAATTAATAGGTATTATTTATAGATGAAAACTCACAAACAAAAAAAGCAATTGAGCAACTGTCTCCTTGGATATAAATAAACAGGTAGTATCATCAGTCATTGATGAACATAAATCACTCAGAACAGTAGTGAGATAATTGGAAACAATTTCTCGGCCTACAAAACAGTAAAAGTAAACTGGAGGAGATCCTGAACAAAACTGGACATGTCTCGTATGACTAAATTTTCTACAATGAACAAGAACCAAATCAATCGATATATAATTTGGACTTAGATTAGATTAGATTAAAATGAGGTGGCCCTGGCGTTTTCCGTTCTACTGTGGTTCCTCTGCGACACCATTAGATGTGTTTCCACAGTTGTCTCTGTGAGCGATGTTCGCCGTGGTGAGAAAATGAGTTTATATTTTGAAAAAGAGCGTTCAACATCTACCGATGTTATACATGCATGAAACAATTTCTCGGCCTACAAAACAGTAAAAGTAAACTGGAGGAGATCCTGAACAAAACTGGACATGTCTCGTATGACTAAATTTTCTACAATGAACAAGAACCAAATCAATCGATATATAATTTGGACTTAGATTAGATTAGATTAAAATAAGGTGGCCCTGGCGTTTTCCGTTCTACTGTGGTTCCTCTGCGACACCATTAGATGTGTTTCCACAGCTGTCTCTGTGAGAGATGTTCGCCGTGGTGAGAAAATGAGTTTATATTTTGAAAAAGAGCGTTCAACATCTACCGATGTTATACATGCATGATTAAAATACTCTTTGTACTTAGTCAGTGGATTATTCGATACACCATCACAAATTTGTTTTAGTGTGCTAACATCGGAATCTTTCTGTAGCACACTCTCGAACATTTCTAAAACGCGATTATATTTAGCGTCATGTATAGCCAGTAGCTGTGTATGCACTCCGTCCATAATTTGCAGAGACTCCAATAATGATAACGATCTATTTTATAATTGGTCTATTGCGTCAGCTAATTCTTTAAAGTAGCTTCGAATATTTTTTAAATCTGTTTCAATGGAAATATCTTGAAATTTCGACTGGCTATCCTTAATAGCTGCAGCTTCGGCAGGATTGAATTGCGCAACAACAGCTTTTACTATTTTGAAATGTTCAGCATAATAAAAAGCTGCCTGCAACCTTGTTCCCCAACGTGTAAGAATTGGCTCCGGTGGTTGACGAATACCAGGACACTCTGTGTGAAATGATCGTAGGCGTTTGGGAGATTTCAAAAATGCTTTTTTTGTGCTTGCTATTAATGCATCTACCTCGGGAGAGCATTGTCGAATGGTTTCTGCCACAAGATGTAAAGCTTGCACTTTACACGTAACATATAAACACTTGCAACCATGTTCAAGACACTTTATCTTTTGAAATTTGAAATTTTTCCAACGTACTAAGTACAACCTTCGTAATTGCTGCAGCAGTACACTCTTGTAGTCTTCGGCTAGCTAGTAACAGTGGTAATATAGGTTAACTAGGGTCTAGTATGCGTACCATAATATTTACAATTGAATTTTTTTACAGTCTGTTGTCTCGTCAACACATAACCAAAGAAGCTGTTTTTTCAATATCCGTTTCATTTTCTTTTCCACGTCATCGCGTACAAATGCAACATACTTACGTGCCATTTTCTCCGTTGGCAACCGCAACCCGGGATTGTATTTGTCCCAAAAGTCCTTAAACGGTTGTTTATCGAGTAAACCTAGCGGCAAATTACAGTTTATCAACATAAAAATTACATTTAAAAAAATGCACTTCTCGGTGGCATGCCTAATTTTGGTTTTCTATGCTGTGCAGAATTTACGTGTCTTGTACAGTTCCACTTCCTATTTGACATCAAATGTATTTTGCACACTTTACAAACTATCGTACTCCCGTTGTAAAACAAATCGGGAAAGTCAAAAATAAACTTATTTACTATGTTTTGAAAGGGTCGTTTTTTAGCCTTCGACATGTTCACTAAAAACTACAATTAATAACTACGTCTGTATCAATAAAATCAACACGCCCTATCCGCTATCCAATGCTAAACTGAACTGAGTGATGATGATTTGTCGTGACGTATTATAATCGACCACCCCTCCCCGCCCGCCTAAACACAGTCACACCGCCGCTGCGATTGCTCTCCAGTTACCAGGCTCTAATCATCAGATGTGTTTTTGGAACACGAAACCGGCCGCCTTATTTCTCAATAGAACTTTGTGAGATCTGGACCACTTTTTCATTCCTACCTTTAATATTAATATTTTCTTAACTTAAAACTAAATGATTTATTTGGAAGAAACATTTTTCTGTTTTGGATTTTCTTGATTTTCTAACCCCAATAGAGACTGATTTTTGCAAGAAAATCTATTTTCCTGATGCAAGAAACCATTTCTCTGCGTCTAGAATCAGCACTTTGGCAGATATCCGTAAGTTGAAAAAACACGGTGTAAAAAATGATTCACGGGGAAACATTCCACAGACGTTTACATAAGAGTAATCAAAAGAACACAATATGTTTCTTACAAATTTCACACTTTGAAAGAAATTTACATTTTGCAAATGCATATTCACTTAGAAACGCTTTAAAGATGACCTAACTAAACCAACAATGCTTATATAACATCTACAAATAAAATGATGTTGGTTGGTACTTAAAAGTAAATATATTAATATGCAAATTTTTATCATATTATATAAGAAGTTACCACATTTGTTTAAGAGTTAAATATCATAAGCTTTGTATACAGAAACGTGTACTAAGCAACACCTGAGAGAGTAAATGATTTCAAATGTGAATTCATTTTATAGATTTACAGCACTCCCCGCAAAGAATTTCTTCCTTATTAAGGGGAATAAATCAAAACGGTTTCCCAAATAAACTGTACATACACTCGCATATGTTCATTACTGTAGGCAAAATACGTTAGCAATCGCAGGGAACCACAAATTGTCAACAATGTTACATAGTTTTAGTGGCCATTAAGGCAAACGATTGCAACGGCAAATAACTAATTAATATTTTACGACCGCATTGGGGAACTGCCTGGAATTAATCGATATACTGAAAATACCCAGGATTTGAACCCACCAGCATTTATATATACAATGTATTCGAAAATACTTGTTTCAAAATAATAAAAACATCTACATTAAGAAAAATTCTGACTGTACGAGGGTAGTCTAAAAAGTGTCAAGCCTCAATATGAAGATGGCGTTACTCGTCAAAAATATAATTGCGTATACGTTGAAAGATACTTCTGAAAATTTCAGCATGTCGGACGCTCAGTTATTGTTCAACAGTCATTTGTGTCAGTCAGTGCTATTGTTTCCGCAAAAATGGTATAAATCGAATATCAAGCCGTCGCTTTTATTATTACTTTTTTTTCAAGAGAAATTTTAGTGAAATTTAATGTTTTCTGAAGCTGTGGTCAACATTCCGACAGTTTCAGACATGTATTAGTTCCTAACGATCGCCATACATTTTGGTATCTCGTCAAATTAAGGTTAGAGAGATAGCAGAGGATAGCCTCGGCTATCTTTTCGGGATGTTGTATACTGGATCAGGTTGCATACTGGGACTATTTAAATTTCCCGCAAACCACGTGAAGTAAAAATCTAAATAAATCACAGCGTTATACGTATGTAAGGTCCTCTATGAAAAGCTTTAAATACCTCACCTGCAAATGCTCAATATATCGTAAACCGGCGTGCATACCATATCAGAATCTTAGTTTTTCTTGTCTGATTAAACTGTATCATGTTTTGTAGTTATTTATTAAAATTAATTTGAAATTATCAATGTAGATACCGCCTAGAGGATTATCAAGGTATGCTTAAAGATGTTTTGCTTGTATCTAGATTTGTTTAAATATGAAATTATAACTTAAAACATGTATACGGTTGTACAGTGGGACAAATTGGTACATTATGCACCGTGGGTTATACGAGGAATGATCGTAAAATAAGGTTCCCATATTTTTTAAAAATAGACAGCAGGTAAAAATTTAAGCTATTTTTGGACATAATCGCCATTTCTATCCAAGCATTTTTGCAGACGGTGCTCCAACTTCGGTATCCTCATGTCGTAAAATTCTGCCGCCAGTTCTTTCAAGAATCTTTTCAATTGTGGTGTTGGAAATCTCAGGAATCCGAAGAGCGAGTTGACGAATGGTGACCCTCCGATCTTCAAGCAGTATGCTCTCGACCTTTTCAACGATTTCCTCTGAAACCGATGGTCTTCCGCTCCGCTCTTGATCGTGAATTTCCGTCCGACCTCCAGTGAATTCCCTACACCATTTGCGGATGTGTTGAACAGCTATACACTTTTCTCCATAAACTTCGGTTAATTGACGATGAATGTCTACAGGTGAAACCCCTTTCGCGTTTAAAAAACGTATCACAGCGCGAATTTCGTACCTGGCGGTAGCGGCGATCGGGAATTCCATCTCGGACGCCTGCTTAGCCAACACTGAGCGGCGGAGCGAGACGGGAGTGGTACGTATATAGAGTGGGAGAGCTGGTGCACACGCCAATGTTGTCGGGTTTCGTTTAACACGTCTTATTGCTGCTGTAGGGCTTTGGGAACCTTATTTTACGATCATCCCTCGTACTATAGCGAGACTGTTTATATTCTCTTCTTAATGGCTAACAATTTTAATTCAAAAAGTTATTATTGCGTCAAAAATATATTTATTTCTTAATTGCCAACGCAAAGTAAAATCCATAAATATTAAACGGTAAAAATAAATATTTTTTACAGAAAATAAAAGAAAAGGCCTCGAAAAAATAAATCTTACAAAAAGAGTAAGGAAGTTCATATGCAAAATTTAGGTATGGGGGAACACTTTAGGACCTTACTGTATAACATCACGTAGGCCATATACTGATTATTATTATTATTATTATTATTGTTGTTGTTGTTGATGTTGTTGTTGATGTTGTTGTTGTTGTTGTTGTGTATTGGGCGAAGCGTCGGGTTACGGAATACACCTCGCACTTCTAGGCATCGATTACTATTATCATTAGCCAACCCCACTAGAATTTTGCCGAATCCAAAGGTGTTCCAACCTTTGGTAAGGATTTTTAACCTGCCAAACATCGTATTGACACGGAGCCTATGGTTTCACTTCCTTATCCGAGAAGAAGGCATGCCTTGATTTTTATCTGTAATTAAAAAACAACCGTCTCGACCGGGATATGAACCCGCGCCGTTCGGATCGAAAAGCAAGTATGCTAACCATTCGACCACCGAGAGGATCATTATTATTGTTATTATTATTTAAAACTATTTATAATGAAATATTTTTCATCACTTTTATAATTGATTTGTTTTTTTGAAATCTCTAGGGCTTACCATTGTTGAAATAGAGCAGGGCATATATTATGAATCTCGAGTAATTTTATCAAAACAATCAAAAAACTCGAGTAATTTTATCAATTTTTAACAAAAACATCCTTTGCAAATTCAACATCGTGCCCGCATATGAAACCAATACAAACATTTTACAACTTTTAAATAATTATAAAAATGAGACCAATATAATGGAAAAGGGTGGGGCTTATTTAATCAGCTGTGCTTGCAGTTCTGTGTCCATAAGACAAATTGATAGAGAATTACTGGATCAGAATATAAAACTAAAATTAATTCCAGCGTTTATGAAATCGACCTGAAACAGGACATAAAATAGACTATCATAACGTAAAACTTATAAATGTTAAAAAACTTCAAAAGTAAATCTTTTAGAAATCCTTGAAATAGAAAAACATAAAACCCATTATAATTTGGGAAAATACTACTTTTCACCTATATTAACATTCCTTAAGCTATCCCTTCTTTTTCATTAAACACCTATAGGTCTTCAGTCTATAAGAAATAAGACTACTCAAATAAATAATTGCAGAACTATTTCCCAGATATATATTTTCAAGAAACAATAATAATCACCAGAACAGCTTAAAACTGTGGTAAGTATAAGAAATAGAAGAATTAAAGACGCTGTGAAAAGTAACTTGACATTCCGAACGGTTCAGTTAATGAAGGAAACGCTCAAACATAAAGATAAGCGAATACACCCAATGTACAATCCTTAATGATGGTTCGCATGCTTTCGATGTAGTTTTATTCATTTGAAAATGGGTAATAAAATGTTTAGTCTCCTTCCTGTAGAGTTTTTTTGCCCCTCAATTAAATAAAATGTTTTCGTCAACGAATCATCTTTTTCTATAACGAAATTTACTTCAGGTTTACATCTGTCATAAGATCGAGATTAATTAAATGCAGCAGACTACGTGTTCGCAGTAACTTTATTGATGCCTAGAAGAAAATCATTCTTAAGGAAAAGTTGATTCATCTTATAAGATATAGATGGATAGACGATAACTTCGGCCTGAAATAATTGGTAAATAAACACAGATTCTTTTTTAAATCAATGAACAACAGAGGTATTTTTAGATATCCCAATTCATATTTACAGAGTGTAGGGCGGCCCAAGTGCAGCACTATCCTTCGCTAGTTGGCTTAGTAACTCAGAAACTATAAGAGAAGCCAAAAGAAGTTAAAACAAAATTTTAACTTCTTCTATACGAGCTGATTCATGGATATCTCGCTTATTATTGGAGGTGGAGGGTAGGTTTAAATTTAGTAAAATTGCTAAATTTTGTGTTTGTTATGAACCCGAATAGATTTTCAAGAAACAATAATAATCACCAGAACAGCTTAAAACTGTGGTAAGTATAAGACATAGAAAAAAGGTCATTTTCTTCTTTTACTTCTAGCACCCCTATTTGGCCTTACAGAGAAAAACTAAAAACATTTCCAATCTTTTATCTAATAATGTACTCGAAATTCTTATGTGCCGTTTCGGTTCTTTCTGGCCATCATCAACTTTCTTATTTTTTATCCAATATTGGATTTTGACACCGTCAGTAAGGTTTTTTTGATTTGAGCGATGTATAACATGTTGATAAAAGTTTGTAGCGCAATAGAAATAGAGGAGGAAAAGAAGTGGCGAGGATGCTCGAGCAACGCTCCAAGACAACAATCAAAGAAATTGTAGACCTACCTGAGCTTGTAGTTTTCCTACTAAATGCCCACTAACCAATGAACAGGGGTGAGTTCATTACTAACAAGAATATGCGCTACCCATTTGAGTTAAGGGAAAACTAGCGAAAAACGGGAACGCGAGGTGAAGGTGGTAGGAAAAGAAAAAGTATTCCTACAACAATAAAAAGAAATATTAATGCTCATTAATACGTCCATAAAATGTGTTGGTATACAGCATGTCCACCTAGTGCTTGAACGGACGATAATTCCTTTCTTGAACAATTTAGAGAAAAGGTTTTCAAATAAAAAACATTCGGAGATAAATCCTGCACGACATAAAATTATACTCAAGCATACAGGTTGTTCAGTTTCCGCTGCACATGATACAAGTTTAGTTTTTTAAATAGAACAATCTGTATATTATTGCGATTTTAGATGCCTCTCTTCAATCCATGTCAACTTTCATCAATATTAGCCCATTAGCCAATCCCTGGATAATAGACTGCAAGTCGATATTATTTACACAGATTTTGCCAAAGCATTTGACACTATTGACCACTCCATACTTGCCTCCAAAATTTCTTTGCTTTACATCAGAAATTACAGATTTCATTGCTTCCTATTTAGAAAATAGATCCGTATGCATTTGCTATAACGGCTTAACCTGTAAGCCCCTTCGGGAATACCACAGGGTTCCAATTTGGGTCCCCTTTTATTTAACATATACATTAACGATCTCCTCTCTTGCCTTGATTGTAGAGTTCTCGCATACGCAGATGACTATCAGTGACTCAGTAAAATTACAAACAAACCTGGACAGAATCCATTCTTGGTGTATTAACAATAAGGTCCGTCTCAATGTTAGTAAATGTGTTGTTGTTATATACTTCAAAACCAAAAATCCTGTGCTTTTTGGCTACACGGTGGAAAACGTCGCCATATCAAGATCAACGCAGTTTAAAGACTTGGGCGTTCTATTTGATTCAGAACTTCAATTTTCTGAGCACATGGTTACTATTTGCAATTCCGCCTCTCGATCGTTGGGTTTCCTTATGAGAACATGTCGAGGATTTTCGAATTCTCAAACTCTTAAAACCTTATTTTTTAGCCTGGTGGTTCCTTGGTTGGAATATGCATCTGTTGTTTGGTACCTTACCAACAACTCGCAATTGAGAGGACACAAAAGAGGTTCCTAAAGTATTTAACTTTTAAAATCACCTGTACGTATCCACCACGCGGAACAGATTATGACAGCTCATTGGAACAACATAACATGCAAATTGTAACTGCTCGTCGGGAGATAGCCAGTGCTAAATTTAAGGGTTGACAGACGCTGGATTTAAGGTTGTCTATGATCTACACGTATTTGTCTACGTGTCCTTTTACAAGTGTCTAGTGATTAAATTCAACGTTAGATACGAAGTGAGAGTCAAGTTTGGCAATTTCAAATTACACGGGGTTCGTGTATGTAAAATTTTGGTATACGTAGCGTTTACTAAAACATCACAATTTGAGGTTAGCATTAAATTGCCGACAGAGTATCGAGGGAATACACCCGGATCCACAGACCGTACAATTAATTAATTTATTTCGATAAATCAATTTTTCTCCTCGTTTATAACATTACATTACCTACTTATAGAAAAATACGCACCAAAGGAGCAATATCATACAATTATAATCTTTAACGCATAATCAATAGTCATCGCCATAGTTCTTCAACCTATTCAAATATGAATGATGTAAAAGTGAATATAAAAATGTACGACCCCCACATTTACTCGTTGTGCATAGTGTAATCAAGTTTCTTACTTTTAATATTTCTACAAGGACTTATTATTACGGGAGATTTTAGAGAATTATACGTCATTTACTAGTTACTAATAAATTTGGCGAAACAGCCCCTTCATCCAAAACCATATTCAAACAAACACAAATGCAATTCCGCATCAAGAAATCTCGTGAAAATAATCAGTAGTTTACATACATTCCATTTCTAAACGTAATGAGCCTTAAACATACTCATTTTCTTACACTCTTCTTCTCATCATGTGTATAGACATAAAGTAATACCCACTAAGTTGCCTTGGGAAGAAAACTGCATACTTCGCTTGAGATATTCGCGGGAACAAACGACCAAATCACAAAAAGACGAAACAAAATAGCAAGATATCAACGCTCTATTCTATTTATAGCGGGAATCGTAAAAGGCACTACAAATTTGTCAGATTGTTTTGCTACTGGTGCTTTATATGGTGTCCCCGAAGCGCGTACGACTTTATATAGCGGCGCTTTCGACCCATCCAAAGGTTGGAGATGAGCGGATTGAAAAAGAAAAGGTCGAGATCGGCAAGAGCCTATGGAGAAAAAAGTACAGCTACTTTTCAAACGTAGTGTGTGCTTTATAGTAAGGAAGAAGTTACAGTCCGCGACAAAATAATAACACATATATGTTTAAATCAATGGTAAGTAATAGCTACCACAAAAACTATGAAACCGGGAGAAATATACCGTCCAATTATAAGAAAACTCTTTCCTTTAATAAACATGGAATAAAATAGCATGCCGGATACAAAACTAACAAAACAAAGTCATTAAATGAACATCAATTACAAAGCACATCCTTAGATAAGTAAGGAGCTTACAATAAGGCAAAATATATTGGAAAATGCACTGGTTGTTCAAAATTATCGGGCCACTATTGCTGCAAAGATGTAGTGATCTATCCGCTGATCACAATGGTGTTGAAAAAAAAACAATTGCATTATTCGATGGGAAATTTAAATTCTGCGTAAAATATCCGTATAGTGCTGTAGCCCTAAAATGAAAAACGAAAGAAATGCGATGAAATTTATATTGGACAATTGAAACTGTGATAACTTCATTATTACAGCAGCTATTGAATTAGTCGAAACATGAAAAATATGTAATTTATTCCGCCAAATAAAATGGTATAGCAAAAAAAAATTGCGCGTCGTATATCAGCGTTTGGTTAAATTTTTATTAAACACCCTCTATATTTTTCCACAAATCGATAGAAAGTGACATTTCAAATAAATTAGTCTTATAATGCTAAGGCCGCAAAATCAGAGACAAAAGAGATTTGATGGATTTTATATATATATATATATAAATATATATATATATATATATATATATATATATATATATATATATATATATATATATATATATATATATATATAAATCAAAGCAAGCAAGCGTTGCTTTTCTTGACTCTTACTACGATGTACTGACTATACGATTTGTTCAGGGAGATCGACAGGAGTGTTAAAAATTGAACACCATTTTGGTGTAATCCCTAATACAAAAATAGAATTAGTAAAAATAGTATATATACATCACATAGTGTTGCGTGCTAGTGTATTTTGACATTTTGACACATATGTGGTGGAAATTTATAACGCTAAATGAAAATCTACAGCTTCACGTTCATGATTTTGTTAATCTTATAATAACCTGAAATACGCGTTCACTACAACCAGGCAACATAGAACACGGGCGTTTATTTTTATTTTTAGATCCGATGACGCATGTGTAATGGCATTTGTAAAGACTGCATGGTAATAGGAAGATGATATGAGAAATATCCGTGTTTAGAGACAAATGGCGTTTTGTGTCAAAATCTGCATTACCGATTATGAGTACTCTTTAATCGACATTGGTCAAACTTTCTAAAAGATCGATCGAGTAGTGTTGAATGTGCGCAAGTTTATGTATTTATGGAATCACGGAAAGAGAACAATACCGGTCAGTGATTCGATTTCTTTTTTTTAATGAGAAAACATGCGCAAAAACTAAATAGAAGTTGGATGCAGTTTATAAGTACGTACGAATGGTATTGCAATAAAAAGCTTCATTGGCAGTATGCCAAAAAGGATTGAGGAAATAATAAAACACAGATTATACCCCGTTCAACCTATATGCGTTTTTGTGTAAATATTAGAACAATGATCAAAGTAGTAGGTAACTGTGCTAACCTTTTACAGTTATCTTGGCATCTAAAATCAATAAACGTTCACATAGAAACATACAAACATACAAAATGTACTATTCTTATACTGAAGTTTTCTAGAATCTCCTACCATCTAGTGTACCGCTTTTGACGAGATTTCTTTTATTGTATATTAATTAACGTGAAAATGTAACAGTAAATAACGAAATTCCACTAAGCATTAGTGCCGCATCTAACCTTTATTTTCTAGGCATACGTATACAGGATTCCTCTAAAAATAAAAGACAAGATTTTATTGTATTACCAGACATTTATGTCAACAAGCTTGCATAACTGTCTTATTTTAAGCCACTTGCAAATATAAGTTAAAGCGTAGATATGTAGTTGTATGTTACCTTGTTAACGTACATGCATTTTTAATTGTGCAATTCAACAGGTTTCAATGTTTAATTAAATTGAATATTAGTTAAGTTTAGAGCTTGATGACAAAAAGAAAACGATTATAAGAAAACGAACGGCTACCAACTGAGGAATCCAAAGAGAGACAAGTACCAAAGTCCTGTGGTTATTTCGGGAATATAAAATGGAAAACATTAAGAACAAAGTTATTGGAATCGAACAAAGGAGTGGACAAAACAAAATATGAAGAACAAAGAAAAAAGGTTAAAAGATTATGCAGACAACGGAAAAGACAACAAACAAAGATAAACAGTCCACTACAAAAACAAAGAAGGAAATTTAATTAGCGACGAAAAGGAAGTGACAAACAGATGGAAAGAATACTTTGAAGGGTCACTGACCGAAGGTGCAGGAGAAAGTGAAAATAACCCTTACTTAGACCAACTTCTTCAACTTCGGAATGTGGGTTACGAAGTTGAAGAGCCAACCAGAGAAGAAATAAATATCATAAACAAAATGAAAAATAACAAAAGTCCTGGACACAACGGAATAACCGCCGAAAACATAAAATATGGTGGACCGTTGGCAAAAGAAAAAAAATTACGAAATAATAAAAGATATTTGGACCCAGGAAGTACTGCCACAGACCTGGAATAACGCTTTAATCTTGCCTATACACAAAAAGGGCGATAAACCCGACTGCGCCAATTACAGAGAGATTGCTTTGTTGGATATCACTTACAAGATACTAGCAGCATGGATTAGAAGCAAAATAGAGTTAAAAACGGAAAAATTTATAGACAAGGGTTCGAAAAGGGAGATCAAAGTTTACATTAAAACAATCCTTAACATCATGCTACGAATATGAAATACCTGTACACATGATCAATGATCGCATCAATGATAGCAAGGACTGTGGGGTAGTATGACAAACAAAATAGCCGCGATTAGCTTCTTAATTAATAGATTGGTGAAGTTCCCCTAGAGTAAAAGTAGGTACAGTGAAAAGCTAAAATTCATAAATAATGTAGCTATTTACAACGGTTGCTTTTCTATAGAGGTCGATCGCATGCCTAGGAAAGTTCAACATAGGCTTTATGTCAGAAATTCCACGACCTTAATCCCAACAGCAAGCCGCGATAAGAAATTTGTGAAACTTCCGTTCCATAGAGTATCAAAAGGTATAGTAAAGTGTTTAAAGGACAAGAGATGAACGTATGTTTCAGTTCGCGAAATACACTCAAAAACCTTCTTGGCAATCCAAAAGATAAATCGGACACGAGTGAAAGTTCCTAAAGGCCTAAAATTGACTAATAACGTGATTTTGTCGGTTGAACTGGATGCCTATGAGGCTATTTACATAAATAAGAATGCAAACCTAATCAATAAAGAGAAGGGACCTTTACACTTTTCGATTTATTACGCTAAAAAGATTATTTAATTTATGGTTGTGCTATAACAAGAGACGTCGATTCTTTCGTATATTCCGCATATGTCCAGTATTTAGTTGATGGGTATAGGCAGAAAGAACACAAATTTAATCGTTGTCTCACTCGATTTTTATTTTTATTAGGGTGGGATGGCAACATGTCTTACGTTTCGTGGTAACAAGACCCTTTTCCGCCCTTTCTCCTTATTTTAACTTGCTTTATAGTCTAAGGGGCAAAAATAGATACCTGTATATATTTTTTCCCGAAGAGTAGGGATAGAGCGGGTTCGTTAGATTTAATATATGTTCTCCCACATCCATCGGTACGCGGCTGAAGATGAAGACACACGTGTCTTCGAAACGGCCTTTCTGAGATAATTAATAATTTGTGTGGTGCCGAGAATATTTTTGTTTGCTGTACACATGCCGTTTGTGGATTTCAATAAAGCATATGACTCGGTGAATAGGAATGAAGTAATTAAAGCTCTTGAATGGCTAGAAATCCCAAAAAAACTGGTAAGATTAACAAATATGACACTACAAAGGAGCACGTGTGCAGTCAAAGTACATGGAAACATACCTACCGAATTTGAATTAAAGATCGGCAAATCATAAAAGGAAAGAAGAAGGATTACAGGTTAAAATTAACCAAGAGGAAAATATGGAATTTAAGGAAGTGGACAGCTTCATGTATTCAGGAACATTAATTAATGACAAAGACGAAGAAATAGAGACAGATTTAATTACAACGAAAAGTAACAGGGGCGCCAGTCGACAATATAACATATTCAAGTCGAAAGAAGATTCTATAAAAACCAAAATAGGAGTACACAAAACTGTCCTAAAGCTAACTTTACTATACGGATCGGCAACATGAGCGATGAACAAAAAAATACAAAGATAGAAGCATGGGAGAGAAAAATATTACGCCTAATCCTTCGAGAGAGACGAACTAAAGTAGGATGAGAAAGACGAACAAATAAAGAAGTGTACGACATATTTAATGAACCAAAGTTCAGTGATGTGGAAAAGGCAAGACGATTACAATGGGTAGGGTATCTGGAAAGAATGAAGAAGGAAGGGATAGTGAAAACAATAGGTTGGAGAAAACGGAAGGGAAAATTGGAGATTTAAAGTAAGAGATATGAAGCAGTGGAAACAAATTGCACAGCTATGGGCCTAAAAGGCCTGTTTAAAACTTTTATATTATATAAAGGAAGCCCTGGAGAAGAAAAATTTAAAAGTTAGATACAACACAGTAAAGACGATTGAACAGCTTGTGTCTTAAAATAAAGACCGGTTACCTAAGTCACAAACTATAGTCAGCGAATAAGTCCACAATCGCCGTACTCCCTTACCAAACAGGACGCCACTGTATTGGCAACGACAACGTCAAGATACTTTCTAAAAGCAGCTTCCACTACCAGCGAATTGCAGGAAAATCCCAAAATTCAACGATGCTACTAATTTAAACATTCGATTACAAAAATTTTTAAAACGCCAAGCCGTACTTGATACTATACAGGCTGTTTATTAAACATACGACAAAAATTCAAAGGGTTATTCCATGAACTATTCTAAGAATATTTTGTCCTTTGATGATTTTTGAAAAGCCCCTTTGTTTCGAAGATACAAGGCGGGAAAAATTTTCGACAAAATCAACATTTTATTACCAAAAATTACATTTAAAGTTTCTTAATCTACAAGAACTGTTGAAAATGACTACCTCCAGCTAAGATGCAAGAATCCAATCTTCTCCTCGTTGACTGCCGAACTCTTTCAAAAACACCAGGGTCGTTTCTTAAATCCGATTTCTTAAATCTTCTACATTTTCCACTGGAGTAGAATAAACTAATGACTTTAGATGGCCCCATAGGAAATAATCCAGCGGGTTTAAGTCCGGGGATCGAGCAGGCCATAAGTGAGATCCACCTCGACCAATCCAACGATCTCCGTATGTTGCTATTAAAAACTCACGAGCAACCACACTAAAATGCGCTGGTGCACCATCGTGCATAAACCACATTGCATTCCTTGTTGCCAATGGTACATCCTCCAGAAACAGAGGTAGCGTTTGTTCCCAAAGGATTCGATACACCTCGCCGATATGTCTTCCTGGTAGAAATACCGGTCCAATTAGCCAGTCACCCACAATTCCTAACCAAACGTTCAACGAGAACTGATGTTGAAAACGATCTTCAAGTACCTCATGTGGATTTTCTTCAGCCCACACATGGTTATTATGAAAATTCCTTATTGCATTTCTTGAGAAATTCGCTTCATCGGTAAAAAGAATCCGTGTCAGTAGCTGAGGGATTTGAACCAGTGTGTGCAAAAGTCACTGACAGAATGCAATCCGTGGAGGAAAATTAGCAGGAAGAAGTGCCTAAACGCGTTGTATGTGATATGGGTACAACAAATACTCCCTAAGAATTTTCCAAACAGTCTCATTACTTACATTCAAAGTATTTGCAATTTTTCGGGTAGAAGTACCTGGATCTTCCTCTATCATGTCCAGCACATTCTCTTCTAATTCTACCGTTCTTACTGTCATTGGCCTTCCTGGTCCTCCACTTCGTTTCAATGTGCCTGTTTCATGAAGACGTTGATGAATACTTTGGAAGGTTTTTCTATCAGGAACATTACGGTCAGGAAATCGTTCAATGTTCAATCGTCTAGCTTCTAATGTGTCATCTCGACGTTCGTATAGCGATTCATGATAGAGGACTTCACTAACAAAAGTTTAAGTATTAAAAGACAGAAAATACACGTCAATCAGTCTCAATAAATTTGACACATACAGAATGATCAATCACGAAACGTATTCAAATGAAACCCACGTTTTAACTGATTTGCTTTTCTATGACTGCACTTGCCTATTGTTAGTGGGTAAAACAGCCGTCCTTTGTAATCGGAATGTTGTTAAAAGATAACAACGCGTTTCTACAATTTTTTTATACTCGGTAAGACCAGTGTTGTACGCCATATTTTTATTTCGGCTACATTAATTATTTCAAAAATATCAAAATTGATTTTGTCGACAATTTTTCTTGCCCTGTATCTTCGAAACAAAGGGGCTTTTCAAAAATCATAAAAGTACAAAATATTCTTAGAATAGTTCATGGAATAGCCCTATGAATTTTTGCCGTATGTTTAATAAACATCCTGTATAGGAACAAAATGAAGTTAACATCCAAAATAAGTATGCAAGTAAAATAATCAAATGCAATTCTAAAAACATATATAAATTTCATACATAATTAACGGAATTTCTTTTGCAATTTCAGATTTTCTTTGCTAATCATTCTATTCTACGTAAAAGCATAACAGAAGCCTTTTGATTTTGTCTCTACCTGTATAAACACATAGAGTTACCTCCGCGCTGACAGGTTTCCAATTCGAGCGTGTGTCCGAGTCAATACGTTTTTGACATATGTACCTTTACCGTCTTTGTTTAATCATTCCTTCGACCGTAGGAGTTGAGCAACTTTATATACTTACTTGGAAGAATCCGTAGTTTCCGATGCTTGGCACCGATAGAATAGCAAAAAAATCGGCGACAGAAGTCGCTGGCTCAAATAAGGATAAGGCGAAAAATTCAATACGAGAGGACTTTTCAACGTAAGATGGTTACGTGTTAGAATGTTTTAATCAGTTTTATGCAGCTATAGTTTGTATATGAAAGGTATGCGAAACAAACTATTCACACGCCCCTAATCATGTCAGTGTTGCCCCCAAACTGGTCCTGAACAGGTTTGTCCTTAAAGAGGAATTTGTATTGGTATTTATTCTTACACTAATTGTATGAAGACAATCATTAAATATTTTCTACAATCATTAAAATTATTGTAAGTTAACTAAGTGCATTAAGTAATTAAATATGGAGATATTACGTTGTATTCGGATATTCTTCAAAAATGAATTTTCTTGATTCCTTAGTGAACAAAAATGAAGAATTATGATCTTATAACGCCTCCAAATCGCATAACATTACAACGCTCTCTAACTCGCCTAGTCTACTTTTAAGAAGTGAAGCTCGAAGATGCTTGAAATGTTACCAGAGAGTATTTTTAAATAAAACTGAATGATATAGAATTGTTAACAAAGTATGCTCTAAAAAATATTTGTAAATGGTATTAACTGCATAATTACAAGTTCTTGAATTTTTATTAGGTTGGCAACACATTTAAAACTGTGTACCTATTGGTATGCCTGACTGTCAATTTTCAAAAAGTTGATAAATGAGTAGAATAAGAACGAATCGCGAAACAAACTTTTTTCAATAGTGGGAGAGGACCGATATTATTGTACATGTTGTGTAAAGATCTAGTGTCAGCCTGATAGCATCATTGCTGTAAAGATTGTAGATGAAATTCGTCAAATAAAATAGTGTGGTCAAATCCTTGACCTGGATATATAAGTATCATTTTATTCAAAGTAAATATGAATAACGAATCTTCTTTGTGTATCTTCAAATAAGGATATACGAGTTTACTACTACTTGCAAGGGGACGGAAGATATACCGATTGGAAGAAATATTAAATGCTGGTGTTGAAATGATATTGCCCTGATCATTTTCCACGTTATTAGGTATCGTACGCTTGTTTAAGGAAAAAATGACCAAAACGCTCCTACATAGTATTTAGCTTGATTTTGGATGTAAAACATGTAATTATTATGGCCGAGTTAGTTTCTTCAATGTCACATAACTCAATGTGCCGATTAAAATCATCCAAATGCTTAAATTTTCCATATTTTCACAGCACACATGAAAAAAGTGCCTAGTAACAATAAAAAAAATTAATGCTAATGTAGCTCATGGTATTGGTGGGATCCGGCAAAAGCAATGGTGATTGGCATGTGCACTTCGGTTTCTGTCGCTGCTTTCTATATGGCATGACTATATCTCTTGGCACTAGGTGGCGCCAAGAAATATATTTTAGTGCTGTTTGTGGAGATTAGTGGCATAAACCCGAGGGGTGAATAACAACAGTGGGAAAGGGATTGCGCTCGAAGCGACGCTGATAACGCCGGGTAGGCAGAAACATGTCGGTTGGCCAGCACTTTTCTCCTCTCACACTATTTTTGCAAGGAGTGATTCCACCAATACCCTGAGCTATATTAGTATTAATTTTGGTTATTTACACAGTAGTTTCGTCTTAATGTCTTTAATATGGTTTGGAGTAAATCATCCGGGATATGTCTAGATCTTTGTTTGAGAGCTCGCCTGCCTTATCCATCCATGCGTTAATCCGGGGACACGCTGTATAATTGTAAGTAGAAGATTGATTAGTTACAGTTATAGCGCAGATGCAACTTATACTCATATTTTTAAGAAAAGAGAACATCAATTCTTTGATTTCCTTTTCACTGTTTCATATTGTTTGATAGCTTGTATTATGTTTGTTCTATTACGTTTTCTTTTGTTTGGATACCCTCTTAGCTGGCCTGAGGATGTGTTGATAGAAACAGGAAACCGGTCGCCTAATATCTTTGATAGAATTTTGTGAGAAATTGGACCATTGTTTTTATTCCTACCATAATTACCGAAACAGTTCACTAAAACCCTTACCACAAAGCTTAACTCGTACTAGACACACGTTTCGATAGCCATTTCATTCAAACACAGTTGGTTTTTAAATCAAAAAGGCAAGAATAATATAACGGTGTATTCTCTCTATTGAACAGGTTTGTGTTTCTTTTAATGTAAATAGTTTCGTATGCGTCTAATTTCCGCGACAAGGTTACCGTATCAATTTTAATCAATTTTAGGTTTTCTAATTTAATATTATGCCCGGTTTCGTTTATGTGTTGTGCTACACTTGACGATTCAATCCTCCCGTATCTATAGCACTCGATGTGCTCATTGAATCTAGCACATATTGCTCGTTTCGTTTGTCCAATATAGGCTTTATCACAGTCCTTACGTGCAATTTAATAAAATCCCGACCATAGAAAGGTTAGAAACATGCACGAGTCCTTGAAACGGTTGTCCGGAATTAATTAATAATTTATGTGGTGTGGAGTGTGCCGATACTTTGTTTGCAATGTCTTTATCGACATATTCAGAGTGGCCATTTAAAAACTTCTTGTCAGTTTCACGCAAAGGCAATATCCCGTTCGTATCTGGACCGATGTGTATGTTGTTTTGTATGTGTATAATTTTAATTATACCCTGTATAATACTTCAATTGTTTCCAAATCCGTTTAATAAACCTGATTTGAAGAGTATAATAAATCTCCTAAGTCGTCTCAATCTAATTTTTTTGTTCATTTCTTTGTTGTTATTTTTTTTTTTTGTAACATTTGGCTTTTTAGTGAACACATGTCTCACCAATTTTCGAAATGAAATAAGCAAGCTTTTCTAAAGATATTTTCCACAATAAATATTTCTTTGTAACGCTTGATTTAACTCATTCACAAAGAGTAAAGAAAACTACATTTCAATGTTTGTAAAACAATTGCCAATATTAAAATTTCATCTCGAGCATAAAAATACCATTTATTTGTTCGTTTCAATGTTTGTGTCTATCTCTGTCTCAATACACTTACTCACCGTTAAAAAAAAATCACATCGAAACACCCAACAATTGAAAGGTGTTTCCACAATTAATGCTCTGTGTTTATGTGCTTCCGATTTAGTACCTGTAGAACTCGGATGTGTTTTAAAACATGCCGTTAACATTTTTTCTCCATTTCATTCAATATGCTGTGTTAATTCTAAATTTTAACCGGAGCTGAAATGTTTGGTGTTGTTTTATGTTCGAAAATGTCAATTTTCGTCTTAATTTATACCATTTTATCCGACAAATTGCACCTGTTCGCAAAATTATTTAGTAATTCTAGTCTGAAACGATACTATTTGGCATTTTTTATCATCAACAGTAAGACTGAATTGAACTGTTTCAGTATTCCAGTGCCACAGATTTAGAGTACCCCTACCCCAATCAAATTATTTCGTAAATTACTTAAAATAACCCGGAACTTTGATTATTCCCTGTAAGATAACATTAATGGAGTCTTTTCTTTAAATAAAAGATAAATAATACAAATGACCAAAATGCCGAAATTCGAATGCTAAACCGAAATAAATCCAATTCCGCAAATACTCGATTAAATTCTAATATTTTATGAATTTTGATTGAAATGAATATAGTAACGTATAAACGCACGCTCTTCATGTGAGATGTCCCACTACAATATATTTAAAAAAAACAATAGTTAAATTAGTACACGTGGTAAATAGTCATAAAAAGAAAAAATATATAACATTAACTGGTATCTTTTGAAAATATTTATGAAACGTCGTATGTTAAAGATTATGTCATTGCATGGGTAAATCAATCAAATCAATCAATTGCATGGGTAAGTATGCCATCTGTATTTCGGTTTCTATATTCGCTACTCTCTAGCATAGAGTATACATATGTATCCTGTCTTTAGGACGGCATGACTATAACTACTGGCACTACTTGGCGACAGAAAATATTTCAGTTGTTGTTTTTGAAGATTAGTGGGATAAATTGAGAGATGGAAGAGCAATAGGGCCAAGAGTAAGAAGCATTAATGTTTTTATTCTTCTAATTTTGTTCTTACCAGGAGCTATTAGCATTGTCTGTCTTGGTTACTGTTTCTAGGCATACTTTCCATTTCTATTTCTACAATAAGTTCACTTTTGTTTGAACGTTATTCTGTAGATAACCTCTACTTTTAGCCTTTTTAAAATCACAAGCAATGTGAATAATTTGCTTCATTATGTACGTATATGTCGTACATAATGCGCTTATCTTGTTTAAAAGATTAAACAAGGTAAGCGCAATTAATAATGTGCATATTAATAATATGCATTTCAAGAATTCTAAGTAAAAAATGTTTTATTTTAAGAGAATGAAACAATTAATTTATGAACGCTTTCTAGAATTAAGAAAACTATTTACTATCCTTAAGAAAATATTGTTTTGTGTTATAATGGCCATTTACTTATACTAAGAATTGCTTTCTTCAAATTTTCTGCCAGATCTTCTTGAATACAAGAAATACAATTATTTCATTACAAGTGCATATTTCTCTTAAATGGAAAAAGAAACGCCTAGAAAATATTTTTTTTTATTTAAAACGGTTATTGTATTGCGGATAATTGAAACAGTAATTCTTTTAAATTAAGGCGGACAGCTTCGATACAAGTAAACGTTCCTCTGCGTGTATAAGCACGCATACAATTTAGAGCAGGATGAAGAGGATCAGCGTCTACGAATGGAAAAATATCTAAAGTCACATCAAAATCGTCTAAGTTTGTTGATGAACACCCATGAAATTTTTAATACCTATAGATTTGCTGTTGCAGATATCAAGGTTGTTAAAATTAGGTGCATTAACATCGCCAATAATAAATATTTTGCCAAAATCTTTAGTATGATATCAAATCATTGAAGTATCTATTATAATCCTGTTTGTTCCCAGAAAATAGCATGCAACAGAATGACTCAAATAGATTTACACGCTGGCGCTGTGCTGGTCGGAAATTCACCATCACGAACTGAGGCATTACACATAATTGGTCCTTCAAAGGAACCTTGTTTATTGACCATTACTCTTCATTACGCGTAATTGAATTAAAAACCGAGAAAAAAAAACGTCCATGCAAGGTAAAGCAACAAATAAAAACCTCCTCGAAGATACAACATGCATGACACAATTTTATGTATTTTATTTATGTATGTTAGCTTGCAAATAACAACATCTTGTTTAAAAAACAAAGTACAAACTATGTTTAATAAAAATGATAAAAGATAATAAATATTTGTTTCCTTAAATACAACAAATGTCGTTAATATACGAAAAATTAAGGTACTTGGCAGCTGACAGTGCATACGTATGGATTTCATCAAGAACGACATCAGCGTTACTAATAACAGAACACAAAAAGTCACCACTTGTATGTAAGGACATCTGTGGCCACATAACAGTAGCTCATACTACTGTTTTCACCTATTGTCTCGCTTAATGCTTATGGTTGAAGCAAGTTTAATTACAGTCCCTGGCCATATTACTTGAAACATGTCATAAATCGACCCTTTTACCTGGAAATTCCCATCCTATTATAGTGATATTCTTTTGCTTTGAATCCGATCGTTTATAGGAGGACTAGATTATTGTATCAATAAATACATTTAGCGAGTTCACAATTTAGAGAATGCACCGATATTTTTTAAAATATTTCGTCAACCGTATAGAAGCTAAGTTGTGGAGTATCGTTAAGTGTTTTGTGTTGATATATCGTTATTGCAAAGGTAAAATTGTTATTCTATCTGTCTCTTAATAATTAATTATTTGGAATTTGAAAAAAATTGAAGTATTTGGGGTTTTTTGTAGAAAATGCCCGGGAAAGATTTAACAAGTGAACAAAAAGCCGCTATACAAGCTCTTCTACAATCAAACAAACATTCACAACGAGAAATTGCAAAATTACAGAAACTATCTCCTTCTTCTGTATCGCGCTTAGCTAGAAACTTAAACGAAGGAGCTAGCACTTCGAAGAAATCTGAGAGTGAAATTGTTCATCAGGCTTTGCTACAATTAAAATGATTCAAAAAAATTTACAAGAGAGAGGAATAGAGATTTCGAGCAGAACTGTCAGGCGCCGAATGCGCGAAAATCGCCTAATGGGCCGAAGACCTGTAAAAAAGCCGCGTTTAACAGAAAAAATGAAATCTGCTCGTCTCAACTTTGCAAGAGAATATCGACATTTCACAGACGAGAATTGGAAAAAGGTGAATGACTTAACAATATGATTTTTACTGAATTAATGTTTGCATTATTTAATAGGTTTTCTTTAGTGACGAGTGCTCGCTCTGTGTGTTAGTGCAGCGAGCACAATTTGTTCGTAAACGACTTGGCGAACGTCTCACAGAGTCCACGGTTCTTCGAACTGTAAAACACCCTCCGCAGGTAATAATTTGGGGAATGATTAGTGGAGACGGACCCGGCCCTTTGTATTTTGTAGAAGGTACAATGCGCCAAGAGTAGTACATAAATGTGTTAAAAAACACGTTATTACCGTATTTTAAGCCGCATACCGACAGGGCGTATATTTATGCAATATAATGCTCCTTGCCATGTGGCAAAAAAGACAATCACATACCTCTTTTACGTTGGCCTGGAAATTCACCGGACCTCAATCCCATCGAGCACGTATGGGATCGACTAAAAAGTAAGGTATATGAAAGAGAAAACCCTACAAAGGAAATATTAATGAAGAATATAAAGCATGTATGGGAGAACGATGAAGATATAAAAGAGACAATCATATCTTGCATTTAAAGTATGCCCCGAAGAATTAAGGGTGTTATTAAAAATCATGGGTTATGGACTAAATATTAATTACTTATTTAATATTTACATATGTTACATATTTTTACAATATATTTTATAAATAAAAAATACAATACACGTATAGTTTATATTTTAGTATGAAGAAACTACAAAATATTGAGTGTTTCAAGTAATTTGGTCAGGGACTGTTAATATTCCTTCTTACGTGTATAAAGCGACAATATAAATATTTATTTGAGTTTCTTGACCGTGAACCTATAAATTTTAGACATGTTATTGTTATCATTAAACGCTAATAACTTGCCTCACTAATTGCTGGATGGTAAGCAGCTGTATATGTTCATTAATACGTAAAATAATTAAAATTTACCAGCATATTAGACCAATACGCCGTTTATATGTATGAATATAATGATCTATCAAGCAGCAAACTGGAATGAATGCATATTATATGTATGTGTATGTTGGTAACTTTCAGATTTTACGTGCATTATACACGAAGGCACTGCATTTCATATTACTAAACACATCAGCAGTACGACAGGTGCGAATATAGAATTAACGTGGAAAAAATAGAAGAGAACATGTACTGTAAAGCGTTATACAGTATTGTGCAAAAGAATGCGGCACATTAATAAACTTATATTAGTGTCGTAGGAAATGACAACAAAAATTGCGATATAATTTTCAAAAAATATAATATTTAAATTTATTATAAAGTATCCTTCTATTGGCCCTTTGGAAACAACCATACAATCGAACACCATAGAATAGAAATTTTCCAGATCTATTGTCGTTCCTCTATCATTAGATCAAATTACGTTAACGTTGCCTTTTTCACCAGGAGTAACAATCCAGTGAGTGATCGCTCTACGTAGGTTTTGGCTTTTAGATATTCCGAGCCCATTTCCGAGAGCGCCCAAATCAAGATCACCTTAGTTCGGCTACTCAGCCTATTGTAGTCCCACACTAGTGCTTTTACCTCCGCTTGACTGAATAAATGGCAATAGATCGATAATTAATTTTTTGCTAGTCTAATTCTTCAATACACCCCAACACTGCTGCTAAGTATTTCGACGTGAAATACTGTAGCACCTTCGATTATGCTTAGTGTTATTTTTTGCTCTAATCCCGCAAATTCTGGCTCCGATTTCAGTCTCTGTCTTTGAGCCGGCTGTGTACCAGATCGATTTGGTTTTAATAGGCGGCCCTTTCTTCCATTCTTCTCTATTTGGTACACGTAGAGAAACGTTTACTTACAATTACTGTTTCAATTATTAGCAATACAATAACTGTTTTAAGTCAAAGGAAATATTTTCCTAGCGTTTCTTTCTCTAATATAGCTCATGGTATTGGTGGAATAATTCCTGGCAAAAACATTGTTTCATGTGTGTTTCTTTCTCTGCTTAAGAGAAATATATACTTGTAATTAAATAATTGTATTTCTTTGTTTAAGACTTGATTCAAGAAAATCTTGCAGAAAATTTGAAGAAAGCGAGTAAATGGCATTATAATACAAAACAGTTGGTTTTCTTAATTTCCGAATGCATTTAGGTATTGTTCATAAATCAATAGTTTCATTTTCTTAAAATAAAGCACTTTCTACTTAGAATTCCTGAAAAACATATTTATATGCACATTATTAATTGCGCTTACCTTGTTTAAAACAGTACGACATATCCGTACATAATGCAGTAAATAATTCTCGTTGCTTGTGATTTTAAAAAGTATAAGATAGAGATTATCTACAGAATAATGTTCAAACAAAAACTTATTGTAGAGGAACACATGCCTAGAAACAATAACCAAGATAATGCTGATAAAGCACAATGATACAACCTTTACCATACAACGTTTCCCTATTTAATTGCATTATTAAAGAAATCATAAATAGATAATTTATAAAAATAATAAGTACCTTATATGAAACAACAGAAAATGTAGGGAGAATACGGGGCAAAACAACGGAAAAGTTCACAACTAAGGACTGTCCACGAAAAAAAGTGGTCGAGTTTGCTGTGGCATAAATATTGTAAAACAAAAGATAATCGACTGTCATTTCGACAGAATGTTGTTGACGATGTGTAAATTTATCGCATATTTATTTGTTGCAGAAACTCTGCGATTAACGAAAATGTCGTCGAAACAAGTTGAAATAAGAAAAAAAATTGTGTCCACCTATCAGGAAAATCCGGGTATGTCTCAATTTCTATTGGCAGAAACTGTGAGAGTTGCAAAATCCACGGTTCAAAAGGTACTTGCAAACTTCCATTCAACTTTGTCGATTGAAAGAAAAGGAAATTCTGGAAGAAAAGCAGGTCCAGTAGACAGGGCAATGGCAAAAATCATAATTAGTGAATTTAAGCGTAATTCTAGTTTTTCCGTCCGTGATGTCGCACGCAGAAACAGTGTATCGAAGTCGTATGTGCAAAAAATTAAGAAGAGTGTAGGATTACGTTCCTATATAGTATCGACAGTATCAAATCGCGATCCTACCAAACAAGGAACAATTACCAGGTCAACAGTTTTACGTTGCACGTGAACAGCTGGATGTTCCAAAAAGGTTTAGAACCAAAAAGACGCTAAAAAAATCGTTGTATGGCAGGCGATTTGTTCTTATGGGCTAAAGAGCAACGTTTTTATCACAACATGCACGATAAATCAAGATATCTACATAAAGGAATGTTTAGAAAAACGTCTCCTGCCACTGATCCAGGGCCACCAGGGCTCAATATTGTTTTGGCCTGATTTAGCGACGGCCCATTATGCTTGAGCTACTATGAATTGGTACGAAAACAATGGAATTGCGGTTGTACCAAAAATTGCCAATCCTCCAAACTGCCCAGAATTGAGACCTATTGAAAGATATTGGGCAAATGTTAAAAGAAAATTAAAGAAGACGGGTAAATATGCAAAAAACATGAAACAGTTTACTAAACTGTGGAATGCGGCTGATGCAATGATGACTACTGAACGTGTACAAGTACTGATGCGAGGTGTCAAAAGAAAAGTTAGAGCGTTCTACACTGCTTAAGATGTTTTACAGAATTGTGTTTATCGTGTTATAAGTTACCGAATAATGCTTCTACTACTAGTAAAATAAAGTTATCTTTCTTGTCTCGTTATTTAATATTTGCGTTTAACATCGATCACTTTTTTACGTGGACAGTCCTTAACAACGGAGTAAGACAAGGAAGTATTTTGAGCCCGCTTTTATTTGTAATAATAATGGACAATATAGCAAAGGAAATAAATAGAGGGAAGAGGGGGACCCATTTAGGCTACAGAAAACTAAGACCGGTAAATATAAATGAATTACTTTAAGCGGATGATTTAATAATGTTTGCAAACAACAAAAAAGAATTAAAAAACAAAATAGAAAGATGAGCAGAAGTGCTAGAAAAATATAACCTAAGAATAAACACAGGGAAGTCAGAAATAATGAAAATAGCAAACGAAACGGAGAAGATGGAAATAGATCTGATAAGATATCTAGGATCAATAACAGAAACACATGGAGGATTCAAAGAAGAAGTAATGAGCAAAATAAACAGAACAACAGCGATGTAGAGAACACTGTACAACCAGTTCTTTAATAAGAAAGAGATCCCAAAACACAAATGTAAAGGTATATGAGGCGGTGTTAGTGCCAACGCTCATTTACGGAAGTGAATCATGGGTCTTAAGTAAATAATTAAAAAGTAAAATTACCACGTGTAAAATGAAGATCTTAAAAAAAATTGCGGGGGTGACGAGAATGGAAAATGTGAGAAGTGAAAAAATAAGAAAAAATTTAAAAGTGAAAAATGTTATACAATAAATCGAAATTCATCAACTAAGATGGTTCGGTCATGTGGTAAGAATGGACGATAATAAGATGGTGAAACGGAGACAAGAGAAAAGAAAAGAAGAGGCAGATCAAGAAGGACGTGGAAAGATGAAATAACTGCCACATTAAGAAGGAAAGGAATGGAATGGACTCAACCAAAACGAGAAGCTAAGGATAGAAATAAATGGAGAAGAACAATAACCTCTACACCCATGATAGAAGAGGTCGAGGATAAGTAAGTAAGTATTAAAGAAATCATTTAATTGTACTGTAACCTATAAAAAAACCCTTTTTCATTAGCTCATTTACTTACTAATTTTAATTATTAACTTTAGTATTTTTTTCCCATTATTGTAATTTTTCTTGTATTGAAGATCCTTGTAGCTGGCCTGATCATGTGTTTTTCGATCATGAAACCGGTCGCCTAATTTCTGAATAGAACTTTGTGAGATCTGGACCATTTTTTTAATTCCTACCTTTAATATGATTATTTTCTTAACTTAAAACTAAATGATTTACTTAGAAGAAACATTTTTCTGACTTAGATTTTCTTGATTTTCTAACCCTAAGAAAATATACAAATAAAATTTCAAGAAACTTATTTTCTTATATTATACATTTTTATAGTCTTGAAATAAAAATATTTTCTTGAATAGAGACTGATTTTTGCAAGAAAATCTATTTTCTTAATGCAAGAAACCATTTCCCTGTGCGGCGAGATCCTTAGGCAATACAAATCCATTCAAGGTGTGGAAAATTTTATCTGTTCATGACACTTGGAATGGAAGATCCAAAGGTTTATTTGGTTTCTTACTACTAATAACAAGATAGTTTGCAAATGGTACATCAAAGTGGTTATACATAGAACAAATTTAATCAAATTCTCTGTTAATTTTATTTCATGGTAGCATATTTGCTTAAACCACTGTGTGTTTTGCTGTTCAAATACAAGTGTAACCAATTTTTCAATTTCCAAACATTAAGAATTATCAAATTATAGTAACTAATGCATATTTGATTTAGACCCTAGGATTTTAGTGACAATGCTTCGTTGTATTGTTGAAACAGCACACCATTGACTTATTTTCTTTTCCTAATCTTCAATGTGTCACTTTCATTTACCCAACACTGTATATATACGTCCAACATGAACGCTGTCTTTGTGCCAACATTGCAAAGCATATTGGGAAAGAGCTTTTAAAAACATTGAAACACAATAAAATACAAAACGTGCAATAATAAGGCTGACCAGTCCTTTTTTCTTTTCCTTGACACGTTGCTATGACGTTGCCTAAAACTTTAATTAAGACGTTTTTACAAAACGCGGGATCGGAAGGCCCATACTTCCACGACGTTCGATCCGAGGAGGAAGCAGCTGTTACTGCTTTTACCCGAACAGTTACACGTTGGTAACTCGTTGTATAGCGCGAGAACGTGATGGACTAACGGATGAAAAGCAAAGTCATTATTCAAATCGCGCACCAACCTCGATTATACATATATAGGAAAGTACACGATAGAAGTAATTGTGTACATTTGTAAATTAAACTCGAATTACGAACGCTGTTAATTAGAGGAGAAAATAGAGGAAAGGAGGAAGAATATAGAAACTATTCGTCTTTTCAAATTACGAAGAAAAAGGGAACTAGTATGTAAATTGACTGGTGTTCTGCGTTTGATTGTGTTCTTTCTAATACAATTTGTATAGAACAGGACTTATGGTTATGAACAAGCTAACGGTAAGCTGGTGAAATAATACTAGGGAGATTCCATGGTGAGTATAATGGACAAGAATTGAATGAATAAGAATTGAATAGCTTCTATGTGAACCTAGATAAATAATTCAACATTTTAAGAGCATTTCGCAACTAGAAGATTAGGTTTTCAAAGTGTGTTCTCCGGAGTTCTTTTCCGTTGAAGTCTCGCAAGAACTCCATCAAAAAATCATACTTCAGATATAGCTCAAAGCACTCTGATTTTTATTCGATCTCCAAGCGACAAACCAGAAAATTCTTTGATTGGAAATGGCACTTGTTACTAATATGAGATCAGGCACATTATTAACAATCAAGTCCTATCAAACTTTCCAAAAACATGTCACCAACAACCGTGTCAGTTGTTGTAATTTTTCCTTTGTAGTTGAGTTTCGTGTACTTAGGATGTTTTTCAAGACATTCCACACATTTTCAATTGGGTTTATGGTGAATTGCCTGGTCACCGTAATACACGCAGATTTTTAAATTTAAAGTATCGCATTACAACACTTTTTGCCTTATGACACGGTGCATTGTCTTGCATGAAAGTATTTGGTCCTTGAGTCGGATCCAATGAACCAATGTACAGTATTAAATAGTTTTATAAAAATTTTTTTATATTGTTTTCGTTCCATTGTTCCGTTAACGAAATATAGTGGTCCCGACTCTTCTATCGTAATATACGATCAAACCATTACAGATGGGGGTGTTTAATAGATTTGGGGCTGATATTTGTATACCTTCTCTACTCAGAATTTTATGAACACCTTTAGTGCATAAAAAACAATGTTCTGTAGACACTTTTACCATACGACGATCATCTCTTACAGTTGTTTTGTGTTTGCCGGCACAATCTGCCACTACTTGTACTAGGAATATTCTCCTTAATTAATTTCGCGATTCTCAGAACAGTTTGATGTGGTAGACCTTCTTTTCGTGCAACTTCGCGTTGAGAGAACTCTCCCGTCTCTTGACGAGTAGAGTCGTGTTTTTTTCTCTGCGGTTGTATCGTTCTTCTTTCCCATTATGATAATAATTGACGGCGAAAATAAGCGCACACAAACAAAATTTCTTTGAAATATAATCGAAAATGTGTGTAATGTCTTGAAAAACATCGTATGTGCGGGAAATTCAACTACAAATAAACAATAAAAAGCTGCATTGGCAGTATGCCAAAAAGGATTGAGGAAATAATAAAACACAGAGGAGGGACAAACAAATACTAGTAAATATATGTTCAAGTTAAACTTACTTGCAAGTTATATGTAATTAAATAATAATATTGCCAACATTACCAACTGTTTTTTTTTTTAATTTTACCCCAAAATCATAATATTTTTAAGTGGACCTCATTCGATGGCCAGGGACTGTAAGACAAGCAATCAATGCATTTACTAGTGGAAAACATGTAGGAATCGTTTGTGCCGCAAGATTTAGAGTATGGATTTTACACGTTACATGTAAGAAGTTACCACTGTCTTCTTTAAGAGATCGGCCCAAAGAACGCATGTTTGCGGCACCATCACTCATAAACATTAAAAGTTGCTTAGTTGAAACTTCAAATTTGTTCAATGAGTTCAACACCACCTTTAAAATCTCATCGGCAGTACAATTTATAACTCTTTTGGAAGCAAGTAAGAAGGAGGATGACGGTAGATGTGGTTCCATTGTACGGACCATTACATTAACCACAGAATATTTTTGACGATCTGTTGTTTCGTCCACACACAACCACAGTTTTTTATCTTTCAATTCCGATTTCATTCTTCTTTCTATATGTTCACGAGCAAATGACACTACATTTCGTATCGATGTCCGACTAGGTAATTTACAGTCCGCATACTTATTCCAGAAGGAGACAAATGCTTCTTTGTCTAGTAAACGAAACGATAGATTACATAAAATAAGAGTAACACATAAATCAAATGTACATTTTTCTTGGTCTCGTATGCCACTTTTTGCAGAAGAATGCTGTTTGCTTTCGATGTGACGTTGACACATTAAAGGGATTTTACAAACTAGACATTGAATTTTAGCGCCATCAAAAATGAAGTCCGGCATGTCCACTATAAAGTTTTTAACTGTGTCTGCCATTGATTGTTTTCGCGACATACCTAACTGCTACATTTTTAAAGCAAACAAAAGCGTACCATTACAAAATAAGTTACGACAGCCTACATATACACAGAACTACGCGTAAAATAAATAATCGCCGACTCCGCACCACATATCTACTACACTGACTGTTACCGCTATTTGCCCAGACTAGTCATGACTCAAAAAACTCACATAACTTTAGCATAGTTTCTTTGTTTAATTTTAGTTTCGAACATAATAGTTCACTAGTGTTGCAGTACCACAGTCCTTAAGTACTTGGTTATATACAGGATTGGTCACTTTAGAATGTGAAATAAACTTGCGTTATATATATATTCATATGTCAGTGGGTGTAAGCAATGCTTCCTCTATTGGGATTATCTATTTCTGGATATAGAACCTATAGAACTGATTCTAACCTCTTTGCCTTTGTTGACTGGTAAAATGATGGGTCAAAACCTATAATATAATACAGAAAGGGTATGTTCTTCTGCACAAAATGCAAGAAGAAAATTGTTATACAAACTCAAACATTAGCACAGCTCCACGGGAATCTGATAAATTTTATCTTTTATCTTTATAAGATTCTCCTGGACCACCTCCGTTTAAGAAGTCTAACAAGAATAATTGTCATTCATCAAAGCAGAAAGGTAATATATCGGGTATTACAAAACAAAATAACATTGAGAGTACAAAGAACAACTTTGGTACATGAGCAAAATCATCAAACAACATTTAACAATTATTTCCAAATTGAAATGTTCCTTTTCTGCCAGTAGATATAAAGTCAAAAAAAGAAAAAACCAACAACTCATATGGTACGGACATGTGCAAAGAATGCCTGAGACTCAGATTCCCGAATTATAAACTGGAAACCTGCAGGAAGGAAGAAACCTGGAAGACCGAGAAGAAGCTGGCAGGAAGGCATAGACAAAATAATGGAAGAAAGAAACTTGGGAGACCATTAGATTTGGCATCGGAAGACGTGTTACGTTATAAACCGATTTATATATATATATATATATATATATATATATATATATATATATATATATATATATATGTAGATATAAAATGTTTTGATTAGATACAGATAAGTGTTTCCAACTTAACGTTTTAAATGCAAGGCAAAATCCGAATAAAACCACCAAAACTACCGAATAGATGCAATGCAACCGATCTACAACGAAAGCAAAGCAAATATCTACTTCACAATTTTAAGGATTACACATGTAAATAACTTACTAAACGGTTACAACATAATTGCTTTGCAAATGTTTGCTTATACAGTTAAACAAGTCATCCGTCGTCTATAGCGGATTTACTAAATTGGAAGTGTGCATGAAAAACCAGGTAGAAACCTTCGAACCCGTAGCAACACCTAAGTTTAATTAATGACAAACAAGATGTAAAAAGAAACTTGGTCAATAATACAAGAGTTGGAGTCACACCATCTGTTTTTGAGAGTACGTATACGTATACATATAAAAGAAAATGCATACACAAATAAACGTAAAAGTAAGGAATGGTTAGTAATCAGTAAACAAAGAGTTTAGATTTACTGATTGATATATCATATCGTTTGATATCTAAAGAATATTTGTTATTTCTACATGCAGACAAATGGTTTTTTGCATCAAGAAAATAGATTTCCTTGCAAAAATCGGTCTCTAGAAAATAGTTTTATTTCAAGCCTATAAAAATGTATAGTATAAAAAAATTATTTTCTTGTAAGTTTGTATTAAAATCAAGAAAATCCAAGACAGCAAAAAGTGCTTCTTCCAAGTAAATCGTTTCCTTTTAAGTTAAGAAAATATTCATATGAAAGGTAGAAATGAAAAAATGCTCCAGATTTCACAAAGTTCTATTGAGAAATTAAGCGACCGGTTTCGTGTTCAAAAAACCCATCATCGGGCCAACTACAAGGGAATACCCAATAAAAGAAAAATTACAATAAGGGAAAAAAGAACTAAAGTTAATAATTAAAATTAGGAGCAAGTGAGTGAACTAATGAAAAAGTTTTTTTCTTATATGTTACAGTATAATTAAATCATTTCTTTAATAATGTAATTAAACAGGGATTATTTTTATGTAGTTTAATAATTAATGAGTTAATATTTAAATGTCTTTATTCCTTTTTTATTATTACTATTAATTATATATTAAAACAAAATAGTTAAATTAGTACACGTGATAAATAGTAATAAAAAGAAAAGAAATATTATATTAACCGGTACCTTTTGAAAATGTTTATGTTGTAAATTTATGTTTCGAAAATGGAATTTTTCCCACTGAATTGAAAAGAGCTACTATTCAACCATTTTTTAAGAAAGGCGATCGCAATTGTTATAGTAATTATCGCGCTATTAGTTTACTTTCAAGCTTTTCGAAGATCTTCGAAGGTTTATTGATGCGTCAGTTGATTGCGTATTTCTCCAAACATAATTTATTATCAGCTCATCAACATGGCTATACCGCGGCGAGAGGTGTTGATACAGCCATAAGTGAGGTCGTTCAGGGATTGGATAAGGGTTACTTTGTTTTGGGTTTGTTTCTCGATTATTTCCGTGCATTTGACTGTGTAAACCACGAACTTCTTGTTGCCAAACTCTTCAGATATGGTATACGAGGCACTGCTTTAGAATTCATTAGATCGTATTTGACGGATCACCAACAGACGATGAGGATAAATCAGTCTACGGTCAGCGAAGCTTTAAGCTTGAGTCAGAGTGTGGTCCAAGGATCAATACTAGGTCCATTTCTTTACAAAGTTTACACTAACGATCTCAGTTTCTTCCTAAGGTCATTTGATGATATTTACTTGAATATGTATGCTGATGACACCAGTATACTTTTAATGAATCGAAGTACAGAATCTCTCTTACGGCGAATGACTCAACTAAACGAAAGCATAGAATTGTGGTCCTATAAAAACAATTTGAAACTGAATGCTGAATCAATTAGTAGCTTTTCAACTAAGAGACTGCGGTTTTGAACATACTATAAGACAACATCATTCAACCCTTACTACCCAAATAAAAATACTCGGAGTAATTTTCGACCCTAGTTTAAATTTTGAAGCTCATATTGAAGATCTTTGTCAACGATTGGCAAAAGTATGCTACGGCTTAAAATATACGTCTTATCACTGTAATAAAGATATACTTTTAAATTTGTATTACGCAAATTTTCATTCTCTACTACGGTATGGTATTGTTCAGTGGAGAAATTCCGCCGAGGTGAATAGAGTTTTAATTATGCAGAAGGGTCCTGACGGGTATTGGTTTTCACTGTTCGTGTCGCGAAGAATTAAAAAAATTAAGAATATTAACCGTCGTAGATACCTACATTTACGAAGTGTGTGTATATATTAACAAAAATAATAATTTTTTCCATAAAAATGACTTAACACATGAATATAGAACGCGTAGCACACATAAATTACAACCGACAAACATCGAACGGCAAAATATAGTAAGTGCTTATACAACATAGGGTGCAAACTTTTCAGTGCGTTGCCCGAGGAAGTAAGGTGCAGTATCAATTTAAATATTTTTAAGGGGAAACTCAAAAATATACTTCTCATTAAAAGCTATTATACCCTGACTGAATTTTTTTCTTAAATTTAAAAAAGAATATGACTGTTGGACAGTTTTCATTTAACTTTAGTAGTAGTGTAGTCATGTGCCGGCATGGGTCTTTTTTCTGTTTTTCTGTTTTTTAGTTTTTAGCTTTATCTATAAGAAAAGTATTGTTTTGATGTTCAAATTGACGTTATAGGAACGTGTTTAATATGTTTAATGCAATAACTGCAAGGTTGATTTGGAATAATCTCTAGTTGGGTGATGATTTTTCTTTGATCTAATGTATAAGGGGATACACATGTATAGTGATTTGGTTTGATTGGTGTTTTCTTTCTTTTTGTGTATCTAGTAGTGGCGGCGAATCGAGTAACAATATTGTTGCTACTGTCAAGCTTTGTTATTATGTTGAGATTTGCTATCAATCCTTCGGAGTAATGATATATTTCACTTATGGTTTACAAAGTTATGTAGTTGACATGCCAATTTTGCACATCTATTTGCTTAATTGTGAATGTGTGTTGCCAGGAAATATTGCATGTTTGGGGAGACTTGTCGTGGTGGCAGTCGCGGGCGTGCCCCTCGTCTGGAGGGCGCGCGTCTGATGCTGTGGCTGCGTCCTGCTCTTCCACGTGAGGGATCTCTGGGGAAGTCGACCGTACCACCGACTGCGGGGGTGCGGGAAGATTCCCTGGATTAAGGTGGAGATTTGGAGGAAATAATGTATTATAGAAAAAAAAATTATTATTGTTATTATTATTATTATCATTATTATTATGGGTAAGTATGGTATCTGTACTCGGGTTTCTGTCGCTATTAGGACGGCATGACTATATCTCTCGAAAGCAGGTGCCGCTAGAAAATATATCAGTGAGTGTTTTTGAAGATTAGTGGCATAAACTGAGAGATGGAGAAGAATGTGGGCAGGAGCAAAGAGCGTTACTGCTTTTCTCTTCTCACATTGTTTTTAGCATTATCTTGGTTATTGTTTCTAGGCACTTTTTTCATGTGTACTTCTACACTTTGTTCACTTTTGCTTGAACATTATTCTGTAGCTTTCTTAAAAATCACAAACAATGAGAATAATTTACTGTACATGTCGTACTGTTTTAAACAAGGTAAGTGCAATTAATAATGTGGATATAAATAGTATAAAAATTCCAAGTAAATAAATGCTTTATTTTAAGAAAATGAAATCACTGATTTATGAACAATACCCAAACGCTTTCTGGAATTAAGAAAACTATTTACCATCCTTAAGAAGATATTGTTTTGTGTTATAACAGCCATTTACTTATACTAAGAATCGCATTCTTCAACATTTCTGTAACATTTGCATGAATCTAGCTAACAAATGTCTTAAACAAGGAAATACAATTATTTCATTACAAGCATATACTTCTCTTAAGCGGAGAAAAAGGCGATAAATTGATCACCTTATAAAAATGTGTAAAGCTGGTTTAGACCTACTTTTTGTTTTCAATTCTCATTTCAATTACTGTTCAATCAATGTTATTTATACAGTGAGGACCTAAAGTATCCCCCCCCCCCTACTAACCTTTGAACAACTGAAGCTAGCGTTTTCGGAAAAAATTGGTCGATTTTTATTTTTTCTGGGCTAACTTTTATAATAATAATAATAATAATAATAATAATGGTTTTTATTATCCAACAGAAAACAAAGTCTAATTACAGGATAATAATAATAAAGAAAAAAAAAAGAAAATGGTGCACAGCACTTCTGGACATAATATACAGCGTACACATACAAACGCCAGTTATTATAAAACAAAAAAATAAGAACATTGACTAAGAAAAAAAGATACTGAACCAATTCAGTGCCACAGAGTTCCAGTACTTAATTATGAAAAAAGATCACCATAAAGTTTATTAGCATTCTTCGACATGTGCGTTATTGGAGCTTTAAGTAAAATATTAGTCTTCGCTGTGGGAACAAAGAACGTTTCCGTTTGTCTAGTTTTGTACTGAGGTACAAGAAACCCAACTGCCGCAAGTATGTTCGGGGCATCAATTTTATTAGTAATTATTTTAGCCAGAAATTTAGCGCTGGCTATCTCCCGACGAGTAGTTATACTTTGCATATTACGTTGTTCCAATAGGCTGTCATAATCTGTTCCGCGTGGTGGATACGTACCAGTGATTTTAAAGGTTAAGTATTTTAGGAACCTGTTTTGTGTCCTCTCAATTGCAAGTTGTTGGTAAAGGTATATTGGGTACCAAACAACAGAAGCATATTCCAATCTAGGGACCACCAGGCTAAAAAACAAGGTTTTAAGGGTTTGAGGATTCAAAAATCCTCGACATGTTCTTATAAGAAAACCTAGCGATCGAGAGGCAGAACTGCAAATAGTAATTTTTGGTATTATCCTGTTATTTGGTACATCCTGTATATTTTAACATTTTTGGAAAGGCAATAGAAAGACGAATTCAACATTGCTCACACAAAAGAAAAACTGCAAAAAAGAAAAACTGCAAATTGTCCCCTAAGATTCTATGTTAATGTAAAAATCTCATTACTAGGCAACTGTTTTCCGTTCTCAATATTTTTTTGCTTGTTCCTGTTTTGTTGATCGTTTGCTTTACTGAATATTCTTCCAATTAATTTATTATTACAGTAAGTTCGTTTAAATTTGTTACAGTTTTTGGTAGATGATATGCTATGGTGTCACAGGAGACATTCATAATAACAAAAATAGATTACTACCAACTTTATTGCTCCATATCGTAATATTTCTTAAGCTAAAGTGCAATAAATGTAGTATGGTTGAATTCGTCTTTCTATTGCCTTTCCAAAAATGTAAAAATATACAGGATATTCTATTTAAAATGAAAAAGTTGACGTCACTTCCGGTGAAACCAGAAATGAAGTTGAACTATCGATAATACCAGAAGTTAGCCTAGAAAAAATAAAAATCGACCTATTTTTTCCGAAAATGCTAGCCTCAGTTGTTCAAAAGTTAGCAAGGTGGGGGGGGGGGATACTTTAGGTCTTCACTGTATAAAAATAACCAATATGAATATATTTACACTTGATTAAAGAAATCAATGTTATCGGTACCAGCGCCATCTATCATCACATCCAGCTAATATTATACTTACATTGCCAGTCACACATTTGACGCGATTAAGTTTTTAAACAGTTACCAACTTTAAAACTATTTATCATTAACTCAACTCATTACAATTTAAAAATATATAATTAACTTGTTTTAAACTATCCTAAAAGCTAGACTTTTATCGTGTTTACCGATAATACCTGAATATTTTATTAAAGAACACCTACCTATAAGTATATGAGCATAAAATATTCATACAGGATGATATAATGGGAATAGAATTACGCCATTTGCAATTATAAGCAGCACCTAGTGTCGTAAATTTTTTCGATTCTGCATAATTCATATATCGCTGGAAGATCTTACATAGTAGGTACCTATTCGTGTTCTATGCGAATTTTCATAACACATACAATTTACATGGTATTAACCGCTTGTATTTTGTCTTAACTGTAAAATTACAAGAGGATATAGCTACTAGAAAACCATCTAAGCATGATATATGCGCGGTAATAAAAAATCTAACAAAATGTTTTTGTTTAATTCCGATTATAATCGTTGGATTTCTTATGTAGTACCAGCAATAAAATTTATTGCTTTAATTTTAAGCTTAGCTATATTGCTTGTGACTAATGTCTTATACCTAAAAAAAGTATCGTCTGATCTTCGAAAAATATCTTTAAAATTCATTGGTGGCTATTAATGGCAGTTGCGCTTTTGCTTTATTGAACTTATCAAAGGAAATTTTTATATATCCAGTCTACTTTGGCATGGAAAAGCTGGTGAATGTTGGAATTTTTTGGTTACATAATTCTTGTACTGTGCCTACCTAAAGTTCCGAACCAACAAAATATTTTTTGAATGAAATATAGGATTCCAATGTATAAGAATACAATAGGATCACAAAGTCTATTATTTAACAACAAAAATTTATAAATGGAATGTGGGGTCGAGAGGATTCGTTCAAAAGGATTTTCCGAAGCGAAAACAACACGGAGTCGCCGAGGTCTCTACAATTTTTTTTCGCAGAGTCATGATCATTTGAACATTTCTATGAGATTTTGCGGCATGGCGAATAATAATTTGAAATACGAACCATAGTTGGCTATAACGGCATTATAAAATTGTGCGGTTTCTATTTACAAAACTTAATTTTCGGAACTTTTTTGATCGGCATATGTAATCAAAAAACAAATATAAGTTTTATTATGAGGTAATAGCCAACTATTGTTTTAGCTACAACAGACCCTAACGTTGGGTTATAACTCGCAAAATATCAATGAAAACATTGATGGTAGATCATTATCCAGCACATGAACATTTGAATATTTTTCACTGAATATTTTCTCTAACGTAAAAAATAAAAGAAAAAATATTGAAGAAATGAAACATTTTCAGTTTTTTTGTAAATATCTAAGTCTTACTCCTTATAAACCACAAATGCGCATATATGCCATTCTTACGTTTATATGCCTCAAATGCGCATATATGCCACCTTGGCACATATATGCCACAAATGCGTAGATATACCACAAATGCGCATGTGTGCCATAAATGCGCATATATGCCACTTTTGTACTGCGGCATATATGCTGTCAATATATGTTACATGTATGTACAGTACCGTTCATGGAAGTTCGGGCAAGCTGACAAATTATATTAGCTGTTTAGAAAAAATTTTAACATTATATAATATACATTTCTGTGAGGAATTATTAAAACTAACCTTTTCTGGAAGCCTTTTACCAATTTCCAGGTAATATTTGTCTATTATAAGACAGTTATCATAAAATATATCATTATGTTGGAAATCCCCAATAATTACAGTGACAATAAAGCTTTATAATAATCCCTAGGAGGGTTAGCTGATTCACTCGTGTTACCTGGAAATATTCGTATACCCTTTATAAAGCATTAAACACAGTAGTTCTGAAGAGATTGTTATTGTGAAAGTATCTGTGGTTGTGCAAGTGAAAAATAAAATAATTTCGGTTTGACTGCTTAAAATGCCCCGTGGAAAGCCTCTAGCTGTTTCAAAACGATCTGCTATTATTACCTTGCAACAGGAAGGGTACGCGGAAAGACGGATTGCGGATAAATTAAAAATAAAAAAATCTACAGTACATGATACTATAGTTCGATTTAAGACAACCGGTGACGTGCAAGATCGTAATCGGCCAGGACCGTCAAGAAAAACGACTCCTGCGGAAGATTTACGAATAAAAAGAATTAGTAAGCGCAATAGAAGACTAACAGCATCAGAAATTGCTGCAGAATTCAATAATGAGCGAGATTCCAAAGTTTCTGTGAGTACTGTGAAACGTCGGCTGAAAGAGGCTAGGTTGCATGGGCGAGTGGCTTGTCGAAAACCGTCACTCCGAAGAGGAAATAGGCTGAAACGACTGAAATGGGCACAAGCTCATAGAGATTGGACAGTGGACGATTTTAAAAACGTTTTGTGGACTGACGAATCCAAGTTTGAGGTTTTTGGAAATAGACGGAGAGTTTTCGTACGCAGATCAAGAGGAGAAATAATGTTACGGGAGTGTATAGTTCCTACGGTGAAGCATGGAGGCGCATCTGTAATGGTTTGGGGTTGTTTTTCCTTAATCGGAACAGGGGACTTGCTCAAAATTGAGGGCATAATGAAAAAAGAAGAATATCGGAAAATCCTGGAGGAAAATGCCATACCGACAGGGGTCCGATTAATTGGTCGTGGATTCGAATTTATGCAGGATAATGACCCCAAACATAAATCTAAATTGTGCACAGATTACCTGCAGCAAGAAGAAAATGAAAGAACCCTAAAAATTATGGAATGGCCGCCACAGTCCCCCAATCTGAACCCGATAGAGTTATTATGGGAAGAATTAGACCGATGTGTTAGGAAAAAGTGTCCAAAATCGAATGAACATTTGTGGACCATTCTCAAGCTTGCCCAATGAAACATTAACAAAATTAGTGAATCGGATGTCGAGAATAGTGGCAAAAGGTGGATTTTTCGATGAAAATCGGATTTAAATTATTTGTATTACATTAACTTTTTCTTTTTAATAAATTTGTGTTTGAAAATATGTAAAATCATGTAAGTAAGTATTAAATACATTGCCATTTAATATTTCTCTTATTTTCTTTGACTTCCGTACATTTTTTTGCTTGCCCGAACTTCCATAAACGGTAGTGTATATCTTTAATAAAGTAAATTTTATTTATTATTTTATTACAATTAACAACTCTGCAAGGATTCAGACAGAAGTTCGTTTTGTTAGCTCAAACGGAACTAACTGTAACGGAAAGCTAGTGAAAAAAGCCCATACTTACACCGCATCGTACCGTTAGCCCAAGAAATGAGAGATTTCTCGATTATCGGAAAATAAGTTAAGTGGCACATAGCGCGGCACCACACAACAACTTATACGGCCGACCGAACTCCTATCTGCGGCCGACAATGGGACGACGGCAACGCCTGTACGGCCGCAAAACCGCGAATCAGATGTTTTCGGTACATTCCACCTATTACCGACGTCTAACCTCGAAGCGTTCGAACTTTAATTGCTTTTCGGTTTTTGATCGGAACGTCTGCTCCGACGCTCGTGACGATGAACATAGGTATAGTTATAGGTAGGTAGGCGCACGATTTCGATCGTGATTTATCTCTTTTTTCGTTTGTTTTTTTACCGTCGCTGTAGGTCAAGCGTGTGTTGGAGTTACCGTTTGGTCGAAATGTAATCATATATACTCAAGAAAAGAAAAACAGCAGTGTCATGTATATTTACAGAAAGCTCGTGAAGTTATAGGTCGATTACATCATGGAAATAACCAAACAGGAAAACCCTAGCAGCTTTCTAGCTCGATTTGCCTAACATAACCAAAATTCATCTAAATTGTAATATTATTGCGAGTATAAAGTCAGATTTTAATAGTTACTGCAACAAATGATAGATAATTGAACGTCCAGAGAAAGGTATTGAAGAATTTGTTCTTTGTTCCATAATGCGTTGCTAAAAGTGAACTAACTTGGTACTAGCAGTCTTAGAAATATCTCTCTAAACAATAGGCTATACGACGGTTATAAACAACTGCGAAACGTTGAGACATCAAGCAGGCATAGATCTTCTACCAGATATTAGAGATAAAAGGATTATGCAGAATGAATTCAAACAGAAGCAAATAGTAAGAGAAAATTAATAAGAGGCCATAATGCGACTGATCGAAAGTTAACCGTAAGCCGAAACAATGATAACTCGTCCATTTTTGAAACTGAAACCAGCCTTAGTAAAAACGATAAATTCACACAAAATAACATAAACCCCTGGTACAGCAGATACCAGAATGCAGTCTCGAACCTGATGCGATTCCTAGGGTGGTAATTTTAGGCTACTTTTAATTCTTACAGATAGTTATGGACGACATTTTTATGAATTGTTTTTATTTGCAATTAGAGCATAAATACTAAAGCAGAGGTGACAACAAAACCAAATGAGAAACAATCTAAAATTCTGTGGTTCTAATTAAACTATACCAATTACCAATTAAAATTTTCAACCCCCAGTTGATTGAATATAAAGCTTCCTGAATAAAAGAGAGGGAATGGTGGTTCTACAGCCTTCTATTTTACATAATTTTACCTAAATTGGCTAAGCTTCCCTTAACAATGATGCTACCGAGAACAGGCCTTCTTGCCCAAAATACACACACAAATTTGTACAAAGCCAACCTATTACGAATAATGAAACATGGTCAGAGAAGATTCGCTGAATTCTTCCTTTTTGTTCTAAAAAGTTAAAATACGCTCCCAAAAAGCTCTATCTGAATCAAAAATTCGAGGGTAATCAGAAAAGTGTCAAGCCTCAACATGAAGATGGCGTTACCTACTCGTCAGAAATGTTCTAATGTAACTGTGCATGCGTTTGAAGATACTCTAGAAAATTTCAGCCATGTTGGACGCTCAGTTTTTGTTTAACAGTCGTTTGTGTCAATCATCAATGTTAGTATTTCTATAAAAATGGAAAAAATCGAGCATCAAGCCGGCATTAAATTCTTGCATTTGAAAGGCAATACGCCTACACAAATTAAAACCAAGATGGATGCTGTTTGCGTGGACTCTGCACCATCATTTGCGTTCAGGACTGCCAAAAACCGCAACTACTACCGATAACATGGTGCTAGACGACAGTCAAATTAGGGTTAGAGAGCTAGCAAAGGCATCTCGAAAGAGCGTATTTGTCATATGTTGACTGGAAACAGTGGACTGCGAAAGGTGAATCTGCTCCGAAAAAGGCGAAAACTACCCCATCGATCGGCCGGGAAAGTGATAGTGGTAGTGTTTTTTGGTAGTCATGGAGTTGCGTTGATCGACTATCTCGGAAAAGGAAAAACAATAACTGGGACATATTACACATTATTACTTGACAAGCTGAAGGCAAAAATTGAGGGAAAACGACCGCGTTTAAAGAAAACGAAGGTTTTGTTCCACCAAAACAAAGGACCACACTTCAATGGCTGCCATGGTAAAAATTCACAAATTGGGGTTCGAATTGATAAACCAGGCACCCTATTTCTGCTTCCTATTCTCAAAGTTTTGGTCGGAAGAATGACGAAGCCGAGACTTATAAAGAGATTGTATTGAGAAATAAAACTGAATTTGACAATAGAAATACTTGTTTCTTTGTTAGGCTGGAAACTTTTCAAACTTGGCATTTATTTCTATAGCCCCCGAATTTCATATCAAAAGAGTAGAAAGTGCCTTCTGAAATGAACTCTAGAAGAAAATCGGGAAGAAAGTAACAACAACAACATTTGCATCAAAACCAAATTATCTAACTTTGAGCATTACAATGCGTGTATTTTAAGCTAAAAAAAAAGAACAGCATGGTGGAGTAAAGAATTACAAAGGGAACTAAGAATGAAGAAAGAAGCATGGAAGAAGTTCAACAAATCCAGCACAACAGAAGATAGGCACGAATATGTAAAACTGAGAGATAGCGTAAAAGCTTGTGTCAGGGGGGCAAAGAAACGAAGCTAGGAACAATTTGGAGAGGAATTGAATAACTCACACGATTCAAACAACAGAAAATTCTGGAATAGAGTAAGAGGACGGAGAGGAAGGAAAAGAAAAAAAGATAAAAGGAGTGAGGGAGAAACCAGCTAAAGGTGACAACAGAAGAAATGCTGGACATATGGCAGGAATACTTCACTAAAAAATTCAAAGTAGCGGAGGAAACAAACGAAGAGGTGCAAGTAGAGGAAATAACAAGAGAGGAACTAGAGGACGGAATAAGAAGGTTTAAAACAGGAAAGGCATGTGAGGCGGACAAGATCGACCCGGAAATGATCAGATGGTTAGGTGAGGAGGGGAAGGATTGGTTGATGGAAATTTTTAAAAAAGCATGGAAAGGTACCATGACCCCTAAGGACTGGGAAATAAATCTGATAGTTCCCATACACAAGAAAGGAGAAGAAACGGATTGAGTAAACTGCAGAGCAATATGTCTTGCCGCAACAGTCCTTAAACTCTACACACGAATAATAGAAGGAAAACTTAGAGAATATGTAGGAAACATCTTGACGGAAGAACAAGCAGCATACAGAAAAGGAAGGCGAACTTCGGAGACAATTAATTGAAAAGGAAAACATAACGGGAGAAGAGCTATTTGCTTCATTTCTAGATTTAAAGACAGCATACAACACAGTACAGAGAACAAAGGTTTGGAGGGTAATGCGGGAAATGGAAATACCAAATAAGATTATAAGCTCCGACGCTCTGATAGAGCATAAGGATGTAAGAGAAGAAGAAGTATTTTAAGCTAATAACAGGTAGACACAATTTTATTGATTTAACAATTTTAAAACCTTTTCTTTCTTAAAAATCGTTTCTTCAAAAAGAATCAATCAAACAATTTTCCATTTTGGAATTGAGTTATTTAACAAAATTAATCCAGAAAGTACTACTAGAATATTGAGGAATAGTTTAATATTAAAAAGATAAATTCCAAATAGGGATAATGAAAGTCATACTGCATTTATCACGAATATAATAAGCACACCAATTGAAACATTTTGCATATTATTTAACGATGTGTGTAGCGAAACTTGATTGTAGATTAGATTTAAGTTTTCTCCAAGCACTTGCACCCCAAATAATATGATTTATTATCCCTCTTCTTCAACTATGTGTTCTACAATATAAATAAATGTATTTTAGTCTAAGTGTTGAAAAAAACTCTCACTACTATCTAAGTAACACGAATACCAGTTTTAAAAAACCATCACACATAAAACCTATTATATGTTTTGCGTTTCTCTCTTTCACATCTATTATTATCGCATAATAGTAAAGTACCATCGATTATAGGATCGTTAACACATTAACGTTATTGTAAATTGGAAATCAATTACAATAATAGAACATATAGAAGCCACCTATACTTAGATATTATTATTGGAATAGCACGGATCATTAAACAAAACTCCAGGAAAAAAATCATATTGAGCATTAGAGATATTATAGTTGAACTAGTCGCCGCTAGATAGCGATCGTATCGTTAAGTACCCTCTTACGATTCGAACGCTATCGTATTTCAGGATCAATTGATTTCTGCTGCTAGTATGATGGAGAGCTTGAATGGGAAAAGGAGGGGAGGTCTATTTTAATTTATGTTTTATCAATATCCGCAAAAGGTGTTACACAACAGACGTTGAGGTATGGGTAAAACATGGAAAATTGATTTAGATGAATTTAAGCATGCAAGAGATCAGTATTGGGCAAAATTTAATCGAATAACCAATCATGATTAGGAATTAAAACTTTACTTTTAGTAAAGTTATGCAATTAATGGCTGAAACAGGTATAATTGCTAATCCTGCAAGACAACTATGATTATTAATGTAACAATTAAAACTGGTCCAATGAATGAGTTTATCATATTAATAAATGGGTGTTTATTCTATCGATGACACATACTTTCGTACATACAGAATTTCAATAAGCGGATTTATTGATATAATAATAATACTCCTAATATGTATTTATTTCCAACAGGTACATATTTACCCAGTTACAGGAAATACAACAAAAAGAAAAATACATGACAATTAAATATAAAGTGAGAAAAAACAAAGGAAATACAAAGTACATCTAACTAAAGATATGAATTACAAGTTACTGGAAATATGCGCAAAATATATTATATAAATGTTTACTACATCTAACTACAGATATGAATTACAATTTACTGCAAATATAAACAAAATATTTTGTATATATTGAAATATCTTTCTCGGGAGTTTTACTCAAATTTTGTTAAATTTTCTAATTTAACTCTGATAAATGATTTTTGTAGGTTCGGGGGTATCCCTAGATACCCTTGCGGCAATTTTGAATGAATTTCCAACTCAGTAAAATCAAATTAACGAATTTTAAGATTTTGAAATTAACTAACCTTGAAACTTTCGAACGACGACAATGTATATAAACCCTCTGTTTATATACCCACCACAGGAACTGCCTGCTCTGGATATTCAACCCTTTTTTTACTTCTAATAAAGACTTTGAATACACAACGAACACTTATCTTTGGATTGGATTCAAGACAAACTTTGAACCAAGGCCGAATAAAGATTGATGAAAATTTAGGGCGTCGTTCCTCTTTCTTTTATTTTAAATCGCGAAAGACCGGCGATTGTTTTATTTCACAGCCAATTTTGATAATTTACCCAAATAGAAACTAACTTTTCAATGACTTTCAATCAAATGATATTAGCATACGAGAACGAATGCAGTGACTTAACCAAGAGGTTGTATGTTGATGATTCTGTGGTCCGAACTGTCACCAACAAAAATCCACTGCTAATTTATAGAAACCTTTCAGATAAAGATTTAATTGAGGAAATATTATCTGTTGTGGTTTGCAATTTATGTTGTTGCTTATTCCAGACGATTTTTACATTAATTTGGAAGAAATAAGTGAATAGAAAAATTAGTAAACGAGTAGATTTGTCCATGATACCACACACTCGTCATTATCTGGACTTATAATTAAGTTCTACCGTCCTCGCCCCAAAGGACGGTTGGCTGAGGGGGGATGGTAACGAAGAAATTTCCAATTATCCCCGCAAGAGGCCAGCCTGATATTTGGTCAGTACCGAAGTGACAACCGAGAGAAGTTGTTGTTGTCGTAGATACAACATTGAACATAACATAACAATATAAACTATGGAATTTAATATTTCATTCGCGGGCGGTAAAGAGAGGAGAGTTATGTGGATGAGACCATACGAAGCAAAACAGCATCGGTAACAAACATAAATGGGTCAGCGTTGATATTGCAAAGATCCGAGATCTTCTTGGAGTAGTTACACGTTAAGGAAACTGGAGATCTAACTAAAACATTTGTCCGAGCAGGACTGCAATAAAAAACTTCAGATGACCTAACGTTAACTCTCGGAACAGTTTACCTTTTAAAATATGTGGATGTATATAATGTAGGAAAAAAAATGCAAAAAACTTTCCGATGTCTAGACTAACAGAAATAAACAATAAACAATAAAATAATATACCATATATCTGCTGCTAATGCGCAAAATATTCTAGGAAATATGTGTAAGCGACATTTATCGTCGCTAATGATCCACAGTGCAATATAGTAGCTGCAATTGACTCTACCTCTTACTTAAAAAATTACCACGACCACCTTTGGAACAACATTCTTCTCCTTTTCAGAAAAAATTCGATGACAATTTTCTCTATGGCAGACAGAATACTTACTAAACGGTATGGATTATCGCCCACTCTACTAGTTTAACTAATTTTTGATAGGTTCTTTATTGTATAATGCTTAAGAAAGTGTTGAAACTTTTCTCTTGATAGAGTGAAAATATTTTCTTTTGTTTTGAGATACAATTTAATAGAAAAAAAAATATAGTAGCAATAAATTTGATAATGACTGGTAACACTTTGCTTACATTGTAACAGCAAATCGTAATTTTTACTTATGCACTTTAGTGTTGCAATACTATCCAATTGGAGAACTTTATTTGTTTTGTTTATTTAATGTTTACAAATAATTGAATTTTATCTTTCGCATCGTCAAGAAATTATACTGAATAATGTGTTGTGTAAATGCATTTTACAATGATGAAAATATAAATAGGGAAAGCGATGATGGCTAGTCATAATGAATGGCAGCTAATTAATTTGACATTAGAACAAATCAAGTATATTACAAAATCACAAAAATAAAAATACCACCAAAATATTACTGATGTATAAAGCGTGATAAACGGTTGCACCCGCAGAGACGCCTGTACGGGGCGGTGTATGTACGTATGTGGATCCAGAGTTCAGTAATGCGGTAGATATTGAGGAGTTGGGTCGTTCGGTTATTTATGGGATTCTCATTGTGTGTTTTCGAAAATATGGGACGTAAGCCTGGTGTACCTCTTGCATCGCATGTGAAAAAATATATTTGGCGTTTCCCTGGTTTGGAATTTACAGGTTCGCACATTCGTTGCAAATTTTGCGATATAGAGTTGCTAGGTCGCACGACATTTGAATGTAGAAGTCATATTAAAAGTAAACGTCATGTATTGAATTTAAGAAACAATATTCCGTATTGGCAATTTTTTTATGACTTTATTTTCATGTTGAGCACGTGCAACATCCCACAACACCTAGTAGATAATGAACACTTTCGTCTTTTTTGGGATAAATATGTTCCATCATGGAAGCTACCAACAAAAAGACAATTGCGGTACAATTTACCACATGTGCAAAGTACAGTAAAAGACTGTATAAAAGACGAGTTAAGAAATCAAAAAATCTAGCTCACTGTGGACGAAACTACTGATGCTTAGAAACACAGGGTGATTCGTATTGTGGCGCGTCCTTTAAAACGTAATGGTCCAGCAGCTTCCATGTTGTTAACCAGTAAAAGGATTGAAAGAACTGATGCCAAAACCCTAGTAAACATAATAAAAAACATGTTAGTTTCTGACGAAGCCGCAACAATGCTGAACTGCTGACTCTTCTTCACATAACATGCCTCATACACGTATGTCATCTCGTAGCAGAAATAATTCGAAGCAAGTATCCTAAGGTGAATGATTTAATATCATCTACCAAAAAAGTGTTTGTGAAATCTCCCAAACATATCCGCGTATTCAAGCAATTGTATCCGCAAATTCCGCTACCACCTCGTCCTGTATTGACGTGATGGGGAACATGGATCGAGGCAGTATATTACTATCGCAAATATTATTTCCAAGTGAAAGATGTCATTTTCAAACTTAATTCTTCTAATTCTCAAGTAGTTCGCGAGAGTCAGCAACTCTTTTCCGATTCGGACGTTCAAAAAGAAATAGATGACATTTCCATAAACTATTATGTAGTGACACAAACTATTTCGCAGGTTAGAAAATACTCACTTATCTATACAAGACTCGTTAAATAACATCAACAATTTAGCAGCCGCTCTAGAAAGTTTGAGGGATCCTATAGGATTAGATGTCGCGCAGTTTTAAATAAAAATCCCGATTTGGAAAAGGTGAAAAGACTGTGCAGAAGAGATACACGAGTATTTGAATTTCGCAAATCTTACTTCATTAGATGCTGAACGATTATTTGCAAAGTATACGAGAACGTTCTCAGATCGTCGTCGAGGCCTAACCGAATCAACAATGGAAGCATTGCTTATTTTGCAGCACTACGCGGCGTACCATGGCAGTCGCTAATTACCGCAGTGGTCATCGATGCGTTAATAAAAGGTAACAATCTGTTATTTTTTTATTAATATTGTGTTTACTTTTGCGCGGTACGCACCGGACGGTGCCACTAGTTTCTCGAACATTATAAATAGTACACGCACACCGATCAACCGATAATAACCGAATGTCCACTCGATTCCTTGTATGTACATAGTAAATACAGCTCCTTTCACGGCGCCTCTGCGGGTACAACCGCTTGTCAGGCTTTACTGATGTATTCACCTTTTTTGTTGCCAACTTTTATAAATGATCATGCTATAGAGGAAATAATCTTTTTAATTCTTTTACAGCGTTCGATAAACCTTCCAAGTCTCCTACTCTTTAAAGAAACGTGTATTTCTGTGATCTTCGGTGGCATTTTTTCCCAATTAAAAAAAATTTTTAGGTTTACACACTCTGGGTTGACAATATTGTCTGTACATTAGAATACTACACTAGAAGAGTAATTTTTTAGATTTTAATTAACAAATGAGGGTTAAAATTCTTATGCATAATATATTACTGAAGTTCTATAATTTGCAAGTTTGATTTCAATATCTGTCAGTCATCTGAATAGCGAATTGAAAATATTGATTTAATATTAACTAATAGTTGACAGTAATAGTAAAGCTACCATGTTACTAATACAATAAGTTATATTTATCTCTCAGTATTATTGAGATTGATGAAGTGACGAAATGGCACTGATAGGCAATGTTTATCAAATACAAAATTCAATAATATAACTAGTAGGGATTTCCGCGGTGCCAATCTCTGTCAATTGAGCTTATACAAAACACAGTTTTTGACGATTTAAAGACACCTATTTACGTATAACCAGTCATATACGCAATCTTCAAACTTGTCCGTTTTAATTTTCCTATTATTGTTCTTTCTCCTTACCAGCTCATATTCATAATTACCAGTTGACCAGCATATATTCCTTTGGCTGTTTCATTACCGCGGCAGCATTAATTTAAATTATAAGACGTCTTTTTTGCATACCTGCCTCTTTCTTCCTTCTCCCTTCCTTTACAACCTTACATATCCCAACTTCTCTCACATCCAGAAGTTGAATCTATAATTTGCATAAATTAAAAGCGCCGCGCGTATTTTATCTTTCAGTGATAACGCCAGATGGCGTTCGTGTGCATTAGAGTTGATATGCCAGCTATCGGCCTTATCAACCTTACGGATGCGGTTATAACGTATTCCGTGATGCGTTTGTTTTGTAAGACGTTTTATGGATGTTGTATGTATATGCGTATTATGCATAAGTAGTTTTTTTTGGTTTCTTTATCCGAATTTTAATACCATCCATCATCAAGATTAACAACGAATATACGCAGATCACTCGAAAAGTTCACAAAATAATGTCTGCTGATTTTACTTATTTGTATTAAATTAACTCACTTATTACAGCCTTCAGGTGTCATTGAATAACTGAAATAATCTTACATTCTGGGTTTATTGTATTGGAGCTTCTTGTTGGAGTTTTGTTGCGAATGCTAACCAAACAAAGTAGATTTAGAATCTGATACGTAAGCTTCCGCGGTCGTCAATAACACTTGGTCTCCGGGTTGAAACCGCGTCGTTGTCGTAGCTTTTGCCGACGTTTAGTCCACACTCTTATGGGACATCTTCAGGAGTGTCACTGCACACTGAGTGACTGACAGTCGATGCGATTGTGCGCATCTACTCTCAGAGGATTTTCTCTCCTTCAAGAATGCTGATTTTTTTTGTTGCACATACCTGAACTAAAAAAATTAGATCCATCAGACCATAGAATGTATGTAAAATTATCTAGAAGTTCATTACAAACATTTATCACCCAATTACAGAAAATTAATCTTCTTTCTGCATCGCCGGGAAGTAAAGTCTAAAGTCTGTGGTTATGCAACTAGTGTTTCTTTAAAATAGCGTGAGGTGTGCCTTTTTTCAAATCTAATTCTCCGGTACAACTTTGTATGGATTTTTGTGGATAAGTCTAAAAAAAGCTAACCCGTTTACTTCCATTTCTTCATCTATCACAAAATCATAAACATATTTTCGTTACACGTGGAAAGAATGCCTAATAACAATAACCAAAAAATAAATGCTAATATAGCTCATGGTGTTGGTGGAATCATTCCCGGAAAAAACAATGTAGCAGAGAAAATAGCGCTAACACATGGACATGTTTCTGCCTACTCGGCGTCATCAGCATGGTTCTGAGCACAATCTTCTCGATAGATGGTGGACATCTACACTCCGGTTTGTCTTGCTACCCTCTCGGACGGCGTGACTCTGTTTCTTGGCGATAGGTGTCGCCGAAAGACATATTCAGTGCTGTTTTGGAGATTAGCAATATAAACTGAGAGGCAAACGCAATGATTAGCAGCAGAAAATTGTGCTCAGAACCCTGCTAATGACGCTGAGTAGGCAGAAACATGTCCATGTGTTAGCGCTGTTTTCTCTGCTACATTGTTTTTGCCGGGAATGATTCCACCAATACCATGAGCTATATTAGCATTTATTTTTTGGTTATATTTTCGTTACTTCGACATTTTCTATACAATCTTAAAAAATACCTCTACACCTACATACTTTAGTAGGTAATTGAGGAAAGGATAATAATAATCTTCAAAAATAGAACTAATTTAATGCTTGACGATTCGGATACGTGTTTTGATAATAACGAAGCACATTTCTTGCAGTTTCTCTACAAATCAGACGAGCCTCTAGCATATCACACTTTTCTGAATAAGGAAAAAGAAATGATTATTTCAAATTATTACACTTTGTAACTTTGTAGCAACAAGTTTAAAATCACAGATATCTAATTATTTTATGCTACCAAAGAAACAGCAATTGTTTTACACTATTCGAGTACTAGTGGTATAACTTTGAATACTATTGTTAATAAATACTAGAGAAATTTAATCCCTTAGGTTTAATTTTCTTATTCGTTTATCTTTAAGGATAGTTATATGTTTGACATCTTATGTTCTTTTCAAATACGTAAAAACATACAGCCTGTTCAATTTAAAAAAATATTATTTTATTGGATATTTCCAAGGCGTAACATTCAATTGTTTTTTTATTACTTTACCATCATATTCAGGAGAAACAATACTACGACTTTGCTAATTTAATCAAACTCGTAGCTCCAGAAATAAGGAAGATAGTAATAGCGCATACATAACCCTGGACACAGTGTATATGAGGAACGTTCAGTAATTAACGAGACAAACTGCATTAGCGGGAAACTACTGAATATTATTAGATGAAACCTTCTGTGGGTCAAGTTGGCAACCTTGGAGAAAAATTAAGTCAGCTGTTTGGAAGAAATAAAAGCAAACATAACCTCTTTTGTTAATTTCAGAATGTCGGCTCTTCTCGAAACGTGTACGGTTGTTTAGCGATAAGATTTTTGTTATCCGAAGGTGTGAAGCCGGTCAAAATTTACTCGAGAATGTTGAAACAGTTTGGTGAAAAGTGTTTAAACCGCGGAAACGTGTATAGGTGGATTGAACAACTGTCACCGATATTCATTACTCCGGACGACCGGTTGAAGTGTCGACAGACCCGCTACAAAATCGCATTAACGACTTTATTCTCGATGACAGGCGTATAAAAATCGTGACAATAGCTGATTTGTGTAATGTTAGTGTTGGAACTGTGTATTCAATCATTCATGACAAACTGAATTATCGCGAAACGTATTCGAGACGGGTTCCAAAACCGTTAACTAAAGTCCATAAAGACACCTATGTTCGCGTTGGGTTGGGAGATGTTGCCACATCCTCCTTACAATCCCGATCTCACACCGTCCGATTTTCATCTGTTCGGTCCGCTCAAAGAATTTTTACGCGGCACCAAGTTCGAAGAGAACGAAGCGGTCAAACAAGCTGTACACAAATGGCTCAGACACCAAAGTCAAGAATTCTTCAGCACTGGAATTAGAAAGCTCACAAAGCGATGGGAGAAGTGCCTAATTGTTGGTGGAGACTACATTGGAAAGTAGTGTCAATTTCATTGTCATTGAATAAATTCTTTTCTTCCACAGCCATGTCTCGTTAATTACTGAACGTCCCTCGTATAAATTTCTTTTTAAGTAAGAGAAATTCCTTAATTATTACTGTAATTTAGGTGTCGTTAAATGCGTGGCCCAAAACAACTTTATATCACCATAGATAGGCCATAGATAAAAGCCCGGAAATTCTAATTTTATTATCTTTATCTTGGGATGAAATTACATATTTGTAAATAAGGCATTAGGCAACTAATTTAATAATAATTAAGTCGCTCTATATTTTCCTCTCACAAATTCCTCTCTAAGTATAAATACCACGTCGGAATCGGAAACTCCAACCATTACTTTGGAGAATGAAATATGACGAGGTTATAAATTTTTTTACGACTATGATGGACTGCTCAATCTAGTCCGCGTGGTGTCATAAAAATCAATGAGTTTGTTGGATCATTTCCATTTAGTCGAGATTATTCATCTCCACGAAATTTGTGATAAATTCCTGTATTCTACATCGCGCTAATGGATCTGCAGAAGCTCCAATCAATGGTTACTTGATGTAAATTATTTTCAATTATGTGGTTTTTATTGTTGAATTAAATTAGCGCTTCTGGAATTTTTCATTATAAACATTTTTATGAATGGAATATTTCCGTATATCACTTCTTTCTATTCGATAAATTAAAATATTCGAGAAGCGTGCTTGCTAATAATGGAAAAATATCAGTAAGAATAATAAATTTATCCTATGTTATCGATATAACAGGATTTGGTAGAAGGAAGGAATAGTAGAAAGCTAAAATTACTAAATCGGCTAACTGTATTGTACTGCCATTTATTATAGTGAAATCTCCCATAATGGACATCTCCCTTGAGAAAACAATTCCGTTATGCGGACAAATACTCATTTACATAGCATTTGCTCTGTAGTTTATATGTATTTTGATTTTTCTTCTACGGACACTCTGTTGAACGGACATTGACATCGAAGACATGATTTTGAACGGCGGATCCCCGGCGGTAAATCCCCTTCTTAACAGTATGATCCAATATTTACTGTTTATTAAACAGTCGTGTTTTAGTTTGACTACTGTACTTATGGTGTTTGCGTTATATAAGTGTCTTATATGTTAAATATTCAATTACAATTACATAAATAGGTAGGTAAGTTGATCAGTTTAAAAAGGTAAGTTTAGTTGCATATATATACATATATGCGTTACTGCAATTTTTAGTTATAATTGCACCAAAAAGAAAAATTTTGCCACTAAAAAAAAGATAGAACTTATTAAGAAGCCAAAAAAAGTGTAAGAGAAATTGCGAAACATTTTGGCATAGGTAAATCCCAAGTGTCAGATATTCTGCGAAATAAGGGAAACTTGTTGAGAGATTTTAATTCCAATTCTGTTTCAAACTGGATTAAAAAAACGTTTTGTGTCATCAAATGGTAGCCTTGTCGATGACATCACATTCAGGTAGCTTTCTCCAGCACGCAATAAAAATGTGCCTATTTCTGGAACAATGATCAGAGAAAAACTAAAATAGCCGCAAAATGGGCAGCTTTAAAACGTCGTGCGGCTGGCTAGCAAAATTTAGAAAGCATCATGGAATTTCATACAGAAGCATATCTGGAGAGGCTGCCGATGTAAACCCAGCAGACGTGAAAAATGTCCTGGATAAGTGGCCTTCGATTATGCAGAATTACAATGCTGACTGCATCTATAATGCAGATGAGACCGGCTTATTTTTCAGAGCACTGTCCGAAAAATCTATGAGTCTTAAAGGTGAAAGATGTACTGGAGGAAAATTATCTAAAGACCGTATCACTATCCTGCTTTGTGTCAATATGGAGGGCGAAAAGGAAAAGCCCTTGGTGATAGGGAAAATAAGCATTCCGTAATTTAAAATTGGATCAACTGCCAGTAGATTCATTCACTTGCTCCTAATTTTAATCATTAACTTTAGGTTTTTTTTTCCATTATTGTAATTTTTCTTTTATTGGATATCTTTGTTTGGGATTGGATCATTGTAGCTGGCCTGATGATGTGTTTTTTTAACACGAAACCGGTCGCCAAATTTCTGAATAGAACTTTGTGAGATCTGGACCATCAAACACTCTTCAAAAACACTTCTTGAACCCAACATAAAAGAAGTGTGAAGAAACATTCCACTGGCGCATTTCGCAAAATTGGTGGATACAATGGCAGTCACTGAAGCCCGACCAGATCATGACATATACGATATTCATTTACATATAGAATTTTATAATGCAGTCAATTCAAGGTGCTCCGTTTTGAAGCCCACAATTGTAAAATTTGTTTTGTAAATCATTTCTATACACTTATTCAATAAAGTGAACATGGTTTGAAAGTTACTGCGTCTTTCCCAACACGTTAAATGCATCAAAAATTAATTTTAAAGCTTTCTATTTCAGACGTTTCTTATTGAATATTAATAATAATAACAATAATAATAATAATAATAATAATAATAATAATAATAATAATAGTGTTTATTGTCCAACAGGTAAACCCAATTACAGGACAAATATACACACTGGGAACACAATACATATTGGTTTAAAAACATGATATAACTATACAAAAAACTATTATGTTTCGTATATCATGGCGCCAACTCTCCGGTGAAAATATCACTAAATATCTTCTCAGCGTTCCTGATCATGTGATAGTATAGATATTATTAAACCTATAAATAATATATGACACCTAAAACCTCTTTCTAAATTTTTCTAAATGTAATAATAATTAGAAATATAGAATATAGAATTATTGGGTATAAAAAAGGAATAATTAGGTATTAAAAAGTGAAGGTTCCCGGCATGGAGGTCGCCATGGTGTAGTGGTTTGTGGTTAGCACGCCCGTCCGACAAGCGGGGGGTGTCAGGTTCGATTTCTTACCGGGACGAGATTTTTTCAAGTACTTAATTATGGAAATTACAGATATTCTAAACGTATTTTCTGAAAAATATTTAAAACAGTATACAGCACTTATGACATATGTAAATGCTTTTAATATACTTACAATTCCCGGTAATATAATTTCACCAGAGTGAATGCTGTACACAATTTCGCTTTTATTTTATATTTCCGCGCTTAATTTTCTATAAATAACTAAGTAAATAGATCCTCAATTAAAATACAAAAAAATCAATGTAAATAACAATTATCCCAATCAATTTCCATCAACCTGTTTTCCAACTTTTCAATATATATATATATAGATCCAAACCACCGACAATTCTAATTGTTATAATTATTCAAGTAATTTATGTAATAGAATAAATCTCTTTAATATTTATAGGGTAATAAAACTAAAGGAAAATACCTCTGCCAACACTTTATATAATATACCGCTCAGACAGCTAGTTCTTTCATTCGTGATACAAAGTAATATTTAAATAATTATTAAGCCATTTTGTAGGAGGTTAATGCAAATAGTGTAATCTCATATTAGATAAAAAAATATTATTAATGTGTTAAATTATAAATGCATTTTTTCTGCATCGTAGACAGGGGAGGGAGTGGAAGCAACTGCTGATAAAAAAAGCGAAATACATCAAAGAAATTGCGAGGAAAATTGTGTTGATTAATGTGATTTGTTTTATGTAAGTATATTCCAAATTCCTTTGATAATAGCAATAAAAGTGTCACTAGCTTTTGATAAAAAATCATTAAAATGATGCTTTGCGGCTTCGCATAGTATAACTCAATTTATAATTTATAAAGCGTTCTGTCAATGTTGGTAATACAGTCCCTGGCCAAATTACTTGAAACACTCAATATTTTGTAATTTCTTCATAATAAGATATAAACTATACATGTATTATATTTTTTATTTATAAAATATATTGTAAAAATATGTAACATATGTAAATATTAAATAAGTAATTAATATTTAGTCCATAACCCATGATTTTTAATAACACCCTTAATTCTTCGGGGCATACTTTCAATGCAAGATATGATTGTCTCTTTTATATCTTCATCGCTCTCCCATACATCCTTTATATTCTTCATTAATATTTCCTTTGTAGGGTTTTCTCTTTCATATACCTTACTTTTTAGTCGATTCCATACGTTCTCGATGGGATTGAGGTCCAGTGAATTTCCGGACCAACGTAAAAGAGGTATGTGATTGTCTTCAAAGAATTTCTTAAACTTTTTTGCCACATGGCAAGGAGCATTATCTTCCATAAATATACGCTCTGTCGGTATGCGACGTCCTGGCTTAAAATACGGTAATAACGTGTTTTTTAACACATTTATGTACTGCTCTTGACGCATTGTACCTTCTATAAAATACAAAGGGGCGGGTCCGTCCCCACTAATCACTCCCCAAATCATTACCTGCGGAGGATGTTTTACATTTCGAAGAACCGTGGACTCTGTGAGACGTTCGCCAGGTCGTCTACGAACAAATTGTGCTCGCTGCACTAACACACAGAGCGAGCACTCGTCATTAAAGAAAACCTATTAAATAATGCAAACATTAATTCAGTAAAAATCATGTTGTTAAGTTATTCACCTTTTTCCAATTCTCGTCTGTGAAATGTCGATATTCTCTTGCAAAGTTGAGACGAGCAGATTTCATTTTTTCTGCTAAACGCGGCTCTTTTACAGGTCTTCGGCCCCTTAGGTGATTTTCGCGCAATCGACGTCTGACAGTTCTCCTCAAAATCTCTATTCCTCTCTCTTGTAAATTTTTTTGAATCATTTTAATTGTAGCATATCCATTGCTCAAAGCCTGATGAACAATTTCACGGTCAGATCTCTTCGAAGTTTTTCTTTTCCGACCGCACTTTGCCCGTCTTTGTGTCGATGTGCTAGCTCCTTCGTTTAAGTTTCTAGCTAAACGCGATACAGAAGAAAGAGATACTTTCTGTATTTTTGCAATTTCTCGTTGTGAATGTTTGTTTGATTGTAGAAGAGCTTGTATAGCGGCTTTTTGTTCACTTGTTAAATATTAAAGAAACCCAAATATTTCAATTTTTTTCAAATTCCAAATAATTAATTATTGAGAGAGAGATAGAATAACAATTTTACCTTTGCAATAACGATATATCAAAGTAAAACACAACGATACTCCGCAACTTAGCTTCTGTACGGTTATGACGAAATATTTTAAAATCGATGCATTCTCTAAACTGTGAACTCGCTAAATGTAAGTTTATAACTGAAATATGTATATATATGTACTTTACTCTTGTAAATATCATTTCTCTGGTATTTTTATTTATTGGTACAATAATCTAGTCCCCCTATAAACGATCGGATTCAAAGCAAAAGAATATCACTTCTGAAGAAGTTGTAGTCATAAATTGACTTAACGGATATTCCAGATGACACAATCACTGTTGAATTTGAGAAGATTGACTAAAATGTTGATATAATTATAAGTAAAGACGAAACAGTGTGGAATTTTGTTTGCCTCAGAAAAGCCTATTTACGAATAGACAGCGTCACACAAAAAATGGGCATCAAATGTGAAATTTCTTTATTGATCAATATATGTAGATAAAGTTCAACTTTACCATTTGTTTGTGTTTAAAAATTTACGTAAAATAACCAATAATCACGTGATTTTCTTAACTGCAAAATTTAACATTTTTTTCCATAAAATTACAAAGCGTGTCATTATTTCACAAATTTTTGGGAAACGTGAAATGGAAAAGTTGCTTGTTTTTTAATTTTTTACAATCTGACAATTTTCAACACTCTAGTACAAATTTAACCTACCCTGACTTTTTTTTATATTAATTTATTCTTGAATTATTCCAATTTAAGCAACTCTGTACAAAATTATTTCTTTATACACGCAGAGAAGTGGTTTCTTCCATCAAAAATCAGACTGTATTAAAAAAGTACTCTTATTTCAAGACTACAAAAATGTTTAATATAAGAAAATAATTTTGTTGAAATTTTATTTGTTTTAAATAAATATCTTCTTGGGGTTAGAAAATCAAAAAAATCTAAAAAGAATGAAGTAAATCATTTAGTTTTGAGTTAAGAAAATATTCAAATTACATTAACTAATATCTTTTGAACATGTTTGTGAAACGTTGTACGTTAAAGGATATATATCATTGTATGGGTAAGTATGGCATCTGTATTCCGGTTTCTGTCGCTACTTTGTAGGACGGCATAACTATACCTCTTGGCTCTAGGTGGCGCCGGGAAATATTTCAGTGCTGTTTTTGAAGATTAGTGGCACAAACTGAGAAATGAACAGCAATGTGGGCAGGAGCAAAAAGCGTTAGCGCTTTTCTCTTCTCACATTGTTTTTGCCGGGAGTGATTCCATCAATACCATTAGCTAACTATATATCAGGATTATGTAGGGATATGTCGTACTGTATTAAACAATGTAAATACTATAAATAATGTTGATATAAATAATACGCATTTCAAGAATTCTATATAAATAAATGTTTTATTTTAAGAAAATGAAACTATTAATTTATGAACAATTCCTAAACGCTTTCTTCAATTAAGAAAACTATTTACTACCCTTGAGAAAGTATTGTTTTGTGTTATAGCGACCATTTACTTATGCTAAGAATCCATTTCTTCAAATTTTCTGCAAGATTTTCTTAAATCAAGTTACAATGTCTTAAACAAAGAAATACAATTATTTCATTACAAGTATATATTTTTCTTAAGCGGAGAAAAAAACGCTAAGAAAATGTTTCTTTTGATTTAAAACAGTAGTCGTATTGTGGATAATTGAATCGGTAATTGTCTTGAAGCAGACACTTAATATAAGTCAACGTTTCTCTGCGTGTACAAAAGTCACTACTTAAATGTAGTTCTGTTGCCAATTGTTTTGTTTGTAGATATTTTTAGATAAATAGAAGATACGCTATTGGAACTGCACTAACTTGATAGAAAGTTGTTTGTGCAAATAAGTTGAAACAAAATGTTGCTTCGAGACTATAAAATAATAAGTTTGAAACATTTTTGAAAATAGAAAATCTTGAAAAAAGTTAAGAAATTGGTAAAGGGAAAAGAACGGGAAGAAAACCCTCACATATTCAGACATTGAAGCATTGGAACACTAAAGCACTTCACTATCACTCCTACCACAACACTTGCACCAAAACAGTTCAAATTTACTGCCGAAGATGATAGATGATAGCTATAGAAACATGCGCCCAATTTAGTAAAGTCTTGTGACAAGAGTAATAGTGAAATGTTTTGAAATCCTTTCTAATCCATTTGCAAAAACTCAAGCCAGAGAATAAACCATCCCAATCAAAATACAGTTGCAATTATTATTCTTGTAGTTATCTGCTCCTTTGAACTTCTGAGTTTTTAACAACAATATCCAAGCAAATATGTTTAGGGGGCAATGGAAATAGTAAGCAAATTTGAAGGATTGAAATGGTGACGATTCAGTTTTCACTAAAATGTAAGGAATTGTATACCTATATGATATACATCTCATTTTCATTCAGGATTATTATATTTTTTACTAGGGTGGATCAAATACAAATCAATTTTTCTTTCTTGTGGCTAGCAAAAGTCTGTAAGAATGGTAAAACTTTCAATGATCGTAGGATGAGGTATAACACCTTCCACCATGGCACCATCGTGAACGCAGTTTCAAGCAGTTAATTTCTTTCGCGTTGAGTAAAAAGTAGCTGCCGTGTTCGAATGCACAAAGCAATGTTATTAAGTTTCTCGTAAACAAAGAAACTCAATCCAATAAAATTTCAAATTAATTATGGGGAACCAGCATTATCAAAGACGTAACTGAAATTTCAGTCCAAAGAGTTTCGTGAGGGATGAAACGCATATAAGAGGTATCAATGCTACCCGGGGAAATGTTTTAGACTGTTCTCCAACACAGTTCGTACAATCCCAATCTATCATCACATATTCGGTCCACTTAAAAATGCACCAGGAGGAACTAGCTATGTGCAATTAGGGACACGTCCACATTCTTTTGACGAAAAGGGAATTAAAACACTTCTGATTCGCTGGAAAAAATTCATGGAGAAAGGAGAAGACTAGGTGGAAAAATAAAATACTTCCTCTTTTTTTAAATAATGTTGAAATAAAAATTAGAAATAAAAATCGGTTTATTTGGTCTACCCTCGTATATAATAATAAGTTTTCATTATATTTTAAACAATCTCCCGCAAAAAATTCCAGTAAATAAACTTAAAAATAACACAAATGATACTCCAAAGGAAATAGAATCATTGAAATCTAACCAAGATAATCACTCAAATACAGAGCTTTTATTCCTATTTTTACATATCTAAATTTGTATTAAAGTTGTGTTGGTAATCTCTATTATAGACATCTATTCCTATTGTATTTCTTTTCCCACATTTTACTTCACCCATTGAAACCCCTTACTTCTTAACGCGCTTTCAGATGTTGATAATAAATAAATTAACAAGCTCGTAAGGCTACATTACACAAAGGTTACACACAGATCAGAGTTTTTATTACAAACGAAATTAAATTGATCTATAACTTCGTAATAAAGGGCGGGGATGAGTTAATGGAAGTTTTGGAAGAGCGGTAAACGACTAGCGCCGATAAAACAGGCCAGAGAATTCAGCACCACAAAGCACATGGTATAAAAAATAAATTCATTGTGATCCCAATGATTAAACGTTGTATAACAAAATAGTGTCGACGCTAACACTCATATATTGCACCAAATTTTAATTTTCATGATTAGATTTATAAAAAAAGAGTGTTTAGCGTCTTTATACCAAAGTAGCAAGTGTAATTCGGGTTCTGCAGGATATATGATTCATCTTATTCGTTTCAAGTTCATGTCTGTATCAAAATGTAGTTAATTAATAGATAAAATGTTTTTTTTTAAACATGAAAGTACTTATTTTAGCTCTACAAAGCTTTAAAATGAAAAAGTTATTTATGGCATAGCAAGTTCTTTTAGAATCACGCTCAAATTTAAATAGAACATAGATAATAGGATAATAGGTAGACATTCTTTTTCGTAATTAGACACAGATAAAAACATTCGGGATAAATTGAAGGGGTAAGTGGATGAAGTTATGTTACAAAAAACGGTTACTGAAAAAGTTAGGTTTTAATAGGGTTGATTGTTATCTTTTACTGAATGATTATTTTAAAATGCAGTTTGTTTGATTAGTTGGGGGTTGTGGATTAAAAATATATGGTCAAACATTTAAGTTAAGTTGAACATGAAACTTATTTATTACAACAAAAGGTAGATTCTTTAAAAAATATGACTTAACCTCTTCAATTATAATCTTTGGAATCGTGTGGAGTAATTTGTGTTCAACAAAGAGAAAATCTTAACTTCTTGTTAACACTATACGATAAAGAAGTTATTCAAAAATTAACTTACGCTGTCTCTTAGGGTGGTCTTTATTCATATAGAAATTCTTTTTTTTTTGAGATCAAATTGAAGGACCCCTTAGATTTGTTTCAAAACAGTAAAAAATAATACAGGGCTGCGTTTTTACACCTTATTGAATGTGATGTATTGTTTTGAACTGAAGTTGGGTAATTTTGTATTCCTAATTTCTGTATTTGGTTCCGTAGTGTCACGTACAGTTTTATGCCTACAGAAAATCTACATAAATAATATAATGTATATTAAAAAGGTATGTTTTTATAATATTATATTTATAAAATACATAAAAACTCAACAATATTACTAAAAAGAATACAAAAACATAGCAAAAGGGACACGAACTATTCTTTGCCCTTCTTATAAAACCTTTCTCATTTACCCAAAAAGCTCCGTTGCTGGTTTTTTTCTTTTACTCAACCATAGGAACATCTTTCTTCAACATCCAACAATAATACGCCATCGTGTTGGTATCTAATCACCCCTGACACCTTTTCTCCTTTTCTTTAATGTCCTGGTGAAATCGCTCACCCTGTTCTTCACTGACATCACCAAGGTTAGCAGGAAAATAGTCCACATATAAAAAGTGAATTTTAATGCTCGTATTGCAACCTAATGCCTTAATTTTGCCCCTATGTTCTCCACAATGTCCACATAATTTGAGTCTTTATTATTTCCCAGAAATGTCCTTATAATTTCCTTGAAAACTTTTTATTCATTAAACTGTGATGATTGTATAAAAAAAGAACTGTGTGTGATAGAAACAAACAACGATTGGTTTTGTTATTAGTACGTCAAAACAGAAAATCGCAAATTGACTAATCACAAATTTGTTGAAGACCTGTGTAACATGTGCAAAAACTGATTTGGGTATGTAGAGCATGCGTCTCACCGAAAGGCTGGCCAAGAAAAGTTCAAGAAGTAAATTTTCCATCATTTGCATCAATTTTAATGATGAGTTTATGAAGAATATCATCTTATCTTGCGCTTAGCAAATTTATTTCACAATTAAATCAAACTAAACTATGAAAAAAATATTGCTAGGGTTACATATTTGTCTCCTAAATACGATAAATGGTTAATAAACTTTGTAACTGCTGTTTCGATAACCGATATGTCACCATTTTTGTGAGCTGTTATTTTTTTAAAGAAAGAAATACCATTCTTAGGCGCCTCAATCGCGTTTGTAGCCGAAAACCATGATTTTATATAAGAAAAATTGGTTTTCGCGGCATATTTATGTAAAAAGAACATAAAATAACAATATCTAAATTAAATAATTATTGTTTTCGAAATTGGATCGAATAAGCTTACGACTTGGACACGTAGTCGCGTCGTCTCAGTTCTGGTCAAAGACTAAACACTGGTTCGACTGCTGCGTTGCGAAATAAAGTTAAATGAAAGTTGTTCTGTCATCGAACGAATTGTCGTGTGTGACCGTTTTTTGATATCTTTGAGCCGCATAGGACTTTTTTTTTAATTTTCCAGGAATCATTTATTTATAAAAAAGAACCAAATGAAAGGGTCCTGCATAAAGTAACCTGAACTCGTAACATAAGAACTATCTTAACGTCCCTAATGTAATTATGTCAATGGGATTTCCAAGAGATCTTAAATATAAAATTAACACAAAATGCCTACAATTCAAAAGTTGCTTTCCATGAAAATCGTGCCAACTATTTTCCTAAAAATTTCAGCAACCGCAGCCAATCAAATTAATATTTGATATCGAAAATTGAAAGTTAAAAGCTGAATTGAAAAACATTCTTAAAGTACAGCTAAACGGGAACTGTTATCAGTTGTTGCGTTGTCAAATATGAACAAATTTCTATTTTAATTCACTTTATTTATTTCCTCTAGATTTTGGACATATCCCAAATAAAAATTTTTTAATTCACCCGACAATTTACACTGGTAATTACGGTAACAAAGAACAACGTTAATTATTTGACGCAATCTGTGCGAATATAGGCTTTGTCGTGAGAACCGATGGCTCAAATTGTCCGCGAAATTTAAAAATTTCCTCTGCGGACGTAATCCAGCAAAAAAATGATATTTAACTGAATAGCTAACAACGGAAAACTAAAGTCTTTCAGTGTATCATTATACACAAAAAAATAATTACTTTCATTATTATTAGCATAATTTTAAGTATAACGTAAGTGTTGACAGAAGTGTAGCGTTTTCTTATATATAGGTAAAGGTTTACTATTGAGGGCGCCGTGTATTAAAGTAAGTATATCAAAAATTTTAAACAAATATTGGGAGATCTTACAATGACACTGTGACACCCTTAAAAGAATCTTATTTTTTAAATTTCGCAGACTCTTCACGGGTTTTACTGAATTTTGATCACCACAAATAACAAGCACGGAGAAATGCTCTACTTTCATTGTGCAATAGATTTGAAGGATGTTTATATAAAGATGTTTATAATTTAAATACAGAAGACTACATTAATTTAACAAAAACTTTACTACATTGAACCACAAAAATTTAAATAGAATAAAAAATACAAATTTTTAGAGAGGAAAAATTACCATTCTGCATTGAATAATTAATAATTCATTGTACACAACAGTGTGGTAAACAAGTTCTTTTCTTGAGAATCACAACAATGCTAAAACATAAATCTTCTCAGAAATGTTGTCCGCAATTTGTCAAAACAGATTAAAATATACTGTTTATAACTGGAAAACAATATTTGTTAAATATTCGTGGCAATATCCTAGAAATCAATTCATTTTTAACATTTTTCCCTAACTTGCACGCATTGTTTCTCTTGATCGTCGGCATTATAATGGACCAAAAAGAATGAAGAAGCGATACACGAAAAAATAACATATCTTCTCTTTATTACTCTTGCCAATACAACAGTTGGCCGTTACGCAAAAACCTTCGGAAATATTTACCATTCCAAGATCGGTGCCGGTATGCCAAAGCGAATTTTTTAACGGAGGTGTTTTATAGTCGACATTATACAAGAAATTTTTTCGAAATGTAAACGCAATTCGGAGTATTTATTTGCAACATTTTGTTGGAGAAACTACAGAATGCACTGAAATAATGAAAGAAATTAAACTGAAGAATTTATTTTACGACTAAGAAATTATATATTTCTGCTCGAAATTAGTTCAAATTGGAATGTAAGGTATATTTTTTTGAAAGATCTTTTGCTAGATAAGATTTAACGAAATAGATGTTATGAACAGACATCTATATTACTTAAACCTTCATATGGAATCTTATAGACTACTATATAGCTGCCGTCGCATTGTGATAACATGGATATTAATCGATGAACACTCACTATATTCATTTAGATATGCTCAAACAGTTGAATTGGTTGAAACTTGTTTGGAAGATTAACAAAAATGTTGTATAGAAAACTACACGCAGAGAAATGGTTTCTTGCATCAAGAGGATAGACAAGACAGAAAAAAACACTAAAGTTAATAATTAAAATTAAGAGCAAGTGAATGAGCTAATGAAAAAGTCTTTTTATGGATTACAGTATAATGAAATTATTTCTTTAATATTGTAATTAAATAGGGATTATTTTTATGTAGTTTAATAATTAAGTTGATTTATCCCTTGTTTATTATTATTATTTATTGTATATTTAAAAAAACTATAGTTAAATTAGTGCACGTGGTAAATAGTAATAAAAAGAAAAAAATATATTACATTAACTGGTACCTTTTGAGAAGGTTTATGAAACGTTATACGTTAAAAGTTATAATCATTGTATGAGTAAGTATGGTATCTGTATTCCAGTTCCGTCGCTACTATCTAGGACGACATGACTATAATTACTGGCATCAGGTGGCGCCACGAAATGTCTCAGTTGCTGTTTTTGAAGATTAGTGGCATAAACTGAGAAATGTAAGAGCAATGTGGCCAGGAGTTCTTCTCATATTGCTTTTGCCGGTAGCGATTCCATCAATACCATGAGCTATTTATTGGCATTATCTTGGTTATTGTTTCTAGGCACTTTTTTCATGTGTACTTCTACATTAAGTTCACTTTTATTTGAACATTATTCTGTAGATAACCTCTACTTTAGCCTTTTTAGAATCACAAGCAATGTGAATAATTTACTGCATTATGTACGGATATGTCGTACTGTTTTAAACAAGGTAAGCGCAATTAATAATGTACATATACATAATATATCATTTCAAGAATTCTAAGTAAAAATGCTTTATTTTAAGAAAATGAAACTATTGATTTATGAACAATAACTTTCTGGAATTAAGAAAACTATTTACTATGCTCAGGAAAATATTGTCTTGTGTTTTAATAGCGATTTACTTATACTAAGAATCGTTTTCTTCAAATTTTCTGCAAGATTTTCTTGAATCAAGTTAACAAATGTCTCAAACAAAGAAATACAATTATTTCATTACGAGTATATACTTCTCTTAAGCAGAGAAAGAAACGCGAAGAAAATATTTCTTTTGATTTTAACCAAAAACAGTTATTGTATTGGGAATAATTTAAGTAGTAATTGTCTTGAGTTAAGGCGGACAGCTCTGATACAAATAAACGTTTCTCTGCATGTAATTTACCTCTTACCGTTTACTTACGTTTATTTATTTTCAAATTAGAGAGGTTATATGTTTTTGACATCGTTTAGATAAGATAAAAGAAAAACTTTTTTGGAGTAAGAAAACTGTTTCATACACGCAGAGAAACACATTTTCAGATTAAGAAAAGATGTTATCTTAACCAGATTTTCTTAGCATAAAAACGGTAATATTTTGATGGAAGAGTTTTTACTTGCACAAAGAATATGAACATAATGGTGCCAAAAAAATTAATTTCCTACTACTAATTGTTTTAATCCTTTTTTGGGACAAATATGCATCCATAAGTTCTAATTTATTATCAACTGTACTATGCATTTATTGAAAGAAAGGGGACACAATCGTTCATGTTGATGCAGACACAAGTACTAGCCATTTGCATATCGCTATTGCTGTTGAAAATTAGATTAACGAATAAATAAATTGACAAATATGCATGTTTAATTTATAAATAAATAATAATTATTTTACTATAAACATATATTATATGAATGTTATACAAAATAGGATGGAAGGTAATAGATGTGTTTGTCAAGGAAGTATTGATGGAGTGGGAGCTGCCCATAGATGACAAATTTGCCTTAATCCATGTAACCATGTTTTCTACCTGGTAGTAGAGCGCTAAGTCTACTGAATACGGTCAATAATTAGCGATAATTCTCAGCTAGCATGGTTATATATTTACATCAAAAGATTAGTATCTCAAACAAAGATGATCTGTAGTTCTTTTATGTGTACACCGCGAATTTAGGAAATTTTGAAAAACTGTGTATGTAGTTGGTTGCACTACAAGCGACAGCACATTTTCAGAGCTTCATTTTAGACAAAGCATCAATAAAGTAAATTAAGCCAATACTGTAACTTTAGGTGAGCATTATTCTTTAAACCATTTCTTAATATCCATACAATATTATTACCAATAGAAATAAAGAATAAGGATACTGTGTTTAATGCTTTCCCTAAATACGTGTCGCAAATTCAATAATTCCAGTTATTTGCGAAATGCAATGCTTACAAACAAGAAAACGAAATTTCTAGGGTATAAGTAAAATTAAATGCTTCTCCTAAGCAAATCAGTCAATTCTATACAGGTATGCTATATTTTTAAATGTATTGAAATATTTTTCTCAGGGGATTTTGGGAAAATTGTTATTTTCTAACTTAAACTAAATTTTTCAAATCTTAGTGGCAATTTTATAACGAATTTCCAAATTAATGTAACTAACCTTGAAATTTGAACGATGTCATTGTTATATAAACTCTCTGTTTATATAACCTTTATAAGAAACTACCTGTTCTGGAAATTTAACCCTCTTTCTCTTCAAATAAATACTTTGATTTCGCGAACACTTTAAATTGGGATCGGAGAAACACTTTAATTCAACGAAGGCTGAATAAAGATTGATGAAAATTTAATGGCGTCACTCATCTTTTATTTTAAATCGCGAAAAACCGGCGATTGCTTTATTCCACAGCAATTTTTGATAATTTAACCCAAATAGAAACTTTTACGATGAATTTCGATGAAATGAAGTTGTTTCTGCAAATAGCATACGAGAATGAATGCAGTGACGCAACGAGGAGGTTGTATTTCGAGAATTCTATGATAAAAAATTTGACTGACAAGCTTTAAACGTGAAAATTCTCCAACAATTTACTTAAATCTTTCAGATAAAGATTTAGTTGATGAAATATTGTTTAAAATACCTTTCGATTTACGCTGTTGCTTATTTTAGCCGATTTCTACATGAATTTGGACGAATTACGTGAATAGGAAAATTAACTGAAGAGTAGATTTGTCCATGTTACCCTACAATCGTCGTTATTTGGACTTATATTTTTAATATAATGTCTTCGCTCCACAGCCAGTTTGCTGCAGGGGAGATGGTGACTGGGAAATTTCCATTTTTCCCCGCAAGAGGGATATTTAATTACCAACGAGTGGCTAACCTGACCTTTCTCGTTTAGAAAGAGAACCTACTCGTTCAGAGATTGACAGCAGAGGCTGTAGTTGTCGTAAATATTGAACATTACAATATATTACAATTTTTTTTGTAACAACATGGCATTCTAAAATTATGACCCCACATTCTTCTTTCAAAAAATTCACCGCAAAAAATATTTTGCTAAAGTTAAGTAAATATTTTCTTATGAATACACAAAACAGAGATTTTCTTCACCCGGAGCAGACTTATTTAATTCAATAATGTATTTCTCTGTATCTGTAAGTAATAGAAGCTGTTCTCCCATTTGCTTGAATTTTTTTACCTAATTTGGAGTAACTATCGCTATTGTCTTCTATTTTTATCACTATTAGAAGAAACAGATTCTACTCACTCGCTTATAATATGTTCATTACATCTTCTTGGGAGGTGTGAAAAGATGCATTTCATAAAAGCTTGAGGATATATATATCTCTGGATCAAAATTACTTGAATTGCTTAACTAGTATACACGGAAAAAATGTTATAAAGAATCAAACAATTGAGGAACAATTTACTACAATTTGTTTGAAAATAAACGACTGGCTACAACTTACGTAAAACCCTACCATTCGATTGTGGTTGACAGATTGTGTTTCTATTAGATATATTATTGTTGTAAAAATTTAATCAATCGCCTGTCACAAAGGTTGCTACAATAGTGTACAAGTTTTAGTTACACATGTTGCAAAAAATTGCAACAATATTGTTCTAAAGATTGCAGTGTTTTTATAATTGCAATAGTTGAAAGAACAATTCAAACGCAATAACAATAACTGTTCTTATGTTTTCGTATCTCCCCAACAGCTTCCCAATTTACAGGTAGCATTGGTCAGCCACGAGAATGCTACCAACACCTGTGCTATTTCGCAGATATGAGATTACCATATCTCCAGACATTCAACAAATCTGTAAGTAAAAAGATAAACTGTGGGGGACTTTGTTCCGACAGAATTTTAAACCCAATGAAAATCATTTGACTATTATAAAACCGGACGATGTATTAGAAAAAAATTCAGTTTTCGTTACGACATCTATTGGTGAATAACCAATACTATCTGGATCTAATCCTAAGGCAGAAAACTTTTGGTTCATGCATTTAGGTAGGCTTCGACAATAAAATCGTCTGTACAGATAAGTGATGATTTATTTATAAACTTACTCATTTTCTATTTTTTATTTAAAAAAAATTAGGAAGTTTTATGCAAAAAATTGCCACAATCTTGTCCTGCACATCTCGATACAAAGATTGTTGGAAAAAGTGATTTTTCCTACAATATTTTAGTATATTCTATTAAGTGATTTTTTCCGTGTAACCTTATCATAGACACGGACTTACTAAATCGAAAAATAGAGAAATATAGAGAGAGGAAATAAAGAAACTACATATGAAAGTTAATTAAAAAAAGTAAAATAATGATATACACATAAGAAAAGAAGAACAAATACACACACAACTTTGAATATAAAGAAAAAAATTTCGAGAAGTTATCAACGACGGAATACCTAGGCAGTACATTTAAAAACGACGGTAATTTAGGCTTAGGAATAGCTAATAAGACAAGTAAAGCAAATAGAATAAAAAAGAGATAAGCAACAAAAATAAATAAAATAAATAAATAATAATATGCAATATCATAATATCCTGAAAGCCCTGAGAGGGATATAAAAAGAGGCAAAATTTGGCTGCTATAAGAAATGAAGATCAATGCTACAACAAGATTGCGTATGCGATAAAATCGAAAGATATGCGAAAAAGGAAGCAATTGACATGATCTGGACATCTCAATAAAATGTCAACTAAGACGCCACCAAAAAAGGTTATTGAATCAAGATAAATAAAAGAAAGGAACTTGCATTCTTTCCTTTCTTTTATTTATCTTGATTCCAAAATCTTTTTTGGTGGCGTCTGCTTTATTTGCATGCAAAACTGATTTTTTGTGTTTACTTTTGATATATTACTGAAGGTGGAGAGTTTAAGAAAGCCTACTTCCTAAGTCAATTATACAGGGTTAGGATAAAATATGGAACCAAGCAAATATCTTTAAAACGGAAACGATGATATTAGTAAAACTTTGCAGGTAAGTGTAATGACACATAATGCATCTGACTTCGAATTTTTTATTGTTACTGTACTTCCGGTTTAACCGGAAGTACCCTCAATTTTTTTTTATTTAAATGGGATACCTTGTATATCTTTACATATTATAATAGACCTTGTTTTTCCGGATTCGTCCATACTGGTTTTAGGACCATTATCGGTACCCGATCGGTTTCAAGTAAACTCCTCTTCAAACAAAATAGTTAAATATTAAAATTATTAAGACAAGGAGTACGGACATATCTACGAGGAACCCAGAAGTGTATATGATACTATACTTAGTTGTTTGTATGCATTACGAAGAGAGTTCTTACGTGGAAGCGCAAGAGTTACCGCTTCAGTTACGCCAGCATTTAGCTCCCAAGTACTTAGCAAAATTGGTGATCAAAAGCCACAGTGGAATTATTAATAACATTCATCCGTCCTAGATTTAACTGTTTCGTATTGGATCCGAAAAAGTCTCTATAAGGTCGTGGATCATTTGTAGAAGCTGCTTGAATTAAATGGGTTAGTGCCGTTTGAAACAATTCACCAAAAATACTATAACTGAATTGTTTAAAAGTAATATGGATACGAAAATTAAAAAATAACCAAAATTGATATTAGAGAGGCGTTTTTAGACGTTTAGTTTTACAGAAAGTACGGTAGAAATAAATTGGTTACTGCTACAACATAATATACGTATATGATATAATTACTAATAGTTAATCAACAAATATATTTATTCGTTACAGTTAGTAGAAATGATTTCTTTTGAAATCAATTGAAATCCCTTTTCTAAGTGAATGGAAGAAAAAATCACTTTACAATTACAATGAGATTTATTCGGTTGATAATGAGGTTTCCCGGGAGCCTTCGAAACGGCTGATCCGAATTAATTAATTAATATTTTGTGTGGTGAGGAGTGTGCCGGTACTTTGCTTTACTTTACAGCTGTTGATATATTTTTTTAATAAATGAGGGTACACCTTCCCCGCATTCCAAACTTTGCAAGCTTTACGGGTGCTTCTTCAGACTTATAAAACACCAATGGATATTTTTAGAAGAATTATTAGAAAATAACACGATACACAAACAATAAGGATCTTTATGTTCAAGATTCGAACAAGTGCAGCTGAGTGTTTGATTCCACTTCTATTAGAAATACTTCTGGCACTTTCCTAATTCACTTACAAGAAAATAAATAAAATTTGAGCTCCTATAAAAAATTTGCGATGCATTCTATATGGATTGAATTTTAAACTTACTCAAAAGAAAATAGAAAATGGAAGGTAACATATCTTTATAGTTATTTTGAAATCAAATGGAATGAATTTAACCTATCTCTCCTTAAAACTACAATTTTCCATAATTCCAAAAGTTTGAAAGCAATGCAGATGTTGATTTGGGCAACGTGAAGCAAACAAGGAGGAATTAGAATAAGCATTACATGAAACTATGTTCAAAATCTACAGCAATCTTTAAAACGTTTTGTAGCAGCAAAATCAACAGTCTTTAAAAAACTTAGGAAGATAATTTCTTATAAGCTGGGATAATTTGAGAAGAGATATGGTGATTCTATGCGGTTGTTCGTTAAGGTTCTCTTTTAAATTTGCTAGAGATAGGTTTTTCAAAACTCACAGATTGGTTATGCTCAACAATTCGAGCTCTTATAAAAAATGATTTATTACGCACTCAATATCGATTGAATTTTAGACTTAGTCAGAAGAAAATGGAGAAATGGAAACCAACAGATATATTTATCTTTATAGTTATTTTCAAGTCAATGGAAGGAATCTAATCTATCTCTCCTTAAAACTACCATTTTCATAATACAATGATTGAAAGCAATGGATATGTTGATTTGGGCAAACAAGGAAGAATTAGTTTAACACAGCCATTTATTGGCAATAAGTATTATATGAAACTATGTTTAAAACCTACAGCAATTTTTAAAACGTCTTATGGCAGCAAAATCAACCTTCTTTAGGAAATTTGGGAAGATAATTTTTTATAAGCTGGAATAATTTAAGAAGAAACATGTTGATTCTATGCAGTTGCCTTCATTAATATTTTCCTTTGAATTTGTTAGAAATTTTTCAAAATTACAGATCGTTTATGCTCTTAAAAAAATGATTTACTATGCATTCAATATCGATTGAGTTTTAAACTTAGAAGAAAATGGGAAATGGAAAGTAACAAATATATTTATTTTTACAGTTATTTTGAAGTCAATTGATTGAACTTAATCTGTCTATCCTTAAAAATAAAATTCTTCATAATCCAAAGTTTGAAAGCAATACTAATGTTGATTTAGGCAACATTAAACAAACAAGGAGGAAGTATTACATGAAACTGTCTCCAAAACCTGCAGCAATCTTTAAAAAGCCTTGTAGCAACAAAATCAACAGTCTAAAACATTTTGGAAGGTAATTTCTTATAAGCAGGAATAATTTAAGAAGAAACATGTTGATTCTATACAGTTGCTTTCATTAATGTTTTCCTTTGAATTTGCTAGAGATACGTTCTTCAATATTATACATTTTTATGATCCACAATTTTAAAATGGAAAATGATAACGGAAAATGTAGAAATAGCGCTTTGGTTGAAGAATAGAATTAGCCAATCTTTTGCAATTATTTTGGTGGGTGTCGCGTTTTGTGCTTGAGGGAAATGTACTTCCTACATCGTATTGCTCCACTTACAACAAAAATTTGAGCCATTATAGGAAATGGTATATAAAGAAATAACGAGGATTTCAGTTTAGAATCTAATAAAATTGGTTTGTATTTTAGGTACCATGTTTAGATAGCATCTATCGGTTTACCAAATTACTTAAGCTGGAGTATATGCAAGAAAGAATGTAACATATATATTTATTCTTTGGGGTTACTTATTGGTAGTTTTTTGAGAACATGACCTAGAGAGATATTGTATTTTAGATATTTTTGAGTTTTCAATAAAAAATGATGCAAGAGGAAATTGAAAACATTTAATAAGTACAAATAAATAAACATTTTGACTTAATGGAATCAGAGTGGTTGACTAGATAAGGAAAAATCTTTCCCGAAGATTTTAAAATATTATTCTCTATATTCTTACGTTGTTATTTATTTTCGGGTTGCACTTTTTAACTTCCACTAAGGATGTCTAAGAGTCTACTTATTGAATCTTTCAAACTCACCGTCATCCTTTGGCGAAGGCGGACAATTTGACGCGTATGATCCAAGATGATAACCGGTATATGTATTCTGGTGCATCGGCGGAAAAGGGTACGCACTGAGCGCGCCCCTGGGGCTCGGAAAACCCCCGTCGTGGGCACCCGGCGGCCCCGTGTGAGCATTTGCCGCAGGCGAATTGAAATGGTGTTGATAAGTGGTCCTTAGCGGACCATAGCCGTGCTGCTGCAGCTCGATGAAGGCGCTCTTCGACACCGGCGTCGAATTGTTGCTTTCATGAGGCGTCGGCGGTCCGATGTGCGCCTCACCGGACATCGTCGGCGTACCGGGTGGGTCTTCGTTAGGTCCCCCAAACGGGGAACCCAGGTCGGTAAAGTTCAACGTCGTGAACGGTTTATTATCCACCTTGATGGAGTTAGGTGACGTCTTGACAACGTTACCCACGTACGCCCACTCCTGGAGAATCGTCTTGAATGGCTGTGGTCCGAAAATTTTGTAAAAAATATGCTGCCACCCTGGGTTGATGGGAATCGATCTTCCCGAAACGGAAAAATCGCCGAAAATTCGTTAGTTACACTGCAATTTGTTCATCACCAAAAAGCAAAATAACTTGAGATATATACACAAACTAACAAGACACAATCGGCTATTATTTCTATAGTTAATGTTGCGGAGACGAAAATTGAAAAATCACCAAAGTCAAAATGGTCCTAGCGTATCCTCTTGAGGCACACCCGTTACGCGCCAAAAAAAAATTCGAACGCACAATTCAGAAGCACCCTTAAACGCACGTGTTGCAGTCCCGAAAAAAAGATCCAATAATTATAAATTGCTCGAAATTGAACAGTTTAATGACGCTAATCAACTCGATCGTACACACATAAACCGCGCGCACTATTCTCGCAGCAATTTGCTGGCATTCAACTCCGGGCCGATAATATGTGTAATTCACACACACACACTATATAATTGCGTAAAAAGCATTCACAGTCGGAGAGAGATTAACCCGAAAACAAATTACACGAAATTGAGTGCATATGTCGTTTTTTTTCTCCTCCTAGCGGGTCGAAAATTGCTCTCTCTCAAACACAACCATCTACTTCCTACGACTGTACGTACTTAAATGAAGAATAATAATATAATAGTCGGCTTGGGATTTAGTTGCGCCTTTCAACCGATAGGTTCCGCTAGTCTGCAGCGGGATACTGAGCACGTCACGCCCTACCTACGCGTTATTGGCTCCGTACCCATTATGGGCGTGTCCTGAGCAAGTTTTTTAAACGCGTCGGTTAGGCAACGGGCGGGGTATGCGGTCCGGTTCCTATAGTTAGCGGACCCGCCTTCCCAGACTCGTAGGCGCTTCGTTTTTAGGTTAGGTTAAGGTGTTGTTTTGAAGCGTATAGGAGCAGTGGTTTATTGAATTAATGTAATGCTCTGTATATACACACACTTACAAGACGACGGTCATGATGTTGATTGTTGATCATGACGATGATGATGATGATGATGGAAGAATAATAATAATAAAAAATAACAGTGTGCTTGCCTTGTATTGAATTTGTGTTTGTTTGGTGTGTGGTGTACGTGTTACCTCAGCGTGTGTGTGTGGACTTTTATTAAAATTAAGTGTGACAATCTACAGTATATTAGACACGCCTAATGTAATATTCGTTTGCAAGGTTATGTGTTATGTACGATATTTCTATTAATTTTGATCTAGATATTTCTCATTTTCCTATATTTGACAAAAACTTGGACTTTTAAAGATACATATTTTAGAATAAAATAAAATTGATAATCAAATATTGCCACATAATTAATTTTAGAAATTAAAGCATGTAATTCACGCCAAATCATATTTTCCAAGACATTATTCCTAAAAGAAGCAGATTTAATTGATTTTAGATTAACTTTTGGCTATAGCTCCGAGTGAATTGGCAAGTTAAATAGATTCTAACGGAAAACTCACGTTTCTCCGAATTGAAAATGGCTCTTCTTTTTTCAGGAGATTAGTTTAGGGCATCTAAAAATGAAAAAAATTGTATTTCTAGGTTACGTTTGTAGATTTATTAGTCATATCTTAACAAAATCTATTTTGGCACTTACTGTGACCGGACTAAAAGTTACCATAAGGTTCCCATAACGCATGGAAAATACTGATGAGCGGTAAATTCATATTTGATACGGAATAATCTATTGTACTTACTATAGCATCTTCTTTATTTTTGTATCCAACATAGGTAAATAGAAAAATTGATACCTTCAGGCAGCATCTAACGTGGAGACTCGTATAATTTTAAAATCGTGTTACATTTTTCTAATGTTTTGGCTACTTTATGTACAGGAGCATTTTTTATTTATGAATTATCTATTATTTTAGAAATATTTTTACTTGCGTTTTTTAGTGTTTTTAAGCTTTGCATGACCCACTCACGAATTGGTGCCTTGACGTTAGAAGCAATTTACACAAATACAATAATATCGGGTGATTCATTTATCTTGAGACGACTGATTAACTCAGAAACCATTTATTTCATCGAAAAAAATTTAGATAAAACTTTTATCATATAAAAGGGGTAAGGTCCACGTCTAATTTTAGAAGTGTCATCAATGTCTTTCGAGTGTTAAGTTAGTTCTTTCAAATGGAAACCTATATTTTTTAATAATTATGTTACTGTCCACAAAAAAACATATAACTTTTGTCTGAAACTTGTTTTTATTTAACAACTAAAGGTTGTCCAATAAGTAGAGGAACAAATTTCAATCTTAAATTTTTGAATTTACAAAAACTTATTCTACTTGAACGATACATTTTTTGAAAAGTGTGATAAAAGAACTATTTTAAAATATCTAACATTGTTTGCTTAATCCCCTTTCGTCCAATTTATTTGAGCATCTTCATACTAGTACTCGGTAACATTTCTGGCGTAATGTATGGTTGCCAAGTCTGGCCAGAATAAAATTTGATCTTCATTATGGTACTGGCGAATGAACGGAACCAGGCGTTTGATAATACATTCCTTCAAATATGTTGTCGCATTCATAGTCCCTTCACAAATATAAGGTTCGGATATATTGCCAAATTGATCAAGGCCCTGCCATACTAAATAGTTTTTGAAGAATTTCGTTTTCGTACGAAATTTATGTGTATATTCTAGTTCTGCAGGGTTGGAACTATGGTAAAACTTCCGACCTGGTACTTCAGCGGGGTCTGCGGGAACATAACTTTCATCATCAATAATTAGTATTTTCTGACCGCATTTTCTTGCAATATAACTGGCACCAGTTTTTGCACGTTGCTCTTGATTGTTAAAGTATTTGGGAACTGTTTTCTTTGCCCTAGCTTTAATCTTTAACTTCTTAACTTTAATATAGCTCAGAGTAGATCTTCCTACATTAAGCTTGTGAGCCAATTTTCGTACAGAAACTGAGGGTGACTTCTTAAATGCCTTCGCAATCACTCGTTGGGTATTAATGGTACCTACTGTTGTAGGCCGATCAGATATCGTCTTGTAATTAGATGTTCCCGTATTCTCAAATCTTCTAATTGCATTATACACAGTGTATCTCGATATTCCTTCTGTACAGAAATGACGTACAGTGCTTCTTTTATCGCGATTAACAACATTCACGTAATAGTGCACAACCCATTTTGCAATAATTTCATTTGCACGTCCCGTCATTTTTGACGCATAGATTCTGTCAGAAATGTCACAATTTATCAAAGCCAACTGTTGGCGCTTTCTCAGGTCCAAATATTATTAATTCATTTAATACGCACACTAGTAAAAAAAATTACCAAATGTTTATTCCTCTATTTATTAGACATCCTTTATTTACGGATATAAACATTAGTAACATAATTAAAAGAAACAGTAGGAAACAAGTAGGCTTTGTTTAAAAATAGCTGGCGTTAATTTAATAAATACTCAAAATATCGTCCATTTACTTTGATGCACTTTTGTGTACGATGAATATAAGATTCATGTACTTTCTGATAGGATTTCTGTATTGAAACATCTGTCATTGCTACCGCGTTGGTTTACGCGACGGTTTAAAATGATTAGTGAAAACAGGAAATTGACAAATGCGGGGAAATATGTATGCAACAACAATTGAACCTTTCTTGGTTTGTAGCTCATTTATTCCGTTATTACAGTCATTTTGAGGATACCTACTTGTTTTACTCCATTTGTTTTAATTATTTTATTAATGTTTATATTCGTAAATAGGTATTAAATAAAAAAAAGGTTTCAGATAAAAGTTATTTGATTTTTCGTGGACAATAACATACTTATTAAAAAAATATAGGTTTCCATTTGAAAAAACTAACTTAACACTCGAAAAACATTAATGGCACTTCCAAAATTAAACGCGAACCTTACAATATACTTTCTGTGTTATTCAGTCATCTCAAGATAAATGAATCACCCGGTATATTTACATTAATGTGTATATGTTCTGTATTGGCGAGTGGAATTGAATGCATTTAGTATTATTAATGGATTCGTTTTCCTTTTGTTTAAGAAACAAAGAGTTAATATCTAATATAAATTATCAAAATGCCAGAATTCGAATAAATAAAGTAAATCGAATTCTGTAAATATTAAATGAAATTTTAATAATTATTGAATATTCAAATAAAAATAACACGATTTTGGACCTGAGCAACCAAAAGTTGTTAGCAAGGTAATTTGCGGCGCTGAATCTGAATCTCCAACCCTTTTTTAACGATTGGTTCTAGTTTTTCGAGATATTCAATAAAATCCTTTTTTTTTAATTTTTGACAATTAAAGGCCATTTTATTCAATTAAAAGTGATAAATCAGAAATGAAAAGCGGTGGAACTGGATCCTTTGTGTTGTTTGGAGTTGTTGGAGTCCAACAGTAGTCGCTCATCAAGCCATCATTCCAAAATCCTTGGTATCGTCTTTCGATTTTCGCCATATCTTGGTGTAAGCGCTCTCCTTGCTCGTCGCTCGTATCGCCCAAGTTTTCAGCGAAAAAATCGATATGAGAATGCAGAAAATGAATCTTGGGAAACATTCGAGCTCCAATCTTGCGGTAATTTTGCAACAAATTTTTGATTATTTGCTTGTAATCCGGGGATTTGCAGTTACAGAGAAAGCTGTGAACAACACTTTTAAATGATGCCCATGCTGCGGCTTCATCGGGCGTTAAACATTTTGTAAAGTTTCCGTCGGCGATTAATTTTCAGATATTAAGTCCGACAAATTTTCCTTCTTTAATTTTTGCGTATGACAATTTGGGAAACAACTTGATTAAGTACTGAAAAACCGGTCCTTCCCTGTTTAGCGCTTTGATGAAATTCTTTATAGGCCAAGTTTAATGTGAAGAGGAGGCAGGAAAATATCCTGTGGGTTCACAAGGGGTGCAGAAGAGACGTTTTGTTTTCCTGGCTCATAATTCGTACGAGTTGGCCAATCTTTTCTCACATAATGATGTTCAATTGCCCAGCTATCCCACAGGCACAAAAAACAGCAAAATTTGGTAAATCCAGAATGGATTCCAATCAAGAGACCGATCACCTATTGGAATAATATGTAAATCAATTAATGTTTCAGATATATATAATTAACTTTCAAACTTTTAGATCGCCACAAATTTTCCATTTATGCTCATCGTATTTGATCTTGGCCAAGATTTTACGCATTGTGTCGTAGCATTCCTCCGTTTGTACTGCATGAGCAAACGGAATGGGTGGTTTTTTATTTTGATTATGTAACAGAGCGGCCTTCAAGCTATATTTTGAACCAGTGACTTGTGTTCGAGTGTCAAGATATTTCCACTCCTGCAACCGTAATGCAAGCAACTCTGCTTTTTGTTTTGATAAATTCAAATCACTCAATTCGCTTTGCGAAATAAAAATACTTTTCTTCCATGACGTAATCGCTTCCAATGGTCGACGGTGATGAAGTCGAAGTTACCAGGGCATTTGCACTTGTACCTGGACAAAGTGGACAAAGTGGCAATGGATCATTACTCGTACGTGGAACTGACTTGGACACTTATGATACATCAGGATATCTATACTATGTAAGTTTTCTTGCATTTATACCGACAACATTCATCAAACAACAGTAGCAATCATCCACATGGTTTTTCGGTTCTCTTCATAGCCTTGGGAATTAAAATGAAAAGTACACATTTTTACCAAATGACCATTTGTACAGTTTTGTTCTGTACGCGTTGCAAAACAATTTCGGCACCCACGAATTGTGTGTGTTTGCTACAGAGAAACCAAAGTCATGTAAATACGCATCTTTGAGCGCTTTTGTAATTATTTTGCCACATTTTCCGAGCATATAACATCCACAAACGTAACAAAAATATTTTGAATCAACTATGCAACGTTGTCTTTGCATTTTCACACTTACCTAAACAAATACAAAACGTTTCGAACACTATTGAAATGATTTTTCTAACGACGCCGTGAACTGACAGTCGCTTTGAGAGCGCAATACTGCCAACATGCAAGAACTCGAAACCCTAAACCAATCTTGACAAACGGATTGAAGATTCAGATTCAGCGCATCAAATTACGTTAAAAATCGTTCTCATCTGCTCGGGTTCAAAAGTTGTTCGGAATTTGAAAACTTGTGAAATTATTCAATATCTAATACAACTAGCAACCTACAAACATAACCTAGAAATAACTATTTTTAAATTGATTTTTAATTTTAATCTCCTGAAAAAAAGAAGGGCCATTTCCAAATCGGCAAAACGTATGCTTTCCGTTAAAATCCATTCAAATCGCCAATTTAGTACCCGTTAATCGGAATTCTTACCAAATTTTCTAAACATTAAAAATGATGGTCTTATTATTATACAAATTTCGTTTTTCTTTGAACATTTTTCGCTGCTTACTTAAAAAATATTAAGTACTTAGCTACCTAAAACTTCTAACTCTAACGGTTCTTAAGTATTGTTTTAGATTTTAGATACCTATATGTTTTAATTTGAAATTTTGAATTACTTATAGCTTCAAATGTTTCTTCTCTAACGTAACTTACCTAAATAATGTCTACGTTGCACTCTAATAGATATTATATAGCAACAAATTAATGTTTATGACTGATTAAAAAAGTGACACTCGTTGCGTGCATTTAGGCATAAATAAAATAGGGTTCTTATTGATTCCTCATCCCACTTAATACCTACACTTAATGAAAAATTCGTATGTAAATTGTAAAGCAAGGATAAGACACAAATTTCAAAGATGAAACACTAACATATGTATGTTACAAAAATAAAAAATAATTTAATAATAAATCACCAAGAAGTATGGCGGTCGTTAGGAACTAACACGTGGTTCAAAACTGTCTGGATGAGTATTCAAGGAAACCAAAATTCATTACTTAAATCTTTTTTTGGCAATGGTCATTTAAACCAAGAAACATAAATGTTTAATACGTTATAACTAAAGCTGGCCACGAGCGGTACCGCGCAGTAGCGTAGAGTCGACCAGGTCTCGCGTTCCACTAGAGTTATTCTGCTAATAGAGATGTTTGCTGCCGCAAATAATTTCGCTCATCTTTTAAATAAAAATTAAATAACACGTGCTCAAACACTTACCATTTTAAGAGTCCTCCGTGAAATCACAAAGTGAATAATGTCTGTTAAGTATCTGCAGCATTAGATATGTTTCCACAGTTGTTTCGGCAAAACTAGTACGGCATGAGGAAAAAATGCGTTTATATGCAGAGAACGAACGTTCTACATCTAGTGACGTAATATTTGCGTAAGTAAAACAATCTTTCAAATAACTTAACGATTCTGTTGACGTACCTTCACAAATGTGTCTTAATGTGCCAAAATCAGAATTTTTCTCAAAAACACTTTCAAATTTTTCTAGAACAGAAACATTTTTTGCGTCTTCAATCGCGCATAGCTGTGCGTGAACATGTGGCACTATTTGTAGAGATTCTTCTAACGGCACAGCAGGATTTTGTAATTTTTCTATTGCATCTGCTAGCCCGAAGTAATTGTCGTGAATGATTTTTAAATCCATTTTAACCTGACTATCTTGAAATTTTGACTGGCTTTTCTGGATAGCGGCAGCTTCCTTTGTATCGAATTGTAAAACCACGTTCTTAATATTGTCAAAATATTTATGATAATAAAACGCGGCCTGCAACCATGTTCCCCAACGAGTTAGAATAGGTTCTGGTGGCTCTGGTATACGGGGCCACAGTCTGTGAAATTCGCGAATACGTTTCGGTGATTTGACAAATACTGCTTTGGTATGCGCTATTAAAGCGTCTACCTCAGGATAACATTTTCTGATACTATCCGCCACAAGATTGAGAGCATGAATTTTACACGTAATGTGTAACAAATTAGCAGAATGCTTTTTAAGAGACCGGCCTACAGAAAGCATGTTTGCAGCACCATCACTCACTAACATCATGAGTTGGTTTGTTGAAAGTTCAATGTTGTACAATGTATTTAACACTAACTTTGAAATTACTTCGGCAGTACACTGATGTATTCGTTTGGAGATTAATAGAATTGAAGGTGCCGATTGATGAGGTTCCAATTTGCGTGCCATTACATTAAGAACAGAATGTTTCTTCCGATCTGTTGTTTCGTCGACACATAACCACAATTTTTGATCTTTCAACTCCGATTTTATTTTTTGTTCAATATGTTCGCGCGCAGATGGCACAATTCTTCGTAACGAAGTTCGACTTGGTAATTTGCACTCCGAATAGTTATTCCAAAAGCAGATAAATGGTTCCTTGTCTAGTAAATTAAACGGTATATTACATGCGATAAACGTAACGCATAAATTAAATATAAATTTTTCACTGTCTCGTGCGCAATTTCTTTTTGAGACATGCTTTTCACTATTTACGTGTCGTAGACAATGTTGTCTAGACCAACACATTAACGGGATTTTACAGATTACACATTTAATTTTAGCACCTTCATATATGAAGTCTGGAATTTTTGCAATAAATTTTCGAAGTTTGTCCGACCGCGGTCGTTTTGCTGACGAAATCATAATTTTTCTAGGACAGATAAACAATTGCGCAAATGACCGACAGCGAAAATGTCCGTACTGCTCCGCAGACGAAGTAATACTACCATTCCTCTCGGTCCAAACTGATTCTACGCCGATGCGCGGTACCGCTCGTGGCCAGCGTTAATCATTAGTGCTTATATTATATTTTTGGATTGAAGAATTGCAAGTAAGTTTCTATTTATTTTAAACAATGCAAACTAAAACCTTGTATATTGCGATGATTAAAAATATTGAATACGGAGATAATCTGCGTTCCTTTTATTTTAAGTTTTTCACTTACAGAAATTAAATTTATTACTTACAGTTAATATGTGGGTGTGTTATATGTGTTTGTATGTTCCTTCTTCTAATGAGTCCTAGTTTTCTTTTTTCAGCAGTATCAATATCCAATATCCTCTTCTAAAACCCCTTTGATCGTCTTCTCGACGAAATTTTTCTTCATTGCTTCTTAAAATTATGTTTGCCCGATTAAATACTTTTTGTTATTACTTATAACTGTTTCTATTTCACTCTTACAGTTTTTCAATACTTTAAACTTAATAATTTCAGCAACGTTTAGTTTTTAAAATGCAATTTCTAGAATTTTCCATCGAAAAGTGTTTGTTTACTGTCAGAATGTTTACGTAACTAACTTCTTGTTTATCGGTTGTCCTAGCATTGCCAATCTAACAACTTAATATTTAATTTTGATGTTTTGAAGATCGAATTCGGTGCTGCAGGTGACGTAAGGGATTTTGATAGTTGTTTTCCAAATACTTGCTTGTGTGTCATGTGTCATTTTTATAAATAATGTTTTAAAAATGTAAATAACTTCAAATAACTCGGAATTTTGATTATTCCCTGTAACGTAACATTAACTCAGTCTTTTTTTTAACAATAACAGATTACTGATCCAAAATAATTCAAATTACGCAAATGTTCTGTTAAAATCTAGTATTTAACGAATGTTTATATTAAATTGATTAATGTGAATTTAGTAACATTTAAACGTACGGTCTTTTCGTCGAACATCTCACTACAATATGTATGCAATCCAAAGGTTTACTGCATGTGATATGAAAGTGGAAAGTAAAGTTATCCATGACGCATTACTTATAGGTTAGCATCTTTTTCATCATTCGCTGAGACCATTTTTTTTTTATTAAAATGATTAAATTATATTTTAAATTCGTTCTATCGTGCCGTGTACTAAAAAACGTAAAAAAATAAGTAAATGTATATATTAAAAATAACTAAGAAATTAAATAAAGAGAATACGTTTTCTAAGGTCGAAGACACTGGTTTAACAGCATAATTGATTTTAAAATTGTAAACTAGTAAAATTTGTAATGATATGTGGATTACTTATCCCCCTTTGTTATTTTCAGGAAAGTGTATAAAGAATAGAAGAATCCCAGAAGTTTCCTTTTTGTTTTCTCGTTTAAATAGTATTTGTTACGTACTATATACTTACAATAAATGAAGTTTCACAACATTTTACTTTTATTTATCGAGTTGTTGTGCAATATTCTTAAATGCAATATGAGAACATGTACATAAATAGCTAACGTGTAAATATGGCAAACCACTTTGTTGAATTTTGAAACGTCTGGTGCTAAAAATGATTCTCGAGCTCGATAAAATTTTGGAGTCGACATTTGATTTGAGTCTAAACTTGTTCAAGAATTATTTGTTACACCAGAATTGCATACGAGAGTGAAACTAAAACACCATATTTCTACCAGCAGCTAAACAGATGAAACTTAGAAGTTTTAGTTTGATCATTGTACATAAATCTAGAGCAGATTTTCGTTGTAATGAGTAGAGTAACCTAAACTTGCGGACTCGCATAGGCGTCGATATTACGGGTTAATATAAGAATACGAAAAATTCATAAATAAACTAAACCGGTAGAGAAGCAGGCATGTAGTGTCGATCTTGAATATAAATCATGTTAAACCGCGCTGAGAGAGATTTCGTTTTAGTACCGGTTGAGCTGTTGCAGAGATTAGTCGAACGGTCAAGGTTATGTACTTACGTGTCGCTTTTGAAAATATAGCTGGTGTTTTTTGTGTGTTGTAGTATTATACCAAGTACATAATTAGTGTATCGTTTCATATAGAACTAATATTTACATACCTAAGAAAACTATGCCTCGTAATAGATTTGCTACTAATGTACATAAGTATGTGTCACTTTTTCCCCATTTAAAATATGACGGTAGTGCAGTTTTTTGCTTAATATGCAATGTTCGTTTGGCTGCATTGGACAGAACTGATTGCCAGAGGCATGTCAATGGTATTAAGCATATAAGAAATGCAAGAACTGAAATACTTTATACACTATTCCTCATACATTTATTAATTATGTTTACCTCTTGTAATCTTCCATTGTCGTTGGTGAGAAAAGCAGCTTTTAAAACGTTTTGGCGACAATACGTTCCAAAGTACCCATTACCCTCACAAACACAATTACAGAATCATTTGCCGCGAATGAAAGAGATGCTAGAAAATGTGTGTAAACGTGATTTGTGTTCCAAAAAAATATGGACTACCGTGGATGAGACGGCCGATATAAAGAAAAACAGTATTGTGAATGTAATAGCTCGCGTTTTATCTAGCGAGAACACAGCATCTCGATATTTGTTAGCTTGCAAACGTGTTCAACAATGTACCGCGGAAAATATTCAAAAAGTGATAATGAACGCTTTGAAAAAATTTAAAATTGCCCAAGATCAAGTTGTGATGATTGTGACAGATAGTGTAGCAACGATGTTAAGTGTTGGGCGATCCTTAAAACATATATTTCCTAACTTAATACATATAACCTGCGTGCTGCGTGCTTTGCATTTAGTTGGTGAAGTTGTTCGACAACATTACGGAAACGTTGATCGGATGATTGGAAGTACTAAAGCAGTGTTTAGTAAATCTCCTAAACGTTTAAAAGAATTTCGTAAATTTTGTTCAGGTATTCCAGAACCTCCTGAACCAATTTTAACGCGATGGGGTACTTGGCTAACAGCAGCTTCTTACTATTTGATCCATTTTCAACAAATTCAATCAGTTTATAATGCTATTTAATCGGAATGAATGCAAAGCAATTAGAGAAAGTCAAAGAGAATTTCAAATTCCTCAACTTTTAGAAGATTTAACAACAATATGTACCAATTATACAGTATTACTAGATGCCATCAGAAAACTACAATGTACTGAATTGTCATTGCAGGAATCATTAGACATAGTGGAGAGTGTAAAAAATAAATTACACACGTTAAATGATACGCCAGGATTATGCGCTAGTCAAAAGTTGGCAGGTTTTAAGGAAAAATCCCGATTTTAATACTTTAGAGGCCGTTTATAATAAGTGTAAGAATAGTGAACTTTTAAGTGATTTTGAAAAACAGTTTCTACATGCAAATGTAACTTCCTTAGATGTGGAGAGATCGTTTTCTATGTATAAGAATATTTTTTCTTGTCGACGCACAAGGTTTAAAGAAGTAACTGTGGAAACATATGCAATGATGCAGGTTTACAGTAGTTCACATCCTGATGCCTCTAATTTGTTGAATAATTAGCAAGTAAGTTTATTTATGAATTTTTCGTATTCTTATATTAACCCGTAATACCGACGCCTATGCGAGTCCGCAAGTTTTGGTTACTCTAGTAATGAGCAGTAATTATTGCAGGTAAGTAAAACTACAGAGGAATTTTCAGTTTTTAAATTTTTTCATCATAAAAAAGGCAAAATTGCTATACTGTATCTAAATTTTCACATTGAAATTTACTTTTTCGGCGGAAATTTCATATTCAGACAAAAGTAATGTACGGATAACCAGTAAATAGATTGCAAATTATCCGTATCGGAATTTCTTTTTTCAGTGTACATTCATATGTGGACTATGTAATTGTGATTATATACTCCTTAAAGTAATGTATATAACAATGTACATATTTGAATTAACGCAACACAGAACTCCTTTTGGAGAAAATAATACTATTATCTATGCATATTAATAGTATTTAATTTCATACTTCAAATAAGCTTCTAATATTTTAATTACCTGTTTGAACAAATTTTCTATAAATTCCTAACCCTTAATAAATAGGATAAGGTAGGATTAGTTGTTCCGTCGCGTCGGCTAAATTGTACCACCTCATTATTTTAAATGCGGTAATACTAATAAGGAATTTGTCATTAACGGCCAATATACTAAAAAAATAGCATTAAACGAAGTACGTATATGCACTGCACTGCACATTTCGCTGTTTACAGGAATATTTTTGACAAGCTTATATGAAATTTAAAATACTCTTACCGTTTTTTTCTCCGCTTAAGAAAAATATATACTTGCAATGAAACAACTGAATTCCTTTATTTAAGACATTTGTTAACTTGATTCAAGAAAATCTTGCAGAAAATTTGAAGAAAGCGATTCTTAGTACAACAGTGGCCGTTATAACGCAAAACAATATTTTCTTAAGGATAGTAAATAGTTTTCTTAATTCAAGAAAGCGCTTAGGTATTGTTCATAAATCCGTAATTTCATTTTCTTAAAATAAAGCATTTTTTACTTAGAATTCTTGAAATGCATATTATTTATATCCACATTATTAATTGCACTTACCTTTTTTGAAGCAGTACGACATATCCGTACATAATGCAGTAAATAATTCTCATTGCTTGTGATTTTAAAGAGGCTAACGCAGAATAATGTTCAAATAAAAGAACTTAATGTAGAAGTACACATGAAAAGAGTGCCTGGAAACAATAACCAAGATAATGCTGATATACAGCTCGAACGATTCCAATGTTATATAAACTCTCTGTTTATATAACCTCTACAGGAAACTACCTGTTCTGGAAATGTAACCCGTTTTCTCTTGAAATAAATACTTTGATTTCACAATCGAGCACTTTAAATTGGGATCGGAGTTAAGAAACATTTTAATTCAACGAAGGCTGAATAAAGATCGATGAAAAATTTATGGCGTCGCTCATCTTTCTTTTATTTATTTTAAATCACGAAAGACCGGTGATTATTTTATTCCACGGCCAATTTTGCTAATTTAACCCAAATAGAAACTTTTACGATGAATTTCGATGAAATGAAATTATTTCTGCAAATAGCATACCAGAATGAATGCAGTGACGCAACGAGGAGGTTGTATTTCGAGGATTCTATGATAAAAAGCGTTACTGCCATGCTTTCAACGTGAAAACTCTACAACAATTTACTTAAACCTTTCAAATAAAGATTTAATTGATGAAATATTGTTTAAAATACCTTTCAATTTACGCTCTTACTTATTTTAGACGATTTCTACATGAATTTGAACGAATTACGTGAATAGAAAAATTAACTGAAGAGTAGGTTTGTTCATGTTACCCTACAATCGTCGTTATCTGGACTTATATTCAATATTTAACATCAACGCCCCAAGGCCAGTTGGCTGGGGGGAAATGGGAAAGAGGAAATTTCCATTTTTCTCCGCAAGAGGGATATTTAATTACCAACGAGTGGCTAACCTGACCTTTAATCGTTCAGAAGTGACAGCCGAGGTTGTTGTTGTCGTACTTACAACGTTGAACATAACAATACATACATACGTATACTTGTTTTGTTTTTTCTGAATGAAGGTTATTGGGTTGTTTTATGTTTACTATTTATAAAAATATTTTTGTCTTACATCTTAAGCAGATATGCAATTTATTTTGCACCTAGATCTAATATGGTGTCCTATAAATAGTTTCTACTGTTGGGCAAATAAAGAATATTATTATTATTATTATTATTATTATTATTATTATTATTATTATTATTATTATTATTATTATTATTATTATTATTATTATTATTATTATTATTATTATTATTATTATTATTATTATTATTATTATTATTATTATTATTATTATTATTATTATTATTATTATTATTATTATTATTATTATTATTATTATTATTATTATTATTATTATTATTATTATTATTATTATTATTATTATTATTATTATTATTATTATTATTATTATTATTATTATTATTATTATTATTATTATTATTATTATTATTATTATTATTATTATTATTATTATTATTATTATTATTATTATTATTATTATTATTATTATTTATTATTATTATTATTATTATTATTATTATATATTATTATTATTATTAATTATTATTATTATTATTATTATTATTATTATTATTATTATTATTATTATTATTATTATTATTATTATTATTATTATTATTATTATTATTATTATTATTATTATTATTATTATTATTATTATTATTATTATTATTATTATTATTATTATTATTATTATTATTATTATTATTATTATTATTATTATTATTATTATTATTATTATTATTATTATTATTATTTATTATTATTATTATTATTATTATTATTATTATTATTATTATTATTATTATTATTATTATTATTATTATTATTATTATTATTTATTATTATTATTATTATTATTATTATTATTATTATTATTAATTATTATTATTATTATTTATTATTATTATTATTATTATTATTATTATTATTATTATTATTATTATTATTATTATTATTATTATTATTATTATTATTATTATTATTATTATTATATTATTATTATTATTATTATTATTATTATTATTATTATTATTATTATTATTATTATTATTATTATTATTATTATTATTATTATTATTATTATTATTATTATTATTATTATTATTATTATTATTATTATATATTATTATTATTATTATTATTATTATTATTATTATTATTATTATTATTATTATTATTTATTATTATTATTATTATTATTATTATTATTATTATTATTATTATTATTATTATTATTATTATTATTATTATTATTATTATTATTATTATTATTATTATTATTATTATTATTATTATTATTATTATTATTATTATTATTTTTTATTATTATTATTATTATTATTATTATTATTATTATTATTATTATTATTATTATTATTATTATTATTATTATTATTATTATTATTATTATTATTATTATTATTATTATTATTATTATTATTATTATTATTATTATTATTATTATTATTATTATTATTATTATTATTATTATTATTATTATTATTTATTATTATTATTATTATTATTATTTATTATTATTATTATTATTATATTATTATTATTATTATTATTATTATTATTATTATTATTATTATTATTATTATTATTATTATTATTATTATTATTATTATTATTATTATTATTATTATTATTATTATTATTATTATATTATTATTATTATTATTATTATTATTATTATTATTATTATTATTATTATTATTATTATTATTATTATTATTATTATTATTATTATTATTATTATTATTATTATATTATTATTATTATTATTATTATTATTATTATTATTATTATTATTATTATTATTATTATTATTATTATTATTATTATTATTATTATTTTATTATATTATTATTATTATTATTATTATTATTATTATTATTATTATTATTATTATTATTATTATTATTAATTATTATTATATATTATTATTATTATTATTATTTATTATTATTATTATTAAAGAAATAATTTAATTGTACTGTAACATATAAAAAAGACTTTTCCATTAGTCCATTCACTTGCTCCTAATTTTAATTATTAACCTTAGATTTTTTTCCATTATTGTAATTTTTGTTTTATTAGATATCCTTGTAGCTGGCCCGATGATGTGCTTTTTGAACACGAAACTGGTCGCCTATCTTCTCAATAGAACTTTGTGATATCTGGACCATTTTTTCATTCCTACCTCTAATATGAATCTTTTCTCAACTTAAGACTAAATAATTTACTTGGAAGGAACATTTTTCTGCCTTGGATTTTCTTGATTTCCGAACCATAAGGAAATATGTATTTAATACAAGTAAAATTACAAGAAAATTATGTTCTTATTTTATACATTTTTATAGTCTTAGCCTAAACAAAATTTCTGGAATAGAGCCTGATTTTTGCATAAGAAAACCTATTTTCTTGATGCAAGAAACCATTTCTCTGCGTGTACATAAGTAATAAATAACCTGGACAAATATCTGGTAACAACCAGAGGCGTGGAGAGCGCATAAATGTTTACACATAAAATAGAAGGTAAGAAATAAATTATAAAACATGCTGAAACACTTACCGTTTTAAAAGTCTTCCGTGAAATTACAAACTGGATAACATCTGTTAAATATTTGAATCATTAGATATGTTTCCACAGCTGTTTCAGTCAAGTGAGCACGACGTGCCGAATAAATGTTTTTTAATGCCGAAAACGACCGTTCGACATTTAGCGATGTTATACCTGCATATTTAAAATAATCTTTGAAACAACTTAATGCATCTTCACACGCACCTTCACAAATTTGTCTTAATATAAGAAAATCGGAGTCTTTCTCTAAAACACTTTCAAATTTTCGTATTACACACCAATTTGTTTTGCCTTCTGCAGCGCATAACTGTACGTGAACATCATTCACAATTTGAACAGAATCCACTAGCGACATCGAAACATTTTGTAATTTTTCTATTCCCTCCGCTAGTCCGAAGTAATTGTTGTGAATAGTTTGTAAATCTCTTTTAATCTGACTATCTTGAAATATTTCTTTATTGAATTTTAAAACTACCTTCTTTACTTGATCAAAATATTTGTTGTGGTAAAACGCAGCCTGCGATCATGTTCTCCAACGTGTGACAATCTGCTGTGGTGGTTCAGGTAAATCGGGACACAGTGTGTGAAATAGTCGGGTACGTTTCGGGGACTTTAGAAGCACTGCTTTGTACTAGCAATCAATGCATTTACTAGTGGAAAACATGCAGGAATCGTTTGTGCCGCAAGATTTAGGGTATGGATTTTACACGTTACACGTAAGTGGATTTTACACGTTACATGTAAGAAGTTACCACTGTGTTCTTTAAGAGATCGGCCCAAAGAACGCATGTTTGCGGCACCATCACTCATAAACATTAAAAGTTGCTTAGTTGAAACTTCAAATTTGTTCAATGAGTTCAACACCACCTTTAAAATCTCATAGGCAGTAAAATGTATAACTCTTTTGGAAGCAAGTAAGAAGGAGGATGACAGTCGATGTGATTCCATTGTACGTACCATTACATTAATCACAGAATGTTTTTGACGATCTGTTGTTTCGTCCACACACAACCACAGTTTTTTATCTTTCAATTCCGTTTTCATTCTTTTTTCTGTATGTTCACGAGCAAATGGCACTACACTTCGTATCGATGTCCGACTAGGTAGCTTACAGTTCGCATATTTATTTCAGAAGGAGACAAATGCTTCTTTGTCTAGTAAGCGAAATGATAGATTACATAAAATAAGAGTAACACATAAATCAAATGTAAATTTTTCTTGGTCTCGTATGCCACTATTTGCAGGAGAATGTTGTTTGCTTTCGATGTGACATTGACAACGGCTTCTGGACCAACACATTAAAGGGATTTTACAAACTAGACTTTGAATTTTAGCGCCATCAAAAATTAAGTCTGACATGTCCACTATAAAGTTTTTAACTGAGTCTGTCATTGGTCGTTTTCGCGACGTACCTAACTGCGACATTTTTAAAGCAAACATAAGCGCACAATTACGAAATAAGTTACGACAGCCTACATATACACAGAACTACTCGCATACAGCATCGATTTAGTACTGACGCTGTGAACGCGTGAAATAAATAATCGCCGACTCCGCACCACATATCTACTACACTGACTGTTACCGCTGTTTGCCCAAACTAGTAATAAATACAACAGAAAATATACAAGTAAGGAAATATATTTCAATATGTATAACCCATAGTCCTAGACGTTAATGATAATTTAATGATAGTAAAAAATTCACCGCGTTCCATTACTTGGTAATTAGCGTTATGAAATATTATAGCTACATAGTTAGTAGGCTTAGTATTCCCAAAATAGGCGACTAAGTGCTTGCTGCGCTGGTTTGCAAGATCCCGTATACCTAGGTATATTAATTAGATAAGAACGATGTCAATCGATACTGTAATTATTCGTGTTTGATGTGGTTTCACTTGCATTTCGTTTGAGAGTGCTTTTAAGTAGGAATTTTCTTAAACAGTGTGATTGATCTTAATAATATTAATGAATTTGTTATTAGATTAATGAATATGTGCATAAATTTCAGGTTTTTTATGTATAAATAGTTACACATGAGTATAATATATAGATATGCTAGACATATTTATTGCTCTTTCTTACGATTTATCAATAAAACTATCAAAAATGAAACCATATCCATATTCAATAAAAAACAAAATTAACAACGCTTGTTTTATATGCTAAAGATAAGTAGAATCGCTTTGGCGGAATCAACCATCAACTACCTGATTGATTGATTGATTGAAAATCAATCAATCAACTACCTATAGTCAAAGTAGAAATGTAGGCCATTATTTGAAGATTTCTAAAGCGTATCTTTTTATGATTAACTATATACTACTTAAATATAAAAATACCAACATATTTAACTATATTCATACCACCAAATTCCAAGCAAGCCAGAAGAAAAAACAAAACAAACAAAATACTTATTCACACCGAAATTCTTATTCTCAATCAACGCCATCGCATCACACCACTCTGATTTATCCACGCCGGCCAACGCTAATTAATTGCACTTTATTTAATGCCCTTCTTCGTTCGATGGTTCGATTACCAACACGCTGGCGAGCAAGCTGCGCTGTCCCACCAGCCCCGTATCCGCAAGGGGTCGGAGCGTTGCGTTCCCTCATTAACTAATGCTATAAAATGATGGATTATCGGTTTACGTGTTTGTTATCTTCGAAGTCCTTCGATAAAGGAAGATGGAAGGACTCGAAATGGATGGATGCGCCCCCGAAAGCTTCGTCCTCGTTCCCGTTCATAAACGGAAATTAATATCCTAAAAAGAAGGGATTGGTCCGCTATGACCCAGTATATAATGACCATTTGATTTGGCCATCGTTGTTTCCTTTATTCCTGTACTTTTTTATATTCTTCCTGATCTGATTTGTTGATAGTTTTTAGTAACAGGGTACCATGTGCAAATTAGAAATAAGTAAATGCGCAGTAGTACGCAAAAATCAAAATCTCATCTCGTAAATGAGAATTTTTATCCAATGTTATCAATATGATAATGAGTTGGCCTTGTTTTTACATTGAAGCTTGATTAAACTACTCTCCTGCTTCATGACGTTCCAGAATTTCCACTAAATTTCAAGTAGCAGAATATTTTCCTCCCATGTATTCTCGAGACATGACGACATTTGCCCATGACTCCATTCAATATTTTCATTGATTTCCTTTACTCGCACCACAAAACCAAAAGTTTTTCCATTCACTGATTTTGCAGCATCTGTACACACACCCAAACAAAAATTTCTTATCTTTTCCTATCGTATAGGTTTCCAGAGGTTTTACAAATCTTCTTGCATCTTCTTAAATGGAATATTACAGCATTTGCTACATCCGTTGACTCGTCAAGTTGGATCGCGAAGTAATTAATTTTTTTTCTTTTCAAAGGCTCACTTTCCACTATTTTTCCCATACTTCCTTTATAAGGCTTGTGAACCTCTGGGTTTTTGCAAACCACCGGTTAGGAATGATTGGCGTAGGGTATTAAGGAATTATCCGGAGAAGTTCTATTTTTTAAACCTATTCATCCACAACTAGAAATTTTATCCACTTATTACACGACGGTTCACTAAGAGACGCATACCATGGATGACCGATAACTTGAAATATTTAATGAGTCTGTCTGATAGGGCCAAGTCAAAATATCGCAGAACAAAGAAAAAATCTGATTGGCATTACTATAAGTCTCTTTGGAACTTAACTAATAGAACATTTGCCCTTGAGAGAAGAGCATATTTCGACTACATCTCGCGTTCGAAAGATAATCGTTTTCTTTGGAAAGAGTTAAAGTCTCTGAATTTTAAAAGGTGCGTACACAGCATCGATGATCTGCACCTCTTACCAGAACCAGGCCAAGGCCTTTAGGCTCTCTTATCACTTCGTGACAGGTTGCTCCACTCTGTCTGAGGTTCCTTCTAACATGTGTCACCCTCTAGATATTCGTGTGTATGGTGTCCAGCTACTCAAAGGGAAATCCTATCAGCGATCCTAACCACCGCGCATCGTGGAGGGGGACGGTCCTGGGGCTCGGCCACCCCCGCCAGAAGGGGATTTTCGGACTGCTGTGCTCTCTCCAGCGTGTTTCTTGTCAATTGGTTTAGATGTTCGCAAATCGGCAGGACCTGTAGATCTTCTCGCAGCTGAGTATTTCTTTCTAACCAAGGAGCGTTGGCAATCATCCTCAGCGTCATGTTTTGGGGAGCCTCGATTCGCCGTAAGTGACTAACGGCAGCCGTGGCCCAGGCCAATGCACCGTAAGTTATTACTGGTCTCAAGCATCTTTTGTAGATTATCATTTTTGTCCCCACATCTATCGGTGAATGTCGACCCACGAGCGCTATCAGCGAGCTCTTAGCGTGGCGGTATCTCCCTCTGATCAGCTCAACATGTGCTCTCCAGGTCAAGCGTTGATCGAGCACCACTCCCGAGTATCGGCCGAAGGGCTCCAGGGGATCTCAATGCCTTCGATCTCAACTCTTTCCGGCTAAAGTCTTCTCCTCTTCGTGAACCTTACGGCAACACTCTTATCAGCGTTTACTTGCAAGCCCCATTCCGACATCCACTCAATCAGCCCATCCAGCGCCCCCTGTAGACGCCGCACAACGAGAGCCTCGCTTCGTGATGCGGTGTGAATGGCCGTATCATCTGCGTATATTGACAGTTCCACCTGTGGGAATCGGAGTATATCAGATGTATATAATGCATTTGGTGTCACTTCATATACAGCATCACTGCTAGTCTTTAGGATCCTGATGCTTTTAATAACCATCTTGTAAATAGTATCTCACCCACCAGTTTCCTAACTCCTTTGTCGTTCCCCGTACCTCAGTACAACAGCAATACTAATCTGTTTAGTTCATCGTTATCAAATCTTGAATCGATAACAAAAATAATACAAAGCATTAAAGCGACTGCTGCTGATTGGCAGGGGATTAATATTGGTATGTTGCGTCTCTATTGTCCGTACATTATTCCATATATCGCAAATATCATTAATTCGAATATTTTGCAAAATGTATTTCCTTGCCACTGGAAGCTAGCCGTTATTACACCCGTTCCAAAAAATCTAATATTTCTGATCTGAAAGATTTGAGACCAATTAGTTTACTACCCCTTCTCTCAAAAGCATTGGAGCGTGTTTTGGAGAAGCAGATAAGGTAAGTATATAGAGGAGCAATCACTTCTTCCCGATGTTCAGTCGGGCTTCTGGCTTGGTTGTAGTACTACCGCGTTGCTCTGTGTAACTGCTGACATACTGGCGGCGTCAGATCGTGGGTTTTCGACGACATTGATTCTTTTGAACTACTCGAAAGCATTCGATACTACCATACAACGCTTATAAATGTGCTACGTTCAAAGGGATTCGGTACCTAATCTTTGAGATTGTTGTCTAATTATTTATCGCATAGGTCGCAGTGTGTTAGGATCGATTCCAAAATCTCCCAACCTAGGGAAACACTACAAGGTCTCGCCCAAGTTGCTATTTTAAGTTTAGTTTTATTCTCTCTATATGCTTCCTCATTCCTCGCCTGCTGAATTACACTAAAGCACACTTGTACGTTGACGATAGGCTGTTGTGCTACTCATTTAGGTGTAATTAGGAGCAGAGTGTTGTCTACGAAACTCCTCTGATGCACTCGTTACATCTTAAACCGACTAATTGTAAGTCGCAGGTTTTGTTGTTCGGGAATAGGAAAACATGTGAAGCATTGAATGGCATGGCTGACTAATATTAACAACGTACAAATTCCCACGGTAAATAAAGCAAAAAGTTTAGATCGAAATCTCGACAACTCTTTTCGTTTTCTATACCAAAACAATAAACATGTACCGGGTGGCCAAATAAGAATGGCAGCCGGCTATATCTCAGAAACTAGTAATCACAGAGATTTCGGATACATTTTTTTTTAATAAACGTGGCCAAAGGAAAATACTGAAAATGATTTTGAGGTTTGAGTCTAAGAATAAAATTAAAGTTTTCATCATGTTTTGTCTAATTAAGAGTTATCGAAAATATATGCAGTTTATTCCCAATCCAACTACCTTTCTTATGCGTTCAACACATTTTGTCGTATCTTCTAAGGTAAAGTGGTGGGGAGACGTCAATTGCTTTTTTAAATAAATGTTGGTTACTCTTGTTAGGCTTAACCGATTTCAACAATCTCGACCTCGGTTAAAAGAGCTTTATTTGACAGTTTTGGTCCACTTCTTATGAATTGTACCTTTACCACTAGAAGGCGTTATCTGACTTTATAACAATTAAAGCGCAAAATTTGTAAATAGAATGATAAGTTTCTTTTCGCGCGGAAAAGTAGGGAGTTAAAAGCTCAAGATGTCAGTGCAAACCGCATCTCGATATCTTTTCTCTAACCGGAGATATTAACGAAAAAATGTAAATATTTGTTTACTTTAGAAAGTGTGTTTAACGCAAAAGAACGGGAGTTGGATTGGGAATAAACTGCTTATATTTTCGATAACCCTTAATTAGAGAAAACACAATAAAAACTTTAATTTTATACTTAGTCGTGACCGTTACGCCATCTACAGGTCATCTTACAAACCTCAAAATCATTTCCGGTATTTTCTTTTGGCCACGTTTATTAAAAGAGATTTTACCCGAAAGCTCTGTAATTATTAGTTTCTGAGATATAACCGGCTGCCATTCTTATTTGGCCACCCGGTGCAAGCAGCATACTTAAATATGAAAAAACTGTATCCTTTCCGCTCAATTTTAAACAAGCAAATCTTATTGATACGTCTTCTCTGGAAGAAAGGTTTATGTTGCACTGTTTGCAATGTAAACTCTTCTATGAAAAGTTTCAATTTTTCTTCAGCACATACATAAATGAAACACTACTTGCTAATTTTACAAATACTTATTTCGTAGTAAATAAGCATTGTGACATTTGCTGCAAAATCGCCAAATGAAATGTATTCAAATATGATGTAACGCAATAGCTGTAGGAGATAACTCTCTATTTACTCTATCTTCTCTATTTACTGCATAGTCTAGCCTCATTAACTCACTCCTAGAAGTAAATTGGATTAGGAATTGATAGGAAGTTGTCGTTTTCTTTTATTTTGTTTTGAAGCACTTCGATGATGTGCCAAAATCATGAGCAGAATTTAATTTCAGCAGCTTAGAAGTACAATGTTGGTTTTAGCAACAAAAGACAATATTTGGTACTTTTAGACAAAACCCCAATTTCAAAATTACAAAAATCCCAACGCATGACCCCAAAAAAAGAGAAAATACATTGATTAATCATTTCAAATCATTCCATTCCTAAAAACAATAACGACACGCACACACTCACAGACAGAAATTAGCTCGACATGGGCAATTAACGCGAACAATTAAAAACGACTGGACGGTCGTTACCGAAACACGGCCCCCTCTCGGTTCGATAGTGTTTCCACTTGCACGTCCCATATATCCTTTCCGATGCATGCAAGCTTATACACATCAGAGAGACCATCATCGGAAAGCGACATCAACATCATCGTCGTTCGAAAGAACAACAAAACCAAAACGAGAGTCAGAGCGCGGCTCTGCCCTTTCTGTAGATGTGTTTGCAGTGGAGATAATTAATAAATTAGTTCTTTTGACGGCGCCAGTCGGTCAAGTTCTAAGGGAAGCCGAGAGATAGTCGAAAAAAATAATACATTTTTAACAGGATATCTTTTAAGGCATCAACGCCTTCACGGACCTTAGAGTCGGCAAGAATTAACAAAAAGTGTATCGTGCATATATCTCTTATGAGACCTTACTGATGGGTTCGCAAAAATAAAAAGAATTGTGTGCCAGACGAAGAAGTAAGCTGAAATAGATTTCACGAATAGGATCATAAAACTCCCGGGTTATTGCTGTTTATTTCATCTACATATGTATTGTTCGTTTTTAATATTGTATTGCCACTTTAATAAACTTCTTGCTTAAATATTAATAAAAATATTATTGGTAATTCTTTTGAGATGTAAACACTGAAAGAGTAGCTTGGTATAAGAACAACACAGCAGCTGAATCGTCCGATTTTAAGGTGCAGCCCCCAGCGAATATTTGCATAATTTCTAAATTTTTATAAATATCTCGGAAACTATAATTGATACACATTTTTTTTGAATATACACGCAGAGAACCGTTTACTTGTATCAAAGCTGCCCGCCTTAATTCAAGACAATTACTGCTTTTTTCTCCACTTAAGAGAAGCATATACTATAATGAAATAAATATTGCAGAAAATTTGAAGAAAGCGATTCTTAGTATAAGTAAACGGCCGCTGTAACACAAAACAATATTTTCTTAAAGATAGTAAATAGTTTTCTTAATTCAAGAAAGCGTCTAGGTATTGTTCATAAATCAATAGTTTCATTTTCTTAAAATAAAGCATTTTTTACTTAGAATTCTTGAAATGCATATTATTTACATGCACATTATTAATTGCGCTCACCTTGTTTAAAACAGTACGACAAATCCGTATATAATGCAGTAAATTATTCACGTTGCTTGTGATTTTAAAAAGGTTAAAGTAGAGGTTATATACAGAATAATGTTCAAACAAAAGTGAACTTAATGTAGAAGTACACATGAAAAAAGTGCCTAGAAACAGTAACCAAGATAATACTTATAAATAGCTCCTGGTGTTGATGGAATCGGCATCGGCAAAAACAATATGAGAAGAGAAAAGCTTTAAAACGCCTTACTCCTGGCCACATTGCTCTTACATCTCTCAGTTTATGCAAATAATCTGCAAAAACAGCAACTGAAATATTTTCTGGCGCCTCTTAGTGCTAGTAGTTATAGTCATACCATCCTAGATAGTAGCGATGGAACCAGAATACAGATACCATACTTACCCATTCAATGATATAACCTTTAATGTACAACGTTTCATAAACATTTTCAAAAAATACCTATTAATGTTTTCTTTTTGGTACCATTTACCACGTTTACTAATTTAACTGCATTATTTTTTTAATATATAGTACATAATAATAATAATAATAATAATAATAATAATAGTAATAATAATAATAATAATAATAATAATAATAATAATAATAATAATAATAGTAATAATAATAATAATAAAAGGGATAAATAAACTTAAGTATTAACTCATTAATTATTAAATTACATAAAAGTAATCCTATAAAACGGAATTGAAAGATAAAAAACTGTGGTTGTGTGTGGACGAAACAACAGATCGTCAAAAACATTTTGTGGTTAATGTAATGGTACGTACAATGGAACCACGTCGACCGTCATCCTCCTTACTTGCTTCCAAAACAGTTATAAATTGTACTGCCGATGAGATTTTAAAGGTGGTGTTGAACTCATTGAACAAATTTGAAGTTTCAACTAAGCAACTTTTAATATTTATGAGTGATAGTGCCGTAAACATGCGTTCTTTGGGCCGGTTTCTTAAAGAACATAGTGGTAACTTCTTACATGTAACGTGTAAAATCCATACTCTAAATCTAGCGGCATAAACGATTCCTACATGTTTTCCACTAGTAAATGCATTGATTGCTAGTACAAAGGCAGTGTTTCTAAAGTCCTCGAAACGTACCCGACTATTTCACAAACTGTGTCCTGATTTACCTGAACCATAGCCGATTGTTATACGTTGGGGAACGTGGTTACAGGCTGCGTTTTACTATAACAAATATTTTGATCAAGTAAAGAAGGTAGTTTTAATATTCAATCCGACAGAAGCTGCAGCAATCAAGAAAAGCCAGGAAATATTTCAAGATAGTCAGGTTAAAAGAAATTAACAAACTGTTCACAACAATTACCTCGGACTAGCGGAGGGAATAGAAAAATTACAAAATGTTTCGATGTCGCTAGTGGATTCTGTTCAAATTGTGAATGATTTTCACGCACAGTTATGAGCTGTAGAAGGCGAAACAAATTGGTGTCTAATACGAAAATTTTAAAGTGTTTCCGAGAAAGACTCCGATTTTCTTATATTAAGACAAATTTGTGAAGGTGCGAGTGAAGATGCATTAAGTTGTTTCAAAGATTATTTTAAATATGCAAATATAACATCGCTCGATGTCGAACGGTCGTTTTCGGCACTAAAAAACATTTATTCCGCACGTCGTACTCAGTTTGACTGAAACAGCAGTGGAAACATATCTAATGATCAAATCTAATGTTTGTGACTTCACGGAAGACTTTTAAAACGATAAGTGTTTCAGCACATTTTATAATTTATTTCTTACCTTCTATTTTATGTGTAAACTTTTATGCGCTCGCCACGCCTCTGGCTGTTACCGCATATTTGCCCAGGTTAGATAACACCTATCATCAAATTTGGAGAAATCAAGATTTTACGGATTTTTTATGATTATTCTGGGTGTCAACATTATGCAAGAACATGCAACGCTTAGGCCAATAGAAATATTTTATTTTAATGTCATGGTAATACTACGTATCAACTAGTAAATTTTCTTTTTTCGCAATAAACAGATCAAATATAAAATTAACAACATACTTTTTTTCACAGCAACTGTCCTAATAACTTAATAGGTCCTCGAAACCTTTTAATATTTACGAAAGAAAGCAATTTAATAACCAAAACTCAATTATATACCGATTTTTGTTGTTTCCTGAAAACCTAGAAAAATGTCAATGCCTGTTATTGCCACTAAACCATCGCTATATACTTTGACTATTGTAATCTATTTTACATGTGAAAAATAGTCATTTTTCCTATATTTAATAATTCCATTACAAAAATAAAGTCAATTATTAGTATTAGTAATAAAAATATTCAGAATACAGTGTAGAACACAAGACTTACGTAATATACAATATGTTCTATTAAAAAATAGAAATCAATTAGCTTAGTTGAATCATTCTGTAGATAATGTATATGATAACTACATCTTCATGTGGAGAACAAACGGATTTTGCCAAGTCATTGACTTACCCTGTATATTCGTATAACAGAAGAGTCGTTATAACTAGGGCGGGCCAAGAGCGCCACGCGCCAGGTTCGCAATCAGGCTGCCGGGCGCATATATGTATGTAAACATAGGTAATTTAAATATGTAATTATTAGGACGAGGACCAAAACCACTGTCTATTACGTCGTGAAGACGCGCAAATATACACCTGCAGTTTGGGTGTTCGTTGATAAATAGGGCGTTGTTCACAGTGGGCCACTACAAAAAAAAGTTCATTCATCGACGGCTACGAACTAACAGCGCGCTTATTCATTTACGGATGACGCGCTCTATTCATCAACAAATGACGAGTCTGCAGATGTTACGTTTGCACCACTTCGTGGCATACTAGAAACAAGCGTCGGTGTGCTCGCTTTAGTGATTATGTCTAACGTAACTATTAAAAATAAACGGCCATTACCTACGAAAGTTAATAAATTTCTTAGTGAATTTGTGGATTTACACTACAATGGGAGTACAATTTTCTGTAAAGTTTGTAAAAAGAAACTACTGTGCTGGAGCAAACGTGATTGTGAAAGACATAAATAGCGCACACCACAGAAATAAAAGAAATGGTGTGTCACAACAACGTCAATTTCAATTAGAATTGCTTTTAACGTTTATGGTATGTGGTCTACCACTTCGTATACTTGATAAAAAAGCATTTCGAAAATTCTGGGGTACATACAATACCGAGTGGATACTACCATCTCGGACAGCGTTACGGAGAGATATTCCACGAATACGTGAGGACATTGAAAATCGAATTAAAGCCGAATTAAAAGATAAACAGCTGTGGCTATGTCTTGATGAGACGACAGATTGCAAAAAAAATTCTATTTTGAATATAATAGTGCGCGTATTAGATCCTATTAAACCAAATTTTGCAATTCTATTAGCCAGCAGAAGATTAACACAGTGTACTAGTAAAGCAATTACGGCCGTAGTTCTCGAAACGTTACAAAAATTTCAAGTGTCAACCAGTCAACTGTTGTTGTTCATGAGCGATGGTGCAGCAACAATGTGTAGTGTAGGCCGTTCCCTTAAAGAAAAGTGTGAAGGACTTTTACATATTACGTATAAAGTCCATGCTTTACATCTTGTGGCACAAACTATTCGAGAGTGTTACCCGGAGGTGGATGCATTAATAGCAAACACAAAAAAAGTGTTTCTCAAAAGTCCTAAGAGGACTAGGGCATTCCACAGGTTATGCCCTGGTATTCGAGAACCACCACAGCCCATTCTTACGCGTTGGGGAACGTGGTTAAAAGCCGCTTTTTATTATAATGAACATTTTCAAGAAGTCAAATCCGTTATTTTGCAAATTCGTCCCTGCCGAAGCTAGAGCTATTAGGATGAGCCAGAAGGGATTTCTCGATATTTCTGTTGAAACACATCTAAAGAATATTAGCAACAATTACAAAGGGTTAGTAGACGCGATAGAAAATTTGCAAAATTCTGGATTGTCGTTGGTAGAATCAGTGCAAGTCGTGGACGAAGTTAGTACATTGTTACACAGTATAAACGATGCAACTAGTGGACGAGTTTTAGCTAAGTTCGATAGTGTTTTAAAAAAGAATCCGGACTACACGAGATTAAGACAAATGTGCGATGGGGCATCTGCATATTCCTTGACTAAGTCTAAAGATTATTTTAATTACGCCTGTCTTACTTCGGTAGACGTGGAACGGTCGTTTTCGAAATATAAGAACATTTTCTCGTCTCGGCGAACATCCTTCACCGAGGCAAATGTGGAAACTTATCTGATGGTGCAACTTTTTAAACAAGCCTATCCGCATTATTAAGAAGGATAGAATTTATTTATTATATCTTTATTTACAGTTACATTATTAAGTACAACAGAATAAAAAAAGCGTTCAGTTTCTCAGTTATTTCCTTATTACATCCCATTTACAACGCATACCGTTTTCAATCAAATAAAAAATCATAATGAAAATAAAAACACCTCAGCGTGTACATAGAAAAATAGTCATTTTTCCTATATTTAATAATTCCATTACAAAAATAAAGTCAATTATTAGTATTACTAATAAAAATATTCAGAATACAGTGTAGAACACAAGACTTACGTAATATACAATATGTTCTATTAAAAAATAGAAATCAATTAGCTTAGTTGAGCCATTCTGTAGATAATGTATATGATAACTACATCTTCATGTGGAGAACAAACGGATTTTGCCAAGCCATTGACTCACCCTGTATATTCGTATAACAGAAGAGTCGTTATAACTAATACGCGTTTCACATCTTACAGGCCGAAACTAATCTGTATTATCGTGTAAAACACGATTTTTGTCAGCCGGCGCGGCCGTTCGAAACAAATGAAAATTAAATGTATTTTAAATTCTCTATCCGCTGTCCGGTTGACTTTTATGCGTCGCCCGTAACAAGATTACATTCCATTTAACGGCTAAGGTGTATCGGCCGTTCGGAAAACGGTCCGACAGAATTTTTTGCCGATTTCTCATCGTGAAACGGTCGCAGGTAGTAGAGGCGTTAACAATACACTCCGCTGTCGATAAATAACGCCGTTCCAATCTTGTTCGGGTTAATTTTCTGTGCAAACATTTAAAAAAGCCAATTCATCTTCGGACTATTCGTTTTCTCCTTTCAGGTGATTTGAAAACATTCAAAGTTCTAAGTTATTCTAGCTTCTTATAGGTCATGCTTTGAAAGCTACCGGTTTTTTACTTTCATTCTTCTAAATGTTCCTAAACAGTTGACAGTAGTTCATTTTTACGACTCCAAACAACAAAAAAATATATCTGTATGCACATGTAAATGCTTAGTGCTTATTATTCTTAAGCGCTTAAAGGTTGAAAAGGAGTTGGAAAAGTTAATTGCACCGCTGAAGGTTAAAGGCATAAACCTACATTTACCAATAGATGCTTTACAATATAGAAGCTGCTTATAGATGCAGGAACAATTTCATAAATTGTTTGATAACTAGTAGCATTGGCTCTGCTCATTTGCATAATGAATGTTGACTTTTGTATGGAAATAGTTATTAATTATATGCTTTGGGTGATCTATGAGATGGTTTACTGAACGCTTTTTTTTAGAATTCTAAAGTGAATGCTACAGATAAATTATACGGAGAAAACAAACTTACAATATCTTTTATTAAGAAAATTATATTTATTCTAAACATAATTTTTTGCTAACCCTTATGCATAATTTATTTAAATATATTACATATTGTTTTCTAATATATGTATAGATATAGACAGAAAATTAATGAGTTGAAATTCATCTTTTGAGGTTCAGCTTGAATAATAAGTAATTTATGCCATAATTTTATTGCAGAAAAATCAAGTAGAGCTTGGAAATTTACAAAAAAAGGAATTTTTTCAATCGGTTTTTTTTTCGTTTTTCTTTCTATTTTTCCGGAATTATTTGCATTATTACGAAAAGGAGAAGATTTAGGAATGTATTTATTACGTTTTCAAGACGAAACAGCACCGAATTGGGTACTTTTAGGTTTTTTTTTCTCAAAAAAAATCTATCTCAGAGAAAATAATTCATGTAGTCCGTCGCCTGAAGCTATCACATCCAGATTCGACAGGCGCAACGCCAATTTAATCTCGGTTCCACCAGCGAAATATGGTTGACCTGCAAAGAGTCCAAGGTGTGGTTTACCTACAACCCTTTAAGAAAATAATCCATGTAGTCCGTCGTCTAAAAGTTATCACTACCGGATTCGGCACATTCAACGCCAATTTATACCCGGTTCTACCAGCGAAATACGGTTGACCTGCCAAACGTCAAAGGGGCAGTACACCTACAACCCTTACAGAAAATAATCCATGTAGTCCGTCGTCTAAAAATTATCACAACCAGATTCGACACACTCAACACCAATTTAAATCCGGTACTACTAGCGAAACTTGGTTGACCTGGAAAGAGTCCAAGAGGTGATTCACCTACAACCCCTAGAGAGAATAATTTATTTTCGTCCGTCACCTAAAAGCTATAACATCCATATTTGGCAGCTCGACGCCAACTTATACCTCGTCCACCCCAGCGAAATAGGGTTGACTTCCAAAGAGTTCAAGAGGTGGTTTACCTACAACCCTTACAGAAAATAATCCATGTAGTCCATCGTCTAAAAGTTATCATAACCAGATTCGGCACGCTCAACGCCAATTTAAACCCGGTACTACCAGCGAAATATGGTTGACCTGCAAAGAGTCCAATGGTTGGAGAGAATAATTTATTTTCGTCCGTCGCCTAAAAGCAATCGCATCCAGATTTGACACGCTCAACGCCAATTTATACCCGGTTCTACCAGCGTAATGCGATTGACTTGCAAAGAGTCTAAGGGGTGGTTTACATACAACCCTTACAGAAAATAATCCATGTAGTCCGTCTTGTAAAGGTTATCACAACCAGATTCGGCACACTCAACGCCAATTTAAACCCGGTACTGCCAGCGAAATATGGTTGACCTACAAAGAGTAAAATGGGTGATTTACCTACAACCGCTACAGAAAATAATTCATGTAACCGAACGAAATAGAATATAACGGGGATGGGTATACTGCAATTGGTATCCCTATGCCTATAGAACGCGATAACTATTCCTTACTAAACCCTTAAGGTTTGGATTTTTATTTAAGTTTGCCGGGGTGAGTAAACTGCAGCTAATATCTCTATGAGTATAGACCTAGCAAAACTTGCTGGGGTGGGTAAACTGCAGCTGGTATGTCTATGAGTATATGCCTAGAAAATTTGCTGGAGTGGGTAAACTGTAGCTGGTATCTCTATGAATATAGATCTAGAAAATTTGCTGGAGTGGGCAAACTACAGCTATTATCCCTGTGATTATAGATCTAGAAAATTTGCTGTGGTGGGTAAACTACAGCTGGTATCCCTATGAGTATAGATCCTGAAATTTTACTGGAGTGCAGCCACTACTCTCTGATTACACTTTGAAAATTTGCTGGAGTGGGTAAATTGCATCTAGTATCCCTGTGATTATCGATCTAGAAAATTTGCTGGGGTTGGTAAACTGTAGTTGGTATTCTAATGATTATAGATATAGAAAATTTGATGGGGTGGGCAAACTGTAGCCGGTATCCGTAAGTGCATACTCGAAAATTGTTTTTCACCCAAACTCTTGAGGTTTGGGTTTTTCAGCTAGTTAATAAAGTGTATTTTCTCTAAGAGAAACGATAAAAGGTATATTAAAAAACAATGTTCAGGGAAATAAATTATGCTAGTACTTAGTGTCTAGGCATTGGCGAACCCCAAAAGATGAAAATTCAACACAATAATTTCCTGTCTGCCTTACCTATCCATGCGTTAATCCAAGGACAGATTGTATATATATGATGTTTCAAATGATGATTAAAAATATTGAATACGGAGATAATCTGCGTTCTTTTTATTTTCAGTTTTTCACTTACAGAGATTAAATTCATTACTTACAGTTAATATGTGGGTGTGTTATATGTGTTTGTGTGTTCCTTCTTCTAATGAGTCCTAGTTTTCTTTTTTCAGCAGTATCAATATCTAATATCCTCTTCTAAAACCTCTTTGATCGTCTTCTCGATGAAATTTTTCTTGATTGATTCTTAAAATTGTGTTTGCTTGATTAAATACTCTTCATTATTATTTGTATCTATTTCTATTTCACTTTTACAGTTTTTTAATACTTTAAATTTAATAATTTCAGCAACCTTTAGTTTTTAAAACGCAATTTCTAGATTTTTCTGTCGGAAAGTCTTTGTTTGCTGTCAGAATGTATACGTAACTAACTTCTTGTTTATCGGTTGTCCTAGCATTGCCAATCTAACAACTTGATATTTAATTTTGATGTTTTGAAGATCGAATTCGGTGCCGCAGGTGACATAAGGGATTTTGATGGTTGTTTTCCAAATACAGTGCGTTTCTTGTGTGTGTTCGTGTCATTTTTACAAATAATGTTTTAGAAATGTAAATAACTTAAATAAGATAACTCGGAATTTTGATTATTCTCTGTAATGTACCATTAACTTAGTCCTTTTTTTTAAGAATAAAAGATTAATAATATAAATAATCAGAATGTCAGAATTCAAATATTGATCCAAAATAATTCAAATTGAGCAAATGTTCTGTTAACATCTAATATTTAACGAATTTTGATATAAAATTGATTAATGTGGGTTTAATAACATTTAAATGTAGGCTCTTCACGTCGAACATCCCACTACAATATATATACAGTGTGTTCATTTGAAAACTTCCCGGGCGGGGAAAAAATGCAAAGACGGGTCAATTTTTGCTTCGAGAGGAAACCATTTTGATGAATATATCATAATACTAAACTTACTCCCTTAAGCCTCCCCAGCCCCAACATAAAAATCTTAAATGGGATGATACCATTTGTGACACATCTTTGGAAAGGTATTTTCATTACGAATTCAATAGTATAGCTTACATTGACATTTGGTCAAGTTCTCGGGATTATAACAGAAAAAATGTCATGTTAAGCAAGAACTGTAAAATTATAAATTTATTAAACCATGTGGATTAGAATTGTTCCCCTTTGTTGAGGTTATACTCATAAGGTTAATTAGAATAAGCATTAGTATTTAGATTATAAGTTAATTACCGGAAGTAATATAATAAGTAATTTGTATTTAAGCCTAGTTTTAAGCGAGTTTGTATCCTAAATTAATTTAGTATACTTCATAATCTGAAGAAGACAGTGTGTGTTAAAACAAGTGTTATTTTGTATTGTAATAAAGTTGAAAGTGATTTAGTGTGTGTTGCTCCATAATAATAGATTAGTTTATTTTACCTTATTGTTATACTGTTTTTAAAAAGAAGTGGTTTTATTTTTCCTAAAGAGATATCGAGCATACACATAATTATTTTCATTTATTTTAATGTTTATTGTCAGTTAATTGTCAATCACAAAATAACAGAAAAACACTCATTGCGATATTTGTTCTTTTTGACAATATGGTTTACACTCTTGAAATGCGAACGGAACTAGTTCTTTTGTATGTATAATTGTGCAAGGGAAACGACTGCTGAATTTAATGAAAAACATCCTGATAAAAACGTAAGTCACAGATACGTATTAGACCTCGTTAAAAAATGTCAAAAAACTGGTTCTGTACTTAACAAGAAACGCATCGGGAATAAAGTGGTTGATAAAGGTAGACAAATAGAAGTTGTAGGTCATTTCGACGTAATTCCTCGTACATACATCCATTAGGAAAATAACTTCCTAAACGCAACTTGCCATAGGTTCCCAGCAAAAAATTTTGAAATTACACAAATTTCATCCTTATAAGATGCATATCGTTCAGCAGCTCCATGAGGATAATTTTAATAAGAGAATGGAATTTTGTGAAACGATAACAGAGAAAATTAATAATAATGAAACGAGATTATTCGATATTTGTTTCAGTGATGAATCAACATTCTATCTTAAGCGGTTTTGTAAAACCATAACCTGAAAAACCTAAAAAATTTACGTTTGGCCTGGTATACTTGGAAATGGGGTAATCGGTCCTGTTTTCATTGATCAAGATCTTAGCGACGAACTATACCTCGAACTATTACAAAATACAATTAATCCCTTAATAATACCAAGGTTAGAAAACCAGCAAGATCAAATGGAGAATTTACCAATTAATGAAAATGAGCTTTTCTTCCAGAAATTGGTTGCATAATAATTTTCCAAATCATTAGATAGGGCGGCGAGGATCAATTGAATGGCCTGCCCGCTCTTCAGATTTGACCCCACTTGATTTTCCTTGTGGAGTCACCTGAAAACAGTTGTGTACCAAACACAACCGCAGAATATTGGTTTTGACTTAGAATTACTGAAGAATGCAGGCGTATATCACCAGAAACATTTGAAAGGGTCAGAAGAGAATTTGGAAATAGGCTATATTATTGTCTTCAACAAAATGGTGCACAATTTGAACATTGAATTAACTAATTTTAATATTTTTTTTGAATAAAAGTTTATATCTTACAATTCTTGCTTAGCATGATATCTTTTCTGTTATAGTCCCAAGAACTTGACCAAATGTCAAAGTAAGATACTGCTGAATTCGTAATAAAAACACCTCTCCAAAGATGTGTCACAAATTGTATCATCCCATTTAAGATTTTTATATTGGAGGCAGGGGGCTTAAGGGGGTAAGTTTAGTATCATGATATATTAATCAAAATGGTTGCCCTTCAAAACAAAAATTGACCTGTCTTTGAGTTTTTTAATAATTTTATTAGTTTCGGATGTAGGCCGCCTGGGAAGTTTTCAAATGGAAATACTGTATATATGCATAGTGAAAACTAGTTGACAATATTTGAAATATAAGTTATGCTGTGGTGCTTAGAAGGTTTTCACTCGTATATGAGTAACCATTCACACACGGAGCGCCCTCTTATGTTGGTTGTGCCAAACGAAAGCGTACAGACCGAATTGGCGCTTTTTTGTTGTACCAATAGATGCCTCTTGAATTTCCTCTTGGCTTCTGTTGGGATAACGAGAGCAAAGTAAGTCCACCCGGCCGGTATTTGGTAGGCTGACCTGCAGTGCTGCACAATGATGAGAGCCAAAGAAGCTCAAAGCACCGGTGTCTTGTGACCAAACACTGTTTTTAGCGCTAGTAGCTACAGCGTGTGTTGGCCTATTGCATTTCATATGTGTAAAAGTATTTTCACATTTACACATGAGATTGCATAACTTTTTTTTATTAATATTATAAACCCATTTCTATTTAATATCAAAAAATGTTGTTTTATCTACAAATATATGACGTTCTTGGTTTAAATAAAAATTATATTTATAACTACTATTACTAGTTTTAATTAGAAAGAATGCTATTTTCACATTATTATTATAAATGTCTAAGTTTAATATATTTTTTTATTTGTGTTATATATTATATTCCTGTCCTTTACTTTAATAAAAAATATAATAGACTGCAATATAATTATATTTAATTTTGCAATATATTTCTCCTCCAACATCTAGAAAATTGTAAATCGATAGATAAATTAGTTTGTTGTTCCAGCTACTAATTATGTGTGTGCTAATAACGAAATGGAGGTCTTGAAGAATTTGGTAATCAAATGAGGTTTTGAAAACTGAATCAGTCTTTTTTAAGGTTGACAATGAAATGATTTCTTTTGCGCAACTAATTGTAAGAGCCATCTTTATATTCGGAGAACAAGATTGAACTTGAACGTGTGTTAAAGATGAATGAAAATCCTATAAAATAACTACTACAAAAGGTTGGGTAGAAAGGAAAATTCGCAAAATGATTAAAATTTGGAATGGAAAGAAACTCAAAATCATCAAATAGTACCACGTATACTCTAAAAATTGTAGCAATTTTTTACTATGGTAACTTAGTAATATTACTAGTAATAACGTTTAAAATTTATAACTATAAGTGAGGTAAATTTTGGTTTACTTGTGGTTTAAGAGTCTTTTTATATGTAATAAACATATTCAAATAAAATTCCCAGTATTTTGAATAATTTTTAAGGCGGAAAAATCATAGAAGAATTTTTCTGGAAAAAGTATGTAATATTTCAGTCATTTTTTTTATATTCGTAGACGACAAGTGCTAATATAATATTTCCGGCGAGTAGTAAAATTTCTTTTAAATATAGTTATATTTTGAGAGGCTATAAGTGGTAAGTTATTTAATGAAATGCGTATTTTTTGTGGGGGTTCATGTTCAGTTTCGCCATGGAAGCGCGATTGTACCGAGACCATCGACAATTTTTTTAAATGACAACCCCCGATTTGTTTTCTTTTGATAGATCATTTATGTGTTCGGTAGGCGAGGAAGAACAGAGTGGCCTCCCAGATCTCCAGATCTTACGTCAGTTGATTTTTTTATGGGGGTATTTAAAATCAAAAATCTATGTTGGTAGACCACAAAAGATTTAAAAATTAGAATTAAGTATGAAATGAGTAGAATTAGTCCTGACCTCATTCACAATGTACAAAATGAAAGTGCCCACAGATTTGCTTATTGTCAAGATGGTAGGTGGCATTATTAAATATTTGATTTAAAGGATTTCTTCCAAAAACAAATTGCTTCGAATTTAATGAATTTATTTCATAAGAACACTAAACTTTTAGACCAAACAGCGGAGCATAATCGGTTGGAGTGAAATGTGAATTTGGAGCGAAGTGCATTGGACCTTCTTGTCGCTCTTGTCGTTAGAAACCTTTTTAAATCTTATATCTGATTGATATCCCATGTCTCCAATTTTTCCTTTCTTGGTGTAATTTTGCATGAAATTTGTAGTAAACAGGCTCTAAGTGAGCAGTATTCATGCACTACTCTTATTTTTAACTGGATTGGTCATTTGGAAACACTTATATCGTATTGCTGAGTTTGGGGATACGAATTAAATCGCCTAAATAAGCACTAGTAGTATAGGGAGTGATAATGGTGCGGTGCTCCTAACCTTGAAATAAGTAAGTAAAACACAATTTTACTAGAATATTATATTTGATTATAACAACTTAGGTTTAACCTTAAATAATTTATCTTCGCAGTCTAAGGGCATGTTTATTTAATAGACTATATGTTCATTAAATATTCCCTGTGATATTAACTACGTAGTAAATTTGCAAGGCGCCATGAACTTTACATTATTAAGTAAAGTTACATTCAAAATCGCTGGTAACAAATTTGCCATCGATTTTACCTGTAATTTTATTTAATCTCTTTTTAGAGTGTATGAGTATATTTTGTTCATGTATATAACTTTTATTTCTTCTTGGAGGTTAGGCAATGTTTAACGATATGGAGATACAAATTTATGTACATACCATTCTGAGCGACATTGTATATAAATTTATTATACATTATAGCAATATTTATTTCTAGTAAACCGATGAAACGAATTGAAAGTGGTAAAATTTTTGCAAATTTTAATGCTTTATTTGCATATGCGGCATTTCATGTAATCACTACATACATCATCAGTGCACTAATACATTTTTACATTTAAGGGCTTGTTAGTACAAGAACACAAAAAACATTAATAAAAAACATACTAAAAATACAACAATAAACTCGCTAAATCTGGCAATATTTTTCATGTAAATTGATTCAAGACTCTTAATATTCTCGTTGTTACTTTCTTTTAATGGTTTGTTTTCTCTATCTATGTTCTGGCCAAAATCTACAAAATGATTTGCTGAATCCGAAAAAATCTTTATTTTTAATACATAATTTATATTCTTTGGCTTTAAGTTCTAGAGACCTTTGTGTTTGACCCACATAAACCAATACAAAATCCTTACATTCAATCAGATATACTCTAGATCTTTTCTGTTCTTGTTATCTCTATGTATAAATTTTGTTTAGAATGGTATAACGATTGAAGAAAGCAGGTTTAATTTATTTTTTTAAATAAATTTCGCAATTTATGCTGTCACGTCATGTGACAGGGTTTTCTGTTGCACTTCTCCCACCCTCCTTCTCTACAACCAATCTCCAAGTAGCATTTCCAATTGTAACCATGTGCCGAGCAGCAAACCTATATTATGACGATTATTTTTTTCAATCTCTTTAATAATTTATAATAATTTCTTCTTGTATTTGTTATACCTTGTTTATGTTCTCTGTGTATGTCCTATAATTGGGTAACTGTTGGAAAAATAAATCATATTATTATTATTATAAGTATTATAACAAAACAATCATGCAAATGTTTGTTAATTTGTTATATGACATGAAAAGTAATTAGGTCAAAACCTAATATTCTTCTAAAATTAATTGCTTTTAAGTGAGTTGAGTTTTAGGAAATGTACCAACCATCCACTAGTAGTAACAAGGTCGCGGTTATTGTCAGATGTTTTTATTTTGTGCTAAAACTCGATATATACTATTTTCTTTTTTATTGGCAATAAAACTAGAATTAGCAACACTGTTGTTTTGCGTCATGTTTTTATTTACTTTACAGAAAACTCAATTGCTTGAATTGCCTTATAACTTTACGCTACCAGGTCAAGTTTGAAATCTCTACACACTGCTTCCTTATAACCCAGAAGTAACTTAAGAGGAGTCTACAGTTGTAATCAGAAAGGAATTTGAAATAAACGGAAGACATTGTGTTATTAATAAATATTTGAAGGAATAAATTGTGGCAATAAATCGGTCATTAAATGCCGTCCAAAACTAATAGTCCTTTTGCATAATTTATCCAGCAATGGATTAACAACGCATGAATTTCTTATGAAGTGATGTTTTCTGAATTGAAGGGGATGTCAAATTACATTGTAACAATCAATTTAGTGTAATGCTATCGTTACATGATGTCAAGAAATTTTAAGTGCAGTATGCATACCATTTATGGATGTAAATCTTATCTACCGCGTGTTCAGCGAAGAATGGGATAACGCAATATTTCGAGAATGAACGCAGATTTTGAAGTTTTGAAAATTTTGTTATAAATTTACGGCAGGTGCACATATTTTGTGATAAAAATGTTTTAAATTGAATGCATCATCACTCGGTACTTTTTCAAAGATTAATACTAATATAGCTCATGGTATTGTTCGATAGGTGGTGGTAGTCTGCATTCCGAGTTGTTGTCGCTGTTCTCTAGACGGTATGACTATGTCTCTCGACGGTAGGTGGTGTGGGGGGCTTATATTTTGGCGCTGTTTGTGGAGAATAACGACATAAACCCTAGAAGTGAAAAACAATGGCGAGGGAAGGACAGTGTTCGAAACCACGCTGATGACGCCGGGTAGGCAGAAACGCTTTCCCTTTCCTCGCTTTGTTTTTTGCCGGGAATGATTCCACCAATACCATGAGCTATATTAGCATTAATTTTTTGTTATTGCTACTAGGTATTCTTTTCATGTGTATTTTTGAATACTTTTTATTCGATCTTTGGAATTTGCAACGCATTCGTGATAACTACCAATCTATGATGCACTTTTCATTGTCTTCTGTCGAGATAATAAGCAAAGATTAATTTATCAAAAATTTTAATAAAACTTAAAAGACAAACAAAAACATACCTCAAAGCCAAATTGAATATCTAAGGAGGGACGATCGTAAAATAAGGTTCCCATATTTTTAAAAAATAGACAGCATTATTTATTTCCTTAACATTAGACATCGTTTTAAAGGTAAAAACTTAAGCTATTTTTCGACATAATCGCCATTTCTGTCCAAGCATTTTTGCAAACGGTGCTCCAACTTCTGTATCTCCATGTTGTAAAATTCTGCCGCCAGTCCTTTCAAGAATCAAATAACCTCTTCTTTGACTTCATCGTCGGTCCCGAAGCGTACGCCACCCAAGTGTTCCTTTAATTTTGGAAACAAGTGGTAATCGCTTGGAGCTAGGTCCGGATTGTTCCTGGGTCCAGCAGTTCCTGGGTTTTACGAAAGACGTGGGGCCGAGCGTTGTCATGAAGAAGCATCACACCTGCAGTCTTCTTCTCCGGCGGTTCTGGATCGCCCGTCTGAGTTTGGTCAGTGTATCGCAGTACACTTGAGTTTATTGTCGTCCCAGGAGGCAAAAAGTCGACCAGAAATAGTCCTTTCCTATCCCAAAAGACGGTTGCCATGACTTTGCCAACAGACTGCGTTTGTTTAAAAATCTTTATCTTCGGCGAAGTTGAGTGGCGCCATTCGCGTGATTGTCGCTTGTTTTCGGGAGTGAAATGAAACACCCACGTTTCGTCGCCCGAAACAATGGAGTCCAAAGTTCTTCCTTGTTGTCTTGACATTGTTGAAGAAACGCCTGGGCACACTTGCAGCGTTTCTGCTTATGGTCTTCCGTGAGCATTCGCGGTCCCCACCGCGCGCACACCTTGCGGTAGCCCAGTTTTTCGGTCAAAATCTTTTCAATTGTGGTGTTGGAAATCTCAGGAATCCGAAGAGCGAGTTGACGAATGGTGACCCTCCGATCTTCAAGCAGTATGCTTTCGACCTTTCCAACGATTTCCTCTGAAACTGATGGTCTTCCGTTCCGCTCTTCATCGTGAATTTCCGTCCGACCTCCAGTGAATTCCCTACACCATTTGCGGAACTGTTGAACAGCTATACACTTTTCTCCATAAACTTCGGTTAATTGACGATAAATGTCTATAGGTGAAACCCCTTTCGCGTTTAAAAAACGTATCACAGCGCGAATTTCGCACCTGGCGGGAGCGGCGATCGGGAGTTCCATCTCGGACAGCTGCTTAGCCAATACTGAACGGCGTAGCGAGACGGGAGTGGTACGTATATAGAGTGGGAGAGCTAATGCACACGCCAATGTTGTCGGATTTCGCCTAACACGTCTTATTGCTGCTGTAGGGCTTTGGGAACTTTATTTTACGATCATCCCTCGTACATTAAGTGCTCAGAACTTAAAAGACAAATATGAAAACAAAATCCCTCAAAGTGAAAGCGAAGTTAAATTAAATGAATTGCTCAAAAGTTCTTCCGTCATATTCTACACATTTGTTATAACGCCTAATTAAGACTGTACTGATTAAGTTTCTGACGCTATGTTGGCACAAGCGATCCTGATTGACTCTTTTAATGCTTCTACATTTCTGGAAGGTGTATCGCAGATCACGCTTTTTAAATGTCCCTAAAGAAAATAGACTTAAAGACTTAAATCTGGAGAACGTTCTAGCCATCTTGTAGGACCATTATGACCATTATGAGCAGAGGCGCCGTCTTGTTGAAAACACATCATCTGCCGCAAATTTAAACTAACAATTTAAAGCAAAAGAGATAGTTGATGCATTAGAAATCCAGGTCTTGCGGTTGTGTTAAGAAGCCGTTAAAAAAATATGGACCGATCAATTGGCCAATATTCCACACCAAACACTTACGCTCCACCGTCTTTGGAAATTAGTTTCTCTCGTCCAATGTGAATTTTCAGAATGACCAGTAATGTGAATTTTGACGATTGACTATTCCGTTATTTGAAAAGTAGCTCTCATCAGACCACAGAATACGAGTTAGGAAATTTGGAATTTGTGAATAAAGTTCCATAAAACCTTCCCGATCTTCTTATATATATGTGTATATATTGTAGTGATATTTTTGAGTAAATATAAATCAAAAAATTGTATTATTATAAATTAAATTAAACAAATTATGCTAAATTATCTCGGGGTTTACTTTTTATTGTAAGACGTGGGAAATCTCACTTATTATCTTTTTGCAAGTGAACTATTTGATAGAAAAATGAAACGATTTAATAATTTTAAAGAAAGACAGTGATTTATTAATGATAATTTTGATATAAATTTAAAATAAGATAAATTATATTTCTTTCGGACAATGGTAGTTGTACAAAAACCTATCACAAACACTAACCGATAGCTATTTATAAGTTAAATAGTTAAGTTTAAATTTGTTATATTTTTGAAATCGGATTTTATAATTAAATGAATGGATTTTGTTTTAAATTTTATTTATTTGGCTATATTTTGTTTAATAATGTTCAGTACCTGTGCACTAATGTATTACTTCGTGTTTCTTTGGATTGTAACCGGTCTTCAATAGCTGGATTGGAAGTTTGGTCTTCGGGTCTTGATATTTACAAATTACAATTGCGAAAAGCTTTTAACATTTTGTACTGCAGCTTATTCAGAGTAAAATTTCATTTATATTTTAATATTCGTAGAAATTATCGAAGAATTTGGGTGTCGAAACTTATTTTCTCTCTGACTTCTGTTTTTTGTTTTAGAAGCCCCAGTTGACTATATTTTCATTAATAAGCATGCCTCTTGTATGCCCATTAGAAAATTAATTCGCTTCCGTGGTTACGATGGTTTAACATTGTAGGTACGGTAGTGCGGTTACCATGAAAACGATGATTTAAATCCATTAACTGTAGTGTTTAACCTATCCAATTTCAGTACATTTTGAATTATTTATTTTAAAAGAAATATAATTTATATTTTGATTAGTAAAAATTAGTGTCTCACTGTACACATTGTTGTCTGGACTTATTATTATTTTTTTTTTTTACGAAAATCTCATACATTGCGTAAAACAGAAATATAATTATACGGCTTTATTGCTTAAAATTGCTTGTGGATCGCTTTTAAAAAGTAGGCAGGCTTATAATTGACCTAGATTTGTATACTAATGTTGTACATGTTTATATATATACCAAAAATGTATTTCATATATTCTTGATTTAAAAATAATTGCCTACCAAATGTGCAAAATGTCTTAGATAAGCAATAAATATTTGCCAGTAAAAAGAATAACAGTTGTAGGTATAAGTGTGGTAAGCATTGCAGTGGATCATCTTTCAATTTCTAATGTTAGTTGTGAAATAAATTAGATAAATATTTTTTGGCTTGTATATAAAAACTAATTTTATTCATAGATACTGGTTCCTTCTCTTTTAGTTACTACTTTATTTCATTAACTATCTATTTCACAAGAGTTTTCATTTATTAAACTTTCCCTGTCAAAACTATACATACTGTAGCATTAAAAATACAACATGTAAAATGGGTGCTACTAGCATCTTTGGGGTGACATTCACCTGATTGTGGTCCGGCTACCTATGTACGGGGTAGGCGCCATAAACTTTCGGCCTGATATAGAAAAAAATAAACATAACATAATAAATTATGAAGTAGGGGAATTTCGAGGGAAGAGAGTTCAACCTCGAACTAACGATGAACTAAAGTGATACAAACTGTCATTTCTAATAATGTAAAGGAATATCACGACAATATATAAGTCCATGAATTTCATCGCCATAGTAAAGCCCATGCAGCAAATAAATTTTAAATGGTTTGATTTATTGGATTTTAATATCTTATGTACTGAACTAACTGATACAGCACAATCTTCAGCAATAGATCTTACAGACGTGTGAGGATTGTAAGCAACACTTGCTAATACATCTGTTCTGCTGGCTTTATTTGTTGCTGTTCTCCCCGATTTTAGCATTTCTTAACGTATTAGCCGAATAAATGTATTTTTTCCTGGATGAGGAAATCGCGAAAACGACGACGATTTTCAAACTTAAACACACTAGTGTGTTTTGTTTTAATTAATCAATTAATTAATCAATTAATTAATTAATCTTTGCAACTATGAGTGATTAACAACTTTTCAATTTATTCTACGACATTCTTGTATTATTTAGACATTATCTGTATTACATCTACAGAATGTACAATCTTTTATAATTGATTTAATATAAAATGTATCAATTTATCTTTATTTATTCGAATTTTATAAGTATTTATATAGGTACCTAGGTATATCTTCGTCTTAAATTTATAAAAATTATTTCCTCCACAAGTAAACCAGATAGGTTGGTAGTAGTTATAAGGAAAATTATCACAAATCCCAAAAATCTAATAAAAAGTAGGATATGCACTTTAAAAAAAATTAAGTTAGGTGGCGTCACCTAACGGTGATGCATTTACTTTAAAAAAATTCCAGCATGAAATATGTAGCTCTAACGGATACTTATAGCAGTTTTCATCAGAATTTTAAAATCTGTATTCATTCCCGACATATTGCGATGTACCATTTTCCGCTGAACACGCAGTATAAGCTATAGTTCTACACGATTTACGGTTGGAACTACTAGATAGATTAAATTCCTTTAATGGATTGTATTCATGTGCTTTATTTTATTATCTCTTCATTTTAATTTGTGAAGACGTGAAATGGGATCTTTCACTTCATAATTTTACATGCCGACTTTGAAATTGCGTTGAGGTATTTCGTCATGTATCCAGCTTTAGGTCAACAGATTTCTTAGTATTCGTTTCGAATATGTGTCTAACATGGTTGCTACTTCCTAGAAGGGTAACATGAAGTATTCTACCTTTGTTTTGCAGGAATTTCCAGTTCTGATTCATGTATCATCTGTGTCTGATATGTTATTACAAGAGGAAGATAATTGTCAAATGTTCAATAGAAAATATCTATCAAGTGAGTTAGTAGAGCAATATGCAATAGGAATGCGTACCTACACACAATGGCGGTGAACTAATTAAGAACTTTATCTTTCTTAATTGGGTGTTTACACCTATGTTTTTAGGGTCAGCATCTTTGCGATGGCTCATTCTTTTCGATTAAAATTGAGCATCACCATGTACAGGACCGGCAGAAAGTATTTTAGCGCCTTCTATAACTAGTAAAGTGGAAAATGATTTTGATACCACATCAGCATCAAGCAACATACAGCAGCAGTCCATGCAAAACAACTGTTACTCAGTTGATTAGGTACTGATATTTCACCAGACTATATTGAAAAATAAAAATTGTTATATTTTACCAAGTTTATTTTTGCTCAGGCCGAGAATTTATGGCGCCTAGTATCTTGCCGTTTCTTAAGAGTTATTATCTTAATATATGCTCCCATCCATCCATTTTGTATACAAATAGTAGCCTGTTTTCTTCTCTGGTTTTCGATGTTAAACGTGTATCATATTATTATGTGATTTTTATATTCATAAACAATAAATACAAGCTTTTTCTGACAGTATTTGAACACAAACGAGGAAATTATAAATCTTACATCACATTTAACTTATTTAGACATTTTAACGCCCTCTTTTACAATTACACCCTGTGGAAAATACAATTTAAAGGAACTATTACAGGGAGTAAATAGGTACATACATGAATTTTTAAAAACGTACCACCCTCATCCTGAGAGCTTTCATGATTTAATCATGATTTTTCTTTCAAAACTCCATTACGAATTCCTTCCTTCAAAGTAAACTTCCTTTTTCGGTCGATGGAAGGTATTCGTAATGAAAAGTGTCGCCATACGCTGTCCCATACGCATTCGGCCCATGTTTTCTGTGTAAACGCGACAGCTGTTACACGTAACAGAATGAATTTCGATAGGTCGCCGTTCTGCTTTCCGTGAGAAGACCAATTGGAGAGCGCATTTTGACGTTGCGTGTTTGTTTTTCAGCTATGGCGACCTTCTATTTACATTAAATTCCACTTCATGTTTATTTCTCACACATGTGCCAATTGGATATCCCGACACATGCAGAGAAGTGAACTAATTTACGTCTAGGTATGTGTTTTGTGGAGTATGATGTCACGACAGGGATTTCAAATCTAGAAAATTGTAAATGTACTGTAATATTCAATATTTACATTGGATTTCGGCTGTCAATCAAATAGCCACCCGATAGGGTTCTTAGAATTACATTCTATTTTGCCGCCCCAGCAATCTGGATTCCGACCTGGTTTCAGCTGTGCGACTGCTTTGGTGTCTATTGTAGATGATATTCTTTCCAACATTGACGTGGGTAGAGTCACTGTATTGGCATGCCTCGACTATTCCAAGGCTTTTGACACAGTAGACCATGAATTGCTTCTAAGCATACTGAAATACATTTGCTTCGGTAATGAAGCTGTTGCATTCTTTAGAAACTATTTGACTGGCAGAACACAAAAAGTTAAAGTTCACGGCGCTACGGTCTCTAATAGCATTCCTTTGGCTAGAGGTGTTGCACAAAGCAGCGTGGTGGGGCCTCTGTTGTACACCATTTACACCTCGTTCCTTTTCAGTAATTTAAGGTACTGCAAGCACCATATGTATGCCGACGACGTGCAAATTTATTATTCCTTTGCAGTATCTGAGGTTGATTTGGCGGTGCAAAGAATTAATGAGGATCTGAAACTTGTTTCTGAAACCTCCCTAAAGCATGGATTAAATTTAAATCCTGAAAAGACAGCAGTACTGGTACTAGGGCGTCCAGCAGCTCGGTTAGGCGTATCAAACAAGGTGAAACTTATATTAAACAATTGCCGGCTTCCGTTAATGCAGTCAGTGAAAACTTTGGGTGTTGAACTGGATGGTGATCTGAGATTTAAGAAACATGTTACTTTGATGCTCGGGCTGGCTTATGCAAAACTTAAGGTACTCTACGGTAGCAGGGAGTATCTGAGCCCTGGGCTGAAGAGAGTGCTGTGCGACGCATTGGTACTTTCTCATTTTAATTATTGTGACACTGTGTATGGCCCATGTTTAGACTCGATTGATACAAGACGAATACAGAAAGCGCAAAATGCTTGTCTTAGGTTCATACACGGAATAAGAAGACCTCATCCGATTTCACATACTCTAAAATATAATCAGTGGCTGAACATGGCGCATCGTAGATCGTTGCATTATGCAGTCCTTTCACATAAGATTATTCTCTCTCGATCACCGCAGTATTTGTATTCCAAAATATCTTATAGAACTGATGTTCATAATCTTAACCTGAGGTTTAGAAAATTACTCTCTCCCCCCATACATCGGACGGCTTTGTTTACTAGGTCCTTTTTATATAATATTGTTAAGATTTATAACGCTTTACCCAACCGGTTCAAGCGGCTGCCTATTCGAATGTTCAAAATCAGGGTAAAAACTTACTACTGTGGGGGCCAGTGACTGCATCTGCGTTTGACTTGATTCTCTGCATTGCAACAGTTATTTTATTTCATTTTTCTTACTTATATTCTATATACTCATTCTATGTGCGCAAACCTACTACCTATTGATAGTGCTTGTTACCTACGCGTGTGTGTGGTTCTCTGTATGCGGGTCTAGGGGAAGATCAGTAAACTTATTGCTGACCTAGATCCTTTTGCTCCAGTATTGCATTCCTTATCTAACTGATACAATTAGCACTACTTTATATATTAAGATACGAATCCAATGTTTTTGTACAATTTTCTACTTTATTTCTAATACTGGCACAATAAACGAATATTATTATTATTATTATTATTATAGTAATGAAAAGTCCCTCTAGCGGAGAAAAAGCTCATTTCGACAATCACAATTTCCCCCCAGGCCGACTCGCCTTGGAGTACGGACGTTAAATAATTTATTTAAGTCCAGATGACGACGATCTTAGTATAACGTAGACAAAACTCCATCTTCTGTGCAATTTCTCAATTTGTAAACCATCAAAATTAATGTAAAATTCTTCTAAAACAGACAACAGGGTAGATTCAAAGATATTTCTAACATTATTCCGTAAATTAAATCTCTGTCCTAAAGTTAGTAAGTAAATCGTCAATAAAATTTTATATTTAAACCTTGTCAGTCGTAATTTAGGTCATAGAGTTGTGTAATTTCGGTCATATAGTAGCGTTATCACATTCATTCTCTTATGCTATTTCTATAAATAACTTTTTTGATCGAAATTCTTCATGACTTTTGTATTAGGACAAAAATCAAAATTTGCTGTGGAATGGAACAATCGCTATCACGATTAAATAAAGGAGTAGAGGGACGCCAGAAATTTCATCAATTCTGGTTCAGCTTTAGTCGAATCAACTAGTGTTTTGACTGCGGTCTCAGTTTAAAATGTTCGTTATTGAAATTTAGAGTATAATTTTAAAGAAGAAAAGGTTAAAAGGTAGAGCAGGCAGATTCCTGTAAATGTCATAGGAAACAGAGTTTATATGACAGCTTCATAAAATCAAGGTTAATTTGTATTTTTCATTCCAAAATTCGTTGATTTCCGTTAATTTACTTCAAAATTCAAACATAGAATTGCCAAAAGAGTATCAAGGAATACTCCCGGTCTCACAAAGAGTAAAGAATTTTAATTAAATTGCAAAAATTCAAATTTTAATAAATTCCCCCGAGAAACCACGTTTCAGTTCTTTTGTAACACCTAATTTAAGATCTTCAAAAGTTGATACAGTAATTGTCAATCCTAAAAATTTCTTCCTTTCTCTGATGAAAATTTGTTCCCTATTAAACCGCTTGTTTCACAAATAGTCTGTATTTTTTAATTTTTTACGAGATAATTTCCTAAAAATAGGTGTTGCTGAATCAATTGTTTGTATTGACTCTGAAAATAGTTTTCATTTTTGCCCGTCATGTCAGAACTTTACACAATAAAAGGCTTTTTTTTAAGGATTTAAGTAATAAAAACGCAACAGTGTTACGCATAAAGATCACTTTCTTACAAATATACGTTTAAAATATTATAAACAATTATTTGACTTTCTTGCATATTTTCCTTTGTCTTTATTGTCCCTCTTTAACATCCAACAGTAGTCGGCCATCATTGCTTCATTCCATCTCCCTTGGCACCTCTTTTCCATCTCCTTAATATCTTGGTGGAAGCGTGCTCTTCACTGTAATGTCCCAGATTTTCTGGAAAGTAGTCAATGTGAGAGTGTAGAAAGTGAACTGTTACATTCATTCTACAACCTAACTTCCTAAAGTTTCTTAACATTGTGTCTCTTTTATTCCCTAGAAAATTCTTAATAACAGATCTGAAAGCTATCCATGCATCTTTTTCTCTCTTATTCATCGAATCCTCAAAATGTTTGTCATTCATTAGAGCAGTAGCAAAAATCCCAGCTTTCAATTTATCTTTGTGTGATGAAAGGAAATTTAGTTGAAAGATGTCTAAAGCATCTATTATGTAGTGATGGAAATAAAACTTTGTTGGGATCTACAAGCGGTTCTTGCAAAATGCTTTTACTACCAGACACAAAATAAATAAACTCTAACATTCCAATGCCTATCCCTTGTCCGACTCTCCCATTCACATAGAAAGCAATGCATTTTTGTGAATCCAGCTTGTTGTCCTAATAGTTTTATATTAAACGTTACGTCTGGTCTATGGTAACTAGGCACCTCAAAGCAAAAAATATGCCATATATCTTGTGACACCAGGCCAAGTACGTCTTCAACCCTTATGATCCCTATTTTCGGCGATGGACGTTCCTGTGGCTCAACTACTATCTTGATAAGCGCGTACCCAGACTCTTCGGCGCGTCTCCACATTTTCTTTCTTAGATTCCTCCCGGAGATGATCGGCTAAAGTGGGGCCGCCATTATCCTTTCTAATTAGGACGTTCCTCACGTACCACGGAGCTTTCACAATCATGCTGAGTAGTGTATTCTAAAGGGATTCTAGTTGCTGCAGGTGGAATCTAGCGGCTGTGCTTCATATGAAGGCGCCACATGCAAGAATTGGTCTGAGGCATTGCTTCGTTTCAATTCTCGGACGTACCAACTTCGAGAAATTATTTTTTTTCTGAAAACGTTGATGCAAACTTAAACATCAACATCTTTCCTTTGGTATTAAGTATGTACATCAAGTTCCAGAAGTAGCAATTTATAGTTATAAGTAAATATCAAAAAATGCCATAGAGAGCGTTCCAAAAACACAATACGAACATGGGCGTATTAGAGTAGGAGAAAGTCACTTTTTACACCTTTTTACTATACCTAAGTTCAATCGTATTCGATTTATTAGAAAATATTCATAAAAGTAATGTAGGCCATCGTCGTGAATAACCCAATATACTCTTTGTATCATTCTCAAGTCTACCTCATCCAAGTTAAATCCCTAAACAGGAGCACAATAATCTAACATACCACAGCATCACATGAATTTTAAATGTTTAAGTTTAGAAAAGGCTAGATAATTAAATATAGGTTCTTAGGTAGTGGAAGAATTGCAACAGAAATAGTAGCTAATATAACCTTTTAATCTTTACAAATAAGTCTACAACAAATTTCTAAGGACTTAATACAAGAGGATAACGTTTTAAAAATGTTTTAATTCTTTCAAAATCATCATTTTCATAACAACCAAAATATAAGCATACGCGGCAGGCGCCATAGATTCTAGACCTAACAGGCTTATATAGGTTCTAGCGTGTTCAAACCCCGTTGCGTCATAGTTGCACATATGCGATGCCTGCACGATATATATTACCGCTCGAAGAGTAGTAGTTTTTAGTAGCCAGCCAGATAACGTGACTAGTGCATGAAAATGTCTCAAGTAACGAAAATTGGGTACCGCCCGGTCGTTAAATTTTTTACAAAAAAAAGGGCATACGCCTAATCACATTAAACAATGTTTAGACGACGTTTATGATGATTTATCTCCTTCACGTTACACTGTAAAAAAATGAGCAAAATGTTTCCGTTTTTGGGCAACAATCCCTTGAAGATGACGGTCGGCCAGTTGAACTGATAACGCCTCAAAACATTTCAATTATTGAAGAAATGGTATTAGCAGATCGTTTGAAAGTGAAGCAATTGGCAGAGATGTCTAACATTTCTGAAACAAGTATTCGCCTAATTCTCCATAATCACTCGGGTATGAATAAGATTAGTGCAAGATGAGTACCACATCTTCTTTCTGCTCTCCAACGCGAACGTCGGATCGAATGTGCGCGCTCGTTTTTAAATATGTGTGGAGACGACCCGAAACTGATTTTGGAGTCCACTGTCACAGAAGTTGAAACAATGGTACTGTATTATAATTAGAGTAACCTAAACTTGCGGACTCGCATAGGCGTCGATATTACGGGTTAATATAAGAATACGAAAAATTCATAAATAAACTAAACCGGTAGAGAAGCAGGCATGTAGTGTCGACCTTGAATATAAATCATGTTAAACCGCGCTGAGAGAGATTTCGTTTTAGTACCGGTTGAGCTGTTGCAGAAATTAGTCGAACGGTCAAGGTTATGAACTTACGTGTCGCTTTTGAAAATATAGCTGATGTTTTCTGTGTGTTGTAGTATTATATCAAGTACATAATTAGTGTATCGTTTCATATAGAACTAATATTTACATACCTAAGAAAACAATGCCTCGTAATAGATTTGCTACTAATGTACATAAGTATGCGTCACTTTTTCCCCATTTAAAATATGACGGTAGTGCAGTTTTTTGCTTAATATGCAATGTTCGTTTGGCTGCATTGGACAGAACTGATTACCAGAGGCATGTCAATGGTATTAAGCATATGAGAAATGTAAGAACTGAAATACCTTATACACTATTCCTCATACATTTATTAATTATGTTTACCTCTTGTAATCTTCCGTTGTTGTTGGTGAGAAAAGCGGCTTTTAAAACGTTTTGGCGACAATACGTTCCAAAGTACCCATTACCCTCACAAACACAATTACAGAATCATTTGCCGCGAATGAAAGAGATGCTAGAAAATGTGTGTAAACGTGATTTGTGTCCCCAAAAAATATAGATTACCGTGGATGAGACGGCCGATATAAAGAAAAACAGTATTGTGAACGTAATAGCTCGCGTTTTATCTAGCGAGAACACAGCATCTCGATATTTGTTAGCTTGCAAACGCGTTCAACAATGTACCGCGGAAAATATTCAAAAAGTGATAATGAACGCTTTGAAAAAATTTAAAATTACCCAAAATCAAGTTGTGATGATTGTGACAGATAGTGCAGCAACGATGTTAAATGTTGGGCGATCCTTAAAACATATATTTCCTAACTTAATACATATAACCTGCGTGCTGCATGCTTTGCATTTAGTTGGTGAAGTTGTTCGACAACATTACGGAAACGTTGATCGGATGATTGGAAGTACTAAAGCAGTGTTTCGTAAATCTCCTAAACGTTTAAAAGAATTTCGTAAATTTTGTCCAGGTATTCCAGAACCTCCTGAACCAATTTTAACGCGATGGGGTACTTGGCTAACAGCAGCTTCTTACTATTTGATCCATTTTCAACAAATTCAATCAAGTTATAATGCAATTTAATCGGAATGAATCCAAAGGAATTAGAGAAAGTCAAAGAGAATTTCAAATTCCTCAACTTTTAGAAGATTTAACAACAATATGTACCAATTATACAGTATTACTAGGTGCCATCAGAAAACTACAATGTACTGAATTGTCATTGCAGGAATCATTAGACATAGTGGAGAGTGTAAAAAATAAATTACACACATTAAATGATACGCCAGGATTATGCGCTAGTCAAAAGTTGGCAGATGTTTTAAGGAAAAATCCCAATTTTAATACTTTAGAGGCCGTTTATAATAAGTGTAAGAATAATGAACTTTTAAGTGATTTTGAAAAACAGTTTCTACATGCAAATGTAACTTCCTTAGATGTGGAGAGATCGTTTTCTATGTATAAGAATATTTGTTCTTGTCGACGCACAAGGTTTAAAGAAGTAACTGTGGAAACATATGCAATGATGCAGTTTACAGTAGTTCACATCCTGATGCCTCTAATTTGTTGAATAATTAGCAAGTAAGTTTATTTATGAATTTTTCGTATTCTTATATTAACCCGTAATACCGACGCCTATGCGAGTCCGCAAGTTTTGGTTACTGTCATTATAATCCTCTATCCAAAAAGTAATTGTGACGACCCGATCAACCTCGTCCCAGAAAGACATTTTGAGGGAAAAGCTTTAGATTATTTTTACAAGAGCATAGAATCATTAATTGATCGTTGTAATAAATCTATTGAAGTTGGTTAATATATTGAAAAATAAAAATTGTTATATTTCACCAAGTTTATTAGGCCGAGAATTTATGGCGCTTACCTCGTATCACCCTTCGATGCTTAATTTTATCGAATATTATTTGTAATTTCCTAAATCAAACAAGCTAAACAGCTAACAATAAAAACAAATACATCTTCAATTTTCGCAATTTGGTTCTGTATTTTCGTCATCAATTTCTGTTGGTACATTTCGGATATTGAAAACGATTACAGTTACCGACAAAACGTCAAAATGAAATCTACTCTATAAGATGGTTAGGTCGACCATTTTTCTAAGGAATCAATCAATACCTATCCAATGAATATTCCTGTCAATTTTGATGATTTTAACACCCCGGGCGTTTTCTAACCGTTAAATACCCGCAATTTAATACCCTCCTATGTCAAACCTATACACTGCGAAAGCTTATATGCGGTTCCTCGACATGCCCCATAGATCCACTTATTCCAGAAACATTTTATCGCATTGTTCGAGGCGATACAAACGGTTCGACCGGTAATTATCCGAATATGTAATAATTAGGTGCGTTTTTGTTTCGGGTTCACTTTTTCCAATATTTTCTCTGAACCGAGCGAAGTTTCGGACCTGCACTACCCCAATTCGTCGGCGATTGGAGGAACGTCAGGAAAGTCGAACGGACGAAGACGTGCGTGGTTTCCGTCTGTAACTCGCGGCCTTTGCGGCGCCACGGGCGTGTGTTCGGCTTCGTCACGCGACCACGGATAATGGCCCCGAATTATAAGGCTTACCCCTTCGGGGTAGCGGTGGTTAGACGTGGCGGTTTGCGGCCGAGCGATTCTCATATGCATGGAGGAGAATTTTTCCGAGAGATGTATCCACGTCACGATCGAGATTTTGCAATTGAAAAAAGGTACGGGCTTATGTACAAGGTATCCCATCGCGAACTGCAACTATCGATATCTGGAAAAGTTGAACATTTTAAATTTAGTTTTCGTGTTTTTTAGTGTATTTACATTTTACGCCAATAAACTACGTTTCATGTGGATGAAGATTTTTCGAAACGGTTTCTTTCTTGTTATGAGGTCTGATTGTGGGTGTAGTTTAAAATTATATTGAAATGTACAAGATATCTCATAAGTTCGTAACTACCCAAAGTTGTATTTTTTTAAATGCGAGAACTAAAATAATGTACATGGTGTTTCACTAAAAGAAATTATATCAGTTTAACTTTCTTAATTTCTCTACATTTCTTGAAATGAACTTCTTGTAAACTTACTTGATTTATTTCAAGGTATCGTTAAGAGGTAGGCGCCATAAATTCTCAACCTGATACAGAAAAAGTAAACTTTGTAAAATATAACAATTTTTATTTTTCAATATAATCTCCCTAACTTCAGTACATTTACTATAACGATCAATTAATAATTCTATCCTCTTGTCAAAATAATCTAAAGTTTTTCCCTCAAAATATTGTATTATAGCTTCTTGCAACTCACTATCGTCCTTAAGACGACATCCCCTAGTATTTCTTTAAATGTGAAAATAAATTAGAACCATTGTTTCATCTCCTGTAACAATGGACTCCAAAATCGGTTTCGGGTCGTCTCCACACATATTTAAAAACGGGCGCGCACATTCGGCCCGACGTTCACGTTGAAGAGCAGAAAGAAGATGCGGTACCCATCCTGCATCCTGCCATCTTATTCACACCCAAATGGTTATGGGGAATTCGGCGAATACTTGTTTCAGAAATGTTAAACGTCACTTCGCTTCCTTAGCTTTCAAACGGCGATCTGCTAATACCATTTCTTTAATAACTGAAATGGTTTGAAGCATTATCAGTTCAATTGAGCGACCGGGGCGCCCATCATCATCAAGGGATTCTTGCCCCAAACGGAAACATTTTGCCCACTTTTTTTCATTGGAATATGAAGGAGATAAATCACCATAAATACCCTTCTTTTGTTAAAGATTTAATGGCCGCGCGATACTCAGTTTTCGTTACCCCAGAGATTTTCATGCACTAGTCACGTTGTCTGGCTGGCTACTAATAGCATATCCTGAATACTTTGTAGCCTGTACTTCAAATGTGCACTTCTCTTTATTAAGAGTTACAACTTCTCTATGAATTCTGCTTACAACTTCATTCAAAATGTCATTATGACGTTCTATAATTGGAGCTTGTATTAAAATATGTATCATCTAGGTGACTTGTTACTAGAGCAACGCAAACTGCACTGAAAGCCAGTGGCTGACGCATAAAAGTTTACACAAAATAAACACGGCCGGGAGAACTTGGTATAAGCGTCAGTATAACTGCGACTCGAAAGTCGATCTGTTGTGTGTGCATCTACGCTATCGTATACTATATCGTAGTTCTACGTTTGTTTTGAAAATGTTTCCTACGTCGCGAAAACGACCAAAGTTGGACACAATAAGAGAATTTATTGCAGAAATGCCTGATTTAAAGTGTGATGGCGCTAAAATTCAATGTGTAGTGTGTAAAATAGATTTAATGTGTTGGTCGAAAAGTGATTGTCTACGGCACGTAAATAGTGCAGGGCATGTTTCAAAAAAAATTCCACACGATATTATGACAAATTTCAATTTAATTTATGTGTTTATTGCATGTAATTTACCATTTCATTTGCTAAGGAAGAAAGCATACGTCTCGTTTTGGAATGAATATTCGGACTTTAAGTTACCAAGTGAGAGAACCTTACAGAGAGTTGTGCCGTCTGCTCGTGAGCATGTCGAGAAAAGAACTAAAGCGGAGTTGCAAGATAAAAAACTGTGGTTATGTGTGGACGAAACAACAGATCGTAAAAAATATTCTGTGGTTAATGTAATGGTACGCACAATGGAACCACATCAACCGTCACCCTCAGTTTGACTAGCTTCCAGACGAATACAACAATGCACTGCCGAAGTAATTTCAATGTTGGTGTTAAATACATTGGAAAAGTTTGACAACAAATCAACTGTTGATGTTTATGAGTGATGATGCCGCAAACATGCTTGCTATATGTCGATCTCTTAAAAAACATTGTGCTAACTTGTTGCATATTACATGTAAAATTCATACTCTCAGTCTCGTAGCAGATAATATCAGAAAATGTTATTCCGAGGTAGACGCTCTAATAGCACATACAAAAGCTGTGTTTGTAAAATCCCCAAAACGTATTCGGGAATTTCGTAGACTATGTCCCGGTATTCCTAAACCACCACAACCTATTCTTACTCGTTGGGGAACATGGTTAGAGGCTGCATTTTTTTATCTTAAATATTTTGAGAATATAAAGAACGTGATTTTAGAATTCGACCCAAAGGAAGCTGCGGCTGTCAAGGTAAACCGCTTGAAATTTCAGGATAGTCAAGTTAAAACAGATTTGGAAATTATTCAGAACAATTACGTGGGACTAGCGGATGCGATAGAAAAACTACAAAATTCTTCGGTGTCGTTAGTGGAATCTTTGCAAATAGTGCAACATGTTCACACACAGCTATGCGCGATAGAAGACGCAAGAAATGTTTGTGTTTTAAAAAGGTTTGAAAGTGTTTTAGATAAAGACTCTGATTTTGGCACATTCAACATTCATGCGTCAACACAACCGTTAAGTTATTTGAAAGATTATTTTACTTACGCAAATATAACGTCACTAGATGTAGAACGTTCGTTTTCGGCATACAAAAACACTTTTTCTTCACGCCGCACTCACTTTGCCGAAACAACTTTGGAAACATATCTAATGTTACAAATATTAAATAGACATTATCCACTTTGTGATTTCACGAAGTACTCTTAAGACGGTAAGTGTTTGAGCACGTATCACATTTAATTTATTTTGTGTAAACTTTTATGCGTCCGCCACTGGCTTTCAGCGCAGTTACATTGCTCTAGTAATAATACAAGCCCATTTATAATTTTGTTCGTTACGCAAAATTATAATTGCCCTCAGTATTATTTATTACCTCGTCCGACATACAAGCCATCATTTCTGCAGTTGATGTATTGTTAATGTGTGATAAGTCGATTTCTAATAGACGTCTAGAATTTGTACTTGTTGATCCGTCTTACACGCATCCAGATACGCTCAGTTACAGACGTCAACACCTACATAAATTTAATACCGACATAAATATACCATGTTGGAGCGGAAAAAGAAGAAGAATTTCTTTTTAATCGGTAATTGTGTCAATTAAATTAATTGACATAAATGCTTTTATAATTACAGGCTTGGTATCAGGCCCGCTCGGTTGATAATTGATTGTGTTTTTAATGCGATATGAATAACACGTGCCTTTATATGGAATAAAAGCAATTTATGCCGTAGTTGTTAAGTGCATACTGCTTGCTATAGTCGTTTTGGAAACTATACCTATTGCGATGAAGCAGTGCATATTTTTTGGTTGAATTCCGAATGAAACAAAGACAAAAATCTGTTAGAACAGTACAGACTTTTAATACCGAATAGACACCTTTTGTCCTGCTATTTCAATTCTTGTAAAGTCCTAGGAACTTCAAAAATGCTTTTCCATATTGTTCATTTCAGAAAAGAGGGGAAAATGACATTGTAATCGCCTCAAACGATTACTACTGAGTTTGTTAAGGTGCTTTGTACACAATGCAAACGGCAAAATGGTGCAAAATTCCTAAGTATATAAATACGTACTAAAACCAACAAAGGCTGACAAATTAATGAAAAACTGCAAGAAGCTGCCAGTGGGGTTAAGAAGAAGATAGTGTAAAAAGTTTCCAGCCCAACACAGAACCAAATATTTTTTTGTCTCCTTGTGAGTGTACACACTTTTCTCATCGATGTTCTCATCCCTTTAATCCGTCCAAATAGTAGTTGGTATCTTATTCTGCAAAATAGGTGTTTACAAATGTAATGGGCTCCTCATTCGATGAAAATCTCTGTCCTTCGACTATGGGCATAGGAAATAGAAAAAAGGCGCTGGGAGCTTGTGAATGGTCTAGTAGGTGGTCTATCAATTCGAACTCCAATTTCTGAATTTTTGCCATGGCGACCATTGAAGTGTGAGACGGTGCGCTATCTTTCTTTTTCTTCAAATGCAGCCTTTTTTTTTCAATTTCTACCTTCAGCTTGTCAAGTAATGATGTGTGGTATGCCACCGTGAATCTTTTTCCTTTCTCAAGATAGTCGATTAACACAACTCCATGACATTCTCAAAAAACAGTCGCCATCACTTTCCCGGCCGATGGAATAGTTTTCGCCTTTTTCTGAGCAGATTCATCCTTCGCAGTGCACAGTTTCGCTTGTACCTTGGCTTCAGTGTGTACTGGTCAGGAGTGTACTGGTCTATCCAAACTTCACCTGCAGTTATTAATAGACGCTAAAACTCCAACTTATATCGCTGAAACTGGTTCAACTACTTTGCAAATGTTCATTCGAATGTGTTTTTGGTCCTGAGTGAGCAAACGCGGCACCCAACGTCAAAATCTTCAGTCAATATATAACAAACACGTTCTTTCGAGCTGCCCACAGGCTCCACTATCTCTCTAACCTTAATTCAACGGTCGTCTAGCACCATTTGGTGAACATCTTCGATGTTATCGGTAATAATGGTGCGACCACGTTTAAATTTCGCAGCCCAAAAACTCACCGTTGTAAAAAATCTCTGCTTTAATTTACGTAGGCGTATTGCCTTTCAAATACAAGGATTTAATTATGGTTCGATATTAGATTTTTTCCATTTTTACAAAAACAGTAACATCGACTGACACAAACGACTGGTCAACAACTGAACGTCCAACACGACTGAAATTTTCAAAAGTGCCTTTCGACAGATGTGCAATTAGATTATCAGTATATTTTTTACGAATAACGCTACCCTCACGTTGAGGCTTGAAGCCCTTCAAACTGCCCTCGTACATGAGCAAAAAATAGCATATTAAACTCAATGAAACAAAACCAACACATGCTGACTTTACTAACGCCTGTTTTACACGCCGCGATTTATTGGTCAATTAGTAGAACAAGTTCTTGACCAAGAAATCGGTAGAAATACGCTGCACGTTAAATATTGTCCGACGATAGATTTATTAAGTTTCATTAATGAATCTCTTTTATTTATTGCAGTACGATTTCAACAAGTACTATTGGAAATGTATTTTTAATCATTTTGTCAATTAAATTCTTAAACCAACAGACAAACGCATACACACACTGCCTAGCGAAAGATTTGTTTGCCTAATTAGCGTCCAACAACAAATCGTTCGAAGATCAAGTAATTACGGGGTAAACACGTGCTAGAAAAGCGCAAAAGGAAACCGCAAAGCGAACCAGGAGAAATGGGTGAGCGTACGAGGCACCGACAATAGAGATTAGGCGAGGAAAAATCGGCACCCCGCAGTCACCGAAAACGTAAATAAAAGATCTACGTAAATTTATGAACTGCCCATTTTTTACCCTCTTCGCCATCCTACCGCAACAGCAATCATCGTCCGTAATGACGCCCGAACTGAGTTAGTTAGACGCCGGCCGTGCGCGTCCTTGACTCGAGGCCAAATCCGTCTAGGATCGAAAGCATGCTGCCTTACGTGTGGTCCTTGTATGGATGAAAGCAAAGGAAGGTCCGGTACGCACGCACGCACAACCGATAATTATCTCTTTTTCTTTCGGGCCGACGACGATTGCGGTGTCTTCCTCTTTTTCCGTCTCTTTTCCAATCGCAGAAATCAACGTCCGAAGCAAAGCATCCCCAATTCGCAGCCTATCTTAACTTGTTTTCTTTGGATGTCTCCGCGGGATGGTACTTGAAATGATTGACACTTGTCACGTCATAGTTACATTTTAAGAACAGTTCAAGTAAAACGAAATCGAAGAAGGAATAATACAATAGGCTACTAAGCCTCAGTGTTAAGGATGCAAAGACTAACCCTGCTTGGGTATAAATCAATCAATCAATCTATCGATCGAAAACCGGATGAGGAAGCAATTTTTCGGAACAGCAACTTTTCTTATCGTGTAGAGTGAAACAAGATGATGGAGCTGTAAACGAACTACCTGTTTGCTTCAAAGCATTTTGCAGTATTCACGGTGTATCCAAGGAAAAGTTAGAGTATTTACAAAAGTCCTTAGAAGCTTCAGGTATGGCTCCTAAAAATCTGAGAGGAAGACACAACCAAACAATTCCCACAAAAACTTACGATGCGTTTTGTGAAACATCAATTCCCTCAAAGGCAGGTTGTCTTATCTTCCTGAAGAATTAAACATTAAAAATGCATAAAATATTTAAAATAAGATATTCTGATGTGAACATCACTTGTGAAACATGCCAAACAATAAATTTAACATAAATTTTGGATATCAACTACAAGCCAAACCAAAACAACTACAAAGAAAGAAGAAATTCAAACGTGGAGATTCGACAACTAGAAGTCCCAACAGAATTACATTTGAGAAAAGCAGATGTATTAAATTAGTAAAAGAACTGAAGAAAACCGTGCCAGAAAAGCTAGTGATTTCGAAGCTATTGCAATGAATTTTCAGAAATACATTTACCAGGTATGTAAATATAAAACCGGAAATTTTTTTAAGAAAATATACGTTTATTGTATGAAAATTGTACAAAATATTTTATTCAAAGTATTGCCCATCACTAGCTACACATTTTTCCCATCTATCTGGCAGTTTGTGGATGCCACGCCAAAAAAACTGTTGCCCTTTTGATGCAAACTAGTCATCGAGCCATTTTCGTAAAGTGAAGCGCTGCTCAGCAAGTGCGGACGGAGCCAAGTCTGGTGAGTAAGCCGCATGCGGAAATATTTCCCAAGTAAACACCTCAATCGTTTCCTTGACGGATTTTGCTATGTGTGATGGTGCATTATCATGAAGCAAAAGCACTTTGTGTTGATATTCTGGTCGTTTTTCATGCAATGCTTTGTTCAAATCGAGCATTTCTTGAGGTTTTAGCAGCTCATAATAGATCACACCGTTCTGATCCCACCAAACACAAAGCATTGTCTTCCGTCCATAGCGATTTGGCCTTGCAGTCGATGTCGCTGATTCGCCTGGAGCTGCCCATGATCTTTTACGCTTAGGATTCTCAAAATGTATCCACTTCTCATCGCCAGTCACAATTCGATGGAGAAATGACTTTCTTTTGTACCTGGCAAGCAGGATTTCGCAAGTGTTTTTTCGATTTTCCTGCTGTCTTTCATTCAGTTCATGTGGAACCCATTTTCCCATCTTCTGGATCTTTCCCATGGCTTCCAAACGTATAGAGTTGGCTTCTCGTATCACATTTAATTGCTCCGCGAGTTGTTTTTGCGTTTGAGCATCATCCTCATCCAACAATTCTTGCAATTCCCTGTCTTCACATTTTTGAGGTGGTCTTCCACGTTCTTCGTTTCATACGTCAAAATCACCACGTCGGAATTTTTTAAAACACTCAAAGCACTATAATTTGCCAAGCGCATGATTGATTGATTTGATTGATTTTCTACCAGAGCAGGGCTGGTCTTTACATCCCTAACACTGAAGCTTAGTAGCTTATTGTATTATTCCTGCTTCGGTTTTGTTTTACTTGAACAGGTTAGTTCCCGCAATTAGGTTTAAGAACCTATGTACCAAAACTTTCTCCATTGGTAGTTCAATTGTGCTTCGCATAGCGAATCTGCGTTGAGCTAACGCTGCACATTCGAAAATAATATGAGGGGCTGTTTCCTCCTCCTCATTGCAAAGTCTACATAAGAGCTCATCTTTGTAGATCCCCATCTTATGCAAGTGGCCTCTCAAACAGCCATGTCCTGTTAATAGACATGTTGCTGCCCTAAGCTGTATCTTGTTTAATTCAAGCAGGTCAGCAGTCAGATGTTGCGACGGTCTTCCCATCATCCGTTTGCTGTGCTTTTGTCCAGCTGCATATTTCCAATTTAATTGGTGTTGTGTTATAATCCACTCATTGATTGCACCACGCACTGCACTCTTGGTAATACCTAGACCCGGTTCAGGGCCTATATAATTCATTTTTGAACCTTCCCTGGCTAGTTGCTCTGCAATTTCATTGCCCGCTATGCCCCTGTGCCCTGGCACCCACACCAGTGTGACTTTGTTGTGTTTAGACAGAGCCATTAGGGTTTGCAGGCACTCCCATACTAGTTTGGAGGTTATGCGATAAGTTGCTAGTGCCTTTAAGGCTGCCTGACTGACAGAGAGAATGCACATCGTCTCACCCTGCGGTCGCCGACGCAGACTCTCCCACGCGCAGGTTTGTATAGCATATATTTCTGTTTGAAAAATGCCAAGTGCATGCTCACCATACGGTTCGACAAACATTCTATGCGATTCTGCAGCATTTTTCTTCAAACGGTAACAGAAAAATCGTAGTTTCCGGGCACAAAATTCGACATGTTCAACGCTATTAAAAACTATGCTGTTGTATGAAACTTGTATTATTGTGAGTTGAAACTCGTTCGCAGATGTCAAAACAACGCCAATGCGGTCCTGGCGGGTTTAACGGAAACTAGATGTGACATCTATGAACAAATTCCGGTTTCATATTTACATATGTACCTGGTATCTTCCAACTAATAACGTATATTACCTTAGGCAGCTCTTTTAACATACATATGCTTGCACCAGGTTCTGTACTATTCTATATGTTCCCAGAACTTTTTGCAAAAAAAAAGGATCCAATGAAGTATGTTCATTTCTGTTTGATTTTATAATGAACCAGCTTGATGAGAAAATTAAACATCTACACATATTTTGAGATTTGGCAAGAGGACAAAACAAAAATTATACAATGTTTAGATTTATCCACTACATTGTCCACACTGTGAAACGTCTTCATTCTGTAGAAATCACATTTGCCATAAGAGAACTCATACATGGAATGTGGCAAAAATATGGGTCTGATTAATTTAAAAAGCAAAATGGAACTACCTAATGATTGGTACGAACTGCGTGAGAAACCATCTCCTTCTATGGTAATCGAACAAGTTCGAAGTTCAACAGTTTATGATTAAATAATGGACAAACGTCCTCCATGTAGAATTTATAGCAAAATGTCCGTTTGCAATCCAAAGCATCAAAGAATTTAAGTGCCAGAAGCAGAATTCTCGTTTAGAGATATCGGATAACATACAATGGGCACTGGTAAAAGTTCCTTTTACAAAAGCTACAAAAACCCCGTCTACAAGTATGTACTTGCACACCTAAAGAGTTTCAACTTCGAAAAGAAAGCTATAGTGGTATATATTTTGTTAATACATTTAATTTTGAAACTGATTTTTCTAAATGTTTTAAGATACCTTCCAATAAGTAACGAAAAGTATTTCAATTTAATGAAGCTAAATACTGTTTGCCAAAATCCATATGCACGAGAATTTTACGAGAATATAGCTTTCGGAAGAAAGAATTCTTCGAAAGCAAAGGCTAGAAAGAATAAAAAATGAGAAATAATGCTTGCTAATTTTATTAACATTCACAGTATTTAAGTATATTAGAAATAGAATCATTGCTTGCTTTTAAAAACACTAAAATATCGTATAAAGCACTCAAGTATTCTAAATATTTATCTAAACTGAAGTTAAATTGTTTTGTTTGTGTACTCAATGTTTGAAGTTACTTTTACTTCTTTTTGGAAATATGCTTATGGTTGACATTTGGACAATAAGGCTTTAAGTATATTAGCGCATAAGCAGTGCTATATGAAACAATTTTTCCAATAATTGTAATAATTTCTGTATTAATAAAGAAACAAACGTGTTTTTTTTATTTTCTCAAAACAATGATTTTGCGACTTTCCCTGTTTTATTCGTGCACCCTGCATGTCATAGAGGACATCCAAAATCCAAAAAAATTTTTACGAGATCTGGTGTCCACTAAGACAGTAATCCAGCACCTTTACTACTTTTAATAACTACTTTTAAACCAAAAAGGCTGTGAATATTGTAGCAACAAATTAAAAACTATAAACATACTAAGAATATTTGCTTAGCAACATCGTTTACCACCTCATCTAGTAACTCTACGTCAATTTTTTGCGCGTATAAAATCACTCATACGTCTAATATCTCATCCTTAACAACGCTTCGCTCTTTATTACCAGTCCCTTCCTATCTACTTTGTATAGCCTTAAAAAATTCAGCGACTACGGTTCGCATTGGCAGATTGTTACTCGGAACACGACCCAGCAAGCGAAGCGTATTCGCATATAATAATAGATAAGCGGGAATAGTAAAAGAACTTACTTGGTGATTTATCGTCGGCGTCTGCTAGCTTAACAGGTTTTGTGAGTGACTATACATATGTATAAGTTAGAATGCTGCAAGAAACCCCTTTCCTTTTGTTAGAAGACGACGATCTGCGACTAGAAGATGACGATGTCCACCGAAGAAGTACTTTAGTATGTCGTAAAACATCCAATTTCCATATTCGCATGTATCGTTTCGGAATAGACGTTTTTTTGAAGGAGCTAAAAACTTTCACACACAATTTGCTTTGATTCGCGCCTTATATGGGGATTTTTGCAACTTCCTAAGTGACTTACACAGTAAAAAATTTTAACACTTTTCTGACTAATTTCATAGTCAGGAGAGGTCCACTCCTTTTTGGAGTTAATTTTACTAGACTTATTTGGGTTAAAATTTGACACGCAATTATAGTAAAGTTTTATCTTTTAGAATGGCGTTACTTTGTCGAATGTATTTGTCAAAATCACACAATGCCTCGAGTCAAATTTTACACATTTTGCTAGACGAGGTGACTAAGCTTGTAGTTAAAGCAGCACTCTCAATATCAATGATTTTACAACTTTTTTAGATACACTGTCTATTGGATCTTGTCATACATTATACTTCGTTCTAGTCATTTTATCAAGTTTGTCTTTCTTCGAGTGTTAATTTTATAAAAAGTGCATGGGAAAATAAAGGTGAACGAACAAATGTTTATATACCTATATTTAAAGCATATTTTTACAAATTTTTAAACTACTTTATAACAAATACATTTACTGTGATACAAAGTTAAATAGCTTTACAGCAAAGCATACTTTGGTACAATTATATTTACATTTTCATTGTAAGGTTCGTGTAGTTCATAACACCTTGGATGTACCAAATTTAGTAAAGAAACTACTTCACGTAAACCGCTACTGAGCGCTTGAATATGATAGCCGTAATACATTTCTTTAAAGCCAATAATCGTCCATGGGGTACAGAATGCATACGGTTTATCACCAACAGAAAGTAAAGATATAATTTTATAAAATGTTGGGGTGTTATCAAATTTTCCTACTAAGAATCTACCACTTTTAAAAATAACCCCCTTTACCTTTATGTAGCTGAAGACATATTTGAGTGTTTGAAAGTTCTATATTGATCACATTCCTAAATTCATGAACATTTTCAATAATTCTGCTAAATGTGATCTCATTCTCATTAATTATCTTATCTTTCCATCTGATATACATCTCTTTTTGGTGTCTGGTGGCTAAGCTATTTATGACAATTTTATAATTTTTAAGTTTATGTACTATATTTTTTAAATAATTATGTTTTGATTCAAATCTCATAGACCAAAGGTGTACTAGTGGCCCCATTTTCTCAATAACATATGGATAATGTATAAAGAAATGATGTTTAGGAGATAAGTTCATGCCGAATTCATTTATGAAATATTGTGATGATCACTTATCAAAACCTTCAGAGAATGAATCATTGGTTCAGTAAGTTTGGGGGAAAATTGTATCCATATAATTTAATAGCAAAAAGATAAGCAACAATTTTACATTTGGCCCTTCTAATAGGGAATGATACTGCCTCAAATGGCGTATAATATTTAATGCATCATTGGTATTGTAAGGACATTTAAAACAAACTAAATTCTTTTCTGGCATTCTGAAAGAGTACAAGTACAACAACGTAATCGAAACTATCTACCTATTGACCACAAAAAAATGTTGTTAAGCAATATTGTTAAAAATGAAGCTTATTCTAAAGCTTCCTAAGATAAAGAAACTGAACCCATTTGTAGTAACTGAACAGAAAATAACAAAATTTCTACTACCTATATTTGAATAATATAAGTATCCCTCAAAGAAAAACGCTGCTTTTCTAAAGCTGGTACATACATATAAGTATATTGATAAATTAAAATGTTAAGTATCTACGTATTATAAAATTTGGCTTTTAATTCTTTCGTACGTGGTGTTACGATTACATTTTCCTCAATTCCGTTTGAAGAAATGGATATGCCGACTTTAGATTAATGTTGTATTCGACATTAAACACAAAGTGAGATTTAAAAAGGATATCTATAGCTTCATAGCTGTCTTTTCCTGCTTCAAATAGGTTGTTGTCCAGGCAGACATATTTATACAGGGAACCCTTAGAAGTACCCACTCCTACGAGAAATGGTTGTTTGGTCAATATTTTACCAAATACTTCACTAAGTGAGGTTCCAGTCTATAACAAAAACAATAGTCTTTAGAGAAGATCATATCTTATGTAGAATAATACCTTTTGAAAGTAAATGAAGTGATTTTCCGAATTTGTAGCTGCTTCTCGCTGGGCCTTATAGCGTCCACGAGCTGTGGGCGGTAGCAAATGTATTAAACACAAAATACAATTCATATTTTTGTCCCACACTAAAACGACATAGATAGTAAGTTAATCTTTTACCAAAATAGCACTTATCATTTAATTTTCTTGTCATCTTTTCCGTCAATTAAAACTTCAAATAACAGGCGAGTAGTATATCTTGACCATTTATTTTTGAAAAAGTATTGCAACTTAGAAGCATCTTTATATTTTCACGTTTATTTTTACCGATTAAGATTTTTCAAACTAGATGAGATACTTTTTAAAAGTAGACGGTCAAGATATAGTATATTACGTTTCTATTCGAAGTTCATTAATTGACCGGAAAGGCGGTAAGAACATTGAAAGATACAGAATATATACATTATTTAATGCAAAATGGTATAACACATACGTCATTGAATGCAAAAATGGTATACGAGGATAATAGTTTTCGATTAAATTTTAAGTACTGTGAACATTTTTGTTCAATATTAAAATCAACATGGATATTATTTGTCTGATGTATTCTACCAAATTAACTTAATCAACAATAAAAATGTAGAGTTATTTACTGTCATACATACACTAATGAATGTTGTAATTCTAGAAATTGTCTGTTTGTTGTAATTCTAGAAATTGTCTGTTTAACATAGATAAATATTGTTTACATATTCCCTGTTAATTCAACAAGTAGAATACATCAAATACATACGCTTGTATACTTTTCTTACAATACTTACCGTTCAAACTTTCTAAATTAGGGTCAAATGTCTTCCTAGTGATTGTGCTGTCATAAATGGTATATAGTTTTTGTCGAAATTCGATAAACTGATTTCTTTCCGGTAAATCTTTATTAGGAAAAAGCAGCTTGAAGTCTTGCTAAATCTAGAATGAGCAGTTTAGTTTCAGATTTGCAGGCGCATAAATAATATAGCATACTAAGCCATAGGTGTCGATGAATCTGGCGAACTCTTCTATTTTGTTTTTTATTTTTCTCCTGTAGAAAAAACTGTTGCGCATGCGCTCAAATTTTTTTTAAGTGGAGTATCCTTTGGGGCAAATTTTAGAAATCGTATATCTTCTTCAATTTTTGTAGGATCTATATTCTCGCTGTCATTATTGTCTACACATTGCTTCTTGAGCTGTTGAAAGTCAATGGCGGTATTCCTTTTTGCTGTCTTCAGTCGATTCGTAATAAATCCACTTCCGATCGAAGAATTATAGAAAGCCTCCTGAAAATAACTTTCATTCTTGATATCGAGCTGAACGTAAAGTTAACATTTGCATACACACAGCAAGAAGATACCATCAAATCAGACAAACTATATTATTACAAAAAAGTTGTAAAAGATAATATTGATCTACTTTCTAAGGCGAGATTTTAACAATGTCACAAAAATGACGTCAAATTATCATTTATTTACAGCATACACTTCAGGTGAGTGTTAAAATATGCTCATAAAGTTACGAACTGTTGCTAGGAATGATGAATTGACCTTAAATTGCATACAATTCTTCTTGTTAATAATAAATATAGGGAAGAAACATCAAGTGAATTAAAATTTATCTGACAGCTGACTGACTCTTACCCCATGCGGTGCTGTTCTGCTAGTTTGACGTTTGAAAGCTTATGAGTAAAGTACAAAAATTATATACATATGTATGTATTTATTACTGAACAAATTTTATTCAAGGAACAGCAAATGATTTACACTCATTAAATTTGAATCTGTTAGTTTCACACATTAGTATTCCTGAAACTAACCACTTTATTTTTAAAGTTGTTTGAGGGTTCACTGCGAAATAACTACCACACTAGGTTGCATAAAGCTGGAGACATATGTATTTCGTCAACAATGCTATAATCTTCAGTAGTTAAACTAAACTATATTACATTAGATAGGTATTTCGACAATTAAACTCAAAAGACAAAATCGTTGTCAAGATACGCTTCGAGTGTAGTGTAATGTGGACTGCATTTATCACTGTGAAACGTGAAATGCCACAACGCCCAAAGGAGTTCAAGAGCACAGTTTGAAGTGCCTTTAGGTATTCTAGTGTTAGTTATAAACGGTGATAGTTTAGTGAAAATTGTAATTTCAATTGCCTTGATCTTTCTTATTGAACTTTACAATGTTTACCTCTAATAGATTTATCTTTCAAATCTCCCAAATCTGTCAAATACCACCTAGACATTGCAGCGCTCAATGTTTAGAAACACAAAAATGTACACCATCAGCTTTCTTTAAGGACACAAAAAACAAAGTTGAATGAGATTGAAACAATACAACTTATCTCAATTAAAACACACCTAGTTTTCAATTTATAAGTGTAAAGCAATTGTTTCGGGATACAACGGGTTCTTTTGCTATTTCCCCAAAGATTTGTAGTAACATCTTTAAATATGAAATACAAACTTAGACATTTTATTAAAAACGTCATTCAGCAGAGGCAGTACTATGAACTATTCGGAAAATTCTTAAATTGTAATTCATTTGTTGAATACATAAAGGTTCCAAGTATCTGGTGCCATTTATGTCTAAGATGTGCTTGCTAACACAAGTTTCAGTAATAGCTGAAGTAACTGTGTGACGAAATTAGGTCATTAATTTTTTAAAATAGAAAATAATACTCACATAACCCACTGCACTTCTGATGTCCTTTAATTTTGGGAAGATATCTATTATAGATTTTGCAACTACTTCTTTTTCTAATTTCGCTGGTTTTTTATTTAAACTATTTTGCATCAAATAGCTTACAGCCACATTTGCGAATAGCTTTCGGGAGCGATCCCGTAGTTGCCCAGCGTTTTGATATTCTTGAATGATTTGGTTTCCTGCTGATGCGCGAAGCAGGTACGTCCTCAAAAGCTAATAAATACATAATTATAAAATTACTTCACAACGGAAAAGCTAAATGAATACAGAAAATATAACAACGCACCTGCGTGTCTGAAGTTTCTTCTTCCGGCCCTATGGTATTCCCTATGTCAGAGTAGAACTGATCGAACAAACGATTTTCTGCAATTGCAGTTATTGTCGAGGGTAGTGTGTCCAATTCAATGTAATCTAGGTCGTGCTGCTTAACTTCAATTATTACGCCTTTTTCGTTTATTTCAATATATTCCGTTATGAAATCCGCACCGATTTTTGCCCCCAAAGCGTCAACGAAATAAATTTCTTTTGGTTGATCTAGGTTATATTCTTCTTGAGCTAAAAATGCACAATAAACAGACTCATTCATTTTTATGTATGACGAAATACTCCCAAAAAATGTTTCAGTGAAATGAAAACCTCATCAATTCTAAGTTTGTCGATATTTTTTGGATATAAAAATGACTTTATTTCCGAATTCGATTTAATTTATTCTTAATACCTATTATGTAAAAGCTTCAGGGTCGAAGTAAAAAAAAGTAAAAAAATTTTAGTTTGTGAATATAGAAAATTAGTAACGAAATGGCAACTAGACTTGATTATTTGAACAAGTTAATATCATTGCTCATCTGCACTCACTGACGTAGATATACAACTGACCCCTAATGCATTCTCTGTATTATTGATTATTTCTATCTTATAAGGTAAATAAATTTAAACATATATTCAAAATTAAGGGTATAGTTCTTTCCTTTTTTACGCGGATAATGTCATCCTTTTTCGCCCAGCTGATGCATGTGCGTGTTCAGGCGATTACGTCGTATCAGCAAAAACAACAACCTCTCTATTTAGCGGTCTTTTCTTTGATTTTACTCTAGTTGAACGTAAAATGAACTATGTATATGATGAATATGATTTCTTTTTACAAACACATTTTAGAACAGTTAATAGGACAATAGAGATAAAAGAGACAAGACAAAAGTTAAAAAAAAAAACATACGACCCATTTCAAATTTTGGGACTTATTACAACCTGCTCAAGTTTTCGCAAAAAGGATCTTGAGAGATAAGCATTCAACAATATGTATGTGATTAAAATTATACCTATCAAATAATAATTCTAATTTGAACTTCCAAGCCCGGTATATATAATGAAAGCATTCTTCGATATGGCCGATACCGGCGTATTGCTTTTGCTATAGCTTCAATGTTTGCATTTTTAAAAATAGCAGTTTTCTAAATATGTACGGCACGGTAAACAATTATTCTTTCAAATATGTACGTTCTTGTTATCTAATTATATGTAAGGTACCGAAACTTAATTAAAACATCTTAAAGGGTCGATCTTAAGACAGAGATATGTACCTGCATATATCGGTTTCAATAAATATAATAGAAAATTTATAATGTGTACGAGTATTGATATTTAGGTACTAGTAAATACATATAATACGAACGTAAGAGAAATAGTATCTATATATTAAATATACTTACCTGGACCAGAGAAATTATTGCGCCACTTTTCAACGTTTATCAGACCGTATGCTTTTGCGTTGTGTCTAATGGTCTAATAGGTGGGAAGTGGGAAGGGTGCTTGCAAAATCACATGTCGAATGTATAGGAGGGAATGAATTTGATTGGCTAAAGCATCGCTAATCCTTTTTGTCTAGGAAAATAGTAAATTTTCACATTGAACCAAGCTGTTAACACTACGAAATAGTAACATTTGGCCGTGAAAAGACGAGTGCAAAAATTGTCTTCAGATTTTTGTAAAAATCAACACGAAAACATCTGACTAGGTATAAATTGACGCCAACACCGGCAAAATTTTTTACTGTGTAGCAGGTCAAGTTTTTGACATATCACGCTATTCTCGATATGCATGCATGAAGTCGTAATTACGAGTGATCCAATTTAATTGGTCGATCTGTATATATGTAATAGGTGAATGTATGTAACACTGGATATATTCTAGCAAGAAACTTTACCTAAAATACCACAAGAAACGTGATAGTGAAGCACGCCTGGTATATAGTGAAATATTATTGAAAATTAAATGGATAAGATGTACCAGTAATAATTTGAGATACCCTTTCTTTTCAAAAGAAAAGGAATTACTCTTAAAACAAAATTACTTGATTTAATTTATGTAAGCGATTTTATTTGAAAATTGCTTTCCACATTGAAATGTACGCTAGGGTTAGCCGTCTATCGTAAAGTGTCGTCGTTGCAGATCTAGAATTCGAAATATGCGTGCTCTCTCTAGCGAACTTAGTGATAGTACCCGCGTTTAATTTATCAATTATTCTATATGTGTTTAGCGTGATAAATTACTTTCAATTTGAAAACTAGAAACCAAAAAATATGACAGCACAGAGCGATCTGTCAATTAGTATGTTTTTGACAATACGCCAAAGTGAACGTCTCGTGTGATTTTGTAAACAACGGAAAAGAAGCAGTGATAAAGTACTTTCATTTGAAAGGCTTAACACCAACCTAAATTAAAGCAGAGTTGGATTCAACACTATTGGAATCAGCTCCTTCGTTTTCAATGGTTAAAAACTGGATTACCGAATTTAAGCGTGGGCGTACGAGCACAAATCATGAACCCCGTAGTGAACGTCCTAAAACTGCAACTGCCTCGGATATGATTGAAAAAGTCCACCGTATCGTATTGGATTGCCGTCGAGTAAAAGCGCGCGAGATAGCAGACATAGTGGGTATCTCAAATGACAGTGTGCGCAGAATTTGAACTGAAGAATTGGCAATGAAAAATTACTCGGCGCATTGGGCGCCGCGGTTGCTCACACCGGAGCAAAAACTGAATCGTTTGAGTGTTATGCGTGACCTTTTCTTCGCCACAATCCGAAGGACCTTTTACGCCGCTTCATAACCGTCGATAAAACCTGGGTCCACTATTATACCCCCGAAACCAAAGAACAGTTCAAACAATGGACGGTTTTGTCAGCAGGAAAGGTTATGGCAACTGATTTTTGGGATTCTCATGGAATTATCTTAGCCGATTACTTAGAAAAGGGGAAAACAATAAATGGCGAGTATTATGCCACTTTGTTGCAACAACTTAGCGATAAAATCAAAGAGAAACGGCCTCATTTGGTAAAGAAGAAAGTGCTTTTCCATCAGGATAATGCACCTGTCCATAAGTCTGCGATTGCAATGGCTAAAATTCATGAATTGGGATTTGAATTAGTACCTCATTCGGCCTATTCCCCAGATTTGGCTCCCAGCGATTATCATCTGCTCCCAAACCTGAAAAAATGGCTCGGCGGTAAGAGATTTTCGTCTAATTCCGAAGTAATCGCTGCTGTAAATTGCTATTTGGAGGACTTGGATTCATCGACCTACAAGGAAGGTATTGCTAATTTGGAAAATCGTTGGAATAAGTGTGTTGAGCGAGCAGGAGACTACTAAACTTCCGCATACTTTATTTGTGCTTCATCAGAGAAGGCTTTTCTCTTAAAACCTATCTTAAGCTCGCCTTTACCTCGTGGCTTGCCAGCGGCATGCAACCCATTTTAATTTAAATAACCTTTAGTAAATTTTAATATGTTTTTTTAAATTATAACCATGCCAACTGCTATTTTGCTGTACATGTACGCATGAGGAAATCTAATTAAGATATCCTCATTTGCACATTTTTGTCGAGTTAGTAGCTGAACGCCTCGTTTGTGCCTGGTCGATAGGTGATGGCTTTTACGGTTGCTATTTTTCATGTTTGTTGGATATTTCACATTTCCTGTTTATTCTTCTCTGATGAAACATAAAAAGTGTGAAAGCTTAGAAATTTATAAAAGGCAGTCTTTTATTTTATTCATTATTACTTAATGCAAAAGAAAGTCAATCAATATTCTTTTGACAAGCAGGAAGAAATTGAATCGTATAAAGATATATTGGACATCAGGCTGGATCATTCTGTAAAATCTATATGATCGTAGCTAGTACTGATAACTTCTTTACGTAAAAAAAATCTATTACAAAACTGTTAATACACTATTAAGCGCATGTTGTATGAAGGCTTGGTACTATTTTTGTTTAATGTTACTATGACGTTGTCTATGAACTATCTTTTTTATTTTCTCGAACAGTATCCATTCTGTTTATGTAAACAGCCTCATTCCTGTTTTCACTTCTTACATATCTCGATAATTTGTTAATTTATTCTTTGACTTGATGTTTTTGATTAAGCTCTGGTTACTTAATGTAGCTCAAATATTATTATTATTGCTTCTAGTATCTTTCTCTAATAGTTACAAGACGAAATTCGATTTCTTTGACCAAAATTTATCCAAAATCACATCCTTAACGGGTCAGTGTTATTAATATACTGTAATGTTAAAAATTACGCTAATACAGTCACTATGACTAATGCTATTCAGCCACGTTCATTCAGGCACGTTCGCATACGACAACTGTCAGAGCGACGCTTTTCCGATGTTGAATGCGACGCTTCATCGGCTTGTACAGCATTTTAATTATTAAACTGTTGAAAAAGGATTAAGCTCCAAAATTCATAATAATAGAAAAAAATATATATCTATCTCATCGTTTAAATTTCACATAATAACATAATAATACCTACTCCTTCCTTATTCCTATACATACACATTGATAGCACTATATTGAAGTCACAGAGTAACAAAGACAATCAACTAGATGAATTCCACATTCACCAGTAACACGCAGAAAAGCAGCAAGACCGTCTGGGTGGTTCCCCGAAGCAGAAGATCGAGAAAAAGATGACAGCCGGCGCGGGTGACTTGATGTGATGCGAGTAGCAGATACCTTTAAGCCGTCGTTCTGCGTGTTGTGGGTTATGCATGTTGTACTCGTACTTATGTATGGATATCTGTAAAGGTGTGCGCTGGAGATGTCGGTCGATCTGTCGGTAGACGAAGCGGTGTTTGAGCTGCAAAGGGCCGCAGAGGTGTGTTCGAGTGGCGCCGGCCGCGCCAGGTAAACGGAAACCGACTTACCGCTTTCCTAACGGGCTAGAAAAGGATATGTAGGGCGCGAGCTGCCGCTTTTTAGTATCTACTTACCTACTATACATATACTAGGGAAATATTCTTAAAATAAAGTGATGCACATTACACGTTTACTTGTCCGCCTCAATTCGAAACAATTACTGTTTCAATTATCCACAGAGAAGTATATACTTGTAATTAAATAAATGTATTACTTTGTTTAAGACATTTGTTAACTTGATTTAAGAAATTTCAAGGAAGCGATTCTTAATATACGTAAATGGCCGTTATAGCACAAAACAATTTTCTTAAGGATAATAAATAGTTTTCTTAATTCCAAATAGCGTTTAGGTATTGTTTATAAATCAGTAGTTTCATTTTCTTAAAATAACGCATTTATTTACCTAGAATTCTTGAAATGCATGTTATTTATATCCACATTATTAATTGCACTTACCTTCTTTAAAACAGTACGACATATCCGTACATAATGCAGTAAATTATTTACATTTGTTCGTGATTTTAAAAAGGCTAAAGTTATAGAATAATGTTTAAACAAAAGTGAACTTCATGTAGACGTATACATGAAAAAAGTGCGTAAAAACAATAACCAAGATAATGCTAATAAATTAACTCATGGTATTAATGGAATCACTACCGGCAAAAACAATGTGAGAAAAGAAAAGCACTAACGCTTCTTTCTCCTGCCCACATTGCTCTTACATCTCTCAGTTTATGCCACTAATCTTCAAAAACAGCACTGAAATGTTTCCTGGCACCACCTAGTGCCAGTAGGTATTTTCATGCCGTCTTAGATAGTAGCGACGGAACCGGAATACAGATACCATACTTACCCGTACAATGATATGACCTTTAACGTACAACGTTTCATAAACATTTTCAAAGAATACTGGTTAATGTAATATTTCTTTTCTTTTTATTACTATTTACCACGTGCACGAACTTAACTATAGTTTTTTTTTTAATATATAGTGTAGCATTAAAGTATGGAATATAAAAAAGTGAACTCAACCAGTTCTTTTAAAAACTCGCTTTTTAAAAATTAATATGTGCGATTGACCTTCCGACTTTCATTTTTTTTTTAGTTATAGCATCATTACAAAAAAAAATTAAATTCTGAGAAAAATCGCTCTGAACATTTAATGTTGATATTATGGTACTTAAGTCTCTTGATTATTCAGTACGCTACAAAAGTTGTAAGATAAAAACGAAAGGTACTTCACCAAGCAAGTTACTTTCCGTTCTTAGTCTGAATTATTTGTTATCTTGGATAATACTAACGCTTAATCCAATTTTATGTTGTAGTATTTTAATATGATAATTTAGAATCATTTCCTGTTAAATACCATATCAACATTAAATGTTATGCAACCTTATGATTTATTTGCATAATCATGAAGGGAAGAAAAATTACTATCGGATTCCACTTCTAAAAATGTATGTTGTTATTTAATTTTTTTGTGATAACGGTATAACTAAAAAACAAATGAAAGTCGGAAGGTGAATCGTTCATACTAATGTGTATTTTTTGAAAATACAACCGTCGTGTTTCAGCATTTTTTTCCTACATGTTTTCCACTAGTAAATGCATTAATTGCTAATACAAAGGCACTCTAAACTCCCCGAAACGTACCCGACTATTTCACAAACTGTATCCTGATTTACCTGAACCACCGCAGCCGATTGTTACACGTTGGGGAACATGGTTGCAGGCTGCGTTTTACTACAACAAATATTTTGATTAAGTAAAGAAAGTAGTTTTAAACTTCAATTCGACAGAAGCTGCCGCAATCAAGAAAAGCCAGGAAATATTTCAAGATCGTTAGATTATAAGAGATTTACAAACTATTCACAACAATTACTTCGGACTAGCGGAGGGAATAGAAAAATTACAAAATGTTTCGATGTCGCTAGTGGATTCTGTTCAAATTGTGAATGATGTTCACGCACAATTATGCGCTGTAGAAGGCGAAACAAATTGGTGTGTAATACGAAAATTTGAAAGTGTTTTAGAGAGACTCCAAGTTTCTTATATTAAGACAAATTTGTGAAGGTGCATGTGAAGATGCATTAAGTTGTTTCAAAGATTATTTTAAATATGCAAATATAACATCGCTAGATGTCGAACGGTCGTTTTTGGCATTAAAAAACATTTATTCCACACGTCGTACTCACTTGACTGAAACAGCTGTGGAAACATATCTAATGATTCAAATATTTAACAGATGTTACCTAGTTTGTGATTGCACGGAACACTTTTAAAACGGTAAATGTTTCAGCACGTTTTATAATTTATTTCTCACCTTCTATTTTATGTGTAAACTTTTATGCGCTCGCCACGCCTCTGACTGTTACCGCATATTTGACCAGGTTAGTTATAAGTGTACCTAACTAAACCAAATAACTTGTACATGCAACATTTTTTTGGTACCTTTTATAATTATGAAGATATTTTACTTTAAAGAAAATAGCAATTTTTAGTTTTTCCCCAATAACTTCTAAATTGTTTCCAATTTTAAACGTTTCCAATTTAAACTTAAATTTAAAAAAAATAGATCAAGAGTATTGTATTCCAAACTTCAAATAATTAAAATTAATTCTATTATGATCATTTACCTTAAATGTATTAACTATCTCAGCCACTTTGGACCCCACTCCAAACTCTCATCCTTACAATTAGTCGGCATGTATAAAGTACATTGTCTGATGAAAGTCTGAGAATTCCCAGTTTGTGATTTCAAGGAAGACTTTTAAAATGGTAAGTGTTTCAGCACGTTTTATAATTTATTTCTTACCTTCTATTTTATGTGCAAACTTTCATGCGCTCGCCACGGCTCTGGCTGTTACCGCATATTTGCCCATGTTGGTGATGACTGTAACGCCCTCCTTCTTTCTATGTACGATAACAACGAAGTACTGTAGTTGAGTCCCGCCTGATTCTTCTTGCTGTTTTTTCTAACGAATATTCTAGCTTCTTTGACTTCAACTATATTTTTACGTATCAAAAAAATCTATGAACTGTCATTTGTCATAAAAAAGACGCCCCTGAGTTCAAACCACTCCGCCACTTACATTTCCTTACCAATACCACTCTATATTTATCTACAAGCTCGCACATGAAGTAATACATTAAACGTTAAAAGTCTTGAACTTCCTTTAACATGTAATTAAACATCATTAATAACGGATCGGCTTCCACATCGACATCCACATATGCACCAGTTACGGTCAATTTACATACATAAACACACATGTGAATATTAAACGCCATGTGAATGTTAAAACACCTTTAAATATGCCTCTATTACATACCACAGGTATGTCTGCATACCTAATCGCTCACTGTGAGAATAAACCACGTTATAACTAAGGAAATTGTCACAAAAATCCGAAGAGATTATCGATAACGTCCATAGCATATAACTAAATTAATCGATCCAGTCATCTTACCGTGGTCAATTACAACACAGGAAAATGAAGAAATTAAGATTGTAAGGGTAAATTTATTGGAGGTTAGCTTTTCGTAGAATTATAATTTACACAGCAATATGAGACAGAAATAGCTACTTAATGAAAAGTAACAGGAAGTACATATTTCACATCTTCCCTCTTTTGCAAATAAGACATATACAAACAAATACGGAGCAATAATCGCATGCCTTCGTGGTACAAAAGAAAAGAGGAAATATTACTTCAAAATAATTTCTTTATGCTCGTGTGGTTTACCTGTCCGCAAGAGATTTAATCTTCTTCAAAAAAAGGTTACTATGTAAACAAAGTAAACCACAGTATCCATTACCGAATAATTCGGTATTGTTACACGAAAATCTTTAGTGCAATTGTGGATTAAGATAAATTTCTAGATAAATAACAAATAATATATGTAGAGGTGTCTTTTTATAATTTACCTAATAACACTGGACAACAAATTTTAGTTTATTTGTTGTATCTTGTATGAAAAGTGCATTTTTTTGTTTATTTTGGGGCGCTGAATACAAAAATGACAACGAAATTAAAAACCTAGTTGCAGTTTTCAAGAACAAGCCTTTTATTTTATTTTTTAACAAAATAATAAAAAATAGATACTTTTACACTTTTAGAATCATTGAGTGCGCCGTCGTTTTGCTATTCTTTTGTGAATTGTTTTTGGAGCACCTCTAACAAGAGTACATAGTCGGCAAGCATGAAAGCATTTCCCTGGTACCTTTTCTCCATTGTTGATATATCCTGATGGAAGCGTTCGCCGTACTCATCATTTACAGCTCCGCAGTTTCCAGGAAAAAAGTCCAGGTGTGAGTGTAGCAAATGGATCTTTAGAGACATATTGCAACCCATTTTTTGATACGATGACAGCATATTTTCAATAAGAGCAACGTAATTGTCAGCTTTTTTATTTCCCAAGAAATAAGTGACCACGAGGCGAAAGTCATTCCAAGCATTTTTTTCAATATCTGTTAGAGTGCTGTCAAAATGTTCATCTTTCAGAATATTTCGAATCTGTGGCCCAACAAAAATACCTTCTTTAATTTTTGCTTCACTTAGCCTTGGGAATTTCTGACGCAGGTACTGAAAACCTGGTCCATCTCTATTCAGTGCTTTAATAAAGTTTTTCATTAGGCCCAATTTGATGTGCAGTGGTGGCAACAAAATCTTTTTGGAGTCTACCAATGGCACATGTTGTACATTCTTTTGAGCTGGCTCTAATGATTGTCGAACAGGCCAGATTTGTCTTTTGTAATGAAGTACCTTTGCCCAACTGTCCCATTTACACAAAAAAACAGCAAAACTTGGTATAGCCTAGCTGCAACCCAAGTAAAAGTGCAACAACCTTTAAGTCGCCACAGATCTGCCATTGGTGCTCATCGTATTTTATGCTTGTCAATAGATACTTCATATTGTTGTATTATTCTCTCATGCGAACGGCATATCCAACAGGAATAGACGGTAGGATATTTCCAATATGCTATAATACTGCCTTTAAACTGAATGTTGAACTGTCTATAAACAATCTCAATTCCTCTGGCTTGTAGTTAGTATTTAAAGCCGCAAATAAACCGCTAATGTTATTGCAGAAAACCAAGTTATTTTCCATGTCAAAAAATGGTACTAGACCTTTATGGCGATTACGAAAAACACATACCGAAACATCGTCTTCTAATAGGTTCCACTGTCGCAGTCTTGATCCTAGTAACTCCTGCCTTACTTTTTAGAAGTTTTAGATCTCTCACGAGATCGTTTAATTCTGACTGGGTTATTTTGTGCGGTTGGAGGTTTGACGTGCTTGGTGTGAAATCAGCATCTCTTGATGTTGATGGCATATCTTCTTCATTACAAATCGCTGTATTGCTATTATCTGATTCGTAAGTGAATGTTGCTGGGGGTTCTGGAATAGGAAGTTCGTCACTATGGGGTACAGGTCACATGGCAGATGGTATATTTGGGTAGTTGATAACCGATTTTTTCTTCTTGGATACACCTGTGCCTTGTCCAACACGAGGTATCACGCAGAAATAGCAATCATTGACATGATTTGTAAACTCTCTCCAGACCATTACGACACCAAATCGCATAGATCGTTTTTTATGATTTAACCAGTTTCTCAGACTTGAAGCGCATGTATTACAGCAGATATGTGGCGCCCAATGTTTGTCTTGATCCCCTATTTTGCAACCAAAATAAAGCCGATTTGCCTGTTTTATCAATGGAGTAATAGACCGCTTCTGAGACGCAAAAGTCACCTCACCACAAACATAACAGAAGTGATCTGGATTGTTTACACACTTTCGAGACATCTTACAATGTCAACTATTCGATTACACTCACTAACTTCGACTGACTAACCTCAAATACGGCTTCTAGATTTTTAGAGAATATTCGAGAAGATTCGAGAATTCTGTATTCAATTCCATAATATTCGCGATAGTGGCGTTTGTCATTTGCTTGTATACAGGGGCTGTTCAGTATATATAAGGACACATGACATCACGTACCTCTAAAACTTGAACTAATATTAAAAAGATAAGTTTATTTTCGGTTTTAGCACACCAAAAATAGTAAGATTTAGTCGATTTTATTTTAGATACATTTTGGCTGTTGTCCAATGTAATATACTTCCCTTAATCTTAGGTTTCCAACAATCTACTACGAATAACAATTGAAGGCGCATTGAAAATTTGGAATTTTGATGCAAGTTGTACTTTTTTAAATAGAACAACCCTATACTATATTTTGATACAAGCGATATCTTCCTCGTTTATAGAGGTATAAGATCGAGCATGGTGCCATTGAAAATGGTTTGCAGAATACTAAAAGATATACTTTTTAAATCTACCTCTACTAAACTACCCTCTAAGAAACCTTCACCGAACCATTTATTTTAAATTGCGCCCCTCATCTTTTTGACTTCATGATTGAAGTACTAGAAGTTAGGAATACAACGGTATAAACAAAAATTTCATCTAACAAATAACTACTAATAAAAGCATATTATAAATAGAGCAAGATAATCGTTCGTCGCGCCATAAGCGTGCGGTTTCTTCAATATTTATAATGCCGAAAAAGAAGTAATAAAGCGAATAATAATAAAAAACTAATCAAGAATTATAATATCTGTAAGGCTGTTAAACACTCACCCTCTTAAGCAGCGTAATCAAGTAGGCTGGCGGATTGCATTGAAATTACTGAACATCAGAAATGGAAGCATCATCATCAGTATTTTAACCCAGTGGATAAAAATCGTAAAAAATTGAAAGCATTAGATATGTTTCAATAGTTGTCTCGTGGAACCGTGTTCGCAGTGGTGAAAAAATGTGTTTATATTTGGAGAAAGATCGTTCGACATCTACCGATGTAATACATGTATGATTAAAATAATCGTTGAACTCAATTAATGGATTAGTCGAAGTACCATTACAAATTTATTGTAATGTGATAAAATTGGAATCTTTCTTTAACACACTCTCCAACGTTTTTAAAACGCATGCGTAGCAGAATATGTACTTCGTCCACTATTTGCAGTAACTTCACTAACGACAACGCTCTATTTTGTAATTGTTCCAGTGCGTCATGTAAGCATTTATAGTAGCTATGAATACTTTGTAAATCTGTTTCAACAGAAGTATCCTGAAATTTTGACTGGCTCTCCTTAATAGCTGCAGCTTCGGCAGGATTGAATTGTAGAATAACAGCTTTTACTTTTTTGAAATGTTCAGCATAATAAAAAGGTGCCTGCAACCAGGTGTCCCAATGTGTAAGAATCGGCTGTGGTGATTCACGAAGACATTTCAAACTTAGCGCCCAAGTTCCTCCATGTTTAAAATGTGCCTTCTCAGGGGAATTTGTTAAAAATTTGAATTTTTGCAATTTAATTAAAATTCTAAATTCTTTCTGGGATCGGAAGTATTCCTTGATACTCTTTTATTTAATTTTTGTAGAATTTGAAATTAATAAATGTAACTTAGCGAATGTTAAAATTGAAAGAAACGAACTAACCTTGAATTTTTATGAAGCTGATGTCATATAAACACAATGCTCATATAACGTTTGCAGGAAATCTGCTTGATCTAACCTCGAAGTTTTCTTCTTTGAAATTATACTCTAAATTTCAATAACGAACACTTTAAACTGAGACCGCAGTCAAAACACTAGTTGATTCGACTAAAGCTGAATCAGAATTGATGAAATTTCTGGCATCCCCCTACTCCTTTTTCTAATCGCGATAGCGATTTTTTCATTCCACAGCAAATTTTGATGATTTTTGTCCAAATATAAATCTTATGAAGAATTTCTGTGAAAGAAGTTATTTATAGAAATAGCATAAGGGAATGAATGTGGTAACGCTACCAGATGACTGAAATTAGACGACTCTATGATCAAAAGAAACAGCTGACAACATAAATGTGACGAATTTTACTACTAAAAACAAAGATACCTTGACGAAATATATTTAATGTACGAAATAATGTTTGAAATACCTTTGAATATACCCAATATATATAATTTAGAAGAGTTTTACAGTAATTTTAATAATTTTACAAATGGAGAAATTGCACAAAAGATGGAGTTTTATATACGTTACATTAAGATGGTCGTTATCTGTACTTATATAAGTTATTTAACGTCCGGAATCCAAGGCCAGTCGGCCTAGGAGGAAATTGCGACTGTCGAAAGGAGCTTTTTCTCCGTTAGAGGCACTTTTCATTACCATCGGGTAGCTGTACTGAACACCCTATACGTTCTAGATTGACAGCTCATTTTCCCGATGTAAATATTGAACATTACAGTAAATTATAATAACTTGTTCTACATATACCCTATTTAAAAATTATTGTGGGAAAAGTAATGATAGATTAAGTAAAACACCACATAATAGGCAATTAAAAACCCTGGTTAAATAGCATGTCTGCAAATTTTCTCGTGAAATTGAACAATTTGAAAAATTCTAATTACTGTATCATTTCAACCTCAATTTCGTCCAAATACATGTACAGTTACAAATAATAATAATTAGTCGATTAAATATCAACTATTTGTGGTTGATATTTAATCTTTCGCGAAAACGGTGCTCGGTTACGTGTTTGGTTTTTGCTTTGAAACTTCGTTTTTCCAAAATAAAATCGAATGGTATGTGAAGAACGGCTCAGTTGACGACTGGCATCCTCTTTAAACCGGAAGCCTTTCAAAACTGAAAAAAGAAATGCAAAATAACGATTCCTTTACCGCTTAGGCTAATATCATGCATGGCGATACATCACTAGAGTTGCTCAATTTACGCCAACAGCCAGTGGCGGGCGCATAAAAGTTTACACAAAATAAATGGTGAGAAATAAAATATAATACGTGCTCAAACACTTACTGTCTTTCGTGAAATCACAAAGTGAATAATGTCTGTTAAATATCGGCATCATTAGATATGTTTCCACAGTTGTTTCGACAAACCGAATGCGGCGTGAGGGAAAAGTGTGTTTATATGCAGAAAACGAACGTTCTACATCTAGTGACGTTATATTTGCGTAATCAAAATAATCTTTGGAACAACTTAACGGTTCTGTTGACGCACTTTCACAAATTTGTCTTAATGTGCCAAAATCAGAATCTTTCTCTAAAACACTTTCAGACCTTTCTAGAACACAAACATTTTTTGCGTCTTCTACCGCGCATAGCTGTGCATGAACATGTTGCACTATTTGCAGAGATTCCACTAACGACACCCAAGGATTTTGTGATTTTTCTATTGCATCCACTAGTCCGAAGTAATTTTTCTGAACAGTTTTTAAATCCGTTTTAACCTGACTATCTTGAAATTTCGACTGGCCTTCCTTGATAGTCGCAGCTTCCTCTGGATCGAATTGTAAAACCACGTTCTTAATATTCTCAAAATATTTATGATAATAAAACGCGACCTGTAACCATGTTCCCCAACGTGTAAGAATAGGTTCTGGTGGCTCAGGCATACGGGGGCACAGTCTGTGAAATTTGCGAATACATTTTGAGGATTTGACAAACACTGCTTTTGTATGCGCTATTAAAGCACCTACCTCAGGACAACATTTTCTAACACTATCTACCACATGACCGAAAGCATGAATTTTACACGTAATATGTAACAAGTTAGCACAATGTTGTGACACAACCTCTTGCAGCAACCTCCCTTTCGCGATGGCCCACTTCAAGAAAAGTTACTAATTTATCACCATTGGTATTTGATAAATGATTATGATGCTGACGTCGACTTATAACGTCAGTTTATGTTGACATTTGTAGTTTCTGTTGTTGATTCTATAAAAGAAACAAAAAGTCAAAAAAGGTGTAGTGGTGATGTGTTTGTATTTTTAATTAAAATTAATGAATTTGTGTGTATACTTTCTGCTATTACAATAAAAAACAACTAAAAAAGTTAATTAATTTATAAAAAAATGCATGACCCGTTAGTTTTGGGGGTAGGTGTTGATTGAACACGCTCGCTACACTTTCCTACTAGTTGCAGAAACTCTTAACTGGGGCCAGTATCAAACGCAATATTTCTTATTTAAGCTTATTATTTTTTATTATAGCTAGTTCAAAGTTTTACAACGACTCACTTGTTTTTGGCGAAACAAATGTAAATACACAATTTTTAGATACGAAAGAAAATTATTTATTATACACAATCTCTTCAGAAAGGTTTTATACAACTTCTGCTTGTAATATGTAGGTTCTTTCATATTACAGTGTTACAAATTTTTTAAGACGACTCAAAACCACACAGTTACTACAAACCACAACTACCTTAATGTTGCAGCGCCAGTTCATTACTACATTTACGTTTACATGGATACCATATGTACCGAGATTATCCATCATTATCGTTATTGTCGGATGTGTTCGTAATTTTTTTGTCGTGCGAAGAAGCTCCGACGTCCTAGACATTATTATTATCATCACCCGCCTAACACTCATTAGAATACAAATTTTATACTATCTGGCTCATTACTTATTATATCAGGTTACATGAACTTACTATGAACATATGCATCTGCTAACAGCCATCAGGTAAATGTAGTTATAGCTTGTTTCAATAGGGATATATTCATGGAAGAGGAGCCGTTGACATCCTACCGAGAATGTAAATAAAGGATGGAGATGGAAACACTATATTCTAATTATTGTTGAATTATCTACAAAATCTTGCAAAACAACTCCCAAAATAGACAGTATACGAGGTGTTCAATTTGAACACCGCTCTATAGGTAACTCTTTTGTTTCTAAAGATACAAGGATGGTTAAATTACAAAACAATTGAATTTTTCGCCGTAGATACAGAATCTCGTATAAGAAAAACAATTGACTGTATCAAGTCACCGGAAATGACTCCAACTTGTATATATTTACATTTTCGGAATCTACGAATCATTCTGCATCTGAATGCATCATTTTAGAAAACAAATACTTCTGCATGGTTACGTCATCTGCACGGTTACGGCAACAAGCAAAATTGTCGTTATTGGTCGCAAGAAAATCGCCAGGAGAAACATCAAACTCCATTATATCGCCCTAAGATTACTGTTTGAGCAGCAATATCCTTCAGACGCATAATAGGTCTATATTTTTTTTTAAATAACAACGAACAAGCAGTTACTGCAAATTCTGTCAGGTATGCCGCAATGATCCGTGAATTTTTCGGCCCTGTCTTCTAATATTTCGATGATTTTAATGACCAGTGGTGGTTCAAGCAAGATGAGGCTACTGGCCACACGTCAAATACCGAATTACAAGCTGTAAGAGAATGGTTTCCGGATAAATTGATATAAAGGAGAAGCGACATCAACCGACCACTAAGAAGCCTGGCTCCAAATGATGCTTTTTGTGGGAGTTGAGTTTATAATAACGCCCCAGCAGATTTAATTGAGCTTAAAAATCGTATCCAGGAAGAGATTGAAGCCATTACTCCTGACTTGTGCACAAACGTAATGGAAAATCTAAGGCATCGCTTGGAAGAGCGCCAGTGGCAAAATGGGCGACACCTAGATGATACAATTTTCCATACATGAATTTCCAATAAATGTAGTTTTAAGTTCTAAATAAAGTTAGTGGAGAAAACTGATGATAGATGAGCAAAAATAGAAGGAGAAGTGTTACACTCTCTAAGACACCTTTTATATGCCTTAATTTATATATCCTAACTTTTTAAATGGTAATCCTACTAAGAAAAATAATTTTTTGACGGTTACCAATGCATATCATTTTTAAATTAGCATTGGAGGGGATTAAATTATCACACTTCAGCATCAATAATACCAAGTTAACACCTGCATTGTAATCTTAACAACTGCACCTTTCCCAACGCAAAAAATCCGCTGTATAAATTTACTTAAAACATCGTTGATAATTCGTCCATTAATCATGGGCACTAAAACGATTTAAATTCGAACGGCGGCTCAAGGTGGCGTTAAAGTCGCCTTGATTCGGTCCCTGCATCGGTAGCACGGTCTTTTTATCTGAGTACATTAATCAAGACTTAGATGATGTTGCCAAAAACTATCCTCCGATCGACATTTGTAGAATACTTGGTCCCTGTATAGCCATCTTTCCTTAATATATTTTCTTTTCTTTTCTTGACTTGTCGATTCATATTGAAGAGGCACAGATACAAAAAGTCAAAGATGAAGATTAAGAAGGAATAAGAAACTAGGGAAGGTACTGATACTAGGTTCTATGCTGAAACAAAGACGTATTATATCCATTGTATTGTTTTAAACGAGGGAATTTTTTTTTTAAATAAATTAATTTTTTGAAATTAATTAACTAATTGTACGGTCTGTAGGTCCAGGAGTGTTCCCAGACACTCTTTTGACAATTTAAATTAAAATAGATATTAGTTAATGAAATTTTATTAAAACTTGAAAAGAGAAAACTAACCTGGAATTATGACGTTCCAATATAAACTCTATGTTTATATGTTACGCACGTATTTATGGTAGAATTGTAACTCTGAACATTTGGAAAATAGGAACATAGCTAAGCACGTGTTACCTAGATGAATATTTTGACTAAAAGTGAGAAATTGATTAGCGTCCCTTCATTCATTTATTTTCATCGCGATAATCACTGCTAGTTTGGATAACTATACTTTTCGAAATATAACTTGATAATAAATTTGAAACGAATGTTCATTTTTTTGATAGCATAATGGATGCCATACAGGGACGCAACTGGAAGACTGAATCTATGCTACTCTATGACATTTAACACCACCAACAATATTAAAATTTCCTAACAAACAATATGATTACTTGACAAACGATATTTAATTTTCGAAGTTATGCTAAAGATACAACTGAATTTATGCTGTCAATTGTTATAGGAAAATATTCCATTAACATTGAAGATATAAGCTCCAACGATAGGAAGCCATAAAAGGAGTTGGAGCTACTGAGAAAGAGGTCATAGCCGCCAGAGAGATTTTGACATGCTGAACTCAATATACGTGCCGCTAATGACACACGTTCGACGTTGTAAATTATAACATTGCACTATATATATAAAACTATTATTGGTTGCGTAACTGAATATGATTTCTTTATAATTTTTTCTAAGGTCAATCTTTTGTCTTCCAAAGTTATATATCTTGTTATTATGCTCCCATTTATCTTAAATAATCTTTCTTTAACGTTTGATCATCAACGCATAAATCCATGTTGCTTAGGTCAGATTACACCTCGAAATTCTCTTCATTAAATATGACCTTAGTTTTAGATGTGTTTGTTTTTAATGTTCTTTCACAAATCGATACATTTTATTCTTGCAGCTTCTTATATCTTCAGTATTTCAACCGAATTGAAAAAAGATGTTTTCATAAACTTCTTTTTCGGTTATAAATTGAAAAGCAGTATGTTCTATGCAGTTTTACGTGTGCATTTGACCTCCAGTTAAGGTTTATACTAAAATTTAAAGAAGGATGCATATGCTACGACTCTTTTGTGAACATAAAATCCTGCACCAAGAAAATTACAAAATACAGTTTAGGGAGTGGTAATAAGTTTGGAAATCATTAAATCAGAAGATTAGAAGAAGAAATCTACTGCTGATTGACAAACGATTGTTAGGAGCAAAATATCTGGTAATATTGTAAATACGAAAAGTTCAGCAAATATAATTTTCATATTATTAATAAAGTTTTCAGTATCTGTCTTTTGTCTTTCAAGGTTTACTCATTTATTCATTAATTTTGACCCCACCTGAGAAGAAATTAAAGGTCTCAATGTTCTAAATTCGAAAGGAAAGTCTCATAAACCTACGTCATATGTCAAACCATACAAGCAATATATATACTTTGCCCAGGCCAAAATTTGCAACAGAAATATGTGGCTTTATTTCTGCTGTAAATTATTTTCATTTCACCAAAGGTTATTTTATAGAAAATGCCAATAAGAACCTTGAAATAGCTGGCTCAAAATTTGATTAACAATCTATTTAATTGAGAATCTACGGAGGTATGCATTTAGATGGTAAAATAAACTTGTTTTAAGAGAGAAAACGCATTACCTTCTGAGCAGCGCATTCCAGAAAAGTTATTAATGAAATTATATGAGAATGCCTCTGACAAAGTAGTAATAAATTATCATTTTTGGCCAATAAAGGTGTAGATAAGGAATTGTTTTTGTAAAATTAAATTAAGTAGGTTTGTCTTGGCAATGAATGCTGTTCCTATAACTAATGAATATAAATTCATATATTGTCATTAAACAAAGGAACAATTAACTCCGCTGCACAATTTGCAAGATTGATCGAGAAAAGCGTACCATAACTCCATATACGAGGGTGGATCAATAAATCAATCAAAATACTCCTGTTAGGGATTAACTTTTCTACATGACCTCCTTTCAGTGAGAGGCATTTTTCCCAAGGTCCCTGCCAAAAAATGCGCTCCTCTAAATAAACTTCTGTTTCAGTAATGACCTCTGCGTTTGAGCTGAATTTTTTCCCTGCGAGCCACATTTTCACATTGGGGAATAAAAGGAAGTCACAGGGAACCAGGTCGGGTGAGTAAGGTGGAGTAATTCATATCGCAATTCATGCAATTTGGCCGCCACAACACCAGATATGTGAGCTGGTGCATTGTCATGGTGAAACAATTTTTTTTCTTTGATAAATGGGGCCGCTCCTCCTTCAATTTCACGTCGAATCAGTCCAACAATTAACGGTAGTAATGTCTCGTGATCATACGACCTTTCTCCAAAAGGTTACTGAGGATTATTCCATTAGAATCCCAAAAAATCGTGACTATGATCTTTCCGGCCGATGGGACCGTCTTCACCTTCTTTGGAGCAGATTCACCTTGAGTCCATTGTTTTAACTGTCGTTTCACCTCAGGCATACTAATGGATCCAAGTTTCATCAACGGTGACTATTCGCCGCAAGAGTTCTTGCGGATTTCGGTTATGGAGATAAACGCACTGTTCCGAAAGTGACAGTCCTATCCACTTGTTATCCACTATCGGCAATCGCGGCACCCATCGAATCGTCAGCTTTCCCGCTCCTAACTTCTACTGTAAAATATTAATTGCCGTTCCGTACGATACACCTACAGTCTCTGCTGCTTTACGCACTTTCATTCGGCGATCGGCGAGAATCATGTGGCGGACTTTTTCAGTGATATCGTCTGCCAAGCGACCTCGGCGTTCCTCATCAAAAACCGATGTACGGCCGCGTTTGAATTCGTTAAACCAATATCTGACAGTTGCCATGGATGGTGAAGAGTCCCCATAGGCAACATCCAACCTCGCTTTAATTTCTTCCCATGTTTTTCCATCCAAAAACAGAAAGCGAAACTGAGCGATATTGTTTTTTTTCCATTTTATATAAAAAACACTAAACAAACTAAGAACAAAATCAATAAAATCCCGGCGCACCTATTTAATGCATGTATTGAATAGGAAATCTTTTGCTCTAAATTAAAAATAGCGAAGGTGGTACCAGTGTTTAAAAGAGGAGATGTAAATGCATACCAAAACTATCGCCCAATAAGTATATTATCAGCCTTCTCAAAAATTTTGGCAGCAGTAGCTAACAAACCCGCAAGCTGTCTAGAGAAGAAGGGCTTCCTGATGAGCTCACAACACGGATATCGAAAGGAACGTTCTGTAGTATCGGGGATACTGGACGTTGTAAGCCATATTCACGAAGCTTTCGTTGGATTTATCGAAAGCTTTTGATTCTGTGGACCTGGATATACTTATTAATATGCTGGAGTACTATGGTATAAGAGGTAGTACGCTGAATTTACTAAACTCCTACCTCAACAGCAGAAAGCAGGTGACAGTATGGAAGAACAAGCAGTCAGAGATATCGGAAATAAAATATAGCATAGCCCAAGGATCTATACTTGGCCCGCTCTTGTTTGTCATATTTGTCAATGATTTGCCTGCTAATGTCGACAGTGCTGAGTGATACCAGTACGCCGATGATACGTCCTTACTTGTCCACGTGGGGAGCTTCCAGGAACTGAAGGAGAAATCGATCAACGCAGTAAACGAAACCTGCAACTGGTTCGAGATGAACAAATTACAAATGAATAAATAAAAAACTCAAAATCTTACACTTACCATAAGAAAGCAAGAAAATAATCTCCAGCCAAGTTCCTGAGGCTAACATTGGACGAAAAATTAAGTTGGGCGGCCCACGTCGACGCTTTGGTTTCGAGGTTGTTATCGGCTCTACACGTCCTCAGAAGACAAAAGAAGTAACAAGACAAAAGGCCGCCAATACCGCTTATTTTGCAAATTTCCACTGCCTACTGAGTTATGGGGTACTCTTGTGGGGATCCACGACGAAAACAACCAGAGCATAACAAATCCTGTCCACTTTTAAAGAAAGGAAATACTTACTTTGGCGTCCGGTCTCATCCACAATACGGTTACCCACATTCATGATAAAAAGGGTGACTTTACTCCCAATGGGCACAGTCATTTTTATACTACACGAAATCGAAACAATTTCAAAGACCACAGACTGAAATGCACTCAAAATTCCGTTGACTACTGAGACCCAAAACTATACTCAGTGACATAGAAATTGCAACTTGGTAGGAATATTCACCTCTATAAAGGTAATAAATGATCAAAATTTGGGAGGAAAATCTTTATTAGTTAAACAAAATTTTATAGTAATTGTTAATAATGTGTGGGGCCGCCTCTCTGATTTACACATTCATTTACACGCCGTGGCACTGATTGAATAAGGTAGTTTATCTCGTCTTGGGGTATTGCCTCCCATGCACCTCATGTCTCAAAGTCTCCAAAGTCAAAGGAGGACGCTACAAGTTTCGCAACCTTCTACCCATTATGTCCAATACATCCTCGATGGGAGAAAGATCTGGAGATCTTGGAGGCCGGGGCAAAAGATTAATCTGGGCCTGTTGAAAGAAGTTCAAGGAAAACCTTGCTACGTGAGGACGTACATTATCTTGCTGGAATAGTGGACCTTTGAGCCCTTGTAAGTATGGCAGAAGATGTGTTCCAACCACCTCCGCAATGCACCATTGTGCTGTCATATTGCCTCGAATGAACACCAAGCGAGATCTGCTGCCATAAGTAATCGCACCCCAAACCAAAACACCAACAGTGCGGTGTACGTGCCTCTCAACGGAAAATCGAAGATTCCGTCGTTCACCCCGTCTTCTTCTGACTCTCTGACGACCGTCGTGCATGCCTAAGCAAAATCTCGATTCGTCACTAAACACAACACGACGCCATTCAAGATTCCAATTCCATTGTAACCGTTGCTGATAATGTACCGCAGTCAAAGGAAGCACAAGTTGCGGACGATATGATGTTAACCCAAAACTTCGGATTCGGCGATAAACTGTTCTAAGGGTTACATGGCGACCTTCATCAAACCATTGGTCACCAATTGCCCGAGTAGAGGAAAATCGATCTCTAAATGCCAACTGTCTTAAGCGACGATCTTGACGCTCATCCGTTCTTCTTGAAGCCGCGGTTCCTATTCTACGGCGTTTCTGGCCATCTTCAAACAATGCACGACACATTCGCATTACAGTAGACCGATTTCGATTTACACGGTTAGCAATTTCCCCAAATGAAAAACCAGCTTTGCGTAAACCAATAATTCGACCTCTGTCGAATTCGCTTAATTGTCGATACACTGCTCGTCTTCTTACTCTAGGCATAGCTAACACTTAACTGAACCGCAGTTCAATGAGAACAACAGCACAAATCGAGAAAGTTATAAAAAACACCGCAAAAAAAAATCATTGAATATCAGTGCTGAGAGAGAGGTAAAAACCTCAATAACAACTTTATTGCTTCACTGAGAGGACTCCAATTTTGATCATTTATTACTATTACCTAGGTGAATATTCCTACCAAATTTCATCCGGAAATTCCAACCCCTTCTAGCTGTTGCAATTTCTATGTCACTGAGTATATATAACTTGCTACCAGCTAAGGTAAAATCATTAACATCAAAGCAAAATAAAGGATAAGTTAATTGGGAGCGAATGCTATACCACTGAAAAGTACATATTCCAGACAGCAAACATTCCATTTTAATTTATTTATTATAATTTATCATATTAACATGTTTGTTTGTCTTTTATGTTACTGTACTTTATATGACAATTTTTCTAATTGTTTTATTGCAAATATATTACATTATTATTATATTATCATTAGACACGTCTTATATAAATGGCTGTGAAACCAAAACTAACCTACGAATCTACCTGAGATTTTGTACGGCGCTATTTGAAAGACAGTAATGTCAATATTCCTGAGTAACGCCATTTATCTTTAAACACGAGTATTTATTAATACGGTCTCATATAACTATTTCAGTATTTGCGCCTGTTAGAAAAATAAGTTTATATTCATTTTTTAATATATCACTTTTCTACACAGGAATTTTACCTTATAAAAGGACAAATATTAAAACTTAACGTATGTCAAGAGTTACGATTAAGTTAACAAAATGGGGATAATCTTCAATGCACCGGATACGGTAACAACGTTGTCCATTGCTAGCATAATTTTATTCGCATTCGAAACTATTCGCAAAGAATACGAATAGTTTCGTTACATACTGTAGACGACATGATGCTGCATACATCTCAAGGTGTATCTCGTATGAAGAGTGTCGACAGGTAGCCGAGGTGACAAGAAGAAGAAGAATACCGCGTACGTCGTCGACGGTAAGGTCTTAGTCATGCTGTTTAATGATTTACTATCCGTCGATGACTGGACGATTCAAGCCCGGTAGCTACTTTACTTATCTATTTAATAGACGTGACGCCAGGTCCCTCGGCTCTTTCGCTCTTCATTTCGAAAGCACAAAAAGGACCCGACCAGTTCGCCGGCTCGAGAGAAACCCCGACGATGTGGATCGTTGATGATCTCGTCTTCAGCATGATCTTGCGTCTCTGAATATGTGTGATGTATGGCATATGTATATGAATCAATAGTTTCCGTTTTATTATTTTTTCTTTCAGTTGCTATTGTGGGAGCATGTATGGGTATCAAATTCTTTTACCTTTAGTTTTTTTTTCTTTTATTGATAGAATCAAAAGTATATGTAGTCACTAGTATGAAATATTCGATAAAGATAAATTCCTACCATACGAAGAAACGCTAATTATAAAAAGAAATACGAAATTCAGACTTAGATAGAACATCGGTCAGCAGTAAAACAAATCCGGAAAATCACAGATAAACTTATTTACCGTACCAGCAAAGGATCGTTTTTTAGCCTTGTTCACATTACATACCTCGCTTTACTCATAAGTAAGAAGGTTGCTTACAGTGTATTGCTGTATAATCTCTTTCCAGCATGTGATATATGCTAGGGTTCACCATTTAGCGTCTCCAGAAAGTGTCATCGCCGCGTATCTACAACCTTGAAACGTGTATGTTCTCCAGCAAATGTGACAACTCGGTAAATAACCGTATTTAATCTGTACGAGGGTAAAGTCAAATATTATCTACACTTTCGCCATAGCAAGCTTTGAAGGTTATCCTAGTGGCGAGCGCTTGCGCATGCGTTCAGTTGGCGCCTCTGTGGTCATGTGTGCGGAATTTAATCACAATCGCGTCATTTGTCTGCTAGCTACAACAGCATAAGCATGCCAGCTCCGCTATTAGTTTACACCAAAGAGGAACAACGAGTAGTGATCCGATTTTTGTGGTCAGAGGGTGTGAAATGTGCTGAAATTCTGCGGAGACTCTTGTCACAATACGGGGACAGTGCTTTATCTCGTAAAAGCGTTTTTTTGTGGATCGAAATGTTTCAAAGTGGCCGCACGAGCGTAACACAAAAAGAGGAAGCTGGACGGCCATCAACTTCGACCACCGACGATAACATTCAGTCACTATTCTGCTTAAAAATGCGTCGCCTTCTGCGTTGAATCGTTCCAGTAAGCGTTGGCAGATATCCAAACGTTTGGTTTTGTTTTCTGCGGTAAGCATTCGTGGTACCCATCGCGCACACACTTTACGAAATTTGAGTTCCTCGTGGATAATTTGATAGGCAGAACCGTGACTGATGTTTAAAGAAGATGCAACTTCACCTATGGTAACTCGCCTATTTGCTGTAACCATCTCTCGAGCTTGCTGAATGTTGTCGTCGGTGGTCGAGGTTGACGGCCGTTCAGCTCCCTCTTTTCGTGTTACGCTCGTGCGGCCACTTTGAAACTCTTCGATCCACAAAAAAAATGCTTTTACAAGATAAAGCACTGTCCCCGTATTATCACAAAAGTCTCCGGTGAATTTCAGCACCCTTCACACCCTCTGACCACAAAAATCGGATCACTGCTCGTTGTTCCTTTTTGGTGCAAACTAATAGCGGAGCTGACATGCGCGATTGTGATTAAATTCCGCACACATGACAACAGAGGCGCCTACTCAACGCATGCGCAAGCGGCCGCCACTACTATAACCTTCAAAGCTTATTATGGCGAAAGTGTAGATAATATTTGACTTACCCTCGTAATAACTCGCCGCACAAAACGTCAAAATGATTCGAGCAACTAATACCCCGAACAGTCCTCTCAACTAAATAAATTTAGTAAATTGATTATTTAGAGTTTAACATTAATTTCTTATGTATCTAATGTTGAAAAGTAATAAAAATGCTATTTACTTGTTGAAAAAGTTCACTTTAAGTGAGCAGTAACAGCACAAATTATAAAAATCTGTGTACATATAAAGTTAAATTAGATTTCAAACCCACAGTGAAGCTGATAAATCAGTTACATAAATCAAAAATAATGTTGGTCCGAGAATAGAGTCTTGGGGCACGCTTACCATGCTTTTGCAAAGACAGCATACTAAAGAGTATACATTTACGCATAAAATAAATCAAAAGCTACATAGCCAAAAGAGGCTACTACAACTACTTACGCCATCACATGATTAATCTACATGTAAGAAATATTCCGCTTCAGTCCAATACTATAGTGAAATTTCGATGTGCATTTCAAAACAATTTTCATCAAAGGGATCAATTACGAATTACTTCATACATCTTCAACATTATAATATATTGAAAATTTATTCATATACTATAAATCACTTGACAAAGATAAGTGTGCGCATTGTAAATAAAGCAAACAAATGAACATAACGTTTTATACATTAACTATTTGAATGACATCTTTTCTTCGTACAAACAAAAGTAATGCCCTTTTCCGAGAACGTGATCGCAAGGTACCACACCACGTCGCATGAATTTCTAACATTGATAGATTAATCTTTAACGAGCGCTAATTGCCGTAGAATAGCCGTTTTGTTGTACTCAATAGTCTGTGAAATATACAACGCATCGGGCAGTACCGAAAATTTTGTACAGTCATGATGTTATAATTTATCACTGGTAAATCAACGCTCTTATGGTCCGACCGGAGTTGTTAAGGTCCCTTCCTAATTTGTAGAGGGCTGGAAAATTGTTTAATTTGAACGGGAAGATTATGATTAATAATTACCATAGATCTTTCCTGTTAATGCCCTTGTTAATAGAGAGAAATTAAAGAAAAAGCAAACAATTTTCATGAAGAAGTTGCAAGAAAAAATACTTTTCTTAATATAACTGATTTATTGATTTGCTATTTTTAAGAGAAATAATGTAAAAATACATAAATTAGTTCAATTACAAACAAAAATAAGTAAAATTGTAAATTACTTATTATTAAAGCTGGCCACGAGCGGTACCGCGCAGTAGCGTAGAGTCAACCAGGCCTCGCGTTCCACTAGAGTTATTCTGCTAATAGAGATGTTTGCTGCCGCAAATAATTTCGCTCACCTTTTAAATAAAAATTAAATATCACGTGCTCAAACACTTACCATTTTAAGAGTCCTCCGTGAAATCACAAAGTGAATAATGTCTGTTAAATATCTGCAACATTAGATATGTTTCAACTGTGGTTTCGGCAAAACTAGTACGGCATGAGGAAAAAATGCGTTTATATGCAGAGAACGAACGTTCTACATTTAGTGACGTAATATTTGCGTAAGTAAAATAATCTTTCAAATAACTTAACGATTCTGTTGACGCACCTCTACAAATGTGTCTTAATGTGCCAAAATCAGAATTTTTCTCAAAAACACTTTCAAATTTTTCTAGAACAGAAACATTTTTTGCGTCTTCAATCGCGCATAGTTGTGCGTGAACATGTTGCACTATTTGTAGAGATTCTTCTAACAGCACCGCAGGATTTTGTAATTTTTCTATTGCATCTGCTAGCCCGAAGTAATTGTCGTGAATGATTTTTAAATCCATTTTAACCTGACTATCTTGAAATTTCGACTGGCTTTTCTGGATAGCGGCAGCTTCCTTTGTATCGAATTGTAAAACCACGTTCTTAATATTGTCAAAATATTTATGATAATAAAACGCGGCCTGCAACCATGTTCCCCAACGAGTTAGAATAGGTTCTGGTGGCTCTGGTATACGGGGGCACAGTCTGTGAAATTCGCGAATACGTTTCGGTGATTTGACAAATACTGCTTTGGTATGCGCTATTAAAGCGTCTACCTCAGGATAACATTTTCTGATACTATCCGCCACAAGATTGAGAGCATGAATTTTACACGTAATGTGTAACAAATTAGCAGAATCCTTTTTAAGAGACCGGCCTACAGAAAGCATGTTTGCAGCACCATCACTCACTAACATCAAGAGTTGGTTTGTTGAAAGTTCAAACTTGTCCAATGTATTTAACACTAACTTTGAAATTACTTCAGCAGTACACTGTTGTATTCGTTTGGAGACTAATAGAATTGAAGATGCCGATTGATGAGGTTCCAATTTGCGTGCCATTACATTAAGAACAGAATGTTTCTTCCGATCTGTTGTTTCGTCGACACATAACCACAATTTTTGATCTTTCAACTCCGATTTTATTTTTTGTTCAATATGTTCGCGCGCAGATGGCACAATTCTTCGTAACGATGTTCGACTTGGTAATTTGCACTCCGAATAGTTATTCCAAAAGCAGATAAATGGTTCCTTGTCTAGTAAATTAAACGGTATATTACATGCGATAAACGTAACGCATAAATTAAATATAAATTTTTCATTGTCTCGTGCGCAATTTCTTTTTGAGACATGCTTTTCACTATTTACGTGTCGTAGACAATGTTGTCTGGATCATATATTAAGTCTGGAATTTCTGCAATAAATTTTCGAAGTTTGTCCGACCGCGGTCGTTTTGTTGACGAAATCATAATTTTTCTAGGACAGATAAACAATTGCGCAAATGACCGGCAGCGAAAATGTCCGTACTGCTCCGCAGACGAAGTAATACTACCGTTCCTCTCGGTCCGAACTGATTCTACGCCGATGCGCGGTACCGCTCGTGGCCAGCGTTAATGATAACTTACAATAAAAGAATTTAGTTTTTTATTTTTACAGATTACTAGAAATAAATTTTAGATTTTCGAAACATTACTGGTACCTTCAAAGCAAGCAAAAGATATCATGAAGAATATTTTTTTTTCAAAAATCAGTATTAAAAAAATGTTCCCTCTTGTATACCCCATCGCTTTACACACTGTATAATAAGTTATCATTCTACATTATAATGAAGATGAGCTGTGGCATTGTCTAGTTGCACGTATTCATTCCTTGGTTCATTTTCATGAAGCTGATTTAGAAAAGGTTGCTCTGCTGTAGCACAGTTTTTATTACTTATTACTAGAGCGGAGCTTCTTAAAGCGGATAGGCTTGTTGAAAAAGTTGCATTATCAGGTATGTTTCCACATTTGGCTCGGTGAAGGATGTTCACCGCGATGACAAAACGTACTTATATTTCGAGAAAGACCGTTCCACATCTACCGAAGTAAGACAGGCATAATTAAAATAATCTTTAGAGTTAGTTAAGGAATCTGCAGATGGCCCACCACACATTTGTCTTAATCTCGTGTAATCGGAATTCATTTTTTAAAACACGGTCGAACTAAAACGCGACCACTTATTGCGTCGTTTATACCGTGTAGTAATGTATTAACTTCGTTCACGATTCGCACTGACTCTACCAACGACAATCCAGTATTTTGCAATTTTTCTATTGCGCCTCCTAAGCCTTTATAATTGTTGCTAATACTTTTTAAATCTGTTTCAACAGAAGGATTTAGAAATCCTTTCTGGCTCTCCTTAATAACTGTAGCTTCGGCAGGGTCAAATTGCAAAATCACAGATTTGATTTCTTGGAAATGTTGAGAATAATGAAAAGCGGCTTGCAATCACGTTCCCCAACGCGTAAGAATAGGCTGTGGTGGTTCGCGAATACCAGAACAAAACCTGTGGAATGCTCCAATCCGTTTAGGACTAACATTCTCGAATAGTTTGTGCCACAAGATATAAAGCATGGACACTTAACATGTAAAAATCGCTCACACTTTTCTTTAAGAGAACGGCCTACACTACATATTCTCGCTGCACCATCGCTCATGAACATCAACAGTTGACTAGTTGACACTTGGAATTGTTGTAACGTATCAAGTACTACGGCCGTAGTTGCTTCACCAGTACACTCTTTTTGCTAGCTAACAAAATTGCAAATTTCGGTTTAACAGGATCTAGTACTCGTACTATAATATTCAAAATAGATTTTGTTCTGTAACCTGTCGTCTCATCAAGACAAGTCACGGCTGTTTATCTTTTAATTCTGCTTTGATCCTATTTTCGTTATCCTTACGTATACGTGGTAGATCTCTCCGTAACGCTGTCCGTGATGGTAAGTGCCACTCGGGATTGTATCTACGCCAAAACTGTCGAAACGCTTCCTTATCGAGTACGCGAAACGGTAGACCACATACAATAAACATTAAAAATAAATCCAACTGAAATTGGGTTTGAGGTGGCACGCCATTTTTCTTATTTTTGTGCTGTACACTATTAATATGTCTTTTACAGTCGCGTTTATTCCAGCACATTAACGGTATTTTACAAACTCTACACAATATTTTGGTTCCATTGTAGTTTAAATCCGAAAATTCGCTGATAAATTTATTCACTTTACTAGCTAACGGCCGATTATTTTCCTTGCGTACGTTAGACATAGTTACATATATAAATTATCTTCATCTATAATAACTTGTACGACTAACGCTGCGAAGGGTTGACGAGAGACTGTTGCAATAAATCAATAAATTGAATTTGTGCCGACTCATCTGTATACATACATATGTGGCGTCATGGGCCCGGCAAACTCATTTCTAACCTGGCGCGAGGCTCTCTTGGCCCGCTCTAGTTATTACGATATCTTTCTGTGTTTACCGTTTTATAAAAAAAGTAACAGACCAATCTTCTCCGTAAAGCTGAGATCCAAATGCAATGATTTCTGTATCGTGACATAAGGGTTTTCGCTAGACCATATACAGTACCATATGGTTTGTTTGTTAATAAAACAATGCACGTGGAACCAAGTTTCGTCTAAGAAGAAGGATTTGTCAAGGATATTATCATCATTCATGTGAGTTTTAAACCAATTGCAGTATTGCACTCTCACTACGTGATCGGTAGGCTTTAGTTTTTGCACAACGAATTTTGTCCTGACGTGTACCATTTTTTCTTTCATTGTTTTTGCAAAAACTTGAAAGATACCTCTCGTACATACACTGGGAAAATGATTTTTTTTTTAATCACTTACAGGTATGTAGAATGTTATATTAAAAGAAAACGAAACAATACCAATTAAACGTTGTGAAAGCTTTAATAATCAATTTCTGAAAAACGGCCGTTACCAAGAAGTTGCGAATATGCCGATGAAATTGATAATGTTAAATAGGTATAGAGCTGTTTCAAAAGCTTTCCTTCAAAAGTTCAAGGAAGAAGTTATTATCACCGTACGGACTGGGTGGACACGCGGTATCTTTTACGAATACCAATGAAAATTACCCTCACTGGAAAAATATCAATGAGGTAACAATGAAAATCATCAGTACAATGTCACAATAAAAACCTCAAATGAAAACCACGAGTGAAAAGTCATACTAATAAAAAATACCAATGAAAATCACCTATGACATTTCTTTGAGCCTTACGTAATTTTCAATAGAAAACTTACTTACCTGTATGAATTTTAACGCGATTATGAAAATTCAGCTACGGAAACGTGGTAATTGCGTTGCCATGCTTTCGTACATGAAAAAATTTCCCAGTGTAGATAATCCAAAACCAAAATTAAACAAACTATAATGATATAACGTTTAGCAATTTCTAATACATACATACCTATACAGTTGTTTTAAAACTAGAAAAAAAGATGTGTATATTTTTCTATTCTTCCATGCCTCCTCTATTTTTACCCAATTTCGCAACAGTCAATAATCACTTTTCCCAAAACTGTCACTTCAAACGTAAAATGTAACTCAAAACTTGAAAACATCTCTTGGTTTGGCAGGTACAACGTAGTACCTAATAATAATTTGCACGGTACACAGCTTCGGAATACAAATCCGTTTCTGCTTTTTTTTTAAATTTGGAAGCCAGCCGTGAAGAATGGCCATCCTAAAGTGCTTTTATGTTACAAGTATTCGGCTAACAATGAACGCACGGGCCTGGGAAAAGGGAAAGGCACCCTCTGTTAAAGTTGCGATGCTAATTTTTAAGAGCTCGTAAAAATTAGCGTCGCTCTTCAGATTTAGCTTCTATGTATAGTTTACGGGATAAATGTATACTTCCATTAGTATTTTTATGTACTTGTTCTCTTTATTTAATTGCCTGTTGAATACACATCATGACATCGTATTTTGGAAAGAAAATGGGTTTTGTTTTATTTGGGAAGGTATTAAACGATATGGTGTTTTGAATAACAATCGTTTTTTGCATTAAATTGTTTCGAAGAATTATAAAAGTTATTGTCAAACATGAATTTGTCTACAGAGGTTCCAAAAAATCAGCGTCATTGCGTTAGATATTATTTCTTACTTTCATTCGTAAGTATTTTAAATTTAGACAACAATTTTTATCACTCTTGACATTCTCTTTATTGATTGCAGTAATTGCTGATAAAGTTCGAAATAAGTTTTAAAAAATTAATTTTATTTATCCGTCCAGAAACCAATCGCATACACGGATCTTTTCAATTTGTTACTTCACTTCTCAACGTCATACGATCACTTAACATTTTACTTATTTTATTCTGTAAATTCATTATTTTATTTGTTTTATTTTATAAATTTAATATTTTATGTGTCTTATTTGTGAATTCAACATTTCATTTGTTTTATTTTCTTATAAATTGATTAATTGTTATTTTTTATAATACACGCAAATATTTCAAATTTGTTAGCGCACAAATTAAAAATATCTTTAGTAGTCATTTTAATATCTGTATGATGGAGCTACTGCTAGCGCATGTATTCGGAATAAGCGCTAGATGAGGAGTTGCCGCTGAGGGACAAAACATAATACCACTATGTTAGCGTTTATTTATCGCACAATTTTTAGTTTCCGTCTTTCTCACTTCGGTGGGGGACGATAGCAAGAGCAATAAATACTAGAGGTTGTGTATCAAATAAATACATGAAATAACGAGACCGTCTGGGTAGCCGTGAGTTGTATGGCATTTTTTTTTTTGCTGTAGTGATCGGCTATTTACTGATGTCTCCCGACCAGATGTTCAGGCTCCGGTAGGGTTTGGTGGTGGCCCTAGTATTACACAAAAGAACGTTACGATGCATATAATAAGTGCGTATACGAAATATGTACAGAATTAAATAAACCTAGTTATGTAATATATTATACAATATTTATGTATTTACATTTATTTATACATGAGAAATAGCACGTTTTTATCTATTCGTGTTATAAAGGGAAGTGTTTATTTAATAAATTTATTTTGTACACCTACGTACTGTGTTTAATTTTGAGAGGGAGTAAGCATACAAAAATACAAAAATTACATATATCTAAACATAAGCACAAGAAAGATACACCGAAACAAACGACTAGCAGCACTATTCCTCAAATCAGGAGAACATAACATCCTCTGACTTTTATTTTTTTTCCACACACCTCCTTCCCCACCTTCTCCGCACTCATTATTGCTATCATTGATTTTATTGCTATTTTGTATATACTGGCTAACAAGTAAACACAGGTAAGTGCATTTCACCGATTTAAATGAAACCTTGTGGGTTTATAGACCGATCTAGTGTGTAGTGAACAACGATAACTATCTTAGCTGCCCAATCGCCCACTGGCGGGGTGTAAAGCACCCCAAGCTCGACACTACTCTTCACTGTTTGGCCCAATAACTCAGAAGCAGTGAGATAAATAATGATAGCAAGAACTGTGGGGTAGTATGACAAACAACACAGAGTATCGGCACACTCCTCACCACACAAAATATTATTAATTAATTCGGAACAGCTGTTTCAAAGGCTCACTGGCTCAACCGATAAGTACGGTGGGTGGTCCAACATGGTGATGCCGGATTTCGCAAAGAACGCCTTCACAGGCAAGGCGGAATGAGCTGGCGCACTGTCTTGGTGGAGCATCCAGGATTTGCTCTTCCACAAATCGGGTGTTCGTCTTCTCACTCGTCCACGACGCGTAGTTAGAACCCTAGTTTTTCCCAGTTTCACAAGAAACTTGAGGTTAACTCGTTGCTCGATCTGAACACTCTGCATTTTTCCGACGCGACGCTAGCGTAAGGACTTGAACGGACGATTGCTACAGCGAGACTGAGCGACGTACAACCGTGCCCATCGAGCTCAGGATGGGGGAAGCATCTACAAGCACAGACATGTTCAAACTTGCCGTGCCGTGCTCATTGTTTGCCGATAGTAGCACCAGTCCGGTTATTTAATTGCCACACCTATGACAAAGGTAGAAGATAGAACAGCAGCTTCCTCAACGAACTTACACATGCAAGCATTTTTATCACTTGCCTTTTCTGAAATACCTGTTATATCAAAAAAAAAGAGGAAATATACTAACAATTAGTTACAAAGATCAAAGCATTGTTAATGTGCGGTGAATTGAATCGCAATTTATTTAAACTGCTGGTTTTGAAAACAATATGGACGAGATTTTTGTAATTTTCACTAATTCCTAATATAAACAGAAATTCTGATATCTACTAATCTGTGGCAACCAATTTATTATTTTTTTATACAGGAAGTTTAACGTTAGTTATCCAATGATAAAAATATATAAATCCATTATCCCACTTGCCTATTATTTTCTTCATATACACCTCACCGCTTACGAACAATCTCATATAACCTAAACTAAGACTACTATTGCGTTTGCCCTGCATTCACGCAACGGAAACTGCCGACGACGCGCGAAACGTACGATTCTAACATAAATTTATTTGACTCAACAAAATTATATCAAAAAAAAAACGTTTGTACATTCAAACAAATTCAATCTATTGTTCTTAATAAATGTGATTTCACTCAAATAAACCTTTGTTGAATTGAATAATCAATGTCAATGATATATATTTGTTTGATTCAAGAACTTTTTTCTTTGTGTAGATCTTGGATTACCATTTGCAGCGAGTTTGGTGGTAGCGCTGAATGCAAAGTATTTTTTTTTATTAGGGATCCCCTTCCACCTTCCCGCCACAACCTCCAATGCCCCAGACGCATCCCTCCGAAGTGAGATGCGTCCTGACCACCAGGGGTTATTGTTTTTATTATGTTTAGGGTTTATTACAATTTGTTGACAATTTATATGACAAGTTGTTGCTGTTGCTCTCTTTGAGGGCGGAAGAGCCACGCGGCTACACATCGCAGCTCGCGAATACGTTGCAGCTAATGTTCCCCGTCGTCTTCTTCTTAGAAGATGAAATGAGGGAATGTCCAGCCCTAAGGTGGCGGATGGCCGGCTTCGTGCATTTGTGTGGTAAGAGTATCGAGGTTCTTCATTACCGATAATATCTGTGGTCCAGTATACTCGAGGTCATGCCTTCAGGGACGTCAATTATCAATGGGACGAATACAGTAATCAAGTTCGTAAATGTAAATTGCATTTCAGTTCACTACGGTGAGGTGACACGTATAATCTTTTTTATTGTCTTGTAAGCAAGAGCTAAAGTAACGAAAATTTTTGTAAATGAAACTGGTTTCTCTGTGGGATAATGTTACTATGTCATTAATATTGTTCATTTTATTCATAACTGGATTAAGCTGCAATAAATTGTAAAAAACTGCCCGCAAACTAGGCCTATTTGACATTCCGATTTCGACGAACCAGGTCAATAAACAGATATGAATATTATGAATAAATGAATTGAAAGCAATATATTTTGTGTATATCCATCATTTTTAAAGATCATTAAATTGATCCAATTGGTTGAAAAATCGAAAGATGTAAACCTTCTTCTAAAAACAAGAAACATACATTTAAAATAAATACGTTAGCTTTTGTTGCCAAATCTATACCTTCTTATGCCCAACGTTGGAGAAATATTTAATGTTACTTTAAGTTCCTCTCAATCAGAGTGTGCGAATCACTGCGTCTACGGTCTTGCATCAAAAAATACGGCTTCGACGCGTGTAAAATCGTGAAACGGAATTATTACGGTCGTGCATATGTGCATTCGACTGACTCTTCTGCGTGCGTACAGCTGCGTCTATGCATACGGATACGTACATTCGTGCTCTATGCCGGAACGACGATCATTTCTCGTGTCCGTAACGATGTTGTTATTGTCATCTTTCGATGCTGCAAACGCTATTGTCGTCCGTCCGCTCGTTTCGGCGCTCTTAGCGTGAAGCGTCATGCGTGCTGTTTTAACATGCGAGCGCCGAGCTCTGAACGCCGCGCCGCCGCCTATGACCAAACCGTGGAAACCGCTGCCGCCGTACAATAAAATTGCTTACCGTCGAAACCTGAAACCTTTACATACGCACCGATATATGAAAGAATTACATTTAACGCGATTGCGTAGATAAATCGTGAATTCTACGAGTAGAGCTACGCATATTGAAAACGTATTATTAGAAAAACTGAAGGTAATCAAATTTGAGTGCGACTGAAATCATTTCTTAATCAATATCTTTCACATTTATATGAAATTGTTGGGATTGCTGATGGTTCCAGAAAAAAAAAACACGTAAACTTGTCATGTTTTATTAGAAAAATGTAGCAAGGTAAGTAACGATAATAGGTATTACGTCTCTTATACGCAAGATAAGATATTTTTTCACACAAAAAATTACTTCAGTTATGTAAGATTATTATTAGCGTCATTTCGAGTATAACCAAATACTGCCAGATGTCACTGTGGAATTTTGATATTCTTAAAAGTATCTTATTTTTTAAATTTCATAGAATCTTCCTGATGGTTTTGCTATATGTCGTTTTTGGTGATCATCGTTCACCGTCTAAAGTAGTTAGTAAGATGAACAACTAAACGTTAATCACCATGAAAGATATACTGCCAAGTCCAATGGAAGATTCTACCTTCATTGTTAGTGCTGGCATACTTTCAGGCGGCGCGCCAGGATCATAGTAAGTATGCACATATACAGTACCCACAAACAAAGAGCCAACTGGATAAAGCGAATATTAACATTGACCACCGATCAGAGATACATGATGGATATACTTATTCACATGACAGTAAAGTTCTAGTTGTGCTCGATACAATAACATAACGTAAATAAAAGAAACAATCTATATTATTTAAAGTCATTGTAAACACGTACCTTCTTAACAGCTGTTATGGGATGAGGTGCCAAAAACTGGATAAGATCCGTGAAACTGTTACATTTTAATTTTGCCATTAGTATTTTCTGAAGAATTATGTAAATAACTATTTCTTGGTACAGATTTTCTTTTAGTTTTGGGAAATTAGAGACATAGATAAGTTGTGAACTTTGGCCGTTAGTAGATGGATGGTATATGTTGGTTAATATTTTTGCATATTATTAATTATTATAAATTTATTATTTTTACCTTTTGGATGGCGAATTTTCGTCTGGTTTCTCTTTATATTTTTATTTGAAAATAATTCTGTTGTTAGTTGCCAACAAATTGGTTATTTTGTGTGTAAATACTTTTGTTTCTTTCTTTTATCCCACTCTTTCGATTTTGCTTTCTCTCTTCGTATGAGATTTCTAGAATACACATATTGACAGCACTTGTTTGTCAAAAGTCTTTTAGATGAGACGTTTTCCTTTGTGTGTTGTGCCATAAAGTTCTGTGGTTATAACCAAATTTGGAATTGGATTTTGGATATATTAGTAGGAGTAGTATTCTATATTTCTTAGTACAAACTGGTAACAGATAAATTTAAAATATAATATATACTTACCACCTAATCAAAGAAATCGATAAAATCTTGAATTGAGTAAGCATTAACTTAGAGGAGACATAACTTTAGTTTTCGCTTAAAAATGTACACATTAGGATAGTCTTTCATTTCGTTAGGCAAAACATTGAACAATTTCGTTCCCATGAACATAAGACTTCTTTGAAAGGTTGATGTTTTGTGTGAAGGTGGCAACAGATAGTTTTTCCTGTTTCTAGTACCATAAGGGTGTGGCAAACTCACATTCAAAGAGTCACGAACGTACACATCATAAAACGTTAATAATTTATTATTTCTAAAAACCTCTTTACAAGAATCCCTCTGTCTCAAACCAAATAGTGTTCTAATCGCTCTTTTTGTAAAATAAAAATACGATCTGCGTCAACGCAAGCGCCCCAATGTATAATTCCGTAGCGCATCCTTGAATAAAATTCGGAATAGTAAAACGATTTAACGGTGAAGTCACTACATGATCTTTTCAATTGGTAAAGCGCATAACATGACCTCGTTAGCTTAGGACATAGCTGCTCTACATGATTATTGAAAATTAATGGCTCTTTAAGATTTTATTAAAAAAATATGTTTAATTTGTATTATTTCATCGTAAAAAAATACCTTATTTTATTATAGAGATCTGAGTAAATTTATCAATCTGTTTTGGCATCCCTGTTTCTGCAGCCTTATTTGAATGCGTATCATTGAAAGGAAACTCTTTAAAGAAACCCAAAAATGTAAAACCCGGTTTCTTATAATGCAGTCACCTTTCCATAATTTTCCTAGCAGATATGGGAACAAGCCATTAATCAAAGATTTTTACTTTAGTTAGTTACCAAAAATTGTAAAATATATATCCCTAATATTTTCCAAAATTTTATAATCCATATTAGATATCCTTGAAACACTTTACAACTTATTAAAGTTATTCGTTAAGATTTATAAGAAATAATTAAATAACTTGTGTTTTTATTCGCTAAAACTAGACTATATCGCCCTCTATGATCTAAGTGCTGCATTACCCTGGTATTTTCAAAGGCGTTCTCTATATTTTACCGACGCACTCTTTCCTATTTTACGCATACCTGCGACAATCCTCCGAACTCGTTTTCAAGGCGCATGCCCAAATATATAACATTCTAATAAATCCATGCCTTCTCCCTCCACATATGTTGTCATGGTTACATTTATTAATGATAGGTTTCTCATTGGTCCATTATTAATGCAGCCATATTTTTATTTTTTAATATGGCACATAGAAAATGATTCCCGTGCGACAAGCGAGTGCTGCAGATAGATGAAGGCGTACAAAAACTTATTCAATGTATTTCGAGCTGTTTTCATGTAATTTCTAAACTTTTGTTTAATGTTACGAATAAGTATTACACGAAATAATGTTGTATTGAAATGTAATAAATAAAAGTGTATCGGAGGAGATTGAATCTAAAATTAATTATTTTGGAATAAAATGTATTCACTTCAAAAGAATCTGAGCAAATATTTTTGCTTATTAATCTGAAAATTTAGTTTTGATTTTCGCCACTTTCCCTTTTCTATGGGTCCATAGAAATAAAACTAACATCTTTAACGTTTCGACAATTTTTTTGTCTCCTTCAGAATTGCCTGTTTTTATTATTTTTTTAACCAAACAATGTAACATAAAATTTTATTGTTTTAACGAAATTTTTTTAATAAAAAATAAAAACAGTCAATTCTGAAGAAGACAAAAAAGAATTGTTGAAACGTTAAAGATGTTAGTTTTATTTCTGTGAACCCCTAAAAAAAGGAAAAGCCGCTAAATTAAGATTAAATTTTCGGATTAATTGTAAAAACGGCTAGGAAACAAATTACATTATTTTATTTTAGTTTAAATATTAGTTTCTCTAAATACCTATCATTCAACCAACAATTTTTGAAAATTTCTGTCATCGTTTCTTAACATTTTCATGAAATAGGGGAGATGGGAACACATTTGGAGTTTTCTGGACTAGTTTGTAAAAAGCTCCGTTTCATTAATTTAAATCCTACTATACATGGTGTTTATCAAACATACGGCAAAAACCCAAGGGGTTATTCCATGAACTATTCTAAGAATATTTTGTTCTTTGATGATTTTTGAAAAGCCCCTTTGTTTCGAATATACAGGTCGAGAAAAAAAACATTTTATTATCAAAAATTACATTTAAAGTTTCTTAATCTACAAGAACTGTTGAAAATGACTACCTCCAGCTAGGATGCAAGAATCCAATCTTCTCCTCATTGACTGCCGAACTCTTTCAAAAACACCAGGTTCGTTTCTTATTGAGTTACATCCAGCAATTATCTGATTTCTTAAATTTTCCACATTTTCCACTGAAGTAAAATAAACTAATGACTTTAGATGGCCCCATAGGAAATAATCCAGGGGGTTTAAGTCCGGGAATCGAGCAGGCCATAAGTGAGGTCCACCTCGACCAATCCAACGATCTCCGTATGTTGCTGTTAGTAACTCACGAGCAACCACACTAAAATGCGCTGGTGCACCATCGTGCATAAACCACATTGCATTTCTTGTTGCCAGTGGTACATCCTCCAGAAACAAAGGTAGCGCTTGTTCCAAAAAGTTTCGATACACCCCGCTGGTAAGTCTTCCTGGTAGAAATACCGGTCCAATTAGCCAGTCACCCACAATTCCTAACCAAACGTTCAACGAGAACTGATGTTGAAGACGATCTTCAAGTACCTCGTGTGGATTTTCTTCAGCCCACACATGGTTATTGTGAAAATTCCTTATTGCATTTCTTCAGAAATTCGCTTCATCGGTAAAAAGAATCAGTGTCAGTAGTTGAGGGATTTGAACCAATGTGTGTAAAAGCCACTGACAGAATGCAATCCGTGGAGGAAAATCAGCAGGAAGAAGTGCCTGACCGCGTTGTATGTGGTATGGGTACAACAAATACTCCCTAAGAATTTTCCAAACACTCCCATTACTTACATTTAAAGTATTTGGAATTTTTCGAGTAGAAGTACCTAGATCTTCTTCTATCATGTCCAGCATATTCTCTTCTAATTCTCCCGTTCTTACTGTCATTGGCCTTCCTGGTCCTCCACTTCGTTTCAATATGCCTGTTTCATGAAGACGTTGATGAATACTTTGGAAGGTTCTTCTATCAGGAACATTACGGTCAGGAAATCGTTCAATGTACAACCGTCTAGCTTCTAATGAATTGCCAGCAAGTCCATAAATGAAGTGCATGTCAGTCATCTCAGCGTTCGTATAGCGATTCATGATAGAGGACTTCACTAACAAAAGTTTAAGTATTAAAAGACACGTGAATCAGTCTCAACAAATTTAACACATACAAAATGATCAATCACGAAACGTATTCAAATGAAATCCACGTTTTAACTGATTTACTTTTCTATGTCTGCACTTGCCTATTGTTAGTGGGTAAAACAGCCGGAATTGCTTTACAATCCGTGGGCACAGACATGACCTCAAGCTCACCATATTTGAGATTTTTGTAAAACTATGCATATGTCCGAAACTTCCCCAACTCGGGACAGATACGGGCATGTATGGGGCAGTTTCGAGCAGAGACAATATTTAAAGAAAATTAAGCGAGAAATTCATTGTTTATATTTTTATTATCACGGTACATCGTTACTGGAAATCCAATAACAGTTATTTCTTGATATTCCTTCAATACTCCTAGGTGGAAGTAATTTCATTACAATATCATCATCTAATCCAATCTGGGTTTGTGAAACCATTTCTTCTATGTTTTCTTAGATAACTCAGCGGGTGCAGAAATAACTTTGTTCTATATAATGTCTACTGGTTTTCTTGTATGCAAATTTGACCAATGTAAAGTTATCTACTTATTTGAATCTTCCGATTAGTTTCGTCATCAGTATTTATATTTTCAATTTCAAAATCTGCAGGGGACTCATTAACTTTATATCCTGTAGTACACCTTTAAAATCTTCAGAATCTGCTTGATCAATTTTGTCCTTTCAGCTTAATATTCTTGCTTTTTGGTCAATATTTTTTTTTTATGTGGTGGCAGTCCAAAGAGGTATATAAGCTTCTTTCAGTGTTCCCAACACTTCAAGTGTTGTTTTTCTTTTAACCTTTTTTTTTACTTTTTCTGGAGTTTCTATGTATATTTTAAAACAACCCTCATTTATTTTTATTTGATTAAATTTTGGGGTTTAATATCGGTTATTCGAATTCTCTTTTGGTGTATCAGTTAAACTATTTTCTATGAGTAGAGTTGGCCACGCGCGCCAACGGGCAGCGGCGTTGTTTCGATTAGGCCTCGGGTTCCACTAGAGCTATTGTGTGTAGATGTTTGCTGTCGTAAATACTTTCGCGTACTTGTTAAATAAAAATAAAATAATGCGTGCTCAAATACTTACCGTTTTAAGAGTCCTCCGTGAAATCGCAAAGTGAATGTCTGTTAAATATCTGCAACATTAGATATGTTTCAACAGTTGTTTCGACAGACCGAGTGCGGCGCGAGGAAAAAATGTGTTTATATGCAGAGAACGAACGTTCTACATCTAGTGACGTTATATTTGCGTAATTAAAATATTCTTTGAAACAACTTAACGGTTCTGTTGACGCACCTTCACAAATGTGTTTTCATGTGCCAAAATCAGAATCTTTCTCTAAAACACTTTCATATTTTTCTAGAACACAAACATTTTTTGCGTCTTCTATCGCGCATAGCTGTGCGTGAACATGTTGCACTATTTGCACAGATTCCACTAACGACACCGAAGGATCTTGTAACTTTTCTATTGCCTCCGCTAGTCCGAAGTAATTGTTATGAATAATTTTTAAAACCGCTTTAACCCGACTATCTTGAAATTTCAACTGGCTTTTCTTGATAGCGGCAGCTTCGTTTGGATCGAATTGTAAAACCACGTTCTTAATATTCTCATAATATTTATGATAATAAAACGCAACATTTAACCAAGTTCCCCAACGTGTAAGAATAGGTTCTGGTGGCTCAGGTATACGGGGGCACAGTCTGTGAAATTCGCGAATACGTTTCGGGGATTTGACAAACACTGCTTTTGTATGCGCTATTAAAGCGTCTACCTCAGGATAACATTTTCTGATACCATCTGCCACAAGACTGAGAGCATGAATTTTATACGTAATGTGTAACAAGTTAACAGAATGCTTTTTAAGAGACCGGCCTACAGAAACCATGTTTGCGGCACCATCACTCATAAACATCAACAGTTGGTTTGTTGAAAGTTCAAACTTTTCCAATGTATTTAACACTAACCTTACAATTACTTCGGCAGTACATTGTTGTATTCGTCTGGAAGCTAATAAAATTGAAGGTGACGATTGATGCGGTTTTACGTGCCATTATATTAACGACCGATTGTTTTTACGATCTGTCGTTTCGTCCACACATAACCACATTTTCTTTTCTTTCAACTCCGATTTAATTCTTTTTTCAACATATTCACGAGCAGATGGCACTATCCTTCGTAACGTTGTCCGACTTAGTAATTTGTACTCCGAATAGTTATTCCAAAAAGAAGACAAACGCTTCCTTGTCCAGTAAATTAAACGGTATATTACATACAATAAAAGTAACACATAAATTAAATATAAATTTGTCATAGTCTCGTGTGCAATTTTTTTTAAAGCATGCCGTTCACTGTTTACGTGCCGTGTACAGTCCCTTTTGGACTAACTCATCAACGGGACATTACATACTACACATTCAATTTTAGCGCCATCATACGTTAAGTCAAGAATTTCGCCTTGGGTCGTTTGCGCGACGTACGCAACATCTCTAAACAACACGCACCGCGCTAATGGAAGGTCGAAGCTACACACTTAGGCTTGTATGTAACCATACAGATACGACGCAGCTGCCTGTTGGCGCGCGTGGCCAACTCTAATAATAAGGTTCCCGAGACACTCTCAGTAAAATTTTTGTTTTTATAATTAACATTTGTACAGTTTGGTAATCACTACAAGAAGTCTTAAGTCTAATTTTAAATGGTCCTCCACTCCGAATATCAAGAGATTGTATTCTGTGGCTGCTATGGAATGGAATCAGAGGAGTATGCTATTTTCTCTACAATTCAAAATTGTATTTGAAGCGACATTTTTCAGATGCTTCCCTTTCTCAACACTTTTGTCGCTGTTCTACCAAAAATCGTAATAATCGTAATAAATGTTAATTCTTAAAAAAGTAAGTAAAAAATATTTACCTGGGACTCGTGCAATGTAATATTTAAAAAAATGGATAGTATTGGACGAATCAAGCATTACAGTTTTATGGTTATAATGAAAACGATGGTTCGAAACTGCCTCGTGTCCGAATGTACCCCGGTTTCCCCTACCAATTTAATCTACTTACCTATATTCCTCCTATTATTTTGACTCCTACTATCCATCACAATGAAATTTTCACAAATAGGTTTTCAAGAGAAAACCAAACTATGGCATTCGCAACGCATTTACATAATAGTTACTCGGATTTTGCAAATGTAAAAGATCTAGAAAAGATAGAATAAGTTTTTGACTTTGATCATAGTTGAATTCACATAGATATCGCTAAAATGAAATTACAAGAAATCGATAATAAAGTTCCAAAAAAGGAAACCCTAAAAGTAGATTGGCATTTCTAAAAATATAAGGACGAATATTATATGGAACTAAATAAAATTCTTAATGAAGAAGGTATACAAATATTAGCCTGAACAGTCGTCTTCATGAAGCAGGCTTGAAATGCAGACGCCCGGCAAAGAAGCCAAGATTATCATGCAAAATGAAAGTGACACAATTTCAGTGGGCTAAAGAACATAAAAAATATGCAGTTGAAGATTGGGGAAAGGTAAGTTTCATTTATCATCTGTATTTTTGGTCAATTTCATCCTCATAGTTCGCTTAAAGGTTCTCTACATTCTTTACTTTTTCCTAGATTATTTATAGCGACGAATCACGGCTAGAAGTACTAACGAAGGGAAGCCAATTTGTTCGTCGACGTCCTTCAGAGCATTGTAAAGAAGCATGTACCATCAAATCTATTAAACACCCCCATCTCTAATGGTTTGCTCGTGTATTATGCCAGAAGGACCGGCACCACTATATTTCGTTAACGGAACAATGGAACAAAAACAATATAAGAAAGTTTCACAAAACTATTAAACTATTGGTTTGTTGGATCCTCAAGGACCATATACTTTCATGCAAGACAATGCACCGTGTCATAAGGCAAATGGCGTAATGCGATACCTTGAATCTAAAAATCTGCATGTACTACCTTGGCCAAGCAATTCACCAGACACAAACCGAATTGAAAATGTGTGGAATGTCTTGAAAACCATCGTAAGTACACGAAACTCAACTACAAAGGAAGAATTACAACAACATATTGAAGATATATGGCATAATAGCGACGAAATTTTAAAAAAGCTGCATTGGCAGTGCGCCAAAGAGGATTGAGGAAGTAATAAAATACAGAGGAGGAACAAGCAAGTATTAGTATATGTTCAAATTTTACTTATTGGCATGTTATATGTAGTTAAATAAATAATATTGCCAACATTACCAACTGTTTTTTTTAAGTTTTACCCCAAAATCCTAATATTTCTAAGTGGTCCTAATTTGATGGCCAGGGACTGTAGTATATATATATATATAGGTATACTAAAACATCCCTTGTACCAAATTGTACTAGGTGCTTAATTAGAAAATGAATGAAAACAATCATGTCTAATTTCATAAAAATCACGAACTTTTTCTATCATTGCTTTTTGCTTGAGTGAGAATAAGGTTTCGCTATGCAGTTGTGTTGGTATTTATTAATTTTTGCTTAAAAACCGAGAGTTTCGGTTGCTACAGCACAATATTCCACACTGGTACCTACAAGATGCCCCAACTTTCTGGCATTGTAAGATTGTCCGTATTATGTGCATAGTACGAAGCTAAAATTTCTTGATAATGTAACCGACATCATAGAGCATCTTTCATAAATACTTTCGTATATACAAGGTGATCGGTACGTAGCGAACCAAACTTATTATTAGTCTGGGCAAACAGCGGTAACAATCAGTGTAGTAGATATGTGGTGCGAAGTCGGCAATTATTTATGTCACAGTACTAAATCGATGCTGTATGCGAGTAGTTCTGTGTATATGTAGGCTGTCGTAACTTATTTCGTAATTGTACGCTTATGTTTGCTTTGAAAATGTCGCAGTTAGGTACGTCGCGACAACGACCAATGGCAGACACAGTTAAAAACTTTATAGAGGACATGCCGGACTTAATTTTTGATGACGCTAAAATTCAATGTCTAGTTTGTAAAATCCCTTTAATGTGTTAGTCCAGAAGCCATTGTCAACGTCACATCGAAAGCAAACAGCATTCTTTTGCAAAAAGTGGCATACGAGACCAAGAAAAATTTACATTTGATTTACGTGTTACTTTTATTTTATGTAATCTATCGTTTCGTTTACTAGACAAAGAAGCATTTGTCTCCTTCTGGAATAAATATGCAGACTGTAAATTACCTAGTCGGACATCGATACGAAATGTAGTGCCATTTGCTCGTGAACATATAGAAAAAAGAATGAAAACGGAATTGAAAGATAAATAAACTGTGGTTATGTCTGGACGAAACAACAGATGGTCAAAAACATTCTGTGGTTAATGTAATGGTACGTAAAATGGAACCACATCGACCGTCATCCTCCTTCTTACTTGCTTCCAAAAGAGTTATAAATTGTACTGCTGATGAGATTTTAAAGGTGGTGTTGAACTCATTGAACAAATTGAAGTTTCAACTAAGCAACTTTTAATGTTTATGAGTGATGGTGCCGCAAACATGCGTTCTTTGGGCCGATCTCTTAAAGAACACAGTGGTAACTTCGTTAAAAATTCATACTCTAAATCATGCAAACGGTTCCTACATGTTTTCCACTAGTAAATGCATTGATTACTAGTACAAAGGCAGTATTTCTAAAGTCCCCGAAACGTACCCGACTATTTCACAAACTGCGTCCTGATTTACGTGAACCACCACAGCCGATTGTTACACGCTGGGTAAGATGCTTGCAGGCTGCGTTTTACTACAACAAATATTTTGATCAACTAAAGAAGGTAGTTTTAAAATTGAATCCGACAGAAGCTACAGCAATCAAAAAAAGCCAGGAAATATTTCAAGATAGTCAGGTTAAAAGAGATTTACAAACTATTCACAACAATTACTTCGGACTAGCGGAGGGAATAGAAAAATTACAAAATGTTTCGATGTCGCCAGTGGATGCTGCTCAAATTGTGAATGATGTTCACGCACAGTTTTGCGCTGTAGAAGGCGAAACAAACTGGTGTGTAATACGAAAATTTGAAAGTGTTTTAGAGAAAGACTCCGATTTTCTTATATTAAGACAAATTTGTGAAGGTGCGTGTGAAGATGCATCAAGTTGTTTCAAAGATTATTTTAAATATGCAAATATAACATCGCTAGATGTCGAACGGTCGTTTTCGGCATTAAAAAAAACATTTATTCCGCACGTCCTACTCACTTGACTGAAACAGCCGTGGAAACATATCTAATGATTCAAATATTTAACAGATGTTATCCAGTTTGTGATTTCACGGAAGACTTTTAAAACGGTAAGTGTTTCAGCACGTTTTATAATTTATTCCTTACCTTCTATTTTATGTGTAAACATTTATGCGCTCGCCACGCCTCTGGCTGTTACCGCATATTTGCCCAGGTTAGTTATTTCAACCAAAATTGTTGTGTTATGTATTTCAAAATTCATTAATTGTGTTATTTCATCCAAAAAATACACATAATTTAGATGAAATCCAAAGTAGGCTGTTATCCTTGTTGATGTAAATCTGAATAAGGAGTTGCATTTGTTCACTTTTTAATTGTTTTTTTATCAATTTTGATCTACGCTGATCAGTAGATGTTATAAGAAGCTGTAAAGTATGAAAAATGATTCTCTAATACCTACCTTTTTTGTTAATAAATATATTTTAATGAAATTTTGATTAATACCATTTTTGGACCTTCTGAATTCAGTGGTGTAGTTAGATCTTTTTTAAAAAAAGTCACTACGAAAATGTTGCTCGAAAAATAATCATAGTGTGCCTTGAAAATTTAGGTGAACTACTGAAATTTTGCATGGAAATAGACTTTTTGACCCATTACGTATAAATCAAAATGGTTTCATTTAAGTAAAAATATAGGTTCTACAAGGATGCTTCCATTTCAAATAGATCACGCTGTATATTTTTGTAACAGTAACCATAACCATTCTTCTTTTACCGAATTCTTTGAGAATAATAATTAACACCTTTGTCAAAAAAACTTTATAATCTTAGCATATCTGTTCAGTAAAAAAGGATTTCTGTTTGTTCAAAATTTTTTTTAAATATCTATTATCCACCGTCGCCTGCAATGTTTATCATTAATTTATTATGAACGTTATTGTGTTATCTGTTATTTATAGTCTTTGTTTCGAAATAATGCCTGTACATAGCTATTAACAATTTACTATATTGTTTGTACATCAATACGGTCAACAATAAATACCTATACCTACATTACAAAGTCAAGATTCTATTTACCTATTGACCATTTACGTTATCGACTACCAATTAACAAAAACACCTGATGTTTACAATTAGTAACCCCTATACTCGACGCAATAAAAAATATATCGTCTATCCATTTAGTATACGGGTACTGCAGTTAATCAGTTAAGTAACGTTTAATCTTATCGGAATATCAAAACTAAAACTAAACAATTGAACCACTCTACTCGAACGACAAGAATTTTAAATAGCAAGAATCGCTCGGTATATAAACCGCCGCCAAATGGGCATTGAACAGTTCAAGGTGATCGTTTATTCGGTAAATGTGCAACTAAAACAACGAGCCATCCGATAATAGAAAATGCGCATTGCATTGTTGATTGGTGCCATAATGTTTTACTTTTGTTTTCTCGATGCCTGGGTACAGGCTTACGATTTTCCTAAGGCGGCCAAACACGTCCCGAGGATCGGTAGAAGTAAACCTCCGGTAGATCCCAGAAACGAGGCGTTTGAAAAGTTCTTTTTGAAAGCTTCCAAATCTGTGCCACGTATTGGTCGAAGAGGACCGCCAATGGTATTCCTTTTTCATTGCTTAAATCTCAAATTTATGAACGTAGCCTTGAAATAGTTACAATTTTTCAAAAAAAATCTGCTTAATATTCCAGGTTTACTATAACGATGACGTAGAAAAGTATTTGGACACCAGCTATAAACGTAAGTTTCCCTACAAAATGCCCAAATGCAAAAAAAATCACATTGTTTTTGAAATACAGGTCCTGTTTGGGCTGACATCTCAGAAAAGTTCGAGTACGAACCAGAAATATTTGGTAATCCTCAGCTTTTGGAGGAGTACGAAACTGCTTTAGCCGACGATCCGTTAGCCTATGATATTCCTAGCAGGATGAGATACAAACGTGAAAGCATTCCTTCACGTAAAAATACAAATACAAAGAGTTATTAGAATAATGTTGCTTATTCAATTATGTCGACGATACGTAATACAATACGTTCATTTCTGCTTTCTTGCATGTTATTTAATAGCTTTACGCTGTACGATGTAGTATTTTGATAGTACAAGAAAATAAAGAATTGTACATTATTATTAAATGATTTAATTATTTTTCAAAATTAAATCCTAACATTTAGATGACTTTCGGAACGCGACTGCGCCTAGAACAACTTCAGATCAGTTACATTTGCAATTCGAAGTTGTCATGGTTTCTAAACATAACCGCACTATTTGAGGTTATTGTGGAGTACGTATTTTATCAACATAAATTCCAAATATACTGTATAGGACTGAATTAAAATGTTATTTTAAACGATATAGATTTGTAAAACACTAAAAGTATTATAGTATAACGAAAATGGCCGAACATAACGAGAGTGCTTCATATAAAGTAGTGGAACCCAAGTTTAAACTGCACGTTTTCTCATCACAAATAGAAGACAAGTCGATTTTATATCAAGTGCTAGTGATGAAGGACTCAGTGATGATATTCATTAATAACAAAGGTGAAAGGAGTTTAATAGATATGTCTATTGCGATGATGAGTCGACATAGTAAGGAACCCCTTGCTTCGAAGTTATTTGGTGATTTTATGGACGAATCCTCACAGGCTTTAGCTATAAAAATCTCAAAAAGATTAAATAAGCAAGTTTATATTAGTTATAATGTGGCAAATGATAGGTATACATCCTTATTAGTTGAAAGACAATTATTTTTGGAAATAAAAGAACACCCCGAAAAATTTTAATTGTAATAAAGTGTGAGTGTACTTTTGAGCAAATAAAATAATAGGTTTTGCTTTAGATCTACCTTTAACGACTTTAATTATATCAGAAATTTTATAATAATCGGAAGCTAGGCAACCCAAATAACACTTGATTTACCAATACGTAATCTAATGGGAAATGTTTCTAGATTTTTGAACATTTGTAAAGCTATCCGGAATTGAAAGGTTTGAATATAATGAATATATTCAAAACTTTATTATTTTTATTACATTTTTGAAGAAATAGTGCTTTAATGTTATGATGTTACAGATTACTACATAAGCATTTATTGAACTTAGAGAGTTCAATATTAGATGGCGCCAAGCTCAAATGCAATGAGAAGAGTTACTTAAATTCTAATAGAAGAAATAATTTCTATTTTAAACATTAAGATATGCGTAATTTATAATCTGTAATAACTATCAAAATATTTATATACCCTCACTTGGGCAACCTAAATCAAGTACCAAAAATGTGTGTCATCAAAAAAGTATCAACAATGGCATTAAACATAAATCATTTTATACGTTCATGGGCTATACCGTAAGAGCGAGCGTACTATGATCAGCCAGTATAATCGGCATTTTTCGGAAATGTCAGAGCGAAGTCGTGTCTTACACGTGTACATGAACGAATACGCCGTTTACAATATGAGCAAGGTGTTTTCGGAAATGCGAGAGCGAAGTCGTGGCTTGTACGTGTACGTGAACGAATACACCGTTTATAACGAGAGCAAGATGCACAAGTGAATTTGCGTTTACAAGCAAATGACATTCCATAGTGGCATTCAACACAGTAAACGTTTGGATGCGCTGAGTTCGTGTAAAATCGGGTGATCATGGTACGCTCGCTCTTACGGTATACTTTTAAGATAGAAATTGGATGAAATGATTATTTTGAAATATACTGGGTGTCTCCAAAATGTTGAGACATAGCTTAACTATAGACTCCTGGGATTAAAATAAGAAGATTTAACCCAACTTACCTGTATCCAAAGTCGCCTCGTTAAGTTGGTACAAGACGTGGCTGACAAATTACATTCATAAATAGGTCAAGTGTATTGTGTTCTCCTTACACTGTGTTGGACCTCTATTCTCAATATAAGAGAAACAAACATTCTGCTAAAAGAAGCGATAGATCCCATCACACAAATGTTCTCTAAACAATAATCGTACTCTTGAAATTACAGGCGTGAACAAGTCAGATATGAGGTTTGTTCGCTCGGCCTACTCTAACTGCTCGGAGTAACCACTAAAAATATACCGTTTCCCGTATCCGAAAATCTGTTCAAAAGCTTCCGAAAGCTGCTCTCATCTAGCTGTCTTCATTCCGGATGGCGTTGATGATATATTCTACTTGCTAAAAAACAGTTTCTGTGCGCTTCAACCAGCACAAAGGTCATGTCAAAAAGTTAGTGCAGCAACATACAATACCAACTGACATATTTTAAAAATTACTGCAGGGAATATTTGTAGCAAAACATCCCCTACCACTAAAAATGTTAAATTACAGTACTTTTTTTGTAAGTTTAAATAAATGTTATTAAATATCTCTAAAACGACGGCAGATAGGTACAAGGAACTCTTATACTAATTGATGTAGAATTTAATTTTCTATAATATGGAAACATAATATACAGGTTCCATTTGAAATGTGTGTGAAGTTGCCCATTTGAAAAAAATAATTTTGAACGGCCTGTATAATATTGCAGCACGAAACTGACAAAAATGAATTTTGGAAGCTTTAGCATATTATTTGTTGAACTTCATGTTTGCGAATGTGGCGATTTTTCAAGGAGAAGTGTGAAATAGACATTTTTTTTCTTTAAATATTGTAACTCGGCAGCCTATGATTGGATGTTTCTAATATTTTCAACATGAATGAGAAATATAGAGGTGTTCTATTTGAAAAAATGAACTGACCATCGATACTCTTTTTGGGACAGTCTGTATAATTGAAAATGATTTTAGAATGTGCATATTGTCCTTTTAAATACTGAAAATTTTCACCTCATATCTAGAGCCCGGTAATTGGAGAGCAATCGCAGCGGCGGTGTGACTGTGTTTAGGTGGGCGGGGAGGGCTGGTTGATTATGATATGACACGACAAATTATCATCACTCATTGTGAGTTCAGTTTAGCATTGGATAGCGGATAGGGCGTGTTGATTTTATTGATATAGACGTAGTTATTAATTGTAGTTTAATAATTTTATTTCCGACTTTCCCGATTTGTTTTACAACGGAAGCAAGATAGTTTGTAAAGTGTGCAAAATGTATATGATGTCAAATAAGAAATGGAACTGTACAAGACACGTAAATTCCGCACAGCATAGAACACGAAAATTGGGCATGCCACCGAGAAGTGCATTTTTTTAACGTAATTCTTATGTTGATAAACTGTAATTTGCTAAGCTTACTCGATAAACAACCGTTTAAGGACTTTTGGGACAAATACAATCCCGAGTTGCGGTTGGCAACGGAGAAAACGGCACGTAAGCATGTTGCATTTGTATGCGATGACGTGGAAAAGAAAATGAAACGCATATTGCAAAACAGTTTCTTTGGTTATGTGTTGACGGGACAACAGACTGTAAAAAAAATTCAATTGTAAATATTGTGGTACGCATACTAGACCCTAGTAAATCTTCATTACTGTTACTAGCTACCCGAAGACTACAAGAGTGTACTGCTGCAGCAATTACGAAGGTTGTACTTTGTACGTTGGAAATACTTCAAATTTCAAAAGATAAAGTGTCGATGTTTATGAGCGATGGCGCAGCGATAATGCGTTCGGTAGGCCGTTCTCTTCTTGAACATGGTTGCAAGTGTTTACATGTTACGTGTAAAGTGCATGCTTTACATCTTGTGGCAGAAACCATTCGACAGTGCTTTCCCGAGGTAGATGCATCAATAGCAATTACAAAAAAAGTATTTTTGAAATCTTCCAAACGCCTACGATCATTTCACACAGAGTGTCCTGGTATTCGTTAACCACCGGAGCCAATTCTTACACGTTGGGGAACATGGTTGCAGGCAGCTTTTTATTATGCTAAACATTTCAAAATAGTAAAAGCTGTTGTTGCACAATTCAATCCTGCCGAAGCTGCAGCTATTAAGGAGAGCCAGTCGAAATTTCAAGATATTTCCGTTGAAACAGATTTAAAAAATATTCGTAGCTACTATAAAGGATTACCTGACGCAATAGACCAATTACAAAATAGATCGTTATCACTATTGGAGTCTCTGCAAATTATGGACGGAGTGCATACACAGCTACTGACTATACATGACGCAAAATATAATCGCGTTTTAGAAAAGTTTGAGAGTGTGCTACAGAAAGATCCCGATTTTAGCACACTAAAACAAATTTGTGATGGTGTATCGAATAATCCACTGACTAAGTACAAAGAGTATTTTAATCATGCATGTATAACATCGGTAGATGTTGAACGCTCTTTTTCGAAATATAAACTCGTTTTCTCACCACGGCGAACATCGCTCACCGAGACAACTGTGGAAACACATCTATTGGTGTCAATTTTTTGCCACTCTTATCCATATGATGTTAATACTGATAACGGTGCTTCTAGTTTTACTGTTCCGTCGCCAAGGCTGCTTAAAAGGGTGTGTTTCACTACTTTTCACATATTATAATTATGTATTCTATCTTCTTACTATTGTTTTTGTATACTAGGCAGGTACGGCTATGGCACGGCTCCTTGTTACCGGGCTCTACTCATATCTTCAAGAGAAACAGAAGACCGGCGCATTATTGCAGGACCCTGTGTAGTGCGATTTTCTACGTTATTGTCTGATCACGAGCAAACAGTATAGACCTCATTTTCATTCGAAATGTAAATAAAACACGAACTGTATCTAATACTCACATTTATTTCAATCTAATAAAAAAATTATTCCATTCAGGTATATTTATAATAAATATTTTTGTTATACTTTTCTTGAAATATATTTCTCCACAAGGATTACACTTTACTGGTACTAATTATTATTATTATAACCAATTAATCTAATAATCTTCATATATAGTATAGACTAAACATGATTTAAACCAAAAACACAACAATAAAAATATCTTTCAAATTCTAATCTCCTAATTTTAATAATCAAAAGACGTCAATCTAATTAATACCATTAAAGTTAAAGAAAAATTAAAAAGACAAAAAAAAAACAGAAATTTCAATACACAATATAATCATTAACAGTATTAAAACGTAACTAAGTGATAATAAGGATGGATATAATAATAATCATAATAAATATATACAAAGTGTATCTCCTACAAGATATATGTACAACAATGGCAGTAATGAGCTATTTTCACTACGAGAAGAGAAAAAATATTCATCATCGATTGATTACGTTTGATATAGAACACCATCCGATTAGTGTGAGAGAGGGAGAAGAGAATGGTGTCGCTGTAAATTTTCTCATCATGATAAAATATTCTTCTTTGTTTCGTAAACAACTATTCGTGATGCTACGTTCTAAATATTCTCTTACCGAATAATCAATCTGCGTCGATTAAAATATTGAACAACTATTACATATCACAAAAATTCATACCATACAACAAATCAGCTTCAAATACGCTAGGGTCTTGAAGTGTCTATTATTGTTATTGTTATTATTAGTAGAAGTTCTTTTTTTTGTAACTGTCCGTTTTCTGCATCTGCTACTGTATAGATTAGACAACGACACCGAATTATATAACGGTTACTTTCGTGGGGAATATTTTGGATTGTTGGGCATGTGCGTGAAACTCCTTAGTTCGTACGACATGTCTATACCATGCGCTGTAGCTGTGTCCAAGTCGGATTTCCTGAAGATTATCATCCTAATATCACTATGCAGGTAGATGCGGCCAGATTTCGAACTCATAAACCTGAAATCACGATTATATTCGTAATTTTTCCTATATAACTGTCAAATATCATATTAGATTCATAACCGCTAACTTCACGCTGCTGCTTACAATAAAAATCAAATAATGTTTAGCATTTAAAGTAATTTGAGTGAATAATTAAGACTTAATTTGTGGTAAGTCTCATTACCTTAATAAAAAATGTTTTTCTTTATAATATCAAACAATATGTTATTTTTTAACCGTGTGAAGTTGGCAACAGAAAAATGTGCATTGTTCCACCAAATTAGCTATGAATATGAATATGTTAAGATAATTTTATTGCAAATACAGTAGAAAGCACGGTATAAACTAGTAACGGCATAAAGTGTTAAAAACTTTGAAGTTGTGGTATCAAACTGCCAGGGTCTTTTAACAATATTTAAAATATTAAAAATCAGGATAAATTGAGTATGATACAATGGGTACCTTTCATATTATCAAGTATAGGGGTTTGTTTTGAGTGCTAAGAGGAAATGGGGAAAAAATAGGAAAGACTTTTAAAGATAGGAAGATAATTACAAAAAACAGAAGGGAGTGGAAAAATGGGCTCAATAGGAACCAGAATCCACATCGCAAACCTGAAAAGGTAAAAGGAATCGAGAAGAAGAAGTCTTTATGCCTACTTGATTTAAAATTAAAGTATATACTAAAGATTACAGTGTAAGATAAAAGTGCTATCTGTTTATAATGAAGTTCAATTCGTCCTTTTTTTCATCTTTTCAAAAATGTTTCTTTAAATATGTGATCATTAGACAATTCGCTTAATACTTCTTTTCCTCTGGACAATATTCCTAAATTCAATAATCGGCCATTTGTCATAGAATTCCTCCTGTAATTTTGAATTCACCTAAGTTTGCACTGCCCATACTCCTTTCACTACTTGGAGCTGTAGCAAACATTGTAAGCAGTAAGTGTCTTTCTGTGGAGAGAACATTAAGCTAATTCATTTTGCGATTGCTCATTTACTAATACTACTTCTATAATTTTTCTAACTTATTCTGGAGAAAAATTTTACTGCACTCCAACAAGTGATTTTCATTTAAAATGATAGTTAGAGCTGCTCACTACACCGACGGGCAGTGGCGAAGGTTCGATACAACCCTCAGTATAACTGCGAGTCTCAACCAGATCTGTTGTGTATACATGTACGCTGCCGTAAATACTATTTCGTAGTTCTACGTTTGTTTTAAAAATGTTGCCTACGTTGTACGCCAATGTTGGACAAAGTTACAGAATTTATAGCAGAAATTCCTGACCTAAATTACGATGGCGTTAAAATTCAATGTGTAGTTTGTAATATCCCTTTAATGTGTTGGTCCAAAAGTGATTGTCTACGTCACGTAAATAGTAAACAGCATTCTTTAAAAAAAAATTGCACACGACACTATGACAAATTTAAATTTAATTAATGTGTTACCTTTATTCCAGGTAATCTACCGTTTAATTTACTAGATAAGAAAGCATATGTCTTCTTTTGGAATAAATATTCGGACTGCAAATTACCAAGTCGGGCATCGTTATAAAGAATTGTGCCATCTGCTGGTGAACATGTTGAAAAAAGAATTAAATCGGAGTTGAAAGATAAAAAACTGTGGTTATGTGTGGACGAAACAACAGATCGTAAAAAGCATTCTATGGTTAATGTAATGGTACGTACAATGGAACCACATCAAACGTCACCTTCAATCCTATTAGCTTCCAGACGAGTACAACAATGTACTGCCGAAGTAATTTCAAAGTTAGTGTTAAATACATTGGAAAAGTTTAAACAAACCAACTGTTGATGTTTATGAGTGATGGTGCCGCAAACATGCTTTCTGTAGGCCGGTCTCTTAAAAAACAATGTGCTAACTTGTTACATATTACGTGTAAAATTCATGTTTTCAGTCATGTGGCAGATAGTATTAGAAAATGTTATCCTGAGGTAGACGCTTTAATAGTGCATACAAAAGCAGTGTTTGTCAAATCCCCAAAACGTATTCGCAAATTTCACAGACTGCGCCTCCGTATGCCTGAGCCACCTGAACCTATTCTTACACCTTAGGGAACATGGTTACAGGCCGCGTTTTATTATCATAAATATTTTGAGAATATTAAGAACGTGGTTTTACAATTCGATCCAAAGGAAGCTGCGACTATCAAGGAAAGCCAGTCGAAATTTCCAGGTAGTCAGGCTAAAACGGATTTAAGAACTATTCAGAACAATTACTTCGGATTAGTGGAGGCCATAGAAAAATTACAAAATCCTTCGATGTCATTGGTGGAATCTCTGCAAATAGTGCAACATGTCCACGCACAGCTATGCGCGGTAGAAGGCGCAAAAAATATTTGTGTTCTAGAGAGGTTTGAAAGTGTTTTAGAGAAGGATTTTGATTTTGGCACATTAAGACAAATTTGTGAAGGTGCCAACAGAACCGTTAAGTTGTTCTAAAGATTATTTTAATTACGCAAATATAACGTCACTAGATGTAGAATGTTCGTTTTCTGCATATAAACACACTTTTTCCTCACGCCGCACTCGGTTTGCCGAAACAACTGTGGAAACATATCTAAAGTTGCAGATATTTAACAGACATTATTCACTTTGTGATTTCACAGAAGACTCTTAAGACGGCAAGTGTTTGAGCACGTATTATATTTTATTTCTGACCATTTCTTTTGTGTAAACCTTTATGCGCCCGCCACTGGCTGTTGGCGCAAATTGAGCAACTCTAATGATAATAAAATTTATTAACGAAACCTCCAAGTCGAACATTGTGCAATTTGCAAATTGATTAATAAATATTATGAAATACAAAAATAAAATATGATTTTAATTGATAAATAAAAAATTTGGGATTTGTAAATTTTCTGATAAATTAACAATCAATTACATTTTTAAAACGTTACTACAATAATTTGATGTCAGGGGCATAAGAGAGAACATAAAATTGATTGAACATTAAATTAAATAAGAATCTACTGACAAAAGCAAATTAATATTTTATTGTAGCACCATCAGAATCAACGATCATTTGAATTTGATCGACACTAACAACTTTAATTAAAGGAAAAATTACATAATGCAATTTTTAAGATTTTCAGAAAATGTGTCGAAATCGCATGTACGACTTTTCAATGACAGCGACTGTACATACATATAGAAAAGAAAAAGTCCAATATGGTGTTCATTTAAAATGAAAACTAACAATATCTCGAAAAATTGGGCATTGAACTTTATTTTATCAGTTATAAGTAGCCTGGGCAAACAGCGGCAACAGTCAGTGTAGTAGATATGTGGTGCGGAGTCGGCGATTATTTATTTCACGCGTTCACAGCGTCAGTACTAAATCGATGCTGTATGCGAGTAGTATTTCGTAATTGTACGCTTATGTTTGCTTTAAAAATGTCGCAGTTAGGTACGTCGCGAAAACGACCAGTGGCAGACACAGTTAAAAACTTTATAGTGGACATGTCGGACTTAATTTTTGATGGCGCTGAAATTCAATGTCTAGTTTGTAAAATCCCTTTAATGTGTTGGTCCAGAAGCCATTGTCAACGTTACATCGAAAGCAAACAGCATTCTTCTGCAAAAAGTGGCATACGAGACCAAGAAAAATTTACATTTGATTTATGTGTTACTCTTATTTTATGTAATCTATCGTTTTGTTTACTAGACAAAGAAGTATTTGTCTCCTTCTGGAATAAATATGCGGACTGTAAATTACCTAGTCGGACATCGATACGAAATGTAGTGCCATTTGCTCGTGAACATATAGAAAAAAGAATGAAAACGGAATTGAAAGATAAAAAACTGTGGTTGTATGTGGACGAAACAACAGATCGTCAAAAACATTCTGTGGTTAATGTAATTGTTCGTACAATGGAACCAGATCGACCGTCATCCTCCTTATTACTTGCTTCCAAAAGAGTTATAAATTGTACTGCCGATGAGATTTTAAAGGTGGTATTGCAACTTTTAATATTTATGAGCGATGGTGCCGCAAACGTGCGTTCTTTGAGCCGATCTCTTAAAGAACACAGTGGTAACTTCTTACATGTAACGTGTAAAATACATACTCTAAATCTTGCGGCACAAACGATTCCTACATGTTTTCCACCAGTAAATGCATTGATTGCTAGTACAAAGGCAGTGTTTCTAAAGTCCCCGAAACGTACCCGATTATTTCACAAACTGTGTCCTGATTTACCTGAACCACCACAGCTGATTGTTACACGTTGGGGAACATGGTTGCAGGCTGCGTTTTACTACAACAAATATTTTGATCAAGTAAAGAAGGTAGTTTTAAAATTCAATCCGACAGAAGCTGCAGCAATCAAGAAAAGCAAGAAAATATTTCAAGATAGTCAGATTAAAAGAGATTTACAAACTATTCACAACAATTACTTCGGACTAGCGGAGGGAATAGAAAAATTACAAAATGTTTCGATGTCGCTAGTGGATTCTGTTCAAATTGTGAATGATGTTCACGCACAGTTATGCGCTGTAGAAGGCGAAACAAATTGGTGTGTAATACGAAAATTTGAAAGTGTTTTAGAGAGAGATTCCGATTTTCCTATATTAAGACAAATTTGTGAAGGTGCGAGTGAAGATGCATTAAGTTGTTTCAAAGATTATTTTAAATATGCAAATATAACATCGCTAGATGTCGAACGGTCGTTTTCGGCATTAAAAAAGATTTATTCCGCACGTCGTACTCACTTGACTGAAACAGCTGTGGAAACATACCTAATGATTCAAATATTTAATAGATGTTACCCAGTTTGTGATTTCACGGAAGACTTTTAAAACGGTAAGTGTTTCAGCACGTTTTATAATTTATTTCTTACCTTCTATTTTATGTGTAAATTTTTATGCGCTCGCCACGCCTCTGACTGTTACCGCATATTTGACCAGGTTAGTTATAATTGTACCTAACTAAACCAAATAACCTGTACATGCAACATTTTTTTGGTATCTTTTATAATTATGAAGATATTTTACTTCAAAGAAAATAGTAATTTTCAGTTTTTCCCCAATAACTTCTAAATTGTTTCCAATTTTAAACGTTTCCAATTTAAACTTAAATAATAAAAAAAAATAGATCAAGAGCACTGTATTCCAAACTCCAAATAATTAAAATTATTTCTATTATGATCCTTTACCTTAAATGTATTAAATATCTCAGCCACTTTGGACCCCACTCCAAATTCTCATCCTTACAATTAGTCGGCATGTATAAAGTACGTTGTCTGATGAAAGTTTGAGAATTCGGAGGCATATCACTGAGGTCGTACATTATCACAAACATCTTGACAACGGTACCCAATGGATTGGAAAGCGTTACTTGTACTGTACCGGTTTTAGGAACATTGTAACCTTTCTTTCCCAAATTTATGTGTCCCTGCAAGCATACACATCTATTAAATAAGTTCAAATTCGCCTAGAAGTTGATATGTGTTGATTTAATAAACTTACCAGGTAAGGTGATGATACTTTATCATTATCCCCAAGTGTATAGAAAAATACAGTAACTGGAACTACTAAATGTCTAGGAACGAAAGATCCACTAGCTCCAAGCTCAGCTGTGAACCCATGGACAGTAGATACTGGCTCTAATCTTCCATTTAACACGGATTCTTCAAAGCTACCTGTTTTTGTAAGAAACAAAGGAGAATTATCATTATTTTTATAAAAACTAAATTCAGATGAAGCACATGTATTAAGGGATATGTTTATATTGTTTATAATAATCTTTAATTGTAGAATATTGTAATATCCAATTTGTAAAGTATACATAGTAAATTAATGGAAAAAAATGCAGGCGAAATATTTATTAATTTTATAAGAGGAAAGTGCTTTGTATGTTATCCAATCATCAGGATATTTCATAGTTATGATAGATAAAAGTAATAATTATTAAATATAAATTTAATGATGTAGGTGCAAATGCTTTCTTATATAAAACTTCGCCACAAAAGGAATGTGTTTCACATTATATGAAAACTATAACTATATAAATTACTACAGGCCTTTTAGGCCCTGGCTTCGATTTTCCTGATAGCGTCTTTCCATTTTCTTCAATTTCTCGCTGCTTCCTCCGAATACCTTATCTTTTTCACCTCCTGCAACTATTTCTACCTTGGGAGTCCTCTTCTTCTTCTACCTCCTTCCCCTCCAAACAAAGCTTTTTTTGACATGACATCATTCGTGCGATGTGTTCCAACCGACTGGCTCTGCTTGCCCTAATCTTTTGCGTTATTTTAGGTTTTCCATAGATCTCCGTTACTTCTCTATTTGAACGTAGTCTCCAAGTATTGTCTGCTGTTTTGACTTCTCCAATCTATATTTCTATTTTGGCCTCCTCTAGTTTGTTCATCGTCTATGTTTGACTTGCATACCGAACCACTGGTTGTATCATGGTTTCGTATATTCGTACTTTGGTCCTTCTACTTATGTTCTTCGCTTTTAATATTTTGGATAATGATTCTACATTTCTATTTCCTTTCTCTATTCTTTTCTCGATTTCTTTCTTTCCTTCGGTTATATTTACCAGCGTTACTGCAAAATACTCGACTTGATTCACTTTTTCAAAATTATATTCTCTATGCTGAGATTTTAGTGTAATTTTATTGCATTCTTCCGTCGTTTCTGATCTCATTTCTTTATACTTTGTTTTGTGTTCAGTTATTGCCTAGCCGTATCTTCCTACAACTTCGTCAAACATTTTGAATACTTTTTCTACTGTTTTTTTTTTTGTTCTTGTTAGTAGGACAAGATCATCTGCGTATGCGATACGTTGTCCCTTGTTGTGATAGATTATGCCAGTTGTTTGCACTTCGCTTTCCCTCATTACAATTTCTAGGAGTAGGTTAAACAATTCAGTCGATAGCGGATTCCCTTGTCTTAATCCTCACATACTTGTAAAATGTTTTGAGAGTTCTCCATCTACCAGGATGTTGTTATTTGTGTTGGTTATGGTAATCATCGTCAGATTCATCAATTTCTTTGGCATTTTCAATTTCATCATAGCTTCTTGGAGTCTTTTTCGAGAAATACCCTGTTAAAGTTATGTGCTTGTTTAAAGTCTACAAAGAGCACATGTAGGCTAAGGTTTTATTCAAAACTATTGTTTTGTATCATTTTTAAAGTAAAAATTTGTTCTGCCGCTGATCTATCTGTTTTGAATCCTTCTTGATATTCTCCAACAAATTTATTTGACCATACTATTAGCCACTTTACGTATGGTTACCGCTAAGATCTTATACGCCACATCAAGGTGTGATATGCCTCTATAATTTTCACATAATGTTTTGTCTCCTTCCTTGAATATGGGACACATCACTGCCTTTCTCCATTTCTCTGGCATTTTTCTTCCTTCCATATTCTGAGTATCAGCTGGTATAAGCTTTTATGTAGACTTTCTCCTTCATTTTTTCCAAATTTCAGCTCAGATTCTATTCTCTCCTGCACATTTGTTATTTTTTAATCCTTTTATTACTTCCTTTACTTCTTCTTCACTTGGTTCTTCTATTTCCTCTGTTTCATTATGTTCTACTTTGTTCGATCTACTCCATCTTACTATACTTCCATCTACTTAATTTTTGATCTATTTCTCCCACCAGCTGTCTTTTTTTATCTCTGCAATAAAGAGTTTGAGAGTTCCTACTTTGTTTTGATTTCTTGACCTCCTGGTAATTTTTTTTTATTTCTTTGTCAACTTAACGGCCTTCTATGCTCTTCAATGTTTTTCCAAATATTCTCTCTTTTTTCTTCGACAAATTTGTTTAACTTCCTTTCGTTTTTCTTGATTATTTCTTATTGATTCTTCATTCCTATTGTTATCCCTTTCTATTTTCACTTTATTTATATTTATTATAAGGCATATCCTTTACAAATAATATTACAGCAATTTAATTTATCCGGAAATTAAGCGATCGGCATTTGACATAAATGTTTTGCCCACGACTGTATTTATTTAGCCCATTCAGAAATTACAGTCACGTTTAAAATTATTTGGCATTCAAGAAAAGTATGGAATTTTCTAGAACATTCTGGTAACATCTAAAATCCAATAAGAGATTGTAAATTAAGGAAAATACTAAAAGTTCTAGAATATCCCACGAGAGCATCTTAGAATATTCTAGAACAATTCAATTTTGATTTTCGTTTCCTGGGACAAACTTTCACTTTTAATATAATTTATATACAAGAAACCAACAACAATAACATTATGTAATTGCCATTTAATTCAATGTCTTCTTAACGTAAACAACATAACGTGATTACTTCTTTGTTTACGTGACCAATATACCGCGTGCAGAACATGCTGGAAAATGTCCTAAGATTCTGCTTGAGTATATATACGCATGAATACCGCAAGTTCTTTCAGTAGGCGATTGAATTTAGAACGCATTAACTTGGGTGCTAATGTGAAAATAAATGTATAATATACAGAAAAGTAATAAATAGAAATGTTTGTGTAAGATATCTAACTTTACAATAATTCAAATTTTGGGAGTGAAAAAAATTTATGTTGAAAAAGAAATAACTTCCGGAAGATTCTAAAAGTTATCACGAAACTTCCAGAATGTGGACCTTTATGTATATAAGAGAGGGAAACTGTGGTGACTGCCAGTTTTAGACGAGCTTCCATGGGGTGAAGATTAAAAGTAAGAAGTGTAGATTTGTGCTGCAATATTTTGTATAGACGGTACTCATTTATTAGACATGGATATATCCTCCTAATTTTTATATGTGTACTATTGCTGAAAGTGTGATTGGAGTGCTGAAAATCTCATGTGAGTACCAGTTATTAGTTACACTATATATAAATGTTTGTTGCTCAAAAACAATCTCTAGAATACTCTAAAAAAATGATGTGAAAAAGACAAAAGAAACATATAAAACATTCTAGAAGAAGAAAGTGTTGGGAGGAATACGTCTTGAGTATACCAAAAATTATAGATTTATGCAATTTGGACAGTTTATAACTAAAATGCTAAAGGGGGAACTATCCAGTTTGAAGTATATGCTTTTCTAGATAATGTGACGTCAGCAATGAGCTAGAACATAGATTTATAACACATAAGAAATAGAACAGTCCACGATTTCTAGTTGTTAGCCATGTTGTTATAACGTTGACGTAACAATAATACCATAATGGCGTAATAACAAAATTACATTTACACAAATTTTAAAAGAGATGTAAATCCTAAGATAGGATAAGAAGCACGTAGTTATTTTCTTTTATATCCTACATTGTTGTTGTTATATTTGTCCTACTTATTCTTGCAGTAAATAAAAGTAATATTCCCCGATCCGAGTGCCATTGACCTTGAAGATAAACCCCATATACCCTTACTTAATCCCGAGAACCTTCCTGCCTTTCAGCGTAAGGTTATATGGAGTTGAATTAATGTCTTGTTCCATATTTCTGTCTTCTTTCGAATATCTTCCAATAAGACAATACTTTGTTCTGCTATTTTTCTTGCTTCCTCGTTCCATATTCTTCTTGGTCTTCCTCTTTTTGTTTCTCCACTTGCTCTTGTCTCATAAATTCTTTTAACTAATCTGTTTTCATTCATTCTTAGAATATGTCCCAACCATCTAAGTTGTCCTTGTTGTATTACTTTTTTTTTGTTTTTAGGGCATTGTAGAGTCCTCCAGTTTTTGATAACCGTTGGTTTATTTCGACTTCCATATTTCCTTTGATATTCAGTTTTGTAGTCTTTTCCCACTACCTCTGTTTTTCTATATTTATTTTCATGTGTATCTTTCCTTGTTGTTCGTTAATTATATTGACATCGTATTGTAGATTTCTTTCCGAGCCTCCAAATATAATATAATATCATCATCGTAACATAACTCGATATTTATTGTAATTTCCAAAAGCCGACCGTGTATTTCCTTGAGTTTGACTGGGCTTGTTTGATTGCTTCGTCTAGCATTATTGTTTTATATTACTTTATATAATACAATTGCTTTGTTATATTTGCCCTCCTTATTCCTATGGTACATCTATCTTTGATGTGGGTAGCAACATAGCAATCTCCAGGATCTCCTATGATAAACCTTTCAAAGATTTCCTGAATTCGGAAGAATAGAGAACTAGAGAAGGGAGAAAACCATGTTCTATCGTTGGTGTTTATGAGGAAAACCATGGATACAAAGTATGTGTACCACTTGGGCGATACACCACGGTACTTCAAACAAAAATATATGCTATACAAACGTGCACCTTGGAGAGTCTGCGTCGACAACCACGAGGGGGACGATCTGCATTCTCTCTGACAGTTAGGCAGCCTTAAAGACACTAGCATCTTATCATATAGCCTCCAAACTAGTATGAGAGTAGCTGCAAAACCTAATGGTTCTATTTGAACACATCAAGGTTACCTTGGTATGCGTGCCAGAACACAAGGGTATTGCGGGCAATGGAATTGCAGACCAGCTAGGTTCAAAAATGAATTTTACAGGACCCGAACCAGTATTACCAAGAGTGCAGTGCGTGGTGCAATTAATAAATGGATCATAAAACAATACTAGTTAAATTGGAACCATGTAGCTGGACATGCACAGCAAACGAATGATGAAAAGACAGTCGCAACATTTGACTGCTGACCTGCTTGCATTAAACAAGATTCAGCTTAGGGCAGCAATATGTCTATTAACAGGATATGGCTGTTTGAGAGGCCATCCGTACAAAATGGGGATCTATAGAAATGAACCCTTATGGAGACTTTGTAATGAAAAGGAGGAAACAGCCTCCTGTTTAAGTAAAACGAAACCAAAGCAGGAATAGTACAATAGGCCCATTGGGCCGCAGTGTTAAGGATACAAAGACTAATCCAGCAATAATCAATCAATCAATCAATGCTGTGGTAAATAAAAGTAATATCCATCGATCCGAGTGCCATTGACCTTGAAGATAAACCCCATATACCCACTGGTTACAAATTGAGTTTAAAGGAAGGTTCGGTAGTATGGCCGATATTTTTCTTAAACTTATTACTATTACTAAGCTTAATAAAGGTGTCCCAACAAGAACGAAAATTTTAAATTTGGCACCATTTTCGTTGTGCTTTGGCAAGGAAACTATTATGACCGTTCGATGGTCGTCAGTCCGTCATTATTAAAAATGGATCGCTATTCGACACAGCAACGCATTCTTATTAAACATTATTTCAACAATAGTGAAAGTTTTACTGTAACGATACGCAAATTGCGTTCAATTTTTGGTTAACAAAATGCTCCAGGTGCATCAACTGTGAAGAGAATAATCGAAAAATTGGAGGAGACAGGGTTGATTAGGTATTGATGTCAGACCATCGACACGTGTTCGTCCAAGTCGTTCGGTACAGCTGTTTGCCAGAATGCGGCCGAGAGTCCGGGAACATCCATCCGGCATTGTGCTCAAGAATTGAACATTTCTAGTATTATGCAGCGTATTCTCACGAAGGATTTGCGTCTTCAGGCTTACAAAATTCAAATGACTCAACAACTCAAGCCTACAAACCATGCGCAGCAAAGAAAGTTCGTTAATTAGGTTAATGAACAGCAAGTGAATGGTGTGTCTTCCAACAAAATCATCTTCAGCGATGAAGTCCATTTTCGTGTTGATGACTTCGTAAACAAGCATAATTGCTGCATTTGGAATGACGAAAACCCATATGTGTTTCATGAGAAGGAAATGCATCTCTTTTAATAGACCAGCATCTTACTTGGAGTCTCCACATTAACTGGGACAAACAAAAATATCGACGAACTAGAAACATTTTAACGGCCGTTCTGTGCATGAACAGCTCTTTGGACCTAAATCCCAAACTGTTGGTCTACACTTCCTGCCTTGGGCCTATTTTGACATATAGCGCTTTGGCTTGGTCGACCGTTGCTACGAGTTATCTCAACCGGCTTGAAGTCCTCCGAAACAAAATGCTTAGGATGATTACGTTACCACCTAGGTACATTAAAAATTCGCAACTTCGTGATGGCTTATCCATTCCTAACATTGTTGAATACCTGCGAGATATCTCGAAAAGGATATTGAACGGGCCGGGGAACTCGGCGAATCCGTTGTTAGTACGTGTTGTGGAGACTCCTCAAGATCGTCCCCCTCTCAAAATGTAGTGGTTCGAGTGCGTGATCGAATTATACTTTGACATGAGCTAAATGAGCACCTCCCAGCGACGGTATGACGCGTTTTTCTTCCTTCTGAATCCCATATGTGAACCTATAAAACAAAATTCCACCGCACAGCATCCTTCTGCATACATGTGTTAAAGGAGCTTATAGGCTTGCGCCTAGGTATAGTGTTAGAAGGTTGACCCTTATAAATACATTCCAAGCGTGTCACCATTTGGTGTGGATTTTGGACTGGAAGATTTACATTTCACATTTATTCATATGAAGTGAAACACATAGATTAGATATTGTGCATTCACAAATACATCACTGACATCAATAAATATAGACAGAATTGCAATGGCATGAAAACTTATGTGTAAATGAAATTTTGTAGCCAGCCATTTCTATTTTAAATAAAATTTATGGAATGCCCTAATTTAATCTCAAACAATAAAGTGATCTCCCGTAAGTGTGTTTGGGAAGACTCATTAGTAACATATAAAAATCATTGGTAAAATAACATCGTGTAAATGAGGCAACTGCAACAATTGACGTTATTTGGGTTGCCTACCCTTAAAGTAGCATACACATTTTGAGGTTAAATTAAGACATTTAATGTTATAAAAGATGATCTAATTTAATGATAATAATAACATAACATAACTTACAAGTATAATTTCTACATACCGACGTGAAACGTTCAATCTACATCGAGATTGAAACAGTGAATTAGGCAAGGCACTTTCTTCATGTTTTTCACAAGATTCGGATAGAGATAGAACTTGGTCTAGTAATTTCAATTAAAAAAGGGGGAGGGTACGTACTTAATATGTGACGCATTATCCTGACATCATCTCATCATCATCATCAGCATGATTAATTCGTCAGTGTGTGTGTATACTGAGACAATCAGATTGATATTTGCATTGCGGGTTCATCCTTTCACAGTTTTACACCCCTTACAATAGCCCTGAATTGTTTACTACGAACCTAGCAAGTTTGCCGAATGTCCTTTGCGGTAGTACTTGATCGGCGGTGGTTCCCGTTTCGGGAGACCATAGCTGTCAGGGCTGCAAGGGGACACTATGCTGCCATCGCTTTCGCTATCGTCGTCGCCCGTAAAGCTGGCAGAAAAGAGTGCACTGGAAATAAAAGGGTAAATGACATGGTTATAATGTGCGTTTTGTAAAATCGTAAAGTTAAAGATTTATTGATTAATTGTTTAGGCATTGCAAAATGGTAGACATAGTAAAAAGAAGGTTAGTTGGCGGGAAATAACTGGTGGTCTTTTTTGATATTAAAAGAGCATTTGACTCCGTCGGGTACGACGGGTTAGTGTCTAAACTCCTCCGCTCGGGCATTGACCACGGTTTTGTCAAAATTATCAGTTCATATCTCTCACATCGTAATTTTGTAGTCAGGGCGGGTGATGCGGTGTCGCCTTGAGGCCGGCATTCATGGGTCGCTACTGGCCCCATTTTTATTCAATATCTATATGGCCGATATCCGTACAACTCATGGAGTTAGGTTGGCCACCTATGTGGACCGCACCTTGATATATGCAATCCACCACAATGGGAAATATGGAACACCTAGAGAGATATTGATAGCATGTCCGAATGGTGTGGGAGCTGGTGGCTGGCCCTCAACCCGGCGAAGACCCGTGCTTTGCGATTTACTAGAACAAGACGTCCACCTTTTGGTAGTCACAAACAAGACAGAGTCAACATCCTATGGTCGAGATGCAAGAAGTACTTGGGGTCGAATCTCAACGGACGACTGCTCTGGCAAGGGCATTTCCGGAGCACTAGGGACAAACTCCAGAATACCATCGGGGCTACGTACCCGCTAATCTGCTGGGGTAGCAGTCTGGACACCCAGCAAAAGCGGCGTTTTTATATTTCCATTCTACGCCCCCAACAGATCTGGTCTGGTGCGCAAGCGGCGCCCACAAACATCGAGATCTTGAGGAAAATTCAGAACCCAATTTTTTAGAATGACAACAACGGCGCCGTATTACGTACTCAATCAAACATTAAAAATAGAACTTGATCTGCCCTATCTGTTAAGGATTTAGTCATTTCGACTGCCTGGGCAATCTGGCAATCTCAAAATCCCGAGACGAAACAATCGAGACCGCTGGAGAATGATGTCCTCCCACCTCTACCAATTGATCCATCACGGCAAACAATCAATCTCGCGGAGACGTTAACGCCGCGTATTGCAAGAAAAGAGGATGCAAGGACATTACAACTGTCCGACCCCATATAAGCAGTGGACCTAAGAACATTTTTCACCAAATGGCCTATTAGTATGAATTGCTGTTATTATCCATTCAACTGTTGTCAATTGAAATGCATCAAAACTGCCAAATCTAAGAGAATTACGCGCGATATTTGAATGCTGAACCATTTAAACCATTTACTGTTGAATTAGCATGACAGTTGTTGACTGGTCAATGTCAATTTCGTATACCACCAAAATACCAATGAAAGTGCATGCGTATTCATACGGAAAATTACTTAAATTAAAAAAAAAATCCTACGATTTATCTAGAAGTAGGTACAAGTTGCAATATCTAGATGCGGTGTCTATATACTACACAATACTGATTGGCGATTGTATATTATTAGTTTTGTTTTTATATTTCACTTAGTTGTTCATCCTTTTTAATGCATCTTTCTCTCTCTTTTCTAATACGGGAAATTATGGAATCTAGAAATTCGAAAGGAGAAGAAGATAATATGGGAGACTAAAGCAACCAAATGTGAAAATCGAGCTTTGAAATTGGTGCAGATTTTCTTATAAAAAACAGTAAGAAATCTCAAATAACGTACGAGGTGCGGTCCACGTACCCTAAGTCTTAGGTATCTCGTAAGAAGTTAACCAAATGTATCTTTACTCAACATTCAAATAATAATTTGACAGTTTATAGCCTTTGCTCAGTTAGGTGAGATAATCGAAAGTTGAGCGGTACACGGTAAATTTTCAAAATATCCAAGATTGAACTTCGTGCAGTGATAAAATGTCTCACCTTGGAAGGAAAAACGAAACTCTGCACCAACATATGTCACAGTTAAACGCTGATTAATTTTGCTTCGTTGGAGCAGAAAATCTCTTGAAGATGATCCACGCGAAGGAAGGCCTGTTACTGTAGTGACACCAGAAAACACCAAATTGGCCGAGGAAGTCTTACTAAGTGATCGACGGCTAAAGGTATAGGACAACAAACAGGAATTTAAAAAACAAACTTTGACATTACAAAAATTAGCACAAGATGGATCCGATAATAGGGCTTGTTGTTCGAACGCTTCCATAAAGATGTTAGCGACGACAGGAGACAAAGAAGATCCCATAGCTGCGCCTGAAACTTGCTCGTAGTATTTACCATGAAACTGGAGATATGTAGTAGAAGGTCAAGCTTCAGCCAAGTCATCAAGATCATCCGATTGGTCATTAGAGATGAGGAACTCTCCAATAATAGATACTGTATCCGGTATGGGAACTTAGGTGAATAAGGATTCAACATCAAAGCTGACTTGTCATTTGACGAAATGTTGGGAAATTTGGATGAAAGAGTCGCTGTGTTCAGCGTACGGTTTTAGAAGGTTAGAAAGGTACTTCGATAATATATATCATTATTATATTCGATATTGATAGTGCTGACCATAGGACGTAAGGGTATATTGTGTTTGTGAATTTTAGGGAAATTGTAGAAGAGATTTTTTTTCTACTCGCCCTCTTTCTATGTTAGGTTTAGAATACGTGGATCGCACCTCGTACCAAGTATCCAGTATACCACCACGTAAATTTATGGAATCTAACAAAAACGTTTAAGAAATCTCACATTATCCAAAAAGTAAACCAATAGAGTGACAGAAGCTAACTTCTCCGTTCAAAAAAATCAAGGAGACGTAAATGATCTTGATCTTGGAGAGATAGATATGTCGCAGTGAGCAATTCCTCTTTAATGTGTATTAGGTGTTCACAAAATTACGGCGAACCTTCAGTAGTTCAGTGGGCCAACCCGGTTCTTTGCATCATATCGTAAACCACACATCCCGTTCATTACTTTCATTATATGTACTAGCAAATGAAGTGTTACCAATATGGCAATAAATTAGCAAAGTAAACAATCGTGCCATGGTTTTTTTTTGCATTGCATCACCAATACTCACCTTTTAATAGCTGAAACCGAATTAATACTGGAATCGAAGTCAAAGCGTTTGCCCCTACGCACCGGTGCAGGACTGCTGGTCAACGGTAAGCCCGTACGTGAATGAAATACCATGGAAGCGGCGCTATCCAAAGACTTCCTGAACTTGGCCTGCTCCATAGGGGATGGTATATCGATGTTGGGCGGATTACCACTGCTAACCGCCTTCTCTCCATTGGCAATTGAACATTCTTTGTCACCGTTGGGCTTCTCCACTTCATCTAGCTTCTTATCGCAATCTTCAAGCGTACAGTCGTCGTCGATGAGGAAACTACTATTGTTATTATTGTTATTATTAACGCTAATACTACTAGAGCAACGTTTCGGATTGGCATCGGGGAAATCCTCAAACGTGATTCGCTGTCTCGCCTTACCAAAATAACTTCTACTGATTGGGACGTTATTGTTGATGAGGGAGTTTGCGTTTGTCACGTTGGAGATCTCCTTCATCCTCCTATAACGCGCCGACGTCTGAATATATTGATGTACGGAATTATTATCACAATTATTATCCAGATAAATATTAATCTTCTCCTTATTGTTACAATTATTATTTTTCCTATTATTACTAGAACTACTAAAGGTAATATCACTTCTTTCACACGGATTATCACATTTGCTACTATCACTTGCCCAACATTCCCGTAATTCTCTTCCAGACAACACTGACGTCGAAGTAGAAGAAACCGAGGAGCAAGAGGAAGATGTTGGTATTGACGATGATATTAAGGGAAGTATATGATGAGACCAATTAGTACTTTGATTAAATAATCCTCCAATTCCTCCTAATTTAACGCTAGTGGATTCGAGCTTCTGAACATATTTCGAACCAGTGCATTGCCTATTAATGCCATCTAGCGGAATAACATTATTATTACTGCTATTAGCATTATTATTATCATTCTGGAGATTTTCTTCGGTCTGCAGATGGCGAGAGTTGCGCAATATCAACATAACGGAATCGTTGTTCTGCTGTTTCTCTTGCGATTGTTGTTGTGGTACGTGCAGTTGTCTGCTGAGATCGGTTTTCTTGTACTGATGGTGGTGATTCTCAACGGCACCACCTCCGCTTAATACTTTTAACGCGTCATTTATCTCGTTTAAATCTAATTTCGGCGTTTTCACGGATTGTTCCATGTTGGAGCTGGAGTTCCGCTTCTCCAACTTGATCGGTTCCGGATTCTTCAGGTATTTCTGCCGATACAAGTTGGCCTTGGCTATGTCGACTTGCAGTTTGGGAATTTGGCGCGAAGTCGACGGTTCTGATATGATATTATTGCTGATTTTATTATTACAGATACGTTTCAATTTGGAAAACTTGCAATCGTTCTTGGCCGAAGGATCGAAATCGTCTAAATCTTCGCAACGGTGTTTGCCTTTCAGAGTGCAATACGTATGCATCCTATCATCAAAAAGAATGGTGTTGCTGGTATCCTGTTGAACTGGCACTTGTTGTTGTTGCTGTGGTTGCTGTTGCTGTTCCATCTTCAATTGTTTCTCCAGCTGGGGTAACTCGCATTTAGTGCAATTTAATTTTGGAACAGTTGTCATGCGGGGTAAACTCAATAAAGTAATATTAACGGTTAAGCCATTGCCTACATCGGTAGCTGGAAAATTGTGTGTGGAAACGGTCGTCATGAACTTGGAACACTCATAGGTCTCGCCTGGTATCGCCAAGCGATACCGGAAATTTGCCGGAAGCAATTTAGCGTTGGATTCATCCTGCGAGGATAGCCATGCTGAGATTTGTGAAAAATAAAGTTGGGAGCGAACTGCGCCGATAAGTTGATTTAAATTGACAGGTGTTTTAGCTTCTGTAGTTCTAAAAACGAAAGAAAAAAGTTCAAACACGTTCGTCAATGCAAAAATTCGAATTTTCATTTACCTGTGATGGTTGACCGTAAGATACCATTGCTCCAATAGAATACTTCCCCGAATGGAATCTGAACAGCCGGGATCTAGCGTCTCGTTGTTGTCACACGAACAAATCGGAACCAGAAATACTTCCACGCAGATTGGTATGTTCTTTCTCCAGAGACTAAGGACTTGAGATTGTACATATTCGTATTTTTTACACTGGAACAAGAAAATTTGCGTTAAAAATGTACAGCTTCAAGAGTTTTAATACTTTTATTCATTATTGTACAGTGTAAATACTTTGTAATTATTTAAAAATGATTTATAATAAACTGTCTGACATTCATATAGATTTTCAATTGAAAAGTAATAAATCAGTTTTACAGCTCACAAGGTAGCTGGTGTTGTTTGGGTTGCCTAAATATCTTGTGAAAATTCGCTTATGCCCACAGCCTATTAGATTCACACAAATTACAGTGGCGTCGGTAATTATATTGACAATAAAAAATGTTGCCTATTTCAGTACCATTGTTTTTCGAAAAAGATATGCTTATAAACGAGAAGAATACATAATTTTTGTATTATTCACATCTTTATTTTTGGGTTCAACAGAGATAAGTATAACAAAGATAAATGTAAGTGAAACAAATTTATGAATTCTCATTATGAAATGATACTAGAAAGTGAAAATTTGTAAAAGAAGTACATATACATAATAATAATTGAATTTATTGGCGAAGCAGTGTAGAGTATAAAAAAAAACAATAATAGTAGTTACATTGAGATAAGCCAAAAACATTTATATAAGCTAGCACGTAAGTATTGACTATGTTGGAGATGTTATAAGTAGGTCGGGTACAGAGAGCTTCGCGCCAGGTTAGAAGTAAGGTTGCCGCGCCCACTCCGCAACGTATGTATGCAAATGAATCGGCACGGGCTACCTGAGCGAATGAAATTATTGACTTATTGCAACAGTTTCTCATCAACCCTTCGCAGCATTAGTCATAATTATAGAGATAAATATATGGACATATGTAAGTATGTCTAAAGTACGCAAGGAAAATAAACGACTGTTGGCTAGCGAAGTCACTATATTTGTCAGTGAATTTCCGGATTTGAACTATAATGCAACTAGTATTGTGTAGAGTTTGCAAAATACCTTTAATGTGCTGGAGCAATGGCGACTGTAAAAGAGATATAAATAGTGTACGGCACAAAAATGAGAAAAATGGTGTGCCACCTCAACCCCAATTTAAGTTGGATTTACTTTTGATGTTTATTGTTTGTGGTCTGCGGCTTCGCTTATTCGATAAAGAACCATTTCGATAATTTTGGTGCATATATAATTCCGAGTGGAATTTACCATCACGGACAGCGTTACGGAAAGAGCTACCAAGTATACGTAAAAATATCGAAAATAGGATCAAAGCAGAATTAAAAGATAAACAGCTGTCTTGACGAGACGAAAATTTATATTAAAAAAATATTTTGAATATTATAGTATGAGTACGAGATCCTGTTAAACTGAAATTTGCAATTTTATTAGCTAGCAAAAGACTACGTTACAATAATTTTAAATGTCAGCTAGTCAATTGATGTTGATGTTTATAAACGATGGAGTAACAACAATGCGTAGTGTGGGCCATTCTCTTAAAGAAAAGTGTGAGGTACTTCTACATGTAAAGTTCGTGCCTTACATCTTGTGGCACAAACTATTCGAGAATGTTACCCGGAGGTGGATGCATTAATGGCAAATACAAAAAAAAGTGTTTCTTAAATCTCCCAAACGGATTCGAGCATTTAACAGGCTTTATTCTGGTATTCGCGAACCACCACAGCCGATTCTTACGTGAGATGGATCTCACAGCATTTAGGCAGCAACTATGCGCCCTCTGTATAATGGGGAGCCCCCGTCCACCAACCCGTACCCTTGGCATAGGCTAAGACGTTGCCTAATGGCGCCAGGACGTAGCAAACTCGTCACCCAGCATGGTATTTTTAATTCACGCCAACGCAGGATACTCATAGAGGATCTGTTCCACTGCTTCGTCTTTAGCTTGGCAGCCCCTGCGTGACAGATCTTCGGTTTATGCCATAAGAAGTTAAAACCCCAACAGCCATTCAAAAAGTTTCCTTCTGAACAGTCTCAGGAAACTTACTGGTGACCGCTTGTTCAGATAGGTCTGAGCGGCCTTAAAGGCGCAGCAGGAATTAATTTCATCCTATCTCTCCAAGAAATTTTCATGGAAGACAGTTTTGATCCGTTTATAATGCGCGAATACCTCGTAGCCAATCTCCTTCTTCATTGCCAGGAATTCAATTGTGGCTCCTCAGCTTATTGACCAGTTTTAGTCTTTGGTGAAAATCAAATGTAGACCCTATGATTACGAAAGAGGGATCATCAGGCATATATTTTTTTATCTCTGGCCAACCGCCAATTTATACAACGCTTTTCAAAATATTGATACATCTTTTGACATTTAAATGTTGAGATATTTATTACAAGAAACAAACGGTAGCATACCATGTCTCAACTAATATTATTTCATAATAACCTTGTAGAATTTCAAGAACTTTTGACAGTAATTAATATCTCTTTATTACTATTTGCAGACAGAAGGGTTGTACAACGAGTACATTGACTTTAATAAATAAATGAACATAATATTGTATTAATTCTATACAACTTAAAAGAAGAATGAGAGAAAGAAACACAATGGTAACCCTAAGGCGAGATTCAGTTGTACCAGGGCAAAGTCCTGGCACTCTGCTCTACCATCTAACCTTGTGTAAATTAAATATTATGTGAAGCAAATGAAAAAAACAATAAAACAATAACAAAACATTTACAAAAACTAATTATATAATATAAATTCAATTCATAAATCGCAAATACCTCCAGAACTCACAAAAGTCAGACCCTGTGCTACTGGAAAATAATTAATAATTACTTCACCTCCCTAGCAACAATTCTTTTCTTATTCGCAGCTCCAAACTTAATTATTTTTTTGCGGAAGGTGAACGACACTCACATGTAAAAAGTATTCAACCTTGATCCGGGGCAAATGTAACTTTATTAATGTTCAATTACATGCTTTCATAATAACACTTGCTATATAATATGTATAATATTATATTGCACAAGAGCAATTGAAACGCACATTTTTACGTTTAACATTTTACAGCATTGCATAATAAGATAAATGTTTTATGCGTTATTGACACGAAAATTACGCTGTAACCTTTTTGGTAGATCAAGGTTGGTTGTAATTTTTTGCTTCTATGTATTGTAATATCAAGTCGAATTTGTTATGAAAATTGAACGGGTATGTGTTTGTAATATTAATGATTGAATATAACAACGAGTAAAAATACTGTGGTAATATTAAATTGAATTCTTTCAAAGTTATCTATAAATTTAAATGATTGCTTTATGTATAAAATCGCCGATTTTAATGAAACTTTGCCAGTTTGTAGGCGCCATCAAGTGTTGCTCAATGGTACCTTCCGTTGCTGCAGAGATGCATATTTAAGAGGTGAAATTTACCCTTGAAATTCGCCACAAATTTCGTTTTTTTTCAAAATATGCTGGGTTTTTTCAAAGGTTTGAATTGCAATCTTGAGGATTTTAGGAAAACTTGGGCCTATAACTATTTCTCTCCTTTTTCATGTATCGGCACTATTTTTGAGAGGTTAAATTAAATTCTTCTATCAATGCATTAAAAATCATAGCAAGAAGGTGTACTATTTCCCCTATGGTCCAAAATAGAAACACACGTTCTGTGTGTTTCTATTTTTTAATTGTTTGGTTATCAACCATATCCCAGAAGCTGTATCTGGTTCTAAGTACAGTAGAACGTCGTTTGTCCGCATTAATTAGGATCGAGGGTTGTGCGAATAACGATTTTTGCGGATAATCAAATATGCGATTATTTGATGCAGAAAAACACGTAAAATACAAAGTTTTTTATTTACCTATTCATTCAGAATTCAGGTTTATATTTTATAGAAAAAAATTATATAATATATAAAACGAAAAAATATATAAGTACATATGTACATAATGTAATTCTACTTATGTACTATTTTGGTTTGAACGTCTTTATTTGTCGCTAAATCTCTCATTTCCTTGTTTTTCATACCACGATAGTGCAGCTTCTAAAGCATATATGGGCAACCCCCGGCCCCCGGGCCGGATCCGACCCTCCACCAGCTTCAATCCGGCCCGCGAGGGAAATTCAAATAACGCGCCAAAAAAATTAAAGATTTAGCACACAGTTTATTTGTAATTACCGTCAACCAACCTAAAACTGTATTTCTTCAAATCATAAAGACTAAAATCGATAAATAATGTTATTAAGCGTACGCAATGGAACGCCACAGATTGAGTCAGAAATAGTCGTTAGAAAGAGACAAACAGATAAACATTCGGGAAGCCGCCCGATGACCTCGAAGCGCTCCAGAGCCGACTGTTATTCAAACGCGGCTAGCATCGCATATTCGCGTACGATCGAGAGTATTCTAGTTGCTTATTTGTGGGTAATATATAAACCGCTCAGCGTGCGTGTCAACTCATTACTTCTTAACAACTGATAAGAAAAGACGCGGGAAATATTCAAGCAAATTCAGTTTAGAAGAAAAAAAATCTATCAAGATGTCTGGTTTAAAAAAGCGGAAAGTGGACACAGAATGTCGTCAATTCCAAAACAAATGGACTGAAGAATACTTTTTTATCATGCACAGTGGTAAACCTATGTGTTTGCTGTGCAATGAAACAATTTCTGTTTAAAAGAATACAATATGAAGCGGCATTACTCCAGCAAGCATTTCGCTCAATATAAATTACTTACGGGCCAGTTAAGAAAGGATAAAATTAAAAAACTCATTACCGATTTAGGGAAACAGCAAGAAATGTTCCATTCACAAAGATCAAATCTAGACAGTGTTGTTAAAGCTACTTTTATAGTTAGTTCCAAAATAGAAAAGATAAAAGAGTTTGAGAAAGTGAGCTTATCGCGACGTACTATTGTTCGACGTATAGATATGATGGCTAGTGATATCAAAAAAACATTGACTGGTAGACTGGCTGGTTTTCAAGTATTTTCGATTGCTTTGGATGAGAGTACAGATTTATACGACACAGCCCAGTTAGCTATTTTTATACGAGGTGTTGATGAAGAATTTGTAGTGACAGAGGAATTACTGGCTTTACGGCCGCTACAAGGGACCACTACTGGAAAAGATATTTTTGCCGAGGTGCAAAGTACTTTTGAACAATATGATTTGCAGTGGTGTAAATTAGTTGGAGTGTGCACAGATGGTGCGCCTTCAATGGTCGGTCCACGAAAAAGTTTTATCGGAATTCTGAAGGAAAGAGCAACCGCTATGAATATGCAAGAATGTGATTTAATAATTCCGCATTGCATTATTCACCAACAAAACTTGTGCCACTAAGTCCATTCGACTGAAGAACATTATGGATATGGTAGTAAATACCATCAATTTTATTAGATCCCGCGGTCTTAACCATCGCCAGTTTAAAGCATTTTTGGATGAACTCTCTTCAGAACACGATGATGTGACATACTATTGCGAAGTAAGGTGGCTAAGCAAAGGGAAAATGCTAAAAAGATTTTATGACCTTAGAAAAGAAATAGCTGCTTTTATGGAAATGAAAGAGAAAACATTGCCGCAAATTTGTGATCCAACATGGCTTTGTGACTTGGCATTTCTGGTAGACATCACAGGACACTTAAACGACCTGAACTTGAAGCTTCAAAAACAAGGGCAATTGGTAAATCAGCTGTACAGTCATCTTAATGCTTTTCAAAGCAAAATTCGCGTGTGGGAAACACAAATGAGAAGTAGAAACTATTTTCATTTTGTAACATTATCCAGTCACGAAAACATTGATTACGGTCGCTATGCTGAAGAACTGAAACTACTGTCAGAGCAATTCACTGATCGGTTTTCCGATTTTAGGAATATGGATAGCGCTTTCAATATTTTTGCAAATCCGTGTAAGTGTAATGTGGAAGATGCTCCGCTTCACCTACAAATGGAGTTGATCGAGCTTCAAGAAGACTCATATTTGAAGTCTAAATTTGATGATGTGGAACTAAGCGAATTTTAGAGAACATACCTTTCCGAAGAAAAGTATCCACAGCTGAAAGTTTTCGCAAGAAAAATAATTTGCACATTCGGAAGCACGTATAAATGTGAGTAGTTTTTTTCAATCATGAAAATTAATAAAAATAAGCATCGTACTCGGCTTACAGATGTTAATTTAAAAAACACTTTGCGCCTATGTACTAGTGATATTGACCCCAATATTGATCATCGTGTTTGTCAGCTTCAAACTCAAGTCTCTCATTGATTTTCATTTGATTTTTCTATCTTTTTTTGTTAATTTGCTTTTTATATGTTTGATTATGCTATTAAAATTCTAATAAATAAAAAAATGTGTGAATTTTTATCGCCTTTTTATTCACTACTACCTGCTTATTTCTTACCTACGGCCCGCGACCTGATTAAGTCCCGAAATTACGCCCAGCTAAGCGAAGGTTGCCCATACCTGCTCTAAAGCAATGAAGGGTTCGGCATTACTCAGCCCTCTTTCTTTTTCATCGTCTTCATTTTCTTTATTCTCACTCTCTTCTTACACCAAAGAAATTTCATCGTCATTTAAAACTTAGAAACCTGGGTTATTCTCACTTTCCAACCAGGCTTGTGCATCGTCTCTATTACATTCAGAAAATCCTGGAATCTGAGGTAATAACTCCGTAATTTCACTCATGTCCTCCTCAGCAGTATCCAAGTCACACTCGGTGTTTTCTTCTCTTCTTCTCAATAATTTATTCCAGGCATTTCGAAGATTTTCTGGCATCAAAGAATTCCAGGCATCCGCTAACATGTATGAGCAATCCTTGAGGTTGACCCTTTTGAAAAAGGACCCACACTTTTCTCATCATCTGTAGACAGTAGTAAATGGCGCTACACGTCTTTCCTGTACATTTGCTTAAGTTTTTGTATAACCCTTTGATCCATAGCCTGAATCAGAGCTATAACATTCGAAGGCAAATAGTTGACTTTAAAATTGTCAGCAACCGCATTCAATATTTCAGCATTTAGATGGGATGGTGCATTGTCTAGTAAAAGGGCTACCTTTCCTATTTTCTTTTTCTCTTTTCTGAATTTCTTCAGTTTTGGGATAAACTCATTCTTATACCAGTCACGAAAGACATCGGTGTTCATCCAAGCATTTGCTTGGGACTTGTAACACACGGGAAAGTTCTTTATATCTCGGAAACATCGTGGTTTTTTCGATTTACCAATCATGAGTAAAGGCATGTTATGACTGCCGCTCGCATTCGCACATACTAGAACTATCACTCGTTCTTTACTGATTTTAAAGCCAGGAGCGCCCATTTCTCGTTGAGATGCGAGTGAGTTACGCGGTAAAGACCTCTAATTCAAACCTGTCTCATCAGCATTATTGACGTCGTCGAAGGACAAATCTTCTTTCAGATAGTCCAAGAAATTGATTTTGAATACTTCAGCGCCAGTAGGATCACTAGACAAACGTTATCTTTGAACATTCAGCTCATGAACACACTAGCGAGATTTAAAATTATTTAGCCAGCCAATACTAGCCTTAAAGTCGGGAGAACCACTTAGCTTTTTGTTTAATAGCAACCTTTCTCACATAACGAAGGTCCAGAAATAGGATCTCCCGTAGTTCTTCTTTGAATGAACCGCAGATACACAACCTCTTCTAACTTTTAATTCTGCGCCGATCTCATAGCTTTTCTCTTTTTAGAACCTACAGTATCTAACTTCGATATATTACTTAAAATTCCTTCTTTTTGGTTTTTAATATCATAAATTGATCGTTTTCCAATCTTATAACGTGCGGCCAAACTCTCAACAGTTTCACCTATTCATAATTTCTACCTTTTTCTCAATCGAAAGAATATTGCGATTCCATTAAAATTGGTTGCCTCTCCCAGAGGCCATGGCTACTACAAATGTACAAAAACCACAATTTCGTACACTTTATTCACTAATGGATGTTCAAGAAAATAGTCAATCTAGAGGGTCATAAAATTATGGGAAAGGAAGACAGCGAAAAAGTAGTGTCATAACTCAAATCATTTCAATTAGTTTACATAATCTCACTTTCACGAAACGTCAAACGCTACAAATATTTCCGATTTCTCTGCGATACACAGGCGTTTCACGGGAGTAGTTTGTCAGCGTCCGCTTGTTTATTTTTCGTTAAGTTTAGGAAACGAGAGTTTACTTATTTAGTACTCAGATAAGTGTGACATTCCGGATATGCTCTACGACAGTGCTAAAATAGTTTGCAAAGTGCGCGAGAAACATGTGATGTGCTTGAACAAGGCGGGCTGTAACAAACATGTAAATAACGAAGAACAGAGAAATAGAAATGCCAACGAAAACTGCCTTTATTTTCGATTTACTTGTCATGATGATAACCTGTAATTTGTCACTTCAACTCGGGGTTGTATTTGTACCAAAAGTTCTGAAACGGTTCTTTTTCAAATAAGCGAAGTGACAAATTACAGGTTATCATGACAAGGATGATTATTATGTATTATTTGTACGTAAAGACGTGGAAAATAAAATCAAATTTACATTAAAAAGTCAGTTGCTTTGGTTATGTGTTGACGAGATAACAGATTGTAAAAGAAATTCTATTCTAAATGTTAAAATGTTAAAAGATGAGAAAAGTGTACTGGCGCAGCAATTGTAAGGGCTAGAAAACTTTCAAGTCTCACCGCGTCAAGTGTTGATGTTTATGAGCGATGGTGCCGCGACAATGCGTTCGGTAGGCCGTTCTCTTCTTGAACACGGCTGCAAGTGTTTACATGTTACGTGTAAAGTGCATGCTTTACATGTTGTGGCAGAAACTATTCGACAATGTTCTCGCGAGGTAGATGCATTAATAGCAAGTACAAAAAAAACATTTCTCAAATCTCGAAAACGTCTTCAATCATTTCACGCACAGCTCTTTATTATGCTGAATATTTCAAACAAGTAAAAGCTGTTATTCTACAATTCAATCCTGCCGAAGCTGCAACTATTAAGGAGAGCCAGACAAAATTTCAAGATATTTCCGTTGATACAGAGTTATAACAACTATAAAGGATTACATGATGTAATAGAACAATTACAATTATGCATAACGCAAAATATAATCGCGTTTTAGAAAAGTTCGACAGTGTATTAAAGAAAGATCCCGATTTTATCACATTAAAACAAATTTGCGATGGTGCATCGGTTAATCCATTAACTGAATTCAAAGAGTGTATTAATCATACATGTCGATGTGGTTCTGTTATTATTCGATTTATTACTTATATTTTGGTATTGTACTTATTGAAGGAAGTGCACGCCTTTGTCGCGCAGAGACGTTACCTCGCTTTAGTAATGACAGTGACAGTTGTTCACCTATGCATTTAATATTACGAAAAATTTTTATTGTTAACAAAATGTCACGGCCTCCTAAATTGACTATATTTAACCGAACACCCAATAACAAAACATAATATGCACATTCACTCTACGTAAAATCAGAAAATTTAATATGTACCACAGATTCATTTAGTACTGCGCGAAAGATAGATGGATGGAACGCAGCGCGCGCAGCTCTGCGAATGATTGACATGCGGATAAACGACATTCTACTGTATATACAATTCCCTATTTCTAGGCCTCTCAATCGCAGCAATTTTCCTGCATCATGTTTTGGGGCAGGTATTTCCGTCGCAAGTGTTTTGCCAATGGAGGAGAAAATGTTACTTCATGGCAAAGCCCACTAGATTCTGACAAAAGAAATTCACGTATAGATTGCTTATTTGCACTTGATCCAAATATAATCAAGACATGCACATATTTGTTTCCAAACAAATACTAACATAACTTCGAAATAGAAAATCAATTATTAATCAACACTTTTCCGAACTAACAAGTTGGGGAAATCGATACCCTCATTAGGTAGGAATTCCGTGTATATTACGAGGTACGAATACAAAGCCTACAAGCAATAAGGGCCAACAAACTTCCGAGCGCTTACGATTCTTGGAAATGGGAAACGTTTCGTTACAGGACAAACATAATAACGTGGATTTCACAGATCGATAGTTCGGTGTAATTATATGTATACGCAATTACCGTACTAAATTATATATGTTGCCAATGAATTAGTGTAATATACATATATGCCCGTATTTCCTGTCGTGCTATAAGCTTTCCCTTCTACATGTACAGGGTCCGCCAGAATGAAGTATCCATTTTCAAAGTTAATTCGTTACTTAATATAATGAGATGTTAATTCAAATCAGGTCGCCATGCTGTCGCGAAAAATGGAAATTGAAGATAGTTGCCAAAGCGTTTGCGAGAAATGTCAGTTTAGCTGTGAATATGGAGCGTTGATCATACATTCAACGTTTTTGCGGTTGAAGCTTATTTTAAAAATAACAATTCTGTTAAAACCAGCTTTTATTTCACCGTCACTTTCATTTAAATCCACAAGATCTAATTCCTTGTCGAGCAATTAAAAAGTGGGTACACAAGTTTGGTGGTACTGCGTCATGTGCCAGAGAAAAACCAAAAGGAAGAACTCGTCTTGTACGCACGCTTGAAAATGCTGAAAGGGAAAGAGTAGCTGTGCTACGAAGTCCTAAACGATGTTCTGAACGCCATAGTTATCGCCGCATTCTGAAAGACTTACGAGGTAGGCGCCATAAATTCTCGGCCTGGCAGGCCTTATAGGCTTTACAGATTCGAGCGTGCTCAAACCCCGTTGCGTCATAGTTGCACATGTGCGAGGTCTACACTGTAAATATTACGGCTCAAAGAGTAGTAGTTTTTAGTAGCTAGCCAGACAACGTGATTAGTACATGAAAATGTCTTAGGTAACGAAAATTGAGGTCCGCGCTGTCTTTAAATTTTGGAGTCTATTGTCACAGGAGATGAAACAATGGTTCTGTATTATGATCCTCTACCCAAAAAGGAATCGCTGGAATGGCGGCGACCCGATGCACCTCGTCCCAGAAAGGCGAAAGCCGTTCAATCAACGAAAAAGGTGATGGCCACAATATTCTGGGATTATGAGGGTATTTTACTCATTGACTTTAAAGAGCGCAATACAACAGTCAACAGCACATATTATGCGTCTTTGCTGCATTTTTTCATTTGAAGAAAGACCTTAGAGGACGTCATTTTAAGAACGATAGTGAGTTTTAAGCAGCTGTAATACAACATGTTGAGGGAAAAACTTTAGATTATTTTTACAAGGGTATATAATTATTAATTGATCGTTGTAATAAATGTATTGAAGTTAGGGGAGATTATATTTAAAAATAAAAATTGTTATATTTTACCAAATTTATTTTTTCTATATAAGGCCGAGAATATACGGCGCCTTCCTCGTATATACTTTGTGACATCTCATTATGTATGTCTACTGAAATGTCCAACAATTGGTGTATAAAATCGGAAAGTAACAAATGGTAGATTGCGTTTACTATCGGAAGATACCCAAGCTGCGCGAAAATTGTCGGCGGATATGTATTGACCGTCTTAAATATGTTGACCAAAATACGCGCGCTTTTTAAAAGTATACGAGAAGGTTAAACGTGTATTAGATTGTATATAATTGTAATTTTTTATACAAAACAAATTTAGATTCTGATAGTATTAACAGTTTTATAATTTATAGTATTTAATAATAGCATAAATCTTACTTATGTGTATATTAATGTATTTTTTCTTAATTTTTCATTTCACTTTATGTATTAAATAATTTCTTTAAAAGAAAAGTAGGAATATTCAGTGCTCAAAAGAAAAAAATAGGTGAGAAATATTTGGTCTGTTGTTTATAATAATTAATATTTTTACTTAATAAAAAAGAGTAATCGGAATGTAATTACACCTTTATTTATTATACATTTAAAGATAATATATACATATTTAAATTAACTATATCAAATATAATTTTAATTTAATTATCATCAGAAGAAAAATCAAAATCGCTGTCACTGTCATCATCAAGGTTTATAATAAGTTCATCGGTAAGCTTATCCATTATGTGTTCTTTTTGTATATAATTTTCCTCAATATTCACTGCATGTCGACAAACATGTGACCATTCATCTTTTGTGGTTTTTTCAAATTCTTCTTTAGCGAGTTCCTCGACATCATTTAGTGTAAAAGTTATATTTTTAGATGCCCTTTAAAATTGCCCATATCTTTTCAATAGGGTTGAGTTCCGGATGATATGGGGGCAATCTCAACACTGTATGTCCTTCTTTTGCAAATATAGAATCTATAGTGTAATTCTTGTAACTTGGTTTATGCATATGTACTAATCTATACAATTCAACTTTTGTCAAATTTTCATTAAATATGAGGCCACGTTCACTTAGCCATTTTATCATTTCTGATTTTTTGCTGTTAGTAGTTGGATGTTTAACTGAGAGAACGTTGTGGTAGCTTGCATTATCCATCACAACAACAGATTTAGGTGGCAAATTTGGAATCAACTGTTTTTCTAACCACCCTTTATAATTTGTGAAGTTCATATCGTCATGATAATCTCCACTTTTTTGGCAGGACTTATAGATCAAGGCATTATCAATAAATCCATGTTCACTACCGAAAACAATAAATATACAGTACATGCTAAAAATTTTAGAAGAAATTTTACTAATGTACCTGCATGTACAATTATTAAACGTTTCCCTTTTGACATAGGGCACTTAAGTCCATTGTTAGAGTTATCAACCCATTCATATGGAGTTGTTTGACTGGCATGGAGGTATGTTTCGTCTAAAATACAATACTTTAATTTTTGACCATCAAATAAAAATTTATTTTGCTTCACCTGTATACACGATTGGTCGACCTTGTAACCGATAATTTGTAACATTTCGGATATATTAGGATCTTAGCTCACGTATATTTGATCTTTCCATCAAAAGCTTTCGGTTATCTGTAGTCTTCTTCCACCTGTTATTTGATAAATATATTAATTACTAAAATAATAATAAATTTGAATATTAGTACGTACCTAAATCTTAATTTTAATATTAACTTTCTTAAAGAGCTGTGCTTGCCTACAAGACCAATGGTATCATCTGACTGTATTTTATTATATACAGCATTTAATGTAGGCCTCTGTTTGTCAGTTATGTGAAAATTGTGAATAACCTGACGTAAAACTGCTTCCCCAGCATTATCTGCCACTTTGCTCTGCTTCAACAGAATTACTCTTTCGAATAATTCTGACAACAGTACTTTTAGATATTCCCGTTTCAGCAACAATATCTAAAATGTTACCTGTAAACAAACATAATGACTTCACTGATATATGAATATGTAAAAATAGTATTAAAAATACTTAAAAAAAATATTATCACACCTTCTGTCTTATATTTTTTAAAATAGTTGTAGACATTAAAAATAATGTTTCGTGATTGCTCATACAAAACTTGTCTCTTCTTAGCGATGTTCGACGATTCGGACATTCTCACATGTAACTTAATTATTTAATACAACTTAATTAAAATCTGTTTAAAACAAAATACTTACAGTAGAATATTACCCCTAATTCAAAATAGTTTTCAGAAAAACTGATTTTTTAATAAATAGTACGCCAATAACAATATTAAAAGTAGAGAGCACGAAACGAATTCAAGGACAACACATCAACAACTGGCGCCGAAATGAGGTAAATGTTTGTTGGTCTTACTGTAGGTAAGAAATACATAGCTATTTCTCTCAGTTAGCACCAACTTCTCTTTCTAATCCTAAAATGCGTCTTTGCGCTGGTGTCTTCCGAAAGTAAACGGACTCTAGGAGAATATTTAACGCAAAATGCAAGTTGTGGTAGATAATGATTAATAAACAACTAGAAGCAATAATTACATGACCACAAATACCACTAAAAATAGTGATTTCCATGTTCTTTTAGTACTAACAATATTATTTGTAACTGAAATATTAAAATTTTATGTGCTGCTACATACGCACAAGTTTATTTTTTTATTATAACATGATGCGTCACCTATTGCTTACAATGTTTCATCTTCAGAGTACCATTGCGTATTTTACAAAATATTCCAATTAATGAACAAAATCTTAAAATAACATTCCATTCTTCAAGGATGATTTCATTTTACAATATTGACCGCGGAGTAAGTTGGAAGCCCCGGTATATTGAAACCGTATTTTCGCAATAAATATACAGCGTGTTCACGGATGGAGTTGACAATAGGTATTATGGACAAAAAATGTTTGAGTTGGAATTTAATATTTGGAAAATAAGTCCTGCTTGGTCTGAAACTTATTTCTAGTGCGACTTGGACTTTTTTAAAATCAAGTGGGCCTTTACAATTGAGAGAAAAACTATTTTCGTTTCAGGTAAAGTACCTTTTCCGTTCGCAATATGCCAAAGTGTTATTAAAAAAAGTTGCTTAGAATGAAAAGTTATGGTGTGATGCATTTTTTTGAATGATCAACATACTTTGATAAAATCTATTTGTTAATTTCGTTTCAGGTAAAGTACTTTTTTCGTTCACAGTACGTCAATGTGCTATTAAGAAAAATTGCTTAGAACGAAAGGTTATATGGAGTTACGCACATTTTTAGAATGATTGGCTTACTTTGATAATCATGGAGTTCACAATAGAACAATTGGATTTTATCAAAGTAGGCCTATCATTGACAAAAATCCCATAACGGCATAACTTTTGATTCTGAACAACTTTTCTTGATCATACTTTGGCGTACTGTGAACGGAAAAGGTACTCTACCTGAAACGAAAATCGAAAGCAAACTAAAAATAAATTTCAGACTAAGCAGGACTTATTTCCCAAACATTAATTTCCAACTCAAAATTTTTTTGTCACAGTACGCCAAAGTATTGTCAAGAAAAGTTGATCGGAATGAAAAGTTATGGCGTTATGGGAATTTTCTGAATGATCGGCCCACTTTGATAAAATCCAATTGTCTTATCGTGAACTCAATCATGATTATCAAAGTAAACCGATCATTCTGCAAATTTGCATAACTCTATAACTTTCCGTTTTAGCCAATTTTTCTTAGTAACATATTGACGTACTGTGAACGAAAACAGTACTTTACACGAAACGAAATTGACAAATAGTGGATTTTATCAAAAGCCGATCAGCATAATTTTTCATCCTGGACAATTTTTCTTAGTAACACTTCGGCATACTGCGAACGGAAAAGGTACTTACCTGAAACAAAAATAGTTTTCTCTCATCTGTAAAGACTTATTTGATTTAAAAAAATCGAAAACACTAGAAATAAGTTTCAGACCAAGTAGGACTTATTTTTCAAATATTAAATTCCAACTCAAAAATATTTTGTCCATTATACCTATTGTCAACTCCATCTGCGAACACACTGTATAATATAAACTTGAATAATTTTGTTTATGAAATAAATCGAATTTTTAAACGATATATCCGGGAGGGCGCGCGGCCTTACGGCCTTATGGAGACACCGCCCCTGACTTAATCACTTGTTGAGTTTAAAACAAACGAATAATTGCTTTTTTTTCTCTATTTCTTAAGCGTTATTAATTAATTCTTCTTAACTTTTCACATTTTGTATACTAACAATTATGTTTGACACAAAGAAACATTTGTATTTGAATCATAGCCCACTGCAAATTAAAATAATATCTGAAATATGCAATTATCTCGAAAAGCTAATAGGATTAAGTGAATATTAAACCAAGTTGAGCAGATGTGGCGGAGTACTGAAACAGCGAAACTATTCAATTATAACGCCAGCCAACGAACTCCGGTAATTAGAAAGCCAAATGGATGTTCCATTTACAATAACATAACTTTGGTTCACCTTGTATATGTCAAAATAATTTTAAATTGTCCTACTAATATCTATGATTTTTATTTGGAAAGTTTTTTCCAACTATCAATAGTACAAGTGCTATTGGCCTGCGGTTTCAAAGGCTGGGTTCACTTTGGGAAGTTGATAAAATTTATAAAAATTATTTCAAAACTACGCTATTATTAAACGGATACTCTAAAACTGTGGCACTGGAACACTGAAACAGTTCACTAAAACCCTTACCACAACACTTAATTCGTACTGGACGCACGTTTCGATAGCCAAGCTATCATCATCAGCAGCAAGACTGAACTGACGTGTGACTGAAGACGGTTCAGTCTTACTGCTGATGATGATAGCTTGGCTATCGAAACGTGCGTCCAGTACGAATTAAGTGTTGTGGTAAGGGTTTTAGTGAACTGTTTCAGTACGCTATTATTTTTTGCATATACAGTACTGTGAAAAAGTTACCGACCACTAGGTGTTGATAGAAATTAATTATTCTTACTTAAATGAAAATACAAAATACTAGTAAAAAAGGTTTAAGGAGTTTATTATATACATAAAGGAAAATTAAAAATATAAAAATAAAAACAAATATAAGTACATAAACAAACATAATTCAATATTTAGTGTGACCCCCTTTGGATTTAATAACTGTAGATATTCTTCTTGGAACTGAAGCGTACAGATTACTGATGAAATCGATAGGTATTTTATACTATTCTTCTCGCAATATCTTAAAACACTCGCTTGCATTCCCGGGTTGCCTCTCAGCTTTTTTTTTGTCTAAATATACCCAAACATGTTCAATATGTGTCCGGGCTCTGGGGCGGCCATTGTATGATTTCTAACACACCTTCTTCTGATTTCTCGTTCAAATAATTTTTTACTATGCTACTAGTGTGGTTTGGGTCATTATCTTGCTGCATCATAAAATTTGGGCCAATTAAACGACGTCCACATGGTACAGCAAAGTCTCTTAAAATTCGCAAATAACGCTGAGCATTCAATTTATCAGTGATTCTCACTAAATCACCAACGCCTGCGGCAAATATATACCCCCAAACAAAAACAGAGCCTCCACCGTGTCTAATAGTAGGTTGTATATACTGAGAAATGTATCTTTCTTCTGATATCCTTTGAACGTATTGTCGCCATTTTGAACCAAACAATTCGAATCTTGATTCGTCGGTGTGTAACACACGATTCCACATTTCAGCTGTCCAATCTTTATGATCCTTTGCATACTGTAATCGTTTTTGTCTGTTACCTTGTCGGAGAAGAGGTTTTCGAACGGATACACGACCCTGCAATCCTTCCGATATTAAATATTTTCTTACGGACGACGATGTTACTTCTGTACCAGTTGCATGCCACAGTTCCGAAACCAGTTCCTGTGAAGATTTGTAAACTTTCAATTCTTAAGAACTTCGTGCCAATATCGGATAATTTTCTCGGTCTTCCACTTTTTCTTTTATCTGCAACTTCTCAGTTTCCTTAAATTTTACAATTATATTTTGTATTGGCGGATTTAGCATGTCCTGTTTTTTGTGCAATTCTTCTTTGGCTGTACCCTTCCTGATATAAAACTATTATTTTATTACGTTCTAATAAGGGTATTCTACCCATTACGGTAATATTTTTTGTTTATAAAACAAAAAGAAACTTCATTACCCAATTAATTATCTCCAACACTAATAACACGTCTTCTTTACAATGTAGAAGAAAACACGATAAACACTGTCTGAGTGACACTAAATAATTAAACATTTCATTATTCATCATTTACCCCACTTGCACTTCATCAAATATACCATTCATTATATTTATTACTCACTGTGTAACCGTAACTTACTATCGGTGATATTTTATTACTTTCAATGCTTTCTCTAGGTAGAATTCATTCTAAATCTGATGAAATAGATTATCCCTTCAAAGAATAGCGGTCCCATGCCGATAGCACAATGAAACGTGTTGTAAAATGCAAATGAAAATAATTACGTGCGGTGGTCGGTAACTATTTCACAGTACTGTATATAGTATGGAACTTTTCTTTGAGAGCTTAAAACTAACCTTGTATGTTGATTGCGTCATCACTGCCATACAGTGACGTCTCCCAGTAAACCCCCCATCCCCATGCTAACTTTTGAACGACGGAAGCTAGAGTTTTTAGAAAAAAAAAGGTCGATTTCCATTGTTTGTGAACTAACCTTTGCCGTTACCGTTAAATAGAACATCCTGTATATTTTTACGTTTTTGGAAAGGTACTTTAACTTACGAAATATAACGATATGCAGCAATAAATGTTTTGGTAATCTGTTTTTGTTGTTACGCAAAGTTGGCTAGAAAAGAGCGCCAAATTGTTTCTTGTGACGCCAGACTGATCTAAAGAGCTCGATGGTAAGCAAAATAATCGTAACAATTGCCAAACTGTTAAATCTTAATGCCAAATGCATAAATTATTCTTTCTCATACTTCGGTTCTTTGTTCTCGTTATTATCTTATCTCATTTTAACTTGTTTTGTCAATTATTGTTTCTTCTTTACTTTATCGAACTTTATTGTAATTAATTAATTACGGTAAGTTTGTTTAAATTTGTTTTTAATAGGCAATGTACTAAAGTTTCAGTTTTTTATGTTATTGATTTTACAATGACCTTCGTATGGGCCACGTAAGATAAAATGTTGTACAACCACGGCAAATAAGGTGATAATTGTTTCCGGATTTACATGATATTAAAATTGACCCAGCAATTTTGCATGGTTCGTGCCGAAGCCATCATAAAAGTAACATCACAAAAAACCTTGTTTATCAAAAACTATCAAATTTAAACAAACCTACCATAATTAACTAATTGCAATAACGTTCGATAAAGTGAAGAAATAACAAAAATTAACAAAATAAATTACAATGAGAGAAAATGATAACCTGAACAAAGAAGGAACATACGACAAATACAGGATATAATAACAATAAACAACAAGAATAATTTACGCTTCTGGAATTGAGATTTGACAGTTTGGCAATTGTTATGATTACTTTGCTTAGCAACGAGCTCTTTAGATAAGTCTCGCGTCACAAGAAACAATTTGGTGCTCTTTCCTAGGCAACTTTGCGTAACAACAAAAACAGATTACCAAAACCTTTATTGCTGCATGTCGACATATTTCTTGAGATAAAGTATAACATATGTGGTAGCGATCGATTCGTCTTTTAATTACCTTTCCAAAAACTCAAAAATTTAGAGGGTATTCTGTTTAAAATAAGAAAGTTGACGTCACTTCCGGTGACACCGGAAATAAAATTGAACTGCCGATAAGGGGAAAAGTTAGTTCACAAAAAATAGAAATCGGGAGGGGGATACTTTAGGATCTCATTGTACATATAATGTGTCCCTGGATTAACGCATGGATAAGTAAGGTAAACGGGAATTATTGAGTTGAGTTTTCATCTTTTGGTGTTCGGCCATGCTTGCACACTAAGTACTAGCATAATTTATTACCCTAAACATTGTTTTTTAATAACCCTTTTATCCTATCTCCTACGGAAAATGCATTTTACTAATTGACAAAATTCCTTTTTTGTAAATTTCCAAGATATACTTGATTTGCCGGTAATAAAATTATGGCATGTTACTTACTATTCAAGCATGGCTGAACCCCAAAAGATGAAATTTCAACTCAATAGTTTTCTGTCTGCCTTACCTATCCATGCGTTAATCCGGGGACACGCTGTATATGACATGAAAGAAGTAGAAATCTGAAATCCCACAAAAATAGAACACTAATCGATTTGAAAATAACAGATAAAAAGAAATATTCATTTCATGAGTTAATTTTGAGGCGCGGTGTATAAATTAATAAATAAATCTTATTAAATCAGCAACTGTGTTATTTTATTATGAATCAGCAAATACGCTTTGAAACGTTGCCACTTCTTAACGTGTCTGTAAGATAATTTTTGTAAAATCTGAAATCATTTTCCGCTACAGAAACCGAATGTTTGCAATGGAAACCCACCCATAACAAAAAAAAATTTTTGACCCCACATGATTTTCAAAGTATCACTGAACTATAGCTCAAAGAAAACAATCAAAATCAATGCCAGCTTTTAATGAAAACAGGTTTAAATCTTTCTGCCATTTCTACTTAAACATATCCAATGTAATGTTCATCTCAAATATTACTGCAACATCCTAAATATTAATACCCGATACTCTATTTCATAACGAATCGTAATACAATGCTGGAAGTTTCAAATTCATTACATTACGGATTAGTGAACTAGTTGCTGTTGCAAACAAAATACGAACAGGTAACTCCAAGCGGAGATTATTGAATTTATGGAAATCGTAAAGGATTACGTAGGTCGTAAGCCCGGCCATCTGTAATCCTACGTACGGATGATTAATCAAGCCCGGCAGATCCCCTTTTAAACCGCAGGATGTGTGTAATGGACGCGTATGCGAACGCCTTTTCGATATGACCGACAAAAGCTTACGCCTAACGAACGAGTACCGATTTTAATTAGGTATAACTTACGAACATGTGCATATTTTTGAGTTGACGTTCTTGCTAGTCTCGCAAAAATATAAAGTATCAAAACTATTGCATAAATAATATTCTAACATAGGATAAGGTGTGATTGAATGCCGATTTCCAAGAGAATAGTCTTTATAATAGAAAAATGCTATAATTACCAGCTATTCTTTAACTGCTAATCAAAATTGGTCTTAATGTGAGAACTACCAAAGATGGAGAAATGAGATTTTCTGTACGTATATACAACGCATTGACGGCCGTAACAATAAGAAATATGTTAAATTACCCTTTTATTCAAATTACACGAAAGGTCTTCAAAAATCTTTTCTAAAGTTGACCGCAAAATTGTTTTTTCTTCAAACAATAACCTCAAAAACATTTCAGGAAGCTCCAAAGACCCAGTAAATAACATGGATAAATCAGAAATTTACGTAAAGATTGTGATCAAGTTTATATTGGGCAGACAAAAAGATCAATCAGAATTTTGTACAAAGGATATTTGACTCATCTCAAATTCAGAAGGTATGATAAATCTAGTGTTGCCCTACATATGCTTGAAAATAACCATAATGCTGATAATTAGAGTAACCAAAACTTGCGGACTCGCATAGGCGTCGGTATTACGGGTTAATATAAGAATACGAAAAATTCATAAATAAACTTACTTGCTAATTATTCAACAAATTAAAGGCATCAGGATGTGAACTACTGTAAACTTGCATCATTGCATATGTTTCCACAGTTACTTCTTTAAACCTTGTGCGTCGACAAGAAAAATATTCTTATACATAGAAAACGATCTCTCCACATCTAAGGAAGTTACATTTGCATGTAGAAACTGTTTTTCAAAATCACTTAAAAGTTCACTATTCTTACACTTATTATAAACGGCCTCTAAAGTATTAAAATCGGGATTTTTCCTTAAAACATCTGCCAACTTTTGACTAGTGCATAATCCTGGCGTATCATTTAACGTGTGTAATTTATTTTTTACACTCTCCACTATGTCTAATGATTCCTGCAATGACAATTCAGTACATTGTAGTTTTCTGATGGCATCTAGTAATACTGTATAATTGGTACATATTGTTGTTAAATCTTCTAAAAGTTGAGGAATTTGAAATTCTCTTTGACTTTCTCTAATTGCTTTGGATTCATTCCGATTAAATCGCATTATAACTGATTGAATTTGTTGAAAATGGATCAAATAGTAAGAAGCTGGTGTTAGCCAAGTACCCCATCGCCTTAAAATTGGTTCAGGAGGTTCTGGAATACCTGGACAAAATTTACGAAATTCTTTTAAACGTTTAGGAGATTTACGAAACACTGCTTTAGTACTTCCAATCATCCGATCAACGTTTCCGTAATGTTGTCGAACAACTTCACCAACTAAATGCAAAGCATGCAGCACGCAGGTTATATGTTTTAAGTTAGGAAATATATGTTTTAAGGATCGCCCAGCACTTAACATCGTTGCTGCACTATCTGTCACAATCATCACAACTTGATCTTGGGCAATTTTAAATTTTTTCAAAGCGTTCATTATCACTTTTTGAATATTTTCCGCGGTACATTGTTGAACACGTTTGCAAGCTAACAAATATCGAGATGCTGTGTTCTCGCTAGATAAAACGCGAGCTATTACATTCACAATACTGTTTTTCTTTATATCGGTCGTCTCATCCACGGTAATCCATATTTTTTTGGAACACAAATCTCGTTTACACACATTTTCTAGCATCACTTTCATTCGCGGCAAATGATTCTGTAATTGTGTTTGTGAGGGTAATGGGTACTTTGGAACGTATTGTCGCGAAAACGTTTTAAAAGCTGCTTTTCTCACCAACGACAACGGAAGATTACAAGAGGTAAACATAATTAATAAATGTATGAGGAATAGTGTATAAGGTATTTCAGTTCTTGCATTTCTCATATGCTTAATACCATTGACATGCCTCTGGCAATCAGTTTTGTCCAATGCAGCCAAACGAACATTGCATATTAAGCAAAAAACTGCACTACCGTCATATTTTAAATGGGGAAAAAGTGACACATACTTATGTACATTAGTAGCAAATCTATTACGAGGCATTGTTTACTTAGGTATGTAAATATTAGTTTTATATGAAACGATACACTAATTATGTACTTGGTATAATACTACAACACACAAAAAATACCAGCTATATTTTCAAAAGCGACACGTAAGTACATAACCTTGACCGTTCGACTAATCTCTGCAACAGCTCAACCGGTACTAAAACGAAATCTATCTCAGCGCGGTTTAACATGATTTATATTCAAGGTCGACATTACATGCCTGCTTCTCCACCGGTTTAGTTTATTTATGAATTTTTCGTATTCTTATATTAACCCGTAATACCGACGCCTATGCGAATCCGCAAGTTTAGGTTACTCTAGTTATCATTTAACTAGGATATTAGAACACACTATTGGAAGTTTTCAAAATAATTACAAAGATAGTCAATTACTTTCAGCTAATCGTGTATGTAAATAAAATATACGGTTTAGAACTACATAATATAAATTCCAATACAGAAATGTTGTAGACCTTAAACGATTGACAGAAATTAATATCATTAAAGGCGATTTGCATGTTTATGGGAACCGAACAGATGGAGGAATCAACGTAGGCGAACACAACATGCATACATTCCAACAGTTATCGTGTGTATTGTATTGTAATATTTTATTATCATTATTAGGTAACATTTTTCGGAGAGGAAGCTTTACATATTTTCGAAATATAGTTTCTACTAAAATAGAATCCTCAATGACATTCTGGTTGAATATATGTATTGAGAAAGTTGGAATGCGACATTCTCAAATTTCCTATAGGTTTTTGTATATAATTATAATATTGTTTACAATAAGTTCTCTGATTTTCGTCGTTTTCTGTAAAATATTGGGTTAGCAAGAAAGTAAATACGGTTTTGTAGTGTGAAATAAAACTAATTTTTTTATTCAAAGAATAAATTTGGTGGGAATACTGCTGTACAACGCTGGGATACAAATCTGAACAAACACCAGGAAGTGTTGTAATGAAACTCTTTTTTTAGTCCATCAGAGCTTTCCCTACTTATTTGACAGCTTCTTCAGTGATGTTTACTACAGAAGTGCAAACATAAAATTAAACAACCATTATTGAAACAGCATAAAAAAAAAAAAAAATTACATTGGAGTTTCTTACGTTTTCTTCTGAAGCACAGTGTACTCTCTACGCGCCAACGGGCAGCGGCGTTGTTTCGATTAGGCCTCGGGTTCCACTAGAGCTATTGTGCGTTTTAAGAGTCCTCCGTGAAATGGCAAAGTGAATAATGTCTGTTAAATATCTGCAACATTAGACAGACCGAGTGCGACGCGAGGAAAAAATGTGTTTATATGCAGAGAACGAACGTTCTACATCTAGTGACGTTATATCTGCGTAATTAAAATATTCTTTGAAACAACTTAACGGTTCTGTTGACGCACCTTCACAAATGTGTCTTCATGTGCCAAAATCAGAATCTTTCTCTAAAACACATTCATATTTTTCTAGAACACAAACATTTTTTGCGTCTTCTATCGCGCATAGCTGTGCGTGAACATGTTGCACTATTTTACACAGATTCCACTAACGACACCGAAGGATAACTTTTCTATTGCCTCCGCTAGTCCGAAGTAACTGTTGTGAATGATTTTTAATTCCGTTTTAACCCGACTATCTTGAAATTTCGACTGGCTTTTCTTGATAGCGGCAGCTTCCTTTGGATCGAATTGTAAAACCACGTTCTTAATATTCTCATAATATTTATGATAATAAAACGCAACATTTAACCAAGTTTCCCAACGTGCAAAAATAGATTCTGGTGGCTCAGGTATACGGGGGCACAGTCTGTGAAATTCGCGAATACGTTTCGGTGATTTGACAAATACTGCATTGGTATGCGCTATTAAAGCGTCTACCTCAGGATAACATTTTCTGATACTATCCGCCACAAGATTGAGAGCATGAATTTTAAACGTAATGTGTAACAAGTTAACAGAATGCTTTTTAAGAGACCGGCCTACAGAAAGCAGGTTTGCGGCACCATCACTCATAAACATCAACAGTTGGTTTGTTGAAAGTTCAAACTTTTCCAATGTATTAACACTATCTTTACAATTACTTCGGCAGTACATTGCTATATTCGTCTGGAAGCTAATAGAATTGAAGGTGACGATTCATGTGGTTCCATAGTACGTACTATTACGTTAACCACAGAATGTTTTTTACGATCTGTCGTTTCGTCCACACATAACCACATTTTTTTTCTTTCAACGCCGATTTAATTCTTTTTTCAACATATTCACGAGCAGATAGCACTATCCTTCGTAACGATGTCCGACTTGGTAATTTGTACTCCGAATGGTTATTCCAAAACAAGACAAACGCTTCCTTGTCTAGTAAATTAAACGGTATATTACATACAATAAAAGTAACGCATAAATTAAATATAAATTTGTCATAGCCTCGTGTGCAAGTTTCTTTTGAAGCATGCCGTTCACTGTTTACGTGCCGTAGACATTCCCTTTTGGACCAACTCATCAACAGGACATTTCATATTACTCATTCAATTTTAGCGCCATCATACGTTAAGTCAGGAATTTCGGCTAAAAATTCTCTAACTTGGTCCGCCTTGGGTCGTTTGCGCGACGTACGCAACATTTCTAAACAACACGTACCGCGCTAATGGAAGGTCGAAGCTACACTGAGGCTTGTATGTAACCGTATAGATACGACGCAGCTGCCTGTTGGCGCGCGTGGCCAACTCTAATTATGAGAATATTAAGAACGTGGTTTTACAATTCGATCCAAAGGAAGCTGCGGCCATCAAGGAAAGCCAGTCGAAATTTCAAGATAGTCAGGTTAAAACGGATTTACAAACTATTCAGAACGATTACTTCGGACTAGTGGAGGCAATAGAAAAATTACAAAATCCGTTGGTGTCGTTAGTGGAATCGCCGCAAATAGTGCAACAAGTTCACGCACAGCTATGCGCGGTAGAAGACGCAAAAAATTTTTGTTCTAGAAAGGTTTGAAAGTGTTTTAGAGAAAGATTCTAATTTTGGCACATTAAGACAAATTTGTGAAGATGCGTCAACAGAACCGTTAAGTTGTTCCAAAGATTATTTTAATTACGCAAATATAACGTCACTAGATGTAGAACGTTCGTTTTCTGCATATAAACGCACTTTTTCCTCACGCCGCACTCGGTTTGCCGAAACAACTGTGGAAACATATCTAATGTTGTAGATATTTAACAGACATTATTCACATTGTGATTTCACGGAAGACTCTTAAGACGGTAAGTGTTTGAGCACGTATTATATTTTATTTCCGACCATTTATTTTGTGTAAACTTTTATGCGCCCGCCACTGGCTTTTGGCGCAAATTGAGCAGCTCTAATTATAACATTAATTTTGAGATTATTGAATGACTCAGTTTATAATTAATTATAACATTCCTCTGGCTGATTCACAATGACTATTTTCGCAATTGCGACTAATAACATAAAGAAATTTACGAAAAAGAACGTGTTATGAAGTAAAAATAAACAATTTAGCGAATTGAAAATTTCCTGATCTAATTATATCGAACGACAGAGTTATGTAAGGTTATCAAAACAAAACGCTCGAAAGTTAAATTATCGGTTACAACGTATATACCTCGAACACATATATTAAAGATATATACAGTGCTTTACTACCGTTTCCTGAAAGCAGTCTAGAATAAAATAAAATCCGTTCCATTCAACGGAAAATTTATTATTACCTAACATCGATTTTGCGTTCCTACATAAATCAATGTTATCGGAAAATGTTTTAAAAACAACGTCTAACCTGTTTTCCGTACAATATCCCATTATCTGATCTTGTGTATAGGAACTAACAACAAGAAAACATGATATAGTTATGAATCATTTGCATAGTAATTGAATCTGAATCTATAGAAAAAGGTACTTCATTGAAATGCGTTTGAGATTGGCACCAATTAGTAAATATGTCGATAATAATATTAATAATAGTTTATTACATGTCCAACAGATATTACATCCAAAACGGACAGTAAAACAGAAAAGATAATACGTGTGAACATACAACAACAAAAGAAAATATATATAAACGAAAATATATCAAAATAAATTTCGAAAATTAAAAGAAAATGAAACATTATAGAATAAGATTATTAATACAAATCGATGCCAAGTTGATTAAAGTTTGTTGCCGTGTGGACTAAAGGTGCTCGCCACAGTACGTTCGTCCGCGCAGTGGGGATGCGAAGTAATTGGTTCGATCTTGTTTCCAGACGTGGCACGGCGATATCAACTCTGGAGAGTAAATCAGGAGAGTCGATTTGATTGGTGATAATATTCTTCATAAATGTACCACTAATGTTTCTTCTTCTATCGGCAAGTGTAACTATGCCATGCCTCTCAATCAACTCACTCTAAGGAATTCCACGGACAAGATAACGACCAGCGATCTTAGATAAGAGATATTTCAAGAATTTACGCTGAATCTGTTCGAGAGCATTCATTTGAATATCATAAAAAGGGTACCAAGCAACGGATGCGTATTCAAGTTTAGAGACAACGTAAGCATAAAAAAGGGTCTTGATGGCATCAATGTTAGTGAAATCCTTACAGGTGCGAAAAATAAATCCTAATGATTTATAGGCCGCTGACGTAACCGCCGAGACATGGCTGGAAAAAGTAAATTCCTCATCATATATTACACCTAAGTCTTTAATAGAAGACTGGCGAGCAACATTAGTATTGTTGATGCGATATTGAGAATCGATTACATGTATCTTTTTTGTGAAAGATAAGAAGAAACATTTATCAATGTTTCGTTTACGGTTATTATCTAAGCACCAGGAATAAATTTTGTCAAGACTACTTTGCAAAAGAACAACGTCATTGGGTGACTTAACGGTATGGTAAATCTTAATATCATCGGCGTAGGCTAATACGGGGCAGTTGATGGATTTGAGAAGGTCATCAATGTTTATATTAAAGAAGAGAGGGCCAAGGTTCGAACCCTGTGGTACCCCAGAGGTTGAGTAAAAAAGTCGGGACTTAAAGCCATTAAAATAAACATAATTAATTCTGCGCAAAAGATATGATCGAATTAATTCAAGAAAGTCTTTGCCGATGCCGAAAAAACTCAGTTTTTCCAACAAAATACGATGGCCTATGAGGTCGAACGTACGTAAAAGGTCGGTGTAGACAATTGGCCACCCCCATCGACAGTTTCAGCTATTGTTTGTGAAATTTGCGCAAGGTTGGTTGCAGTAGATCTGTGCGACATAAATCCATGCTGAGATGTAGAAAGGTGGGATCTCGTGCTATAGGAGATGCGCTTATAGATTAATAATTCAAAGACTTTAGCAAAAGAAGAAATTACAGCAACGGGTCTGTAATTGTTGATGTTGGAATTACCACCCTTTTTAAAAATTGGTGAGATTCTAGCCACTTTCCACATATCAGGAAAAATAGACGTGGGTAGGGCTAGGTTGAAGATTATAGCTAAAGGAGTAGTAAAGATAGAAGGACAGTCCTTAACAAGGAAACAGCTGATAATTTGTTTCTTAAACCTTTTGTACATTGAATAATTTAATCTTCAGAAACAAACTGTAAACATAATGGCGATTAGTTAGAGGCTATATCTGGTAGATCACAGACCAAAGACTCGGGCAGGAAAACACTAGAGAAAGATGAGGCGAAAGCATTAACTATCCGGGAATTCTGGTAGTACCATGTTTCGAACGCGCAAATTGCCAAAAGGTACGTGGATCGGATATGAGGCTAAGTTTACTACGATGAACGTATGAAGTGGAAGCTAGATTAATCTCCGTTTTAACCAACTTGCGAAGTCTCTGAAGCTCCATTTTGTAATGATTATTTCGTGTTGTTTTCCGTTTTTTGTGATAATAGGCTTTTAGTTTTAGGTTTTTCTAAATCGCAGGTGAGAACCAAGGAGGAAAGTAGCTATTATTCAGTTCAGCAAAGGAACAGATAGATTTAAAATATCGTATAACTTGCGGTAAAAATCTTGAACGGCCAAATTAACATCCCGATGATTTGCAAGGAATAACCAATTAGTTGTATTAGTATTATTGATATTACTGCAGAAATTTGGTTATATTTTATATAATCTAGAGCAGAACTTGTTTTTTAAGTAAAGGTTTTCACGACTGTTGACAAATGTAAAAATTGAGAAAAGAAATTTTTTGCAAGATAATCACCATGTGCATATTTACATTCGATCTTCTATTACTAATAATTAAAGCTGACCCCGTACAAAAACTGTAGGATGTAAAGTTGTTCAAAATTAAATATTACACACAAAACTGTTTTTAAATTTTTTATTAAGTTTTCGGTTTCTTCACAAGTTTAAAAAGAAATTTGAATTAGGTAATTTCCCTAAGTATTTGTAACTGACAGAGAAATTATTACTGATAATGGACTGTTTTCGTTATTATCTGGAAAAAGGAAAAAAACATCACTACGTGGTTTTCCCCACTACTTTAATCTGTCAAAAGTCTTTAAACACAACATAAGAAAAGCATATGTTACATTTGAATTTTTGCAGATACAGTCCCTGGCCATATTACTTGAAACATGTCATAAATCAACCCTTTTGCCTGGAAATTCCCATCCTATTATAGTGATATTCTTTTGCTTTGAATCCGATCGTTTATAGGGGGACTAGATTATTATATCAATAAATAAAAATACCAGAGAAATGATATTTAGAAGAGTAAAGTACGAATATATAAATATTTCAGTTATCAACTTACATTTAGCGAGTTTACAGTTTAGAGAATGCATCGATATTTTTTAAAATATTTGGAGTATCGTTAAGTGTTTTGTGTTGATATATCGTTATTGCAAAGGTAAAATTGTCATTCGATCTCTCTCTTAATAATTATTTGGAATTTGAAAAAAATTGAAATATTTGGAGTTTTTTGTAGAAAATGTCCGGGAAAGATTTAACAAGTGAACAAAAAGCCGCTGTACAAGCTTTTCTACAATCAAACATTCACAACGAGAAATTGCAAAATTACAGAAAGTATCTCCTTCTTCTGTATCGCGTTTAGCTAGAAACTTAAACGAAGGAGCTAGCACATCGACACAAAGACGGGCAAAGTGTGGTCGGAAAAAAAAACTTCGAAGAGATCTGACCGTGAAATTGTTCATCAGGCTTTGAGCAATAGATTTGCTACACTTAAAATGATTCAAAAAAATTTACAAGAGAGAGGAATAGAGGTTTCGAGCAGAACTCTCAGACGCCGATTGCGCGAAAATCGCCTAATGGGCCGAAGACCTGTAAAAAAGCCGAGTTTAATAGAAAAAATGAAATCTGCTCGTCTCAACTCTGCAAGAGAATATCGACATTTCACAGACGAGAATTGGAAAAAGGTGAATAACTTGACATGATTTTTACTGGATTAATGTTTGCATTATTTAATAGGTTTTCTTTAGTGACGAGTGCTCGCTCTGTGTGTTAATGCAGCGAGCACAATTTGTTCGTAGACGACCTGGCGAACGTCTCACAGAGTCCACGGTTCTTCGAACTGTAAAACATCCTCCGCAGGTAATGATTTGGGGAGTGATTAGTGGAGACGGACCCGGCCCTTTGTATTTTGTAGAAGGTACAATGCGTCAACAGCAGTACATAAATATGTTAAAAAACACGTTATTACCGTATTTTAAGCCAGGACGTCGCATACCGACAGGGCGTATATTTATGCAAGATAATGCTCCTTGCCATGTGGCAAAAAAGGTTAAGAAATTCTTTGAAGACTATCACATACCTCTTTTACGTTGGCCCGGAAATTCACCGGACCTCAATCCCATCGAGAACGTATGGAATCGACTAAAAAGTAAGGTATATGAAAGAGAAAACCCTACAAAGGAAATATTAATGAAGAATATAAAGGATGTATGGGAGAACGATGAAGATATAAAAGAGACAATCATATCTTGCATTGAAAATATGTCCCGAAGAATTAAGGGTTATTAAAAATCATGGGTTATGGGCTAAATATTAATTACTTATTTAATATTTACATATGTTACATATTTTTACAATATATTTTATAAATAAAAAATATAATACATGTATAGTTTATATTTTATTATGAAGAAGCCTCAAAGTATTGAGTGTTTCAACTAATTTGGCCAGGGACTGTAATTTCACATAACACCTTTATTATTTATTATTTAATTTTATTAGCAGATACATTGTAATCATTCATTATAGAGACACCAAATTGAAATTAACGGTAGCCCTATACAGAAACAACAATTTGCACTAAAGACCACCTTATAGGATTATAAAATTCATCCGAAATTCGATTCTGATAAGAAATTCATTAAAAAGTATTCCGTGCAGCGATATTTTCTTTGCTACGTGAAGAAGCTATTTCCTTTGTTGAGAAGACAACTTTTTCCTAGGATCATTTGCAATTTAAACAATCTTTCGAGAACGCTAACAATGACAAAACTACACACGTTAAAAATGATTTCATCAAGCGAGTATTTCGAACATTAGCGCAGGTAAGTTACAAATGATGACTAATAATTATTGTGATGAGATTAGTAGCTAACCTGTAAATCCGTAAATGAAACTCGTTGGATGTGAGTGTGAGATTTGAATTTAGCCGGTTGTAACGTACAAAGTGGACGTAAACAATGGAATTTTGCGAAACCTTTTGTTTAAAATCTTAAACAGTAGTTTTAAATAACGTCGCAATAGCTACCTTTAAGATTTTGATCATTTCTGGGACTTTGATTTATCATTTCCTTTGTTGTGATGACCAATTTTAGATTTTCATTTACGGAAATAAAATATTATATAATTATATAATTTATATAATACTATGTACATAAAAAGTTGCTTTAAATTATTCGACTTCCTCAATGAACTAAATCACTTTTTTCGCGAAATTAAGAAATTGTTACTCAAGATTGTGGTAACGCAATATACTCATTATTAGAGTAACCAAAACTTGCGGACTCGCATAGGCGTCGGTATTACGGGTTAATATGAGAATACGAAAAATTCATAAATAAACTTACTTGCTAATTATTCAACAAATTAGAGGCATCAGGATGTGAACTACTGTAAACTTGCATCATTGCATATGTTTCCACAGTTACTTCTTTAAACCTTGTGCGTCGACAAGAAAAAAATATTCTTATACATAGAAAACGATCTCCCCACATCTAAGGAAGTTACATTTGCATGTAGAAACTGTTTTTCAAAATCACTTAAAAGTTCACTATTCTTACACTTATTATAAACGGCCTCTAAAGTATTAAAATCGGGATTTTTCCTTAAAACATCTGCCAACTTTTGACTAGCGCATAATCCTGGCGTATCATTTAATGTGTGTAATTTATTTTTTACACTCTCCACTATGTCTAATGATTCCTGCAATGACAATTCAGTACATTGAAGTTTTCTGATGGCATCTAGTAATACTGTATAATTGGTACATATTGTTGTTAAATCTTCTAAAAGTTGAGGAATTTGAAATTCTCTTTGACTTTCTCTAATTGCTTTGGATTCATTCCGATTAAATCGCATTACAACTGATTGTATATGTTGAAAATGGATTAAATAGTAAGAAGCTGCTGTTAGCCAAGTACCCCATCGCGTTAAAATTGGTTCAGGAGGTTCTGGAATACTTGGACAAAATTTACGAAATTCTTTTAAACGTTTAGGAGATTTACGAAACACTGCTTTAGTACTTCTAATCATCCGATCAACGTTTCCGTAATGTTGTCGAATAGCTTCACCAACTAAATGCAAAGCATGCAGCACGCAGGTTATATGTATTAAGTTAGGAAATATATGTTTTAAGGATCGCCCAACACTTAACATCGTTGCTGCACTATCTGTCACAATCATCACAACTTGATCTTGGGCAATTTTAAATTTTTTCAAAGCGTTCATTATCACTTTTTGAATATTTTCCGCGGTACATTGTTGAACACGTTTGCAAGCTAACAAATATCGAGATGCTGTGTTCTCGCTAGATAAAACGCGGGCTATTATATTCACAATACTGTTTTTCTTTATATCGGCCGTCTCATCCACGGTAATCTATATTTTTTGGGAACACAAATCACGTTTACACACATTTTCTAGCATCTCTTTCATTCGCGGCAAATGATTCTGTAATTGTGTTTGCGAGGGTAATGGGTACTTTGGAACGTATTGTCGCCAAAACGTTTTAAAAGCTGCTTTTCTCACCAACGACAACGGAAGATTACAAGAGGTAAACATAATTAATAAATGTATGAGGAATAGTGTATAAAGTATTTCAGTTCTTACATTTCTCATATGCTTAATACCATTGACATGCCTCTGGCAATCAGTTCTGTCCAATGCAGCCAAACGAACATTGCATATTAAGCAAAAAACTGCACTACCGTCATATTTTAAATGGGGAAAAAGTGACACATACTTATGTACATTAGTAGCGAATCTATTACGAGGCACTGTTTTCTTAGGTATGTAAATATTAGTCCTATATGAAACGATACACTAATTATGTACTTGGTATAATACTACAACACACAAAAAACACCAGCTATATTTTCAAAAGCGACACGTAAGTACATAACCTTGACCGTTCGACTAATCTCTGCAACAGCTCAACCGGTACTAAAACGAAATCTCTCTCAGCGCGGTTTAACATGATTTATATTCAAGGTCGACACTACATGCCTGCTTCTCTACCGGTTTAGTTTATTTATGAATTTTTCGTATTCTTATATTAACCCGTAATACCGACGCCTATGCGAGTCCGCAAGTTTAGGTTACTCTACTCATTATTGTTAGTTACATTCGGAAAAAAAGAAGAAGTAATTACATAAAAATAATCAAGGACAAAATTACATTGTTAGAAGACGAAGAATTTATAACTAGCATACACGCTGTGTGTCAAAGATAACATTCATTTCTTCAATATCTCTTTTCGAAATTTCTTTTCGTGCTTGATTCTCAAAAAAAAATGTATACAATTTTTGTAGACAATTGACGAAACTCCTGTAAAGAATAGTGTTCCCTGAAAGAATTCACAATGTTTGCAGGTGACCGTAGAAAACAAAATTATATTTTTATATTAAATAAGGTTTTAATGCAAAGAATTTTGAGTTAATTGCTGAAAATGGACTTACGTGTAAATGAAAAACAAAGAAATGAAATGTTGATTACAACAAAAAAACACACAAAACACAAAAAGAAATATGAATTCAATATGTTTATTATTCTGTAAAAATGTTGAAATATTTAGATATATCTTGTTAAGGGTGAAAGATTAGGTAATTGAGAGTTTATGTAAAAAAAAAAATACCGAACGACGTGATAAAAAAAAACTGATAAAGATGGCAATACGGAAGCAAATATTTTCAGCTTAAGTTTATAACATTTTTTAATAATAATAGTAATAATAATAATAATTCATGCCTTCACATCTCCCAACAGCTTTCGATTACAGGGGGCATCGGCCGGCCATGAGTTGTTATTTCGTCTGCGCCCGTAGAGCGTCTTAAGGTGTTCGTTCGCCAAATTTGCAAATTTGGAATAAGAAAAACTACGAAAAACCTTACTCTGAGAGTTGCGAGCCCGGGGTTAGAACCCGGTATCCTGAGACTAATAGCCCAGCGTTAGGCACTGCGCCACCAGTCTCTTTCTGTTAACTACCCTTTTTCTACCACCTTATTGTTCTTATTGGCGTACTGGTGCGCGTGGCAAAATTATGGAATAAATTCATTAAATTCGAAGCAGTTTGTTTTTCGAAGAAATGTGGGGGCAGGTCAATTTTATGGCGTCATCGACGATTTTTTTAAATTACAATTCCCGATTTTTTTTTATTCTGATAGATCATTTAATTGTCTAAATGATACCAACAAACTTTTAATATCTCACATAACAGCATTTTCGAATAAAAGTCATTTAAAGAGTGGAAAACATAAATTTTATTAATAACGAAAAGCAAAAATAAATACTGTTATTCAAGTAATGAAATGATTGCTTCCTTCAAATCAAATGTTCTAAATGCTATCCACCTGTTCATAAATTTTACTACCAACAAAAAACCTGCGAAATATCCAGATAGGAATATTAGCCAATCCAGAGTGAGTAAAATCGAGAGAAAATTTGGAGAAACTGGGCATGTTAAACACATTTCAAATAATGCATGTATTTCGATCAATTTCAGCAGACAATGAAGTTTCTCAGTGATTAGTATTTCGTGTATTAAAAACAGAAAAATACCATCCTTACAAAATACAACTATATACTGCAGAGACTGAATGAAGATGGCCCTGATCGTTAAACGCAGCTTTGTGATATCCTAATGCAGGATTTATGCAACTGTCATCCACGCTTCATTCGCCAAATTCTCTTTTCGGATGAAGCCTCATTTTACCTAAATAGAACAATAAATCGACAAAATTGCAGGTACTAGAGTAGAGGAAATCCTCACTGGATTACTGAAGCATATACTCAACACCCTCGTAAAGTTAATGCGTAGGCAGGAATAGTTAACGATAGAATCGTTGGTCCTCTCTTCTTTAACGAAACTTTCACGAGGCAGCGATATCTGGATTTTTTGAGGGATGCACTTGTGCCTGCTTTTGCAGAAATTTTTCCAAATGAAGATGATCCTGACTAACCAAATGACAATATTTGATTTCAGCAAGATGGTGCATCTCTGCACTTTACACGTTCTGTTCGCGAATGTGAACTTCAATGCTAATTTTTCAGGTGTACCAATACGATCAAAATGTTTTGCTCGCACAGATGCAATCACCTTCCTCAAAAATTTTTTGTAGCTCAAGTAAACAATAAAATTGTATAATTTTAAATAATCTAAAATCACCAGATGTTTGAATTTAGTGATTCAATAAAAAGGTAACAGTTTCGTAAAGATATCTCTTAAGTTGGCAACATAAAAGCATAAGATCATTTTTGATAAATGACAAGTTTTAATCCTAGGTGAAGTTAGTCAATGTTTAAACGGGAATATCAGTGCTGCAAAACAGAACATAAGAATCATTGCTTCTAATAACTAGAGTTTGTTAAAAAGGTGGTACCGGATGGCAGTAGCGTAGCGGTAGCGGCGTGGGTAGGGGTAATTTTCAACTCGTAGTCGATTTCGACAGTACCGCGAGGGAGTTCAAAGCGACAGTACGTTGCACGCTGCACGCCAAATAAGTACACGGAGATGGGACGCCCAAAGGGTATAACGTTCCCTTCGAATGTGAATAAATATCTCAGGCATTTCCCTGGATTAGAATATAGAAGTCCGCATATTTATTGCACAATATGCAATAGCGGAATTGTTAAGTCGCGATAGGTTTGAATGTAGAAAACATTGTAAAAGTAAACGTCATGTATTGAATTTAAGAAACAATATTCCATACTGGCAATTTTTATATGATTTTATTTTTATGTTAAGTGTGTGTAACATCCCACAATATCTAGTATCTAGTATCTAATGAACACTTTCGTCTTTTCTGGGCTAAGTACGTTCCCTCATGGAAGCTGCCAACATCTATGCAATTACGATACAATTTGCCACGTGTACAAGGTACAGTAAAGGAATGTATAAAAGACGAGTTGAGAAATAAGAAAATCTGCCTATGTGTGGATGAAACAACTGATGCTCAGAAACACAGCGTCACTCATGTTGTAGCGCGTCCTTTAAAACATGATGGTCTACCAGCTTCATTGTTGTTATCCTGTAAAAGGATTCAGAAACCGTTGTCAAGATAATAAAAGATTCGTTGAGAGAATATCGTATCACAGGAACCCAAGTCACAGTGTTCGTTACTGACGGAGCCGCAACAATGCTGAGAGTTGGTAGGATGTTGAAAATATGCTTTCCGACTCTTCTTCACATAACATGCCTCATACACGCATGTCACCTCGTAGCAGAAACCATTTGAAAGAAATATCCGATGGTGGATAAGCTAATAGCATCTACCAAAAAAGTGTTCATCAAATCTCCCAAACACATCTGTGTATTCAAACAATTGTGTCCGAAATTACCACCACCACCTCAGCCTGTAATAACGCGATGAGGAACATGGCTCCAGGCAGTATCTTATTATCAGAAATATTTTTCACAAGTGAAAAATTTCATCTTGAAACTTGATTCAAATGATTCTGCAGCAGTTCGAGATAGTCAGCAACTTTTTTGCAATTCGGACGTTCAACAACAAATAGATGAAATTTCCATGAACTATTCTGAAGTTGCACAAGCAATTAGAAAAGTCACTTATCTGCACGAGGCGCATTAAATTGCATAAACAATTTACAAGCCGCTCTAGAAAACTTGACGTACACTATAGGTGTCGATGTTGCTCAAAAATTTGGTGCAGTTTTAACGAAAAATCCCGATTTACAAAAGGTTCGGATGAGAAAAAGAAATATCTGACATTTGCAAATCTTACTTCACTGGATGTCGAACGATCATTTTCGAAGTATACGACAACGTATTCACAACACCGTCGACGGCTGAATGAATCGACAATGGAAGCGTTGCTGATGTTGCAATTCTACGTAGCTTACCAGGGCGGTTGCCAATTGCCACAGTGGACATCAAGACGACAGGAAAAGGTAACAATATTATTTTCCACTAATATTGTATATTACGTATCCACTTTTATGCGGTGCGCCACTGCCGGTACCACCTTTTTAACAAACTCTACTAATAACCTTTAATTTAATTTATCGACTTATTCGAGGTTGCTTGGAGATTTTGGTTTCAAAAAGTAGTTTTTAGACTTACCAAATTATCGGATGGACTGCAACTATGTTCGGTAGGCGAATGCTTGGTAGGTGGACAGTGCGGTCCCTCGTAGAACCCCCTGGACTTGTTAAGCTTCCCTGGTATACGACCCTCAGTGACTAGGGCCGCTATCGCCACTAGGACATCACCTCCGTTCCTCAAACACTCCCTATCCGATTCGAAAGAAGAACTGTGCATCTGAAAACAAGAAAATAAAACCTAGAGATACACGCGTGTAACAATAATTCATCATGACGCAAGTAGTAGATGTGTCTTCATGCATATACGGGTGTGGTTTTCCGTATACTGTACGCAAATATGTAAATGTATTATGTAAAATACATAAAATTATGCAGTCATCGTACTTCTTTCTTCTATACGAGTACATGTAGGGACCTGGACAGGGGTGAAAAAGATGTAAAACAGGCGTAGAATCAGAAACAACGAGATTTTCTCGCTCGAAACATGTTTTGACGTTTAAATGAATTGAAAATCAAGTTGCTGGGGACAAACGCTTTTTTATGGTCTTCATATTGAATACTACAAGACAAATGCAAATGCCGAAACATATGGCTTACGCATCTGTTCTTAAAAAGTTGTAGAAAATAAATACACTGAATGTAAAGGTTTTCAATTTTAAATTGATTTAATGACGTAGAATTATTAGAATAAATGAGATTACCTGAAGGCATTCAATGTTTTCCTTGAATTAAGTGAAGATATAACGAGAGACCACTTACTGCTAAAGCTACATTTCTAACAACTTCGGGGCCAAATGCGAAAATGTGGTTAAGAATCAACAGTGGCACGGCATTGATGAAATTGTTATTATCAATAGCAAGCCTAATACACTGTTCCTAAACAGTAAACGCATGCGTAAATTATAAATTTGTGTAAAGGCTACTTTACAGTTAGCAATGTTTCATGCATGCAATTATTCTTGAAGCAATATTTATCGCAATCAATTTTTCTTGCAAGAATTACTATGGTTTTACAGTTGGCAATTCTTATGCACAATACAGCGCAATTATTTTTGACAATCAGGTTCACCAACCACACAAATACAACCTATCAAAATTATAAACACACACAAGACATAAACATAAACACTAGACCAAATTTAGGTTATAAAGTCCGTTTATTTTTAAAATCCATGGAATCATAAAAACAAGAACTTTAGTTATACACTACCGCTCATAAGTATCTGGGCACCCTTGTATTTTAGATTTTTGTATACAAAGAATGTACTCAGGGAATACATTTCAGCATTATTGAATAGTACACTTTTATTGACGTCCTGATGTCCGCTGCGACAACCGGGCTTACCGGGGCAGTACTATTTTGTCGCAATGGACATCAAGACGTCAATAAAAGGTAACAATATATTATTTTTTAATAATACTGTATCTCAGGTACCTACTTTTGCGTGATACGCCTCTGACGTTGCACTCGTTTGTCGAACCTTAATCGTGAAACTATAATAAAGCCATACGAAGTAATATATTTTAATTACGCTCAGTTATCGTTCCATGTTAGTGTTTATAATTTAGTTTAAAATTTTAAAACAAGCCGAATAGGAAAGAAATTAGTGTTGAAACGCGTGCACTGGTAGTAGCACATCATGACTTAGGCATAAGCAATCGTCAAATTGCTAGAAAATTATATTTAAATCCATCTACTGTTGACTATAACATCAGAAAATACAGTGGAAGTGGCAGTTTTCTAAATAAAGTAAGAAGTGGTAGACCAAGCGCGATAATAGCAGCTCAAGATATTGCAATCGTAGTGTCCAGCAAGCGAAATAGAAGAAAAACAGCTCCAGAAATCAGTACTGTGCTTCCGAAGTCGATTAATGTGTCCACAGTTAAACGCCGTCTCCGAAAAGCCGGCCTTCACGGACGAATTGCGATGCGAAAGCCCTTGCTTCGCCAAATTAATAAGAAAAAGAGGTTACAATGGGCACGTGAATATCGAAATTGGACAGTAGAAGATTGGAGCAAGGTATTGTGGACCTACGAAACCAAATTCGAGATTTTCGGTTCGCGGCGAGTATTTGTAAGATCTGTAGATGAATGTGCACTAGAGCAATGCGCAGTCTCTACGTCAAATACGGCGGTGGTTCTGTAATGGTTTGGGGCTATTTTGCTGGTACATCCGCAGGTGATCTCGTAAAACTTCAAGATACTATGAGAAGCGAGCAATACAAATGCATCTTAGGAAAATGCAATACCCTCTGATGGGTCGGAATTTTGTATTCCAATAAGACAATGACCCACACACTTCACACTTCAAAATTATGCAAGCAGTATTTAAAAGAGTTGGAAGAGGAAGGGACACTAACAATCATGAAATGGCCATCCCAAAGCACGGACTTGAATCCCATCAAGTATTAATGGAAGAACTCGATCGGGAAGTAAGAAAAACTGCTCCAACTTCAGCATGACAGCATGACATGTGGAACAAACTGCAGGCAGCATGGGCTCGAATAGCTCCGGAAACATTGTTAAAATTAATTGGAAGAATGCCACGATTATGGGACGCAATCATTAAAAGTAAAGGAGGTCACATAGACGAATCTAAAATTTAGGTCAAATAAATACATATTTTAATATTCCCATTTAAATATTTAATGGTTTACCCTGAAATTTGAGGTGTCCAAATATTTATGAGCGGTAGTGTAGGTTGGCTACCATAAAAGCACTAACTGAAGAAAATATCAGAATTGCACCGAGTGTGCAATAAAAATAGAACTTGTTCTATTCTTTGCAATATAAGAAAAATTGCAATCAGCTGATGTAAAATGATTAAATTACACGTGCGTGCAATTTTTATTGCAGCAGTTTCTATTGCAATTAGCGAAAATCGCTAACTGCATGTAAAACGGTCTTAAAGCAGCGCAGGAAGATATGTAGTTTCCTTATAAATTTATTAAGCGGCAGTGAAAAAATGTTTTTATATAACGAAAACGACTATTCGACATGTAATGTTGTAATGTTTGTAATGGTTTTTGAAGTAACCGTATCTGTAAAAACACTTTTATTATAAATTTGTATTAATCTAGCCAAATCAGTATTTTTTGTAATACACTATTAAATGTTGCTCTAACACGGACACTTTTCTCGTAACTTAAGGTTCCTAGCCCTCTTTATACGTTATCTACTATTTGTAAGGATTCGACTAACGATAATGAAGACCTTTGTAATGCTGTGATGGCATTCGATATTAGAAAATAGTTTGTAAATCAATTTCAACTTGATAGTCTTGAAATTTCAATGGACTTGCTATGATGGCAGCAGCTTCTTTTGTATCAAGTTGTAACAATTGGAGCCGGAGTGAATGGAAATGTTGAAAATAATAGAATACAGCTTCCAATCACGTTCCCCATCGGGTTAAAACTGGCCGTGGGAGTTCTGGGATAGTACGACATTGTTCATGAAATTGCCGAATTCGTTTGGAAGATTTGACAAATACTGCTTTAGTCTATGCTACGCCTTGGCTACGAGATGTAACGCATGCATACACGTTACATGTACCGAATTAGGGAAAATAGGTTTAAGCAAGCAACAAGCACGAAGCATAGCTTATCCGCTATCAGTCACAAATACGAGGGACATCTAGAAATTAAGTCTCCCTATTTAAAAAAAAAAATTAAAACATAGTTACATGAAAAACTTTATTGACAACTGATACAGCGACGTTTGAGCTACTTTTCGACATAATCACCACCAGAACTGAGACACTTGTCATTTCGTGGAATCAACTTTTGTATCCCTGTGTCGTAGAAGTTTACCGCCTGGGAATGGAAACAGTGTGTGACAGTTATCTTCAGCTCTTCGTCTGCGTGAAAATGCTGACAGGAGGACAGGAATTTCTTGAGGTGCAAGAAAAGATGCAAATCGCTGACGGCAAAATCAGGATTATACGGTGGATGATCAAACAGCTCCCAGCCGAACTCCTGCAGAACAGCTGTTGTGCGCCGAGCCGTATGTGGGCGAGCATTGTCATGGATTAGCACAACACCTCCACTAAGCATTCCACACCTTTTGTTTTGTATGGCCCGTCGAAATTTCCGCAGTGTTTCATAGTAACGGTCAGCGTTCGCTGTTCCACCTCGAGCAGGAAATCAATGAGCAAAGTGCCTTTCCTGTCCCAGAACATCGTGCACATCACATTCTTCACCGACGCAGTCTGTTTGAGTTTCGTCGTGATCGGAGATCCACTGCGACACTAATGCATCGACTGCTGCTTGGTTTCCGGGGTAAAGTGAGCAACCCACGTCTCATCGCCCGTGACGATTCTGTCGAGGAACTCGTCGCCGTCATGATGGTACCGCTGCAGAAATGTAATTTCTGCTCCTAAGCGTTTCATTTAGGGTATCAGGTTTCTCGGCACCCACTTTCTTGAACAGCAGGTGCTTACTGACAATTTCATGCAACAAGGATCGCGATATCTGCGGAAAATGCCCGCTGAGAGCCGTAATCGTGAAGCAACGGTTCGCCGTAATGCGCTGTCGCATCAGCTCCACAAGCTTCGTCGTTGATGAGGGACGGTTACCCACGGCCCTCTTCATTATGGACACTTTGGCGACCTTGCCTACACCAACGACGCACCATCTGTTTGCTTATGATGAGCGGCCCGTAGACCTGACAGAGCTGACGATGAATTTCGATCGGAGTCATGTTTCGTGCATTAAGAAGCCTTATCACAACCGAACTTCACAGTCAGTGGCAGAAAGAATAAGAGCCGCCATTTTGAGCCACTGCTGCAGCACTACTGAGACCAGTGGGGACTTCTCCGGCCGGTATATGATTGCTACGTCATAGATCTGTTACGCATGCGCAATATTTCCGGCTAAATACGTTTACGTTTTTAAAAAGAAAATAGGGAAACTTAGCAAATAAAAGCGCCGCGATTGGAATGGACAGGACACATTATGAGAAGAGGACCTACAGAAATGATTAAGAAAATAACATACTGAACCCACTAGGACCCAGAGGAAAGGGAAGATCCAGAAATACATGGTGAGACGAAATAGAGGAAGACACCAAAGTTATGGACATCAAGGATTGGAGACGAATATGCAGGGACCGGAAAAAATGGAAAGAAATAACAATAACAGCAAAGACACATCCGAAGCTACAACAGTTGAAAAAAAAAACCGTAGATGGGGAATAATCCACCCCAGAAATTGAATGAATTGAATGGCGTTGATGGTGACGATGATGCATACTGTGGAGATGGCAAGTTTCTATATTTTACTACAGTTTACTTAATTTATTTGTAGCAAACCAGCTTTCAGCATCTTGGATGACGATTTTGGTTTTGTACTGGAGTTCTTTTATGTTAGCTGCCGTTACGAATAATGAGATATTATAAATTTTAAGCCCAAATGAAATATCTTCCAACTGTTTTTCATTGTGTTTATCTACATCAATTTTGATAAGCATATGGTTATTACAATCTTGATTGAAAATATTGGAGAACTAAGGTACTCGTTACTATAAAAATTCTTATTGCTTTATGTTCTTTTACTACTTTTTTGTATTCTGAAGTTAAAGACTGTTCAGCGGTGTTGGTTCCGACTAACGATTGGGCACTAATAGCTACATTAATTACTCAAAACCAATGATTAAATTAGCTTCAATCATTATGATTAACGATCGTTAATCTAATAAAAAGTTTTGATTTAAATTTATTATAAACTAGTAGCGCATCTTCAAATCCAATTAATCATTAGTAACTTCTACATATTATTCTTTTTCTCCTTCCCTTTCTTATCTCCGTATCTCTACTTTTTTCTGCTCCTCCTCCTTCTCCCTACCCTTTCTCTTCATCTCTACTTTATGCTCTAACTGATGTTGAAATGAAATTTTAATGAAATATAAAACTTGCAACTCAGTATTCATCAAAGTTTCAATGGAATTTGACGAGATGGTCGTTTTTCTACAACAAATGAAGAAACAAACAAGCCAATATGTCTTCTTTTTGGACTTCATGTTGGACGCTCAGTTGTTGTTTAACAGTTATTTGTGTCAGTTGATGTTAGGATTTTTGTAAAGATGGAAAAAATCGAATATCACACCGTCACTAGATTCTTGCATTTGAAAGGCAATACGCCTACGCAAATTAGTACCGAGATGGACGCTGTTTACGGGGACACTGAACCATCATTTGCCACAGTGAAATTTTGGCCATCTGAATATAAACGTGGTCGTTCGTACCAGCTTGGTCGATGATGAATGTTCGGGACGGCCATAAACTGCAACCACTACCGACAACATCGGAAAAGTTCACCAAATCGTGTTAAACGACCGTCGAATTAGGGTTAAAAAAATAGTAGAGGCTGTGGGCTGCTCGAAAGAATGTGTTTGTCATATACTGATTGAAGATTCTGGCATGAAAACGCTAACCGCGCATTGGGTGCCGCGCTTCCTCACTCAGGACCAAAAACGCATTCCAATGAACATTTCCAAAGCTCTGTTGAAGCAGTTTAAGGTCGGAGTTTTGGCGTCGATTAATAACTGTAGATGAAACCTGAACACACCAGTACACTCCCGAAGCCGAGGCACAATCGAAACAGTGGATTGCGAAGGGTGAATCGGCTCCGAAAAAGGCGAAGACTGTTCCATCAGCGGGGAAAGCGATGGCGACTATTTCTAGAGTCATGAAGGCAGAAATTGTGGAAGAACGGCTGCATTTGAAGAAAAAGGAAGCTTTGGTCCTCCAAAATAACGCACTCTCTCACACTTCAGTGGTTGCCACGGCAAGCATTCACAAATTGGGGTTCCAATTGATAGACCGCCCATCCTGCTCAACAGATCTGACCTCCAGCGACTTTCTTCTGTTTCCTAGGCTCAAATTTTGCAGAAACTACTACTTGGACGGAGATGGGAGCATCGCTGAGAAAAGTGTGTAGACTTACAAGGAGATCATGTTGAGAAATAAAACCGAAATTGATAAAAAAAATACTTGATGCTGTGTTAGGCTGGAAAGTTTTCAGACCACCATCGTATATTAGCAAGTTCATTATGCTATCTGCTTTAGTTAAAATATAAGTCTACCGAGTGGGTATTGACATTTCCACTATAAAATAGTTATTTACGAACCTAAAAATAACAGGGATCACGAACGCTGGTCTAATGTAGTAGGAAATGCATATTGAAATTAAATGCATCGCTAATCTACCTTTCCGTGAAGGATTTACTTACGGGAACACTCAATAACCATATTTTACATAACTTTATACGTTCTGCTTTATCTTCTATGTTCCTCCTTCGCGATAGACGAGGTTTTATTGCTTAATTAGCGTTGGGAGCATGCTGTAATTCCTCCGCATGTAATTTATTCCGGCTGGAAAAACGAACGGGTTACGTCTCTGGTCAATTTACTATTAACACATATCGAGAGAACTCTAGGCTAGGCGTGTTTCGAGTGGGTCAAGTTATAAATGTCGAAAGGCCGAACGCGAACGCACAGACACATACGGTTTATATCTGAACGCGACCGGTTAGCGAGACGGTCGTCGAGGACTATTAATAATGGAAAAAAATGCGTTTGGAAATACTCTAATGTAATATGAATATCTACTTCAGCTTAGAGCTCTGTTAGACACATTTTGGTGGAAGAAAGAATAATAAAATTTTGATAGACGTATTGTGATGGTGATATGCGTCGAATGCTTTATAAATTTAGAATCCTGTGTAGTGTGAGAATGTTTCATCCATGAAAACTGTTAGATTTCCCGAAAAACTTCAACAGAAAAATTATGTTAAATTTTACGCGAGATTGAGTTTTTGATTGTAAATCTCTCGCAGATTCTCCACTCACGTTACCAAATTCAAACGCCAAAAACGTAATTTTTTAAATAACGATGTCTAACACTGAAGCTAAGAAAGACATTTACAGTTAAACGCGACTCCTGAATTTGGATATTGCACTCAAGTGGTTTCTGATATTAGTATTGTTTGGTTACCATGACAATAGTAAACAAAACATACTGACATTGCTGGTTTCAAGTGTTGATTTAACATTTTAAGCTTAAGTAGCTTCTTGAAGTTAAGGATAACGCTAGCGTTCTGGAACACAACACTCAGTGTTCTAAGAAGAGTGCAGAACAGCATTTACAAACGATAGCGTAAATGAACTGAGGCGGAATGAAGGAATTTCGAACGTTCACTGTACATAGATAAAGAAGTCCGCCTTAATTCGACAATTACTGTTTCAATTATCCGCAATATAACTGTTTTAAATCAAAAGAAATATTTTCTTAGAGCTTCTTTCTCCGCTTAAGAGAAGTATATACTTGTAATTAAATAATTGTATTTCTTTGTTTAAGACATTTGTTAACTTGATTCAAGAAAATCTTGCAGAAAATTTGAAGAAAATGATTCTTAGTATAGGTAAATGGCCATTATAACATAAAACAATATTTTCTTAAGGATAGTAAGTATTTCCTGTCCGAGAATAGTTGCTTTATGTGAAATTAAATAAAGAAACAAGAAATTACGAAACAAGACTTTATTGTTTCAACTTAAAACAAACATTATTAGCTTTGCACTACATTTATGCTCGGTTGTTTAAAAATTCTTGTCCGGTTTTAATGGCATTTTCGTCGCATTTAATGGATCCAATTGATGGAGCATTTCGCCTTAATATCATTTTATTTGTGTTGCAATTTGTAGGTGTATACAACCTTTATGTAATAGCGTACTTTCCATCGCTTTCTGGAAAGACAGAAATACATTATCTAAGGTTTCCCAATTTGTATCCCAATAGGCCTTTTGTACTGCTTCAATCAGTTCGTAATTATTTGTTTGTGGTAACTGATGCTGTATTAATTGAATGGAATTGAAAAATCCCAAATCCAACACATTAAAATCTGGGCTGTTTGGTGGCTGAGATTTCAGTTGCATATCCCAACCGTTTTCAGTAAACGCCTGCGTCAATGCAGCATCATTAGAATGGAGATGCGGTTTTGCATTGTGTTGCTGTATGTATATTGTACTTTTACGAGAACCAAGGGGTCATTTGTCGCGTATAGCTGGTACTAAATTATGCAGTATCATTTTCCTTATTTCTTCTTTATTGACAACTTCCACAGGTTGGGTTACTAAATTTCCCTTTGGTCGATTCTTGATATTTCTCTTTGCTGGTGAAGAAGACACAAATGGCCAAATCCCTAACTTTCCATCAAAATAAGCTTTTCTGTGTGTATCCCAGAGTAGTCGAGCAACTGCTGCCATAAACATTACTTTGGTAATGAATCTTTTACTTTTACAGGATCTATATGGACGATCTTCTTCGGGAGTTATATAAAATCTTCTCTTAGTTTTAGTTAGATAGAACCATTTTTCATCAATGTGTACATTGAGTAAATCCTCGAAATATCCAGATGGTAACAAAAAATTTAAACTAAACTCAACTCGTTGCCGCATATTCTCTTTTGTCAACAATGATTTAACAAAACTAGTAACTCTCTTAATTCCCTTTCCCTTTTTTAATCTGTCGTGCAATGTACTTTTTGGAACTTTACATGTGTAAGCCAATGACCTTTTTTTTTTTTAATTAACTAGGTATTGGGATCATTGCCCATTATACCACATTATGTAAAAATCCGATAAACAGAAACTACCCATGACACAGCTTTATCGTTTTATATCTAACAATGGATCCGACCAATTTCTCTTTTACCAATTCTTACCAAAATATATGAACGGTTAACTAAGCATAGATTGGAGTAGTGGATGGAAAAAAATTATATTTTACCAATGCAGCAGTTTGGTTTTCGTAAAGCCATTGGTCCGATAGATGCACTTACTTATTTAGTTACCAATATACAGAACCCGTTCTCTAAGAGAAATCGTGTAGAATGTGTTTTTTTGGAAATTAAAAAGGCTTATGACCGGGTTAATTTGGATATATTGGAAAACAAACTGATTCACTTAGGGGTTCCAGAACGTGCTGCAGTGAATATTGTGGAGATTTTCAGAAGTCGTGAAACGTATGTAAGAGATACTAAGAATCAGTTAATTGCTCCTCGCATTGCAGAAATGGGATTAACGCAGGGATCATCTCTTAGCCCATTTTTATTTAATTTATACTCTCTAGATTTTCATGATCTTTTCCAAAATAATATTCATACCATCCAATACGCTAATGACGTTTGTATTTTTACCTGTGGTTTTTTTGGAAAGTGTACAGGCAAATATGAACAGAGCCAATGATCTTAATGTGCTTCTTTTACAGAGAGGAATAGTAGCAATATTTTCAATTTGTTGAGTATAATCTTTTTCCTTACGACCACATTTCTTTTTACAAAAATCAACATTAATGGTTAAATTGCTAATTTGGCATTCTCGAGCCTGTTTCCATAGTTTAGAAATTGTTGAACGGGAACAGCAAAATTTACGCGTGGCGGCATTTATCGCACCCCTATTAAGTTTTTCGTCTTTGAAGTTTTGCAGTAAATAATATAAAATTTGTTTATGTTCATTACTATTAAATTCTCCATACTTTTTTCCACCTGCTGGAATAATTTTAGCCGTTTTGCAATAACAGTCATTAAATTACAAATACACTAAAATTTGACGTTTGACAACTGCATCTTAAAGTAAGAGTGCAATTGCTACGTGACGTTTTGATCATCACATGCTTAGATTCACACATAACCTACCTACTACATCGAACAAATTAATTTACCACATATACTTGCAATAGTCTTTACATTGAATTGAAAGTAGGAACTATTCTCGGACAGAGGAAGTAGTTTTTTTTTAAATTCCAGAAAGCGTTTAGGTACTGTCCAAAAATCAATAGTTTCATTTTCTTAAAGTAAAACATTTTTTAACCAAAAATTAATGTCAATATAGCTTATGGTATTGGTGGAATCATTCCCGGTAAAAACAATGTAGCAGAGAAAATAGCGCTAACGCATGAACATGTTTCTGCCTATCCGGCGTCATCAGCATGGTTCTGAGCACAATTTCTGCTGTTACAATTGCGTTTGCCTCTCGGTTTATGCTGCTAATCTCCAAAACAGCACTAAATATGTCTTTCGGCGACACCTATCGCTAAGAGACACAGTCACGCCGTCCCAGAGGATAGCAAGACAAACCGGAGTGTAGATGTTCACCACCTATCAGGCAGCTCCTGGGCTGCCAAACGCAAGGGGGGGCGATGTGCCTAGGCACAGCGACATCTGTACCTGCAAATGATTCCTCAGGCTTACCATGATGTATAAAAATACACGTGGAAAGAATGCCTGGTAACAATAACCAAAAATTAATATTAATATAACTCATGGTATTAGTGGAATCAATCGCGCTAACACATTAACATGTTTCTGCCTACCCGGCGTCATCAGTTCTGAGTACAATTTCTGCTGTTACAATTGCGTTTGCCTCTCGGTTTATGCTGCTAATCTCCAAAACAGCATTGGCAGGCACAACGCCCCCTTGCGTTTGGCAGACCCGGAACTGCCCGATAGGTGGTGGACATCTACACTCCGGTTTGTCTTGCTATCCTCTGGGACTGCGTGACTGTGTCTCTTGGCGATAGGTGTCGCCGAAAGACATATTCAATGCTGTTTTGGAGATTAGCAGCATAAACCGAGAGGCAAACGCAATTGTAACAGCAGAAAATTGTGCTCAGAACCATGCTAATGACGTCGGGTAGGCAGGAACATGTTCATGTGTTTTCTCACTGTTTTCTCTGCTACATTGTTTTTGCCGGGAATGATTCCACCAATACCATGAGCTATATTAGCATTAATTTTTGGTCATTGTTATTAGGCATCCTTTCCACGTGTATTAAAACATTTTTTACTTAGAATTCTTGAAATGCATATTATTTATATGCATATTATTAATTGCGCTTACTTTGTTTAAAACAGTACGACATATACGTACAGGACGCAGTAAATTGTTCACATTGCTTGTGATTTTAAAAAGGCTAAAGTAGAGGTTTATCTATAGAATAATGTTCAAACAAAAGTGAACTTAATGTAGAAGTACACATGAAAAAAAATGCCTAGAAACAATAACCACGATAATGCTAATAAATAGCTCGTGGTATTGATGAAATCACCGGCAAAAACAGCAAGAGAAGAGAAAAGCATTAAAGCTTCTTACTCTTGGCCTCGCTGCTCTTACATCTCTCAATTGATACCACTAATCTTCAGAAACAGCAACCGAAATATTGGCGCCACCTAATGTCAGTAGTTATAGTCATGCCGTCCTAGATAGTAGCAACGGAACCAGAATACAGATACCATACTTACCCATACAATGATATAAACTTTCACGTACAACGTTTCATAACCAAGAAATAATTTAATTATACTGTAACATATAAAAAAACATGTTTAATTATTGGATATCCTTGTAGATGGCCTGGTGATGAGCTTTTTGTACACGAAAGTGGTCGTCTAATTCTCAATAGAACTTTGTGAGATCTGGACCATTTTTTCATTCCTATCTTCAATATGAATATTTTCTTAACTTAAAACTAGATACTTGGAAGAAACATTTTTCTGTCTTGGATTTTCTTGATTTTCTAACCCTAAGAAAATATTTATTTAATCCAAATAAAATTTCAAGAAAATTATTTTCCTATATTATACATTTTTATAGTCTTGAAACAAAAATATTTCCTTGAGTAGCCTGATTTTTGCAACAAAATCAATTTTTTTGATGCAAGAAACCATTTCTCTGCATGCTTTCAGCGATGTAAAGTGTGTGAGGCGAGATAAAGCAGTAGCAAAGTATAAGCGTACGTATGTAAGTAGGTCGAGCAGTGAATTTGAACGTCGTGCGCTCTGCTCCAATTAGGCGAGATTCAAACAAGACGTGGAAATACGCGAGGTGAACCAAGCGTCGATTTCGCAATACCAAATATAATACGCACCTAAAACGTGTACGACATGGAAGCCAACCAACTTGGTATTATAAACAGAACTGTAAAACGTATAGCTTGCGCTAAACATTTGTTTCGTTATTGCTTACGCAACTAATCGACCCGCATACCTGTTGTATTGCACCCTTATTAATTTAGATACATACATGGGTATGTGTATGTAGATGAGGAAGGAAAATTAATATGAAAGGAGGTTAGCGGAGAAAGTATTCGATAGATTTTTTTCTCATGATTGTAAATCGATGAAGAAGTGTTTTTTTTTTCTTGGTTTAAGTAATCGCGGTTTTAAATGAACGAAATGATTTGTACTAGCGTGGGTTGATTGAAAGGTGCACTGGCAATTAGAAATAAAATGGATTCAATGTTATTCTATGATTATAGGGTCATTTCATTTTTGTACCAAAAAGAATACAAAGTTTTTAAATAAAATAAGCAATTAATTGATTGAATGTATGAAACATTCATCCACACGGTAGTGTGGATCGCGTGCGATTGTCTGGCTCTCCTCACCATCGCCACACCACACGTGGGCGATATAATGTGCAACTCACTGCTTATTATTTTACATATACGAGGCAGATGTCATAAATTATCGGCCTGACAAGCTTATACAGGTTCTAGCGTACTCAAACTGCGCCATAGTTCTACATGTGCGAGGCTTACATTATACAGTGGCGTCCTAAAGTGTGCCTCCCCCCATGCTAACTTTTGAACGACAGAAGCTAGCGTTTTTAGAAAAAAATGGGTCGATTTCTATTTTTTATGAGCTAACTTTTGCCGTTATCAGCATTTCAATTGTATTTCCGGTTCCACCGGAAGTGACGTTAACATTCTTTTTTTTTTAATAGAATACCCTATATATTTTTACGTTTTTGGAAAGGTAATCGAAAGGCGAATCCAGCGATATCACATATGTTATACTTTAACTTAAGAAATACGACGATATGCAGCAATAAAGGTGTTGGTAATTTGCTTTGCTGTTATGCAAAGTTGGCTAGAAAACAACGCCAAATTGTTTCTTGTGACACCAGACTGATCTAAAGAGTTCATTGCTAAGCAAAGTAATCATAACAACTGCCAAATTGTCAAATCTCAATTCCAAAAGCGTAAATTATTCTTGTTATTTATTGTTATAATAACCTGCATTTATCACACTTTCGTTCATTGTACTCATTATTTTAACTTGTTTTGTTAATTGTTGTTTCTCCTTTGTTTCTCCTCGAACTCTATTGTAATTAATTAATCGTGGTTGGTTTGTTTAAATTTGTTAGTTTTTGACAGGCAATGTGCTTTCAGTTTTTTGTGTTGATTTTACAATGGCCTTTACAAGGCGAAGTGCTTTAACAGAAGATAATATGATTAAAATTATTGTACAATTTGTTGCGCAACCATGGCAAATAAGGTGATAATTGTTGCCAGATTTACATAATATTAAAATTGACTCAGCAATTTTACATGGTTTGTCCCGAAGTCATCATAAAAGTAACAACACAAAAAGCTTAAAAAACAGATATATTGTCTATCAAAAACTATAATATTTAAACAAACTTACCATATTTAATTAATTGCAATAACGTTCGACAAAGTAAAGAAGAAACAACAATTGAGAAAACAAGCTAAAATGAGAGAAAATAAGAACGAGAATAAAGAACGAAAGTATAGCAAATGCAAGATATAATAACAATAAATAACAAGAATAGTTTACGCTTTTGGAATTGAGAATTGGCAGTTCAACAATTGTTATGATTACTTTGCTTAGCAACGAGCCCTTTAGATCAGTCTGGCGTCACAAGAAACAATTTGGCGCACTTTCTAGCCAACTTTGCATAGGAACAAAAAAAGATTACCAAAACCTTTATTGCTGTATATCGTCATATGTCTTAAGTTAAAGTATAATATATGTGGTATCATTGGATTCGCCTTCCCATTACCTTTCCAAAAACGTAAAAATACACAGGATGTTCTATTTGAAATAAGAAAGTTTACATTACTTCCGGTAAAACCGGAAATACAATGGAAAAAGTTAGTTTACGAAAAATAGAAATCGACGCATTTTTTTTTTAAAACGCTAGCTTCTGTCGTTCAAAAATTAGCACGGAGAGGGGACACTTTAGGACCGCACTGTATATATTACGGCTCGAAGAGTAGTAGTTCTTAGTAGCCATCCAAACAACGTGAATAGTCCATGAAAATGACTCAAGTAACGAAAATTGAATACCGCGCGGTCATTACATTTCTAACAAAAGAAGAGCATACGCCTAATCACATTAAATAATGTTTAGACGGCGTTTATGGTAATTTATCTTCATCATATTCTACTGTAAAAAAGTGGGCAAAATGTTCTCGTTTGGGGCAAGAATCCCTTGAAGATGATGAGCGCCCCGGTCGGCCAATTGAACTGATAACGCCGCAGAACATTTCAATTATTGAAGAAATAGTATTAAGAGATAGCCGTTTGAAAGTGAAGGAATTAGCAGTGATGTTTAACATTTCTGAAACAAGTATTCAAGATTAGTGCAAGATGGGTACGGCATCTTCTTTCTGCTCTTCAACGTGAACGTGAGGTCGAATGTGCGCTCGTTTTTAAAAATGTGTGGAGACGACCGGGAACCAATTTTGGAGTCCATTGTTACAGGAGATGAAGCAATGGTTCTTACTTATTTTCTCATTTAAGGAAAGACCTTAGGGGACGTCGTTTTGAGGACGATAATGAGTTGCAAGCAGCTGTAATATTACATTTTGAGGAAAAAACTTATTATATTATTATTTTTATAAGGGCGTAGAAATATTAATTGATTGTTGTAGTATAATAAATGTATTGACGTTAGTGGAGATTATATTGAAAAACAAAATTTGTTATATTTTACCAAGTTTATTTCTTCTATATCAGGCCGAGAATTTATGGCGCCTACTTCGTATGTACGCTGACGTAAGATTGGGCAGATATCAATATAGATGTGAGTTTAGCACTAGACTTGTCAAGGGAGCATCTTAACAGCAATTTGTCTAAATCGCAAATTATTTTGTTCGGGAGTTCAAACATTTGCAGAGAATTTCAGAAAACCATTAGCATTAGAGTAAATAGCGAAAACTCACCTATTGTGGACAGTGTCAATGATCTAGGTGTTATATTAGATAATAGGTTTCGGTTCAGAAGTCAAATTAAAAAATATACTACTATATAATGAATACAGGGATACAAAAAGTTCAAAATTCATGTCTTAGATATATTTTCAAGATAAGAAAAAAGCTGCAAAGTTAGAGCTTGTTTCGTTTTGTAAAGGCATACACAATGTTACACGTTATCGTAATCTTATTTCGCCACCACTACATAAAAAACATCTACAACATTTACAGCAAGTACAATTCTCTAGCTGAATCCTTCAAAGCTCTGTCACAAAGTTTGTTAAAAAAACAAGGTGAATTAACGTTAAGGGTCTGATGTGATGTTACTCACTCGGAATCACGATGATATGTTTGTATTATCCAAATGGAGTAGTAGATTTCGGTATTTACGTATATGTACGTACGTGTGTGTATGCGTGGAGAATGAGTATTTGTTGGGTGAGGGTCACTTTTGTTTAGTATTTAGTTTTAAGATTAGATTGAAGGCATTTGATGGAATAAACTATTTCCTTTAATTGATTTCAAGGTTTGAGTTGGAAAGCAGCGAAGATTAAACTCTACTTTATGGTTTGCAATTGTTTCAGCTTTATAGATAATAAAAATGTTGTGTCTTTTTCTAGTTGTAGTCAATGGTAAATAAGGGTTACTATTTTTAGTTTAAAGATCCTCGTAACCTCTTTGAAGCAGACATCTTGCGGGATGTGACTTGTAACAATGTAAGAAATTAATTCCAATAGTAGTTAAATCAACTGTATCATCCTTCTGTTACACATACAGCTGCTTCATCTTTCCGAGCATCCGACTAGTGTTTCGAAAATAGAATATTCACGACCTAATTTTCTACTTCAAGGCATTATAGCTTTCGTTTTTCTTCTTTTCGGTCTACTTAAATTTCCAATTACTACTCACCTTAAGGCATCAAAAGGAGAGATGTAAATAGGATACTCTTTAAAATTCATCACAAAACAATCAATATACAAAGTTGAAAATAATAATAGGTTAAATCGAAAACATCTGTACACCAAAGCGAGCGCTACATTACAAATTAATGACTGTGATAGGTAAAAAAAAGGTTCCGTAGTAAAGTGATTCGCTAAAATACATGGGCGCTGTTGCAAAATTTGCTCCCTATAAAAGTATAAGGGCGGGAAGATGCGCGACGAGAATGAATGTATTAGTAACAACACTGGTTTCAAGGTTTTTGTCCCGAGTATAAAAATGCCTGTTTCCTATGTATTTTTGCACGCTGAATTCAAATTCACTTTCAAAATTACTGCATCACCCACAGCTTTTGAATTCCAGTATATCCACGTAGCATAATACTGTGTGCTTTACAATAAAATGCTGATAAATATGCCGGTGATATTTAGGCATTTGAAGTAAAATGTTACACAATATTGCGTAATTCTAAGTAATCTTGCGTCATTCGGAATAGGCAGAACAGGTCTCGACAAGCTGGCCGGGAGCAATATAAGATCTTTGGCCGGGAGCGCAGTTGCAGTAAATTCATCGGCTAGAGAACATTGCAGCTCCACATTTACCTTGTTCTAACCCTTGAGAAAGTATGCTGTTGTGTTTAAAGTGTTGTGTTGATACCCCAAGTGCCAGTGAAATGTCGAGAAATTGTAAAAATAATCCAAATTCGTTCTGCTTCGTCTGCGGCGAGTTGACTTTTAAAACCCAGAAACGTTCGTTTACACCGCTAGTTAGAAAATGTTATGAACATTATTTTGGTTGTAAAGTAGGCGACCAGGATAAAAGTTGAGCCCCCCATGTTGTGTCACATGTGTTCTCACAGCATGGGCAAAAGGTTCACGTCATATGCCTTTTGCAGTTCCTATGGTATGGAGAGAACCTAAAGACCACGTTTCGGACTGCTACTTCTGCCTAACAAATATAACTGGTATCACATCAAAATCTAAACACACTGTTGTATATCCTAATCTACCATCTGCACTAAGACCAGTACTTCATAACGAGGAGTTACCTGTACCAGCACCTGCAGAAAACATGACTTTGAGTGATGATGAGTCTAGTGACGAGAAAGCACAAGTAGCAGAAGAAAATTTGAATTTGGATCCCACATTTGGACCAGGATGTTCTTCAAATGAAGTACATTTGCTGACTCAAGGAGACGTTAGTGACCTCGTGATTTAAACCTGTCTAAGAAGCAAGCCTAACTTTCGGGATCTAGATTGAAGGGCTGCAATCTACTTCAGAGTGACACAAAAATTTCATTTTATCGTAGTCGTCATGCCAAATTCAATGATTACTTCTCCCTTGAAGATGACCTGGTGTTCTGCAATGATATTGTCTCGGTTATGAGTGCACTTGGCCATGAATATCACATTGATGAATGGCGTTTGTTCATTGATTCATTCAAAGCCAGCTTAAAAGCCGTTTTACTTCACAATGGAAATAAATTGCCCTTAATTCCTCTGGCCCACTCGGGCAACGTGAAGGAAACATACGACAACATGAAGATTCTTTTAGAAAAAATCAAATACGATGAATTTAAGTGGAATATTTGCGGCGATCTAAAGGTTGTGGTGCTATTACTCGGATTGCAACTCGACTACACGAAGTACTGTTGTTTCCTGTGTGAGTAGGACAGTCGGGACAAGAAAAACCATTATGTAAAGAAAGTGTGGCCGACACGAACATCATTGACTCCAGGAGTTAAGAATGTCATCAACCCCCCTCTTGTAGATCCTCAGAAAATTTGTCTGCCCCTTTACATATAAAACTAGGACTTATGAAAAATTTCGTCAAAGCAATGGGCAAAAACGGTCGCAGATTCGCGTACTTGAGGAATAAGTTCTCTAGAATCAGTGATACTAAAGTAAAGAAGGGTATATCTGTAGGACCCCCGACCAGGGACTTGTTTTAAGACGAAAAGCTCGATATAGAGCTGAACAAAAACGAAAAATCCGCCTGGCTGTCGTTTAAGAATATTTGTGAGAACTTTTTAGGCAATCACAAATCCGAAGACTACAAGAACATTGTAAAATACCTTTTGACTTCATATGAAACATTGGGGTGCAATATGAGTCTAAAAATTCATTTTTCAGACTCACATTTAGATTTTTGCCCGGACAATCTTGGAGCCGTCAGTGATGAACACGGGGAAAGATTTCACCAAGATATTTTGGACATCGAAAAGCGCTACCAAGGCAAGTGGAGCCCCTCTATGCTGGCAGACTATTGCTGGACACGGATGAGAGACGTTCCTGACGCTAAATACAGCAGAAAATCATACACTTGTACATTTTAGAAACATTTTTAGTTGTTTTATAAATAAACGCATTATAAACATTGTTCTACCATTTATTGCGCTGTCACTTAGAAACCCTGTCTGATAGAATATTTTTGAAAAAAGATTTGAATTCAGCATAAAAAATGCTGCTAGGTTCACATATACTAATTTGTTTCTCTAATTGATTATCGTGGCCTTCTTCGATCATTTGCTCCTTTGTTGTATCTATCCATTATCCATCGTAATAATAAGTTTAATTCAATTTATACAGATACGAATACGACACATATTGATATAAAGTTCCATTAATTAGATTTAGAAAACATGTTTTTATTTTGGAATTCAAGTTACACTTAAAGAATTGTTTTTGTTATACACCTTCTATTATTTGAACATTTAATATATTGAATATTTGGAAACGAAAAAATGTAATCTAGTTATTTTATGAGATGGTTCTATTTATTTTTTGAATTTATCTTTTTTTAATAGAAAACGATTTCTTTGCTTATTATACGGCCATATATAACAATAAAGTATTTATTTAGAAATAATCAACGATTAAATTTCTTCAATACCATAAAAATCAAATAAAATGTAATACGTATTTCCTAAAATCAGCAATGAAGTCGAGATCATAACTTAAGCACGTACGGTAAGCGACTGACTAGCATCTGGCATGTGTGTGGGGAAACTGAAGAGTGAGGAGGGGGTGCTTACAGATAGGCGGCAACATTACCCACTGTGTGTATGGGATCGGCGCTTATAAATAAATCCTTTCCAACGCTAGTATATCTTTGAATTTATTTATTTAATTCAAGAAAGGTTTGAGTGAAAGTACGTTATTAAGAACAACAGATTGAATTTTATGCAAATAATATGACCAATTCAATAAAAATTAGATTTTTTAGTATGTTCCCATTTTGGGAACGTTCGACATTGAAAGGTGAAGTCAAATAAATGGTAAAAAAAAATATTTGTTTCAAACTGACAAAGTCCTTTAAAAGAAAGAATCAAAGATATTACGTATATTAAATCAACCAGATATATTTTCAAATCAAACTTGAGGTTATTTGTTTCAAATCATATGTTTGAATCAAATAACGATGAAGAAAAGATTTTTTTTTATACAGATTTGAGATGTGATTTTGTTTGATTGTTAATCAAAATGTAACCCAATCAACTCATGACTGTTTTATCAACATTTTATTATTGCTAAATAAGAACATAATGTACTTTCTTCACATATTCTTAAAGGTAGAGTATTTATCTTTGTTACTCTCCCTTGCTTCTTTGATTACATAAATTATTTATGTTCCACGTTGTATATGGTTAGATCTAATATCTAATCTATTGTAATCTATGTTTGTGTGTGTATCTCGAGTTTCATAGTTCACTTAACGTTGCTTTGTTATCCGCCTCTTAGTCTGCTCTCTTTCCCATCTCCACAAGCCACAAACAGGCCTGGGCATCGAGATTGATCGAGGCAATAATCTACAAAGAACTTAATTATGCCAGCTCGTCGCTGTATCGTGTCTGCCTCATTTAACGGTCTCTTCCGTTGCAATAATCATAACGGATTGTCGACTCTATTAGCCGGCAATACAGATTGCAAACCGTATAGACACATATACACACCAACAAGCTGTCCATTTACATTCACAAGCAGATACAAAGTAGGCTATGACTATGACTGTATATTAGTGATTGAGTCAGGCTGCTGTGTATTCCTGTTAGACATCTAATCGTTTAAGATGATTCAATTCAAACAAGTTTAAACAACATACAAGGAATTGTTTACAGAGTAAGTCTGGAAAAGGCTAAATATCTCAGGATTTAATAAACGAAAACATTACATTAATTGTACATGTCCCGAGCTTGTACCTTCATTTGTTTTCGTGATTAAAGGCCAACTTGCTTATTTAAATAGGGAGGGTGTCAGTTTTATGATTTTTCAAAAGAGTATTTTTTATCCAAATTCAGTAATGTAACGCATGTAAAAAAAACCAAAGAACCAAAACGTTTTGGTATAAAATAAGCAACTAACGAAAAGAATTAGTTATTCTACCGAAGGTGCTCAGTGTTCACTTCTTGGCTGCACTGAAGACGTTGAGTAAAATTTGATAAGGAATCTGTCAAAGTCTCCGCAGAAATGCGTAACTTCTAACGTAAAGCTTATATTTCAAATGTCCCCACAAGAAAAAATCAAGTGGGGTTAAGTCAGAGGACTTAGCTGGGCACTCAATGGCTCCTCTCTTCCCTACCCATCTTTGTGGGCAAGTTTTCTTTAAATATCGTCACACTTGATATCCGAAAAGGGGTGGGGCGTTATCTTGTTGGAACCATACTGTCACAGCTGGAATGTCTCTACTCATAATTTGTTGTTGCAAAAGTTCTAAGCATTTTTCTGATTTCAAATTACCTAGAATAAAATAATGTGTCGACTGGTTTAATCCAATGCGGACTGGTATCAGCCCAATACCTACCATTGTGACGAATAACGTGTCCGTTCAAACAAAACGTTGATTCAACCGAAAGAAGTACATTGTTGATAAAACTTTCATTTCACTCTATCTTAGTCACTATGACTTCACAAAATTTCTAGGTTTTCCTAATTTTCCTTACGTTCGAAATTTTTAATCAACAGTCCAAGATCGTCAATGTCAGTATGTTTTGTTTACTGCTGTCAAGGTAACCAGACAATGTTAACACCAGAAATCACTTGGATGTAACATTCAAAAAAATACACAAAAACGTTAGAGATATAAATTTTCTGGACAGTGCATACAGAAAAAATATATGGTGCTATTAAAAAAAAGAATACGTTTCTGGTGTTTAAGTTTGGGGTTCAATACTGAACACACTGTTTGTCTCGAAGGCATGTTGATATAATGTCTAGTTAGGCCCAAATATGTAATTTAGTCTCGTAAAAATTCTCTCTCGTAAAAATAAATTTGCAATTCTATTGCGAATGTGTTTGCAATCATTGAGACTACTGATATAAACAGACCTTTATACAGTTGAAATCCATCATCAGCGCGGAGAAGTCAAAAATCAACTTATCAAAAGAAAATTTTTAAATCTTTGAAAGAGCGGACGGAATGAAAATGCAATCCAGATATGTGGGAAAAAGTGCATTTCGACAACATAAAAAAAAGAAACATTTTTAGCACTTAGAAATAGCCCAATAGCATGTATTTGCGGATATATCTATTAATAAAATAGCTCAGTTTTGAAATAAATACAACCAAAGTATATATTTTATGAATAAAATTAAACAACAACTTTTCTTATTCCAATATCCGTTAAAATGTCGCTTCCATAGAGATGTTGCATGTTGAAATTTTGAAGTGCGATAAGTCACAATGATTACCATGTTTACCATAGTATTTTAAATGGTGCATGTGAGTAGTAATACTGATATACAGTGTATTTAATTAATTGTTCGATGGTGACTCGTTGTGAATTATTCATATTGAAAGAATAAATAAAATGGTATATTACTCACAAAAAATTCTTTAATATCTATTCCAATGCTACCAACAATGTACAATGTGGTTAATTAATTTTGAACTTAAGAAGTATAATTAAAGTTTCCCATGGTGAATTTTGTTTTGAGTATTAAATGTTGTTTACTGAGCTGTTTTTTTAAACAAAAATAGGCTTCACCCTCATGTGGAATTCAAGAAAAAAAAATCTGAGGGAAAATCTAGGGAAGATATTCAACTAAAAATCTAAATAACCTCACTTTCAAATGTAGGTAAATAAGAATAAATACACTTTTGAATAATTATCACTAGTTTCTCACCAGCGCCAACGGGCAGTGGCGGAGGTTCGATACAACCCTCAGTATAACTGCGAGTCTCAATCAGATCTGTTGTGTGTACGCTGCCATAATGTATTTCGTAGTTCTACCTTTGTTTTAAAAATGTAGCCTACGTCGCGAAGACAACCAATGTTGGACAAAGTTATAGAATTTATAGCAGAAATGCCTGACCTAAATTATGATGGCGTTAAAATTCAATGTGTAGTTTGTAATATCCCTTTAATGTGTTGGTCCAAAAGGGATTGTCTACGTCACGTAAATGATAAAGAGCATTCTTAAAAAAAAAATTACACACGTCACTATGACAAATTTAAACTTAATTTATGTATTATCATTATTGCATACAATCTACCGTTTAATTTACTAGACAAGGAGGCATACGCCTTCTTTTGGAATAAATATTCGGACTGCAAATTACCAAGTCGGGCATCGTTACAAAGAATTCTGCCATCTGCTCGTGAACATGTTGAAAAAAGGATTAAATCGGAGTTGAAAGATAAAAAAACTGTGGTTATGTGGGGACGAAACAACAGATCGTAAAAAACATTCTGTGGTTAATGTAATGGTACGTACAATGAAACCATATCAATCGTCACCTTCAATTCTATTAGCTTCCAGACGAGTACAACAATGTACTGCCGAAGTAATTTCGGAGTTACATTGGAAAAGTTTGAACTTTCAACAAATCAACTGTTGATGTTTATGAGTGATGGTGCCGCAAACATGCTTTCTGTAGGCCGGTCTCTTAAAAAACATTGTGCTAACTTGTTACATATTACGTGTAAAATTCATGCTTTCAGTCATGTGGCAGACAGTATTAGAAAATGTTATCCTGAAGTAGACGCTTTAATAGCGCATACAAAAGCAGTGTTTGTCAAATCCCCAAAACGTATTCGCAAATTTCACAGACTGTACCCCCGTATGCCTGAGCCACCAGAACCTATTCTTACACGTTGAGGAACATGATTATAGGCCGCGTTTTATTATCATAAATATTTTGAGAATATTAAGAACGTGGCTGCCGCTATCAAGAAAACCCAGTCGAAATTTCAAGATAGTCAGGTTAAAACGGATTTAAAAACTATTCAGAACAATTACTTCGGACTAGTGGAGGCAATAATAAAAATTACAAAATCCTTCGGTGTCGTTAGTGGAATCTCTCTAAATAGTGCAACATGTTCACGCACAGCTAAGCGCGGTAGAAGACGCAAAAAATGTGTGTGTTCTAGAAAGGTTTGAAAGTGTTTTAGAAAAAGATTCTGATTTTGGCACATTAAGACAAATTTGTGAAGGTGCGTCAACAGAACCGTTAAGTTGTTCCAAAGGTTATTTTAATTACGCAAATATAACGTCACTAAATGTAGAACGTTCGTTTTCTGCATATAAACACACCTTTTCCTCACGCCGCACTCGGTTTGCCGAAACAACTGTGGAAACATATCTAATGTTGCAGATATTTAACAGACATTATTAACTCTGTGATTTCATGGAAGATTCTTAAGACGGTAAGTGTTTGAGCACGTATTATATTTTATTTCTGTATAAACTTTTATGCGCCTGCCACTGGCTGTTGGCGCAAATTAAGCAACTCTATATCTCAATATCTATACATGCAGTAAATTGTCCTAAAGTTATTTTACTATCCGCTTAACTTTATTGAATGACAGTTCAATAGCACAATCAACTGATATTATTTCTAATTAGCTTTTACTTCAACAAAAAATAGGATTTATCATTATCTCTTGTGTTTATCTATAGCAAATGGTTCTGAAAATGTCAGTAGATTAGTCTCATTAAGTGTAACTTATTTTATGTTATAGTTAGGAGGTCAAGATACCAACAACAATGTATTGTAATTTAATTTTCTATCTTTATATTTCGCAGTAAGTTTAGCAATCTTATTATGTTCTATACTAATTGCTTCCAACCAACACAACATATCGTGAAGCTTTATTTTAATAACATATCGTTGATGACAAATCATAATTATTTATATTACAGCTGTAAATAATAGAGATAAAAAGCAACTAATTTCGTAGATTTAGGTCAGTTCTAATCGTGTTTGATAGATTACTCAATTTTTGCATGAACAATACCAAATTGTTATTATTAGATACCAACCAAGTTAATATGTTTACTCCAGCCTTACGTTGTAATATGTTAAGGTATCTCTATTCACTTTGTGTAATTTCTTTTTTGTTTGAGAACCAGTCGAAACCAATATACGTACTTATATTCCCGCATTCACGTGGCTATAATTTTTCTTTACGTTCGAGATGATGAAATTTCAAGCTATTATTGCGAATTGTTGAAAGAAAATTATTTCTGCTTTTACACTCCATAACATTTTATGAAATGACGGGAGTAAACGAGGTAGCAATACAATAGCTTCGCAATCTATGTATATCTGTGTAGATATATAGATACATACACTTGCTTTCACCTGTTCAACTTGAAAGTGTTTGTAAGTTCATTATTCTCCATCGTTAAATCCATAATTAAAGCAATAATTTCCTATTAAATTAAGTATACTGAGTTGACGTATACATCAGCGCTCATAAGTTAATGATCATCTGTAATTATATACACTACCATTAGTGAGTTTATAACAAAATTAAATAGAAGAAAGTGGTTCAAATTTCGAAGGAAAGACGTTTTTGTATCTATTAGTTTTCGTAAGAATCACAACTAGACTTAAAACTTATGCAAAAGAACAGTCTTGTATACCGTGTGTGGAAAATCGAAATATGACAACTAAACTACTGTGTGCATTATTTGAATTTCATTTTGCTCTCAAAAGAACAAAGTTTTAGAAGTATATACAGTAGACTCTTAATTATCTGAAACTGGGTTATCTAAACCTCCGTTTTATCCAAAATCAAATGTAGAATTTCAACTACCGGTCAAAACGCTCCCGATTATACGAAATGATTGTCGAAATGACGTCTTTGTTGCATAAATTGAGGGCAATATTCGTGGAAAACGTCGAGGAAAATTTCTGTTGTCTTATAACATCAACAAAATCCATTAACTTTCTAAGCAGTGCCCCCCCCCCCCTTTAAAGTCAATTTCTACGGGTAAAAGAATTGCTATGCGCAAACTTTAGTACGCTTTATATCAATAAAATCTGAATTTAGTACCCGGGAACCCTTCCTTGTTAAAATTAAACGTATTACAGAGCTGCCAACATCAATAGTATTTAATATTTATTGCTTTCAATTAAACATTTGCTTAGGCAATAACTTCAATTTCTAACTGCCACTTATATAACGCACATCAAACTACAAGGCTAATTAATCACTTTAAAAAACATTTTCACTACTTTCTATAAATCACCCGTAAGTTGCTGTACGGTTATTATTACAATTGTTACACAATCGGCACAATGGGATTTGTACCAATTCCAAGGCTGTTTTAATATTTTCTTAATTATTTTAACGAAATCTACCAAATCCGGAGTATACATACAAGGACGTACAAGAGAATGGTATACCATGTAATTTGTATTGTGAATGTTTTTAATGATTTATTCATAAAGTGCTATTCATCAAATATACTATTGTATTGTTTTTCGTGTTTGTAAAAGTCTCATAGTCTCACAAAAGTCTCAACAGATATAAATAATTTTGGCAATGGAATGGATTGTGTAAGATGGCAAATACATTATTTTCCTAGTATTACAACTATATTCACAATTAAACATGTTCAGGGTGAACTTTCGGAAAAAAAGATGGGAAATTATTGACGGAATAAACAGTAACAAAAATTGCCATAACTTACAATTAGTGAATTTAAAACTGCATGCAATTACAGTTAGAGAGAAAATATTTTTCAAAACATCCACAACATTTTTTGTCATTTGCCTTTGTGAGTTATTTTTCCAAAGAAGCATTTTGCTATAGTTAATTGTCCACTCTATCTTGAATAATATTACTTCAGTAATTGCTACCAACGATAGTGTGTTTTGGTATTCAGTTAAGGGTAACATTGCCATTTCTCCTAAAATATAAAGATTGTTTCTATAGTCAGCCGCAGCGGGATTAGACCAAAAATAAGTAAGTCGCTAAGCCTAATTCAAAGTGCCACAGTATTTCAAGCCAAAATAGCAGCAGTGCTGGGTGTACTGAAGAACTAGACAAGCAAGAAAGTAACTATCGATCTATTGCTATCTATTCAGAGAGTCAAGCAGTGATAAAAGCACTGGACTCCACACAGGTAAAGTCGAAACTAGTGTGGGAATGCATGAATGCCCTCAATAGGCCGGGCAGCCTAGCGTGACCCTGGTCTGGGTGCTAGGACACGAAGATCATCGAGGGAACGTTAAGGCAGACGAATTAGCCCGAGCAGGCTTTTCAATTGCTGACAGAAACCCAAAACATTTGGTGGGTATAGCATATACGGTAGTTAAAGCAACTACCAAACAATGGAAAAATGAGTAATCTAAAGATTGGTAGAAGAATATCCCAAGTCAGAAACAGGCCAAACAATTTCTGATTAGACACAAGCCTAAATTTACAGCAGACCTACTACGCAGGGACAGAACGTCTGCTGTTCCTAATAGAACACTGTATGCTCAAGAAACATATGAGCAACTCAGGCCTGGCAGAGGAAACAGCGTGTAGATTCTGCCAGGTGGAAGAAGAGACTGCCGGCCACGTGCTGTGCGATTGTACAGCACTAGCAGGAATACGGCTCTTAGAAGTGGGATCGGAATACCCAAAAGCCGAAACCCACGCAGAGGGATCACTCACAAGGTTGCTAGGTCTGTTGAAAAAAGCAAAGCTAGCGTAATCGATCTAATGATAGAGGAACCGCAATAGATCTGAAAAGGTCACAGTCACAGTGGGATAGGTCAAGAACCACCTCAAGAATAAATTTAATCTAATCTAATAGTCAGCTGCAAATTTGAAGGAAATTTTCCTGGCCTTGACAGCTTGCGGTGGTTTGGTTATAGAAATTCTTTATCGATTTATGTCACTCAAGAGTATCTCGGCACCCATATCAATAGATGCTGGCAAAACTTTCGCACATCTGCCCAGACTACAGGTTTGTTTAATTAGAGCGGCAGCAGATTCCTGTACCGATTCTAGTGTGCATTTTGAAACCTTCGGTGTAAAGGCTAAAGTCGCAACAATCCCTGTGAGGGTAACATACATCAAAGAAATTATCAGCGGTGTTATGGCACACAACATGTCCGAAGGCTCACTCTAGAGGTCTTCACCGAGAATCTTGTTGAGGATTTCCACCCGAACGGCTATGCTTTGTGTCGTGAGATGCCAATATCTATCTGCTATCCTGGATTCCCTTTCTAGAATATGTTAAGTAAGATCTAGGAAAACTTCAAGGATCAGTTCTGGTGTGATATTCACAGCACCAGCAATCATTAGGCTTGCAACGAGGTGAATTTAACTCTCGCTGCAACCTCCTGGGCCTTCTTTCGCCGGAAAACGGCAAGTAGGGCAATAATTCATTTAATAATACTAAACCCTCTGGCTTCGATTTTTTGATGTTTCATGAAGATTTTCTATTTGAGATTTGAGAAACCGTTTCAAATAACCAGTGAATTGCAAAATGCAACTGGTACAATAGTGTCTTCGTCATGCCTCAGATGTTTGTTAGACGAAGGTCTGGTAGGTGGTGTCACTGCTTTTAACTCTTTGGTTTGAAACGAAGATAGTATGACCAGGAGATAGATATAACCCCCAGTGAGTTCACTCTATTAATTATTAAACATGAGCGTGGTTTTGTTTTTCTGTGGGGATCCATAGCAGCATCTTATTTCTTCATCCTCAAATTCTTTGATGCGCCATCAGCGAGTTGTTTAATTGGATCGAACCTCAAGACAACGACCCTAAACATGCTAGCAGAATCGTAAAAAATTATTTGCAAGAAAACTCAAGTGGCCAATATGTTAGAGCGTGTTTGGAATTATTTGAAGAAAGCTGAAAAATAGTCTAGAGGTGCCGAGGAATGTTTTAAAATATCCCGGGATGAGTGACATGTTATATATTTTCTCACCTTTTATACAATTACTTCACTTCTTTATAGTAATATATAAAAAAAATAGTATCAGTAAAACTACATAAGTAGTTGGTAGCATATTTATATTACTGAACATAGGCAATATTTCTTCGAGAAGACTTTGTCTACGTTTAATATCAAATAATCTGCATATAATGACAAAATATCTTCAGCGTTTAACATTGTTTATCAACCAATAGATTTTGTGCGAGGATTTATTACATTTTAAAGTATATGAAGGTACGAGGGTGGTCGAAAAGTTTCCAGCACAACACAGAAACAAGTGCTTTTTTGTTAAATTCAGTTTGATTCCTCTACATACTCTCCTTATAAGTAAAGCATGACAAACGGTTGCACCCGCTGTGTTTACTATGTACATACAAGGAATGGAGTGGACGTTCAGTTATTATCGATTGATCGGTGTGCGTGTACCGATCAACCGATAATAACCGAACGTCCACTCGATTCCTTGTATGTACAGCGGGTGCAACAGTTTGGCACGCTTTACTTATAAGGAGAGTAACCTAAACTTGCGGACTCGCATAGGCGTCGGTATTACGCCCTAATATAAGAATACGAAAAATTCATAAATAAACTAAACCGGTAAAGAAGCAGGCATGTAGTGTCGACCTTGAATATAAATCATGTTAAACCGCGCTGAGAGAGATTTCGTTTTAGTACCGGTTGAGCTGTTGCAGAGATTAGTCGAACGGTCAAGGTTATGTACTTACGTGTCGCTTTTGAAAATATAGCTGGTGTTTTTTGTATGTTGTAGTATTATACCAAGTATATAATTAGTGTATCGTTTCATATAGAACTAATATTTACATACCTAAGAAAACAATGCCTCGTAATAGATTTGCTACTAATGTACATAAGTATGTGTCACTTTTTCCCCATTTAAAATATGACGGTAGTGCAGTTTTTTGCTTAATATGCAATGTTCGTTTGGCTGCATTGGACAGAACTGATTGCCAGAGGCATGTCAATGGTATTAAGCATATGAGAAATGCAAGAACTAAAATACCTTATACACTATTCCTCATACATTTATTAATTATGTTTACCTCTTGTAATCTTCCGTTGTCGTTGGTGAGAAAAGCAGCTTTTCAAAAGGTTTTGGCGACAATACGTTCCAAAGTACCCATTACCCTCACAAACACAATTACAGAATCATTTGCCGCAAATGGAAGAGATGCTAGAAAATGTGTGTAAACGTGATTTGTGTTCCAAAAAAATATGGATTACCGTGGATGAGACGACCGATATAAAGAAAAACAGTATTATGAATGTAATAGCTCGCGTTTTATCTAGCGAGAACACAGCATCTCGATATTTGTTAGCTTGCAAACATGTTCAACAATGTACCGCGGAAAATATTCAAAAAGTGATAATGAACGCTTTGAAAAAATTTAAAATTGCCCAAGATCAAGTTGTGATGATTGTGACAGATAGTGCAGCAACGATGTTAAGTGTTGGGCGATCCTTAAAACATATATTTCCTAACTTAATACATATAACCTGCGTGCTGCATGCTTTGCATTTAGTTGGTGAAGTTGTTCGACAACATTACGGAAACGTTGATTGGATGATTGGAGGTACCAAAGCAGTGTTTCGTAAATCTCCTAAACGTTTAAAAGAATTTCGTAAATTTTGTCTAGGTATTCCAGAACCTCCTGAACCGCGATGGGGTACTTGGCTAACAGCAGCTTCTTACTATTTGATCCATTTTCAACAAATTCAATCAGTTATAATGCGATTTAATCGGAATGAATCCAAAGCAATTAGGGAAGGTCAAAGAGAATTTCAAATTCCTCAACCTTTAGAAGATTTAACAACAATATGTACCAATTATACAGTATTACTAGATGCCATCAGAAAACTACAATGTACTGAATTGTCATTGCAGGAATCATTAGACATAGTGGAGACTGTAAAAAATAAATTACACACGTTAAATGATACGCCAGGATTATGCGCTAGTCAAAAGTTGGCAGATGTTTTAAGGACAAATCCCGATTTTAATACTTTAGAGGCCGTTTATAATAAGTGTAAGAATAGTGAACTTTTAAGTGATTTTGAAAAACAGTTTCTACATGCAAATGTAACTTCCTTAGATGTGGAGAGATCGTTTTCTATGTAAAAGAATATTTTTTCTTGTCGACGCACAAGGTTTAAAGAAGTAACTGTGGAAACATATGCAATGATGCAAGTTTACAGTAGTTCACATCCTGATGCCTCTAATTTGTTGAATAATTAGCAAGTAAGTTTATTTATGAATTTTTCGTATTCTTATATTAACCCGTAATACCGACGCCTATGCGAGTCCGCAAGTTTTGGTTACTCTACTTATAAGTCTATACACTTTTCCCAGCGATGCTCCCGTCTCTTTAAAGGCGAGTTCTCGCTTGTACGTAGAATGTCGATGATGCAGAATTACATAAAAGTGTATGACGCACAATAACGCCACTGGCCGTATATATTAGCGCATTTTCAATGTCGGTTTCTTATTATGCGCACGTATGTAATTGCGAATGTCACTTTAATGTCATGTTTGTACCTAGCTAGGCGTACTGATCTGTATACATACAAGTACTTATTAGCGAAATGCAGACCACTAACCGAAAAAACAAAATAAAAGTACTGCTGTTAGCTACATTGGCTCATGAACAAGGGTTATTATTACCGAACGCTAAAAAAACATATAAACGCTTGATATTTGCTCGACATGTAAACACAAACACGAACTTGTGCGGTCAAAGATGAGCTTGGTCGAACTTCTGCGCACGCGCTTATTTGCGCATTTGTACAGCCAACTGCGTCACGTAGTTTAACGTGCGAGCTAAAATTGACATATTCGTTTCTTTTAGTTGAACTTTTTACGTCAACGACATTTTACGTACGAGCGAGAATCCGCCTTAATTCGTTCTAATAGTAGTTGGCATCTTGTTCTGCAAAATAGCGTTCAGGAATGCGATGGAAACTTTGGGCATAGGAAATAGAAAATGTCGCTGGGGACCACATCTGGTGAATGGGGTGAGTGGTCTATGAATTCGAACACCAATTCGAGAATTTTTGCGATTGCGACTATTGAAGTGTGAAACTGTGCGTTCTCATCAAATGCGGCTGTTTTTCCGCGATTCCTCCCTTCGGCCTGTCAAGTAATGATGCGTAGAATGCCCCCTTAGTCCTTTTCCCTTTTCAAGATAATCGACTAACACAGATTACATTAGATTCATTCTCGAAGTGGTTCTTGACCTATCCCACTGCGACCTTCTCAGATCTACTGTGGTTTCTCCATCATTAGATCAACTACGCTTGTTTTGCCTTTTTCAACAGCCTTGTGAGTGATCCCTGTACGTAGGTTTCGGCTTTTGGATATGCCGATCCCATTTCTAAGGACCGTATTCCTTCCAGTCCTGTACAGTTGCACAGCACGTGGACGGCAGCCTCTTCTTCCGCCTGGCAGAATCTACATACTATTTCGTCTATCAGACCTAGGTTGCTCATATGTTTCTTGAGCATACAGTGTTCTATTAGGAACAACGTTCTATCCCTGCGTAGTAGGTCTGCTGCAAATTTAGGCTTGTGTCCAATCAGAAATTGTTTGGCCTATTCTTGACTTGGGATATTCTTCTACCAGTCTTGAGATTTCTCATTTTTCCATTGTTTAGTAGTTGCTTTAACAACCGTATACGCTACACCCACCAAATGTTTTGGGTTTCTGTCAGCATTTGACGAGCCTGCTCGGGCTAATTCGTCTGCCTTAATATTCCCTCGATGACTCTCTTGCCCTGGTACCCAGACCAGGGTCACCTTAATTCGGTTGCCCACCCTATTGAGTGCATTCACGCATTTCCATACTAGTTTCGACTTTGCCTATGTGAAATTAACACAACTCCATGGCTATCCCAAAAATCGCGATGGAATAGTGTTCGCCTTTTTCGGAGCCGATTCACTCTTCGCAGTTCACTCTTTCGACCGTGCCTTGGCTTCAGGAGTGTACTTGTATATTCAAGTTTCATCTACAGTTATTAATCGATGCTAAAACTCCGAATTATTTCACTTACATTGCTTTAGCTTCAACAGAGCTTTGAAAATGTTCGTTCGAATGCGCTTTTGGTCCTGAAGGAGCAAGCGTGGTTAACTTTTTCATACCCCAATCCTCTGTCAATTTATGACAGACACGTTCTTTCGAGATGCCCGCTGCCTCTGCTATCTTTCCAACCAGTTCCTGTAAACAGTGTCCATCTAGGTTTTAATTTGCGTAGGCATATTGCCATTCAAATGCGACGGCTCGATATTCGATTTTTTCCTTTTCTACAGAAACGCTAACATCGACTGACACAAACGACTGTTAAACAACGATTGAGCGTCTAACATGGCTAAAATTTGCAAAAATATCTTTCAACGCATATACAATTAACTTACAGGACTAATAACGCTATCTTCATGTTGAGGCTTGAAACTGTTCAGACTACCCTCGTATGTATAAACTACAAATATAACACACATATTTGTTATCTTCTGTCTAGAGTTCATATGATAATAATTTTATTAGAATTAATCATAATTATTAATTAACAAATTTAAAATTGATATTCATCGATGTTACATATCAAAGAGTGTTTGACAGGTTGTTAACCTACCAACCGATTAGCTTCTGCGAAATTGCAACACGTTATTATACAGTTAAGTAGTTTAAAATAATTTGGTAAGAAAACAAAGTAGAGCTTTGTATATTTGGATAATCTAAATAAGTAAAAGTGGTACTTGCTGCACGTTGTTTATTATTAGAGATGTTACATTGCGAATCAAATCTAGGGCGTCCGACTTTCAGAGAGTATAACTTGAAGACAGCATTGCAGACATACATACATACGTGGGTATCCTATTGGTGTAACCGTGTTAGTTCATTTTTGTGTCGTCACCGTATCTTTATTTAAATTACGTTATAGCAGCATTTCGAGGAAATAGAACAAGTTAAGGCTTACTTCACGAGTGATAAGTAGGGCTCGGTAACTGGAGAGCAATCGCAGCGGCGGCGTGACTGTGTTTAGGTGGGCGGGGAGGGCTGGTCGACTATGATATGACACGACAAATCATCATCACTCAGTTCAGTTCAGCATTGGATAGCGGATAGGGCGTGTTGATTTTATTGATATTGACCTAGTTATTAATTGTAGTTATTATTTAGTGTAGTGCGTTTTGATTGTATTGATACAGACGTAGTTATTAATTGTAGTTTTTAGTGAACATGTCGAAGGCTAAAAAAACGACCCTTTCAAGACATAGTAAATAAATTTATTTCTGACTTTCCCGATTTGTTTTACAACGGGAGTAAGATAGTTTGTCAAGTGTGCAAAATACATTTGATGTCAAATAAGAAGCGGAACTGTACAAGACACGTGAATTACGCACAGCATAGAAAACGAAAATTGGGCATGCCACCGAGAAGTGCATTTTTTTTATGTAATTCTTATGTTGATAAACTGTAATTTGCCACTAGGCTTACTCGATAAACAACCGTTTAAGGACTTTTGGTACAAATACAATCCAGAGTTGCGGTTGCCAACGGAGAAAACGGCACGTAAGCATGTTGCATTTGTACGCGATGACGTGGAAAAGAAACGCATATTGAAAAAACAGTTTCTTTGGTTATGTGTTGACGAGACAACAGACTGTGAAAAAAATTCAATTGTAAATATTATGGTACGCATACTAGACCCTAGTAAACCTACATTACCACTGTTACTAGCTAGCCGAAGACTACAAGAGTGTACTGCTGCAGCAATTACGAAGGTTGTACTTAGTACGTTGGAAACATTTCAAATTTCAAAAGATGAAGTGTTGATGTTTATGAGCGATGGCGCAGCGATAATGCGTTCGGTAGGCCGTTCTCTTCTTGAACATGGTTGCAAGTGTTTACATGTTACGTGTAAAGTGCATGCTTTACATCTTGTGGCAGAAATCATTCGACAATGCTCTCCCGAGGTAGATGCATTAATAGCAAGCGCAAAAAAAGTATTTTTGAAATCTCCCAAACGCCTACGATCATTTCACACAGAGTGTCTTGGTATTCGTCAACCGCCGGAGCCAATTCTTACACGTTGGGGAACATGGTTGCAGGCAGCTTTTTATTATTCTGAACATTTCAAAATAGTAAAAGCTGTTGTTGCACAATTCAATCCTGCCGAAGCTGCAGTTATTAAGGAGAGCCAGTCGAAATTTCAAGATATTTCCGTTGAAACAGATTTAAAAAATATTCGTAGCTACTATAAAGGATTAGCTGAGGCAATAGACTAATTACAAAATAGATCGTTATCATTATTGGAGTCTCTGCAAATTATGGACGGAGTGCATACACAGCTACTGACTATACATGACGCAAAATATAATCGCATTTTAGAAAAGTTCGAGAGTGTGCTGCAGAAAAACTCCGATTTTAGCACACTAAAACAAGTTTGTGATGGTGTATCGAATAATCCACTGACTAAGTACAAAGGGTATTTTAATCATGCATGTATAACATCGGTAGATGTTGAACGCTCTTTTTCAAAATATAAACTCATTTTCTCGCCACGGCGAACATCGCTCACCGAGACAACTGTGGAAACACATCTAATGGTGTCAACTTTTTGCCACTCTTATCCATATGATGTTAATACTGATAATGGTGCTTCTAGTTTTACTATTCCGTAGCCAAGGCTGCTTAAAAGGGTGAATGTTTCACTACTTTTCACATATTATAATTATGTATTAGTTCTGCTATTTTTTTTCTATTTTCTTACTATTGTTTTTGTATACTAGGCAGGTATGGCTATGGCGCGGCTCCCTGTTATCGGGCTCTAGTAATGAGTAATGACGCTCCGCTGTGTTTGAAATTTTCAGTTTTAAAATGTATCATCTTTTTATTTATGAAAACTAAATCAAACGTGTCTCCGGAAAACTTCGTTGTTTAGCATTTTTTCACCTATTGTTATAGTCTTTTTCGCCCAAGTTGGATTTACTTTTCAGTAATTTTCAATAATTATTGACAATCTATTTAATTGTGCCTGTCTATTCAAATGAGTATAATGGGTGTTAAATAGTACAATGGTATTTTGTTTTTGTTACAGACAATTGCAGAATTTTCCTTTTGAAAATGTCAAAATTAACATATTAATTACTTCTCCAACGTATAGTTGTGGTTCAGTTTTTTCTTTTGTACTAAATAAACTTCCTATTATCTATAAACAATGCATCTATTACGGTGTTTTAAATATCAAGAAAGATGTTATCTCTTAATTTTCAGGGCATAGTAATTTCTATGCATAAGAAACGTTTTTATTCAGTGCATAAAGTTATGCAATTAGATACTGTTTATTGAGTCAACTCCTACATGTACGACATATAGAGTATAATTCAGCAGAGAAGAATAAATGTCATGGTCTAGAGAATTGTTAAATATTACCTGAATAGCACCCATTCCCAAGAAATTATGAACTATATTTTCAATAATTTGTTTTATCACTATTTCATTGGAAGTAATTTTAATTGTGTTCTTTATTGAAATAAACGCTAAATGACTCAACTCGTAAAAATATACAAACGGTACTTTCTCGTATAATGGCACATGTCTAGACGGATTTCTCATTTTTGTTTCAAGGCTATCAATATAAGTGCCAAAAAAAGTCTGACATGCATTATGCATCTAAGTTTTGACTGCATTCGTTTAAATGTAAAATATTGTAATCGGTTAAATTTCTAGTTGTAATAGAATTCTTATATTCTGAAAGTTATACGCAAGTAACAAAACGATCTTTCAGTAGAGTACACGCGTACAAAAATCTGTACTCAAAATAATTATTAATAGAGAGTAGTCTAAAAAGTTTCAACCTGATGTTATAGTGCGTTTCCTTAGAGAAAGGTACATTTACGTCATACTCTCCGCGGAGAGATTTGCGTTTCAGAGTTTCTGTGGTTATGCACCAGATACGCTAACATCATAGGCGGGCGTGTTGCTTCATCGCCATTGCAACCGTATGCTGCGTTGAGGTTAGTGCTTGTGTTGATTTAATTCGTTTTTGAACAATCATGTTTCAATGACGTAATGGACTTTACTCTAAGGAAATGTGCTATACTCGTCAAAAACATTCTGGTAGTATAATTGCGCATGTATTGTAAGATACTTTAGTGTCAGTAGATGTTAGTGTGACTGTAAAAATGGAAAAAATCCAATATCGAGCCGTTATTAAATTCAGTCATTTGAATGGCAATATGACTACACAAATTAAAGGCTAGATTGATGCTATTTACGGGGCTCTGCATCATCATTTGCCACAGTGAAATCTTGGGCAGCTGAATTTAAACATGGTCGTCCCACCTTGGTTGACGATGAACGTTCGAGATGAACAAAAACTGCAACCACTACCGATAACATCAGAAAAGTTCACCAAATGGTATTAGACGGCTGTCGAATTAAGAGGCCGTCGAATGAGAGGGAGAGCAGAGGCTGTGGGCATCTCGAAAGACCGCGTTTGTCATATGTTTGTGACACTGAAGATTTGGGCATGAAAAAGCTAATCGCGCGTTGATTGCCGCGCTTGCTCACTGGCCTTTTGAAGCAGTTTAAGGGAAATAAGGAATTTTAGCGTTGATTAATAACTGTAAATGAAACCTGAATACACCAGTACACTCCTGAAACCAAGGCACAGTCAAAAGCAGTGGATTGTGAAGGATGAATCGCCCCGAAAAAGGTGAAGACTGTTCCATCGGCTGGGAAGGTGATGCCTGCTGGTTTTTGGGATAATCGTGGAATTGTTATTCAGTGGTCGCTATGGCAAAAATTCACGATTTGAGATTCGAATTCATAGACCACCCAGCCTATTCGCAAGATTTGGCCCCCAGCGACCTTTTTGTTTCCTAGGTTCAAAATTTCGTTCGGAGGACAGAGATTTTCATCGAATGAGGGAGTCATCACATTCCAACTACTATTTGAACGGATTGAAGAGATAGGAGCATCGCTGGAAAAGTACATAGACTTGCAAGGAGACTACGTTGAGAAATGAAACCGAATTTGACCAAAAGATATTTGTTTCTGTGTTAGGCTGAAATCTTTTCTTTATCAAATTTATTGATGATATTTCCGTTTATCTACGTTTCTGTATTAGCATGTTATATTCTAGCTAGATACAACATAAGTAATTATTTCTATAATACAGTAGACTCCCGATCATCCGAAATGTACGGGACCGAACTCATTTCGTATAATCGAAATTTTGAATAATACGGAGGTGACAATAATTTTACACTTATGTGTGTACATTTAAGTACCTTTTCCTATAAAATTTCTTTTAGAACTTTACAAAGTAGTTATGTACCTATCTATTAAAAACATTTCTTTATTATTAAAAATTTTACGATGATTTATAAAGGAACTGCTTGGACTTGCATAAGTATTGATTTTTTGCTACAATGTCTCTCCATTTTTTAATTAAAAAAAAAACATCAGTCGTGCTTTTCCTCTGATTATTGCTCGATATAAATTAATGCCACTTTGCTGCTCCCCGGTGTTAAATATTTTGCGTTGGATTTCCTTCTGCCCCACTATTTTCCTCTTCGCCATGGAGATCTTAATTTTCACTAGTTAGATTAATTAGGTCTAAGTTTGACAATTCTTCGCCATCTTCCTTTTCTAACTGAACCTATGCATCAATATCCTCTGGAGTAATGTCTTTAAAGCCAGGTACCTTAGTCGCAAGATCATATACATTATCTACATCTTCTTCTGTTGGTTCATTTGGCTTATCAATAATTTTGTTCCACGACTTTTGTATGTTCGACTATTTTATACTGTTCCAGACAATCCAATATATTACATTTTTTAGGTTATTATTTTCCAACCAATCGCTTAAGCCGTTCTCTCTAGTTTTTTTTTTTCATGTTTTCCAAAACGCCTTGATCCATCGGCTGAAGTAAAGAGGTGATATTTGGTGGTGAGGATAGAACTTTAACTTCTCCAAACCTAAGTTCGCCTTCAGACGAATGAGAAGGTGCATTATCCACTAACAACAAAGCTTTAATAGGTAGTCCGTTTTTCTTAAGGATTTTTGTAACCAAGCGATGTAACAAATTTCAAAAAACCAACTTCTAAACAATTTCGAATCCAACCATGAGCTTTTTTTGATTATAGTACAACGGTACCACGTTAAGGTTCAGATTTTTAAATGCCCATGGCTTTTCTGATTTTCCTATACACATGAAACGAATTTTATGATGTCCAGAATAATTGCTGTAAGCAAGAATAGTCACTGGATCTTTACTTGTTTTATAACCAGACGCAGAAACTGCGTGCTTACTTGCTAGATAAATCACCATAAACGCCGTCTAAACGTTGTTTAAGGTGATTAGGCGTATGCTCTTCTTTTGTTAAAAATGTAATGACCGCGCGGTACTCAATTTTCGTTACCTGAGACATGTACATGCTGTAGTCATGTTGTCTTGCTGGCTACTAAAAACTACCACTCTTCGAGCCGTAATATACATTATTCGTGTGGGCCCCTCGCATGCGCAACTATGACGCAACATGCTCGAACCTGTATAAGCCTGTCAGGCCGAGAATTTGTGGCGCCTATCTCGTACCTGATGAGCAAGATTTTAATAATTTTAATAATTTCTTGAATTGATATTTTGCGATATTTTCTAGTCATTTAACCACTGCTGATTTTAAACGTAAGCAATGCTAACTTCAGAGAAAAAAATTACAACCACTTGTTGCCATTCGATGTTATAAATATGTGATACCTATTCTAAATGACTTTTTCTAAATGCTAAAAATATTATTACTGAACCGAGTAATAATTCTAGGAAATTATAAGACACCGCAAAATCGAGTTATATAAATTTTATTCGAACACGTTACGCAATAAATTGTTACGGCTATAATTTCTAGGTTGCCACATTTTGCCTTTTCGCAACTTCGAACGCTAGTAATTTCGGGCTTGCCCGTGTTTATTCATTCATATATTCACGGCTAAATGAAGACGAACAAGATACACGATAATTACGCGTATTCAATATCCACCCATCGCCTATTTGGCAAACCACTACCTCCCTAATTGCGTAATTACATTATTGCGTAACAAGTCAAACGCAAAATGAGTTTCTGTAATCAAGCGGCATAAGAATTACATAGGCAAATGCTTGTCAAAATAATAGTAAAGTGGATCTGCCTAGTAATAATATGGTAAATAACCTAATTTGGTCGGTAGCCTTGGTATTATGGGGGCACTAAGTGCGATGGTAAGTGAAATGGAACAAATTATGTTGTTTTAAAAAGTTGTCAAGAGAAATATTAATAAAATAGGTCATTGATGATGGTTTAATGGCATTTGATTGCATAGGTTAATGTGAAAAAAGCAATGTTCGTCTTGTGGTATTTATAGTTCGTAATCTAACTACACAGAGTCTGTGTCATCTTCACTGACTTGTAAGATTGTGCCTTTGTGAGTGGAGATTTATCAAAACCAGTTCCAGTTTAGCTTCAAAAATCCCTATAATGAGAAAATGGTGGATTTTAGATTACTAACACGTTAGTAATTTTTTGTCATACCAACTGCCAATTTAACACAATATTAAGCACATTTCGTCAGCAATTCGAAACCACATAAATACGTATTAGATACTCTTATGCGTAATCCAGATATTACAAATGCAAGTCTAGAACAGTACTTACAAGGGAACACCGGCAACTCGGACCACCCAAAAAAATTGAAATTTTGTGGATTTGTAGAGGGGTCCAAGGTAAGAACATCCCACTTATTTTTATCGGCGGAATCCTCCGTAGGTGGGGTGGAGGGCGCTCTTAAGAAAAACTACCCGTTTATATTTGTGCAAATATCTCGAAAACTATTGGAGATATTGAAAAAAAGTTAAGACAAATTTTTAATTGTTTGAAGAGGACTAAATAATAGCATAACCCTTATTTCAAATAGTATTAATTTTAATAGAAAAATTACCCCCACCCCAACCCTTTTGAAAAGTCCAAAATTTTTAAATATCGGAAAAGAGGGGCTGTTTCATACTGAATTCAACCTTATACATTGTTATCATTGAGTTTTACCTTTCATTCCAAAAATATTTTGTCATGTGAAATGTGTACCAGAAGACGTACTATTTATTATAATTGAATATGTAATAACAGTTTTGCAGTAGGATGTTCAGAGTTAGTTATCTAACCATACTAACTTTATCCGGTTGTGTTACTTTAATATCAACAATATTACAAACATTTTTTATGATGTAAACAAACATACCGATTTGGGAGTTGGGAAATTTGGGTTAGAGGAGAGAAAAATAATCATCTATAAATTGAATATTATTATAAATACCTCCGGAACTGAAATATAGCCGGAATTAAATATAACAGAGTAACTAGTTGTTTTGCAGAATGACAAAGTTTACATTGAAATTTGTATTTGCAAACATATAAATTTCACACATACATACATATATACATTCATATTTTATTTTCTTTCAAAGTTGCAGCGTTAACTAAATTATAATGTGTGAACCTTACAAGATAAAAATGCCTTACATTTATTGTACAGTGGTATACAAAAGAACTAGTACATTTATTAAATAATATAACATATATTATATATATATATACATATATATATATACAGGTATCGCCAATTTTATTATACGTACTTATATAGTACATTACATGCATAACATACTTATACAAATGTTATTCAATATAGTGGTTACAATAATGGTAATCTAAAAAGAAATGTTTAAAACACAGATATTGCTTACACCAAGAACAACGTACAAGAGCCGGCTTTCCACAAATAGTGCACAGTGGTGTGGATTGTGCAGTTTTGGCAAAGCAGAAATTTACTGGATTTTCAAAGGCACTTGGTCGCTCCGCAACGTATCCACTGTTGTACCAAGAATACTTAAAAACACTAAAAAATCTTGGAGACGAAAACTGATTATGGGTTAAAGACTGTAACTTAATAATTGTATTTCTATGATGCAAGTTTATATCGTGGCCCATCAAAATAACTTGGTCAGAAAAAGTTCTTACAAAATTTTTCCATAATCTAAAACCATAAACATCTAAGGGTTGAATTAATGCTGTCGTCTTCTTTAGAATGGCCAAAATATTCACATTTTTGTCTTTTGGTGTCAGTGTAGATAGTTCCGCTGGACAGTGTCCACTCCATGAATCTAGTAGTAGTAAATTATTGGGACCAGCATTTGGCAAGAAAACATCTGTATACCATGTTTTGAAATGCGCGGATGTTAATTTTCCAGATGTAGATGCAGATGTGTATACATTTATTGGGCGAAAGAGTGTTTCCTGTACGCGAGGACCTAAAGTACCGCTTACCTCTTTCAAAACTAGGAAAAATGGAGACAATAATCTTCCATTTGCGGAAATAGTAGGCATTATGGTATAACTATGAATAATAGAATGCAGAGACTGTACAGTGACTTCAACGTGCTTTTCACCTGGTGGAAACAATGTACGACCAGAGTGTATTTCCATATTAAAACCACTCTCATCTGCATTAAAAATATAGTCTCTTCCAAGAGAACTAATATAAGGTTTTACTTGATTTATAAATCTATCGCTTACGTCGCGTAATTCAGTTGTATCAGATACAGCAGAATGTGTAACAAATTTAGTTATTTTACGGGATACAATACCATGCACCCGTTTAAAATGCCAGATCCACCAATGTCCAGCTTTAAAACTTGTATATCCAACTTTGTCTTTTGCCTCTAAAGCCCAACGTCGAATATTCATATCATGCATTATATTTCCTCGTGTTAGCGCGTCTTGAAATTGTGTAAGTACTTCTTCCGCGATATATCTTGCTTTTTCACTGTTGGTTCCGCCCTCATTAACGCTATTTTCCCATCTATACAACTGCTGAAGTGATTTTACCTTTTTAAACATCTGTTTAACACTTTCGAGTGTTCGTCTTGCTTTCTTCCCACTTCTCCAAAATTCTACAGCTTCAATTTTATAGTTAGCATCTACAACGCTACCTCCTTCTTCAGGTACACATTCTTCCCAATTTTCATTAGCTTCTTCTTGATATAGTGATTCAACAAACTGTGGTTCATGTGGTTCTGAAGGCGATTCAAATTCCAAACTCATTTCATTTTCGAAACTAAACATACCTTCTTCAGAAGCTCTAACAATAATATCTTTTAAGGCGTCGTGCAACTCTATTTCGTCTGGTGTCGTAGGAGTTCTTGCAATACTTTCAATTTTAAAAGTTATTTGCAACATGTACAGAATATTGGCAATGTTAACTCGTGCCATTCTTTTCGTCGCGTTTTCTCTGATTGTGAGTTCTCGAAGTGATTACTTTAATATTAATTATAAACATTTAAGTATGGTCGTATGCATATATATATATGAACTTATCAGCAAGTACGTGACAGAATTTTTCATTATCTATCTAAATATATCACTTCAAAACAATTCTATATATACAGGATGTTATTGATGTTTAATAAAATGATTTTAATACTAGACAGTAAGTATGTAAATAATACGGTTACTTGTGTTTGACAATCCATTCCAATATTTATTCAATTACGCATACGAAAATAACAAATACTTTTCATATAAACACTTTCGCGATAAAATCTCTTTGTTGTTGTTATTATATAATTCAGCAAATAATAACTACTCATACTAGCAGATCAGATCAAGTTTATTATCAGACGTCTAGACGTTTAGATAAATTATTATGAAATACTTTTTATTTCAAAAGTGTTACTACATATGTATTTATTCAATTATAGTATAGTATAGTAAGTCCATTGGTACAACTTTCATATGACAAAATACTTTTTCTTTGGATTGAAAGGTAAAACTGAATGATAACAATGTATACGGTTGAATTCAGTATGGAACAGCCCCTCTTTTCCGGTATTTAAAAATTTTTAAGTTTTCAAAAGGATTGGGGTGGGGGCAATTTTTCTATTGAAATTAATACTTTTTGAAATAAGGGTTATGCTATTATATAGTCCTCTCCAAACAATTAAAAACTTGTCTTAACTTTTTTCAATATCTCCAATAGTTTTCGAGATATTTGTAAACGGGTAGTTTTTTCTTAAGAGCGCCTTCCACCCCACCTACGGAGGATTCCGCCGATAAAAATAAGTGGGATGTTCTTACCTTGGACCACTCTACAAATCCACAAAATTTCAATTTTTTTAGGGAGTCCGGGTTGCCGGTGTTCCCTTGTTAGCAAGACTAAGAAAAGACGCCAACGCCAATAAAAAAAAGTTATTTGCTTTTCAAGTTCCTTCAAAATATAACTCTCAAAATTTGTGTTCATTCTGATTGCAAGGACGCTTGTTAATAGAAGAGAAAGTGAATTGTTTTTAGTCTGTTTTGAAACACGGAACGAGTGGAATGTTGATCAGCGAAGTTCTTATTTTTAAAGAATAAAACAAACGATGAACTCGAAGCTGAGCTGGGGTTTGTTGAACTTAAACGTAGCCGAACCAGTATATGTGGTAAACAACGTCGGGGACATCCCAACTGATTAAAACCTCCTAGCAACCGCTACGCTTCATTGATCCATAACCTTTCCGATCCACTAACCAGAAACAGGCCCTTTATAAACCCTTCCGAAATGCCCCCAATCAGTGTGCAGTAACAGCCCTGAAGATGTCCCATAAGATTGCGGACGAAATGTCGGCATTTCTTCGCCGACCCGACTATCAGTCAGCAAAAAAGTCTGTCGTCTGTGCTGCGCCTTAGAGGTTAAGATTTTGCGTAATGAATGAAGATAAGATATGATTTGAAGGACTTTCAACGCTGAATAATAACGGTTGATGAAACCTGAATACGCCATCATACACCCAAAATGAAGCTACAATCGAAACAATGACCTGAGGCTGGTGTAAGAGCTTCGAAGAAGGTGAAAATCGTATATTCGGCAGAAAATGTTTTTTGGAGCTGCAGTGGGATTTGTGAAGATCATTGATAAGGATCTTCACGAATGTAAAACGATAACAGGAGCATACTATTTAATGTATACACCCTCGTTTAAAGCGCACTTCCGGGAAAAGGCCGTTTTTGTAAACGTTCACTTTTTCAAAGAAACCCTAATCGCTTTGAAATCCTTAATTTTAAGACAACAGCAGCGAGAATTCGAAAAATTCAATAATATATAGCATATTCCATTAAAAAAATACAACTTAGGATAGCTAGGATCTTATAAGGCACTCTGTACGCCTCAAGATAATTTTAAACCGTACCTCCAATCGGACCTCATAACAGGAAAAAACGCCATTTTAACAAATCCCTATTCACAAAGGCACAATTTTCTGTACCCGCGGACTCACCTTGTATGTGATCTACATTATTGCGTGCAACTCTCTCGAAAGCAACATTCTAGCATTCTTAGAAATCTTTTGAAACTTCATCTGTTTATCGAAACATGCAATTTTGGCGGAGGTGCCTGTTAACTCAGCTGCTCAGTAATAATTTAAAATAATCAATATTGCAGAAATTATTTTTCACAACCAACAATGTTGTTTAAAATATAGTGTGCGTTATAACGATTGTCGGTTAAAAGTATACAGTGAAGTCCTAAAGTGCCCCTCCCCCATGTTAACTTTTGAACAATAGAAGCTAGCGTTTTTAGAAAATATAGGTCGAATTCAATTTTTTGTGTGCTAACTTTTGCCGTTACCCGCAGTTTAATCGTATTTCCGGTGTTACCGGAAGTGATGGCAACTTTTTTTATTTTAAATAGAACATCCTGTATATTTTTGTTTTTGGAAAGGTAATCAAAAGGCCAATGCTATGATACCACATATGTTATACTTTGACTTAAGAAATATGACGATATGCAGCAATGACAATTTTGGTGATCTATTTTTATTGTTACGCAAAGTTGGCTAAGAAAAAGCGCCAAGACTGATCTAAAGTGCTTGTTGCTACGCAAAGTAATCATAACAATTGCCAAACTGTCAAATCCAAAAGCGTAAATTATTCTTGTTGTTTATTGTTATTATATCCTGCATTTGTCATATGTTCCTTCTTTGTTCTCGTTTTTTTTCTCTCTCATTTTAACTTTTTTTGTTAATTTTTGTTGTTTCCTTACTTTATCGAACTTTATTGCAATTAATTATGGTAGGTTTGTTTAAATTTGCTTGTTTTTGATAGACTATGTCTGCTTTTTAGGTGTTTTGTGTTCGGCACGAACCATGCAAAATTACTGGGTCAATTTTAATATTATGTAAATCAATTATCACCTTATTAGCCGTGGTTGCACAACAAATTATACAGTTATTTAAATCATATTATCTTCTGTTAAAGCAGCTGGCCCTGTAAATTTTATACTATCTATCCTTACTTAGTGCAAAGTTCAAATATTTCCGGCTGTACAAGGGCAGTGTTCATTATGTTCCATTTCGTAGTAATTGTTGCCAAATTCTCCGAATATTAAATCTAGGTATTTGATGTTTATCTTACGTGGTCCATGCGGAGGCCATTGCAAAATCAACAACATAAAAAACTGAAACAGGCACGTTGCCTATCAAAAACGAACAAATTTATAAAAACGTACCAAAATTAATTAATTGTAACAAAGTTAATTTGAAAATATATGGATGAATTTTTAGAACAATGTGTACATGAATTAATGTTAATTCCTCCCTTAATTTTACACCAAATTGATAGAATATACCAAACGATAGAAGATATTACTTTTTGGTGAGAATTGACAGCTACGAATATATGAAGGAAATCATAATTTTCTAAAAAAATTTTGGAGTTGGCAAAATAAAAGATAGATTTGAACTTTATTACACTGTACTCATTGCTAGTATGTAGAAAACTGTTCCTTAATATTGTCAAAACACGTTCTGGAAAATCAATAGAAAATGATAATGGCTTATATTTAACATCAGCCTCATGTCTGCAAAACAAACAAATGGTACGATAAAGAAATGCACGCAAATAAAAACTTGCAATAGCTAAATTTTCAATAGTACGAGAACTGTACAGTATTTATTGTCTCTAAATATATTAAACAACATTGTTTCTCAACATAATGCACTTGAAGACACTTATTCCTCCTATGTTCTAACCTTTTTGAAATAACTCACGGTTTTGATCAGAGAAGAATTCTTGAACTGCTGTCATAATGTCGTTGTCGCTATTAAATTCTCCGAATACTTTCTTCTAGTTTTGGAAATAGATAAGAATCACTAGGAGTTAGCTGGGGGGAGTATGGTAGATGCTCCACAAGCTTGAAACCTGCATTGTAAATTGCGTTTAAGGAAACGAGGCTTCTATGCACTGGAGTATTGTCCTGATGAAAGAAATTACCAAGCGACGACTTTCCTCTTGTTTTTTCTTCAATACAATACGAAGTTGATTAATTAATATGGCGTAATATTGTCAGAGTGATCCTTTTTCTGGCCCATTTTCAATTTTAATCCCGAGAAAACGACTAAATAACACGTCTCCGTCACCTTCTAAATGTTCGCTTTTAATGTAATATGTACAGAATAAATTCTATTTTGTCTTATAAGTTAAATATCAATTAGTAATAAGTCAAGTTTGGTGGAAAATGTCCACACTTTACAGTTGCTAATACTCGCCAATCTCAGTTCATTGGATGTTAGATCGCGAACTCCTATGGCATATTACAGGCTGTAATATATTTTGAAAGAAAAAAATTAAGGTAATTGAAAATTTAATTGTAAGAATAAACAAATATATCCTAATTGACCGTGATTTTTGACAAATACTAGCGGAAACAAAGAAGCGAAAAGACGGTAATATAATCTGCCCTGTTTCGTTCCTGTCGCCTTTAAGAAAAGACGTATTTGAGTAAGTGGTTAATTTGCTAATCAAATTCAAGTGTATTGGTCTTAAAATTTCATTTCAAGTACATGATTAATTCATATTTGATCATCCGAAAGAATGAGGGGTTTTACTACGTGATGCGTTACCTAAAAAAAAACGTTAATCTCAAATTATGAGGTTAGCTTTTATTCATTTTAATTTTTGATAAAACATAAAACATTATTTGCAACTGTGAAAATTAATCTTTTAACTTAGTTAAAAAATTTCACAAATTTTATAGCATTACAGTATACATCTTCAACTAAAAAGGAGTATAATTCATATCATCGTCACCTATGAGTATAATTTTCATGTTTGTTATGCAAGAGCAATTTAATTCTTTCATTTTTCCTTTCTTACAATTATTTTATTTAAAATTACATAATAAATGTTAAATTATATTATAGTGGGACATTAGGCACTCACACCCTGTCTCATTAATTTTTATTATTTTAATTTCAGTATTCGTTAAATATCAAATTTTAATTTAACATTCCCAGAATTCGAATTATTTTTAGTTATTATTTGACTTCTAGCATTTTGATAATTTATATTAATTCTTTATTTCTTAAAAAAAAAAGATTCCATTAATATTACTTTATGGGCGCTAATCAAAATCATAAGTTATTTTCAGTAATTTACATCTTGAAGATATTTTTTGTAAAAATCGCACAAAATTCATATACAACACACATTATTTGGAATCTAGTCATCAAAATTTACGTCATCTACAGCATCGAAAATTATCATTAAGCCAACCACAAAAGTATCAAATCATTAGATTGGTAACGCTGACAACGAGTAAACAAGTGATCAGATGAGAAATACTTTTCTGACAGACATTTTTTAGAAAACTCATCTAGAAATTCAATTTAAAACAATATTAAAAGTATTAAAAGTAAAGAAAAACATCTTGAAGAAGATAACCAAGTAAAATAAACTAAAGAAGCTAAGAATAACGACTGGAGGGGTTTATTACAAAAGGATTTCGAGCATTAACTTAAAGGAAGAAAATAGGACTTCAAAGAAGAACTTCAAACTATACACAAATACATCACACTTTACTGTAAGTAAGTCAAAATTATTTTGAAAAGTGGAGCATTGAAAATTATAAAACAGGACTTGTGATTATCATTTAATTTGATATTTTATTTTTAAAAACAACATCTCAATATATAAAACTTTTTATTACTTATTTTGAAAGTGTTAACTCAATACTATATAAAATATATTTAAAATATTTATTCTTATAAAATGCTGATATACCACTTTGACGGGTTATCACTTGAATATCGCAGAATTCTCTCAATTTACCAACATTCTACCATATTTCAAATACACACTGTATAGTCGCTTAATTCACCTTACCTATTGTAACTACACCTACACCCTCTCTACCTGTCTAAGCTAGCCTCCCACCATTCCCTAGTACTATTAACCATCGAGCAAGCGCCGCTCCTGCATATCCGCGCGATAGTAAAAAAAAAGGTAATCCTGAAAAGCAAACGGACCAAATAACCTTGGATCGGATGCTCAATCAGCTGTCCTAGGCGATCAGCTGTGCGTGTGGTTGTATGCGCGGTATTTATAAACCGGCGGAAAAAGGAGCGACCAACCAACGTCGTTGGCCTGGCCGTGACGTCAGTAGGTGGGGTGCTAACGATCAGCTGTTGACGATTCGATCCGGACGGACTTGTGCAGCGCGGCGGTGTCGTTGCCATGCCGCTGCCCATTCGAAAAGGAATTTCAACCCGGAGTCGTGCGAGGTCGACCGCCCCGGAGGGGTTAATACGTTTCGTACATAGATATTATCACAAAGAGGTTGTTTGTCGTTGAAATAGGAAGGGGTCGTGTGAAATGGAATTTCCGCTGATTTTTTTCTTCTCCTCCCACTGTTTTTTTTCCACTTCGATGATACATTTGTTCTTTTGTTTAGTGACCTAGAAGTTATTTTGCTGGTGGTTCGGTGTTAATTTTATAAATTAGACGATATAAATAACGGCGCAGGGGAATGACGTAATGGAACAGAATTAAATAAGCTCTTTTTAGTAACTGATAGAGGTAGTTTCTATTTAAAAAAAAATTTTACAGCTGTTTTCATAATCAACTTTAATTAAATTTTAACGTTAACTTTAAAATAAAAATATGTTTCATAAACCAATTTTAACACTTTAAAGATACTTTAAATTAAAGAACTATTTGTCATTTTAAAGTCAACTTTACCGCTTTTGAACATAATCTCAACTTCGAGACTGTCAGCAAGTTGTGATCAATTTTCAAAAAGCAAAACATGTCTTCTTCCGACTCATTATTTACAAATAGCAGTAGTGATTCTAATAATGAATTAATAATTATAAGGAACCAAAAGGTATATAAGAATCGCATAAATCATTTTAATTACTGGAGAGATGAAGAGTTTTTTAACAGAAATCTATTGAGTAAGCAAGTTGCGTTTGAATTATTAGAGCACATTAGGGACAGAATTTCGTCCCAGTTGAACAGGTATACATACTATTTTTCTTACTCGCTTAGAATTCAAATATTTGCTTGCAGAAGTGGGGTCATTAAAGCAGAAATTATATTATTGCTAATATTACGATTCTAGGCAGGTGGAAATTTAATTATATCTGTATCCGATTATGTTGGTGTTTCAGTTGCATCAGGCAGCAGAATAATGTAAAAATGTAAGTGAAGCCATAGCATCCCTAAAAGCTGATTTCATTCAAACGTCAAGAACTCGACAAAAGCTGGAACAAACAGCACTAGATTTTTTCAATATAGCTCATTTTCCAGCTTGTTGTGCAGCTATAGATTGCATACATATTAAAATAATATTACCAGGTAGATCATAAATTAGAATGCAGGCAAATCACTTTATACAATACATATTGTTTTAGGTGGTGATGATGCTGAAATTTTTAGGAATAGGAAACGTTACTTTTCATTAAATGTACAATCTGTCTCTGATGCAAAATTAAACATTCTAAATATAGTAGGTAGATGACCTGGAAGCTGTCATAATCAAACAAAATTTAATAATTCCACATTAAAAGGGGATTTGAAAGTGGTGCATTTGACAGATTTTGTTCAATTGGGGACAGTGGATATGCACTACGAACTCATTTATTTACACCCTTGCAAGAACCAAATACAGAAGCAGAACAATTATATAATGAATCACATTTTCGAATCCGTGATGTGGGTGAAAGGTAGTATGGAGTGTAGAAACGAAGATTTCTAATTCTTCTTCAGGGCATGCGAGTTAATGTCAATACTGTTATGACAATTATTATTGCAACAGTAGTTCTTTACAACATGACTATTGAAATGAATGATATAATGTCGGCCAATGAAGAACTTACTGAGTACATTTAAAATGATGCAGTCGAAAATCACGATGAAATAGAGAGAATAAACGCATTATTTTCATTAATAATAACTTCAATCTTTAATTATACCGGGTGATTAATTTATCTTGAGACGACTCAATAATTCAGAAACCGTTTATTTAATCCAAAGAAAATGTAGAAAAGAATTCACATATATGAAGGGGGAAAGCATATTGTACGGTCCACGTTTAATTTTAGAAGTGCCATCAATGTCTTTCGAGTGTTAGTTTTTTCAAATGGAAACGTATATTTTTTTTAATAAGTATGTTATTAAAAAAATGTTGAATTTATAAAATAAAGTAAAAACAAAACGCTGAATTTACAAAATAACAACAAAATGATAAGTGATAAGTAGAGTTTGTTAAAAAGGTGGTACTGGATGGCAGTAGCGTAGCTGTAGCGGCGTGGGTAGGGGTAATTTTCAACTCGTAGTCGATCTCGACAGTACCGCGAGAAAGTTCAAAGTGACAGTACGTTGCATGCTGCACGCCAAATAAGTATGCGGAGATGGGACGCCCAAAGGGTGTAACGTTCCCTTTGAATGCGAATAAATATCTTAGGCATTTCCCAGGATTAGAATATAAAAGTCCGCATATTTATTGCACAATGTGCAATAGCGTATTGCTAAGTTGCGATAGGTTTGAATGTAGAAAACATTGTAAAAGTAAACGTCAGGTATTGAATTTAAGAAACAGTATTCCATATTTTTATGTTTTTATTTTTATGTTAAGTATATGCAACATCCCACAACATCTAGTATCTAATGAACACTTTCGTCTTTTTACGATACAATTTGCCACCTGTGCAAGGTATAGTAAAGGAGTGTATAAAAGACGAGTTGAGAAATAAGAAAATTGTCTATGTGTGGATGAAACAACTGATGCTCAGAAACACAGCGTCATTCATGTTGTAGCGCGTCCTTTAAAACGAGATGGTCCACCAACTTCATTGTTATTATCCAGTAAAAGGATTCGGAAAACTAATGCAGAAACCGCTGTCAAGATAATAAAAGATTCGTTGAGAGAATTTTGTATCACAGGAACTCAAGTCACAATGTTCGTTACTGAAGGAGCCGCAACAATGCTGAGAGTTGGTAGGATGTTGAAAATATGCTTTCCGACTCTTCTTCACATAACATGCCTCATACACGCATGTCACCTCGTAGCAGAAATCATTCGAAAGTAGTATCCGATGGTGGGTAAGTTAATAGCATCTACCAAAAAAATGTTCATCAAATCTCCCAAACACATCCGTGTATTCAAACAATTGTGTCCGAAATTACTATCACCACCTCAGCCTGTAATAACGTAAGATACTGCCTGGAGCCATGTTCCCCGGCTCCAGGCAGTATCTTACTATCAGAAATATTTTTCACAAGTGAAAAATGTCATCTTGAAACTTGATTCAAATGATTCTGCAGCAGTTCGAGATAGTCAGCAACTTTTTTCCAATTCGGACGTTCAACAATAAATAGATGAAGTTTCCATGAACTATTCTGAAGTTGCATAAGCTATTGAGCAATTAGAAAACAGTCACTTATCTGCACGAGACGCATTAAATTGCATAAACAATTTGCAAGCCGCTCTAGAAAACTTGACGAATACTATAGGAGTCGATGTTGCTCAAAAATCAATTTTAACGAAAAATCCCGATTTACAAAAGGTTCGGTCTATAACTGAAAATCAAGAGTGCCCAGGTGATATTTGCAAATCTTACTTCACTGGATGTCGAACGATCATTTTCGAAGTATACGACAACGTATTCACAACACCGTCGACGGCTGAACGAATCGACAGTGGAAGCGTTGCCCATGTTGCCATTCTACGCAGCTTACCAGGGCGGTTGCCAATTGCCACAGTGGACATCAAGACGACAGGAAAAGGTAACGATATTATTTTTCACTAATATTGTATATTACGTACCTACTTTTATGCGGTGCGCTACTGCCGGTACCACCTTTTTAACAAACTCTAGTAATTATATTCACTAGACATAATTCCTCCTCTTTATTAAAATTCACATCCCTTATTCGTAAAGTTTCAGGTTTTTTACTCCTTTTCAACAACGTGGACAACAGCAAGCTACATAATAGAATACAGTATAAACACGTGCATGGACGAGCCCTACAATATTTTTGAATATTACAGATCGGGTGAAATTCCTGAAATTTTACTATATTCGCTATTAATACCAACTTTACTTTAAATTGCTAAAGTGCACATTAGTTAAAGTGATCATTATTTCACATTATGAAAATGAATAACTTTAAATTTACTTTAAAGTGGTAAGGTTACTTTAAAGCATTTATTGTGAAAACGGCCGTTAATTAAAAAAATAATAACGTTTCGATTTTTAACTTAACCTTTATTTTTACGCAAAATATTTTTTTGGATTTAATGCCAGCTTGTTTTGTTGGTTTTACAATACGCAGTGATCCGAATTAACGGGGCATTATATCTCCGTTATTATTGCTCTTACGAAATCGATTAAATTGGAAGATTACTATACTGTTTTTGCTACTGGTTAAGTTAATAGAAAAACAATTAAATAGCGAATTTTTATAAAAAGACAACAGAATGTACTTTCTTTTTTAAGTGGAATACATAACCGAAGTAATGTAGATTTGGTTTTCTTTTCCACGTCTTCGCGTACAAATAAAACGTGCTTACGTGTCGTTTTCGTAGTTAGCAACTTCAACTCGGGGTTGTACTCATACCCAAAGTTCTGAAACGGTTCTTTTTCGAGTGAGGAAAGTAACAAATTACAGGTTACCATTATGACAAGTAAATCGAAAATAAAGGCAGTTCTCGTTGCCCCCCCCCCCTTTGTTCTATTTCTATGTTCTCCGATATTTACATATTTGTTACAGTCCACCTTGTCCCAGCACATCAAAAGTTTCTCGGACACTTTACAAACTATTTTAGCGCCGTCGTGGGACAAATCGGGAAAGTCACAGATAAACTTATTTACTGTGCCAGCAGAGGGTCGTTTTTTAGCCTTGTTCACATTACTCATTTAAAATTAATAATTATATATGTATTTATAACGAATAACACGTAGCATAAAACACAACGCACGCTCTCGTTTCCTAAACTGAACGAAAAATAAACAAGCGGACACTGACAAAGCGAGAATCGGTTTTTGCACACAGCCTGCTACTCCGGTGAAACGCCTATGTATCGCAGAGCTCTACTTATTAGCAAAATACCGAAAGTCAATAACTGGCTGTTCTAATGACTTTCATAAAACTAGTAAAAGCAAGTTAAAAATTGCTCTATTACTTATGTGTATCGCTAATTAAAATGATATTTACACAGGCATAGTCCTTTTTTCTTTCTAAGTATTAGTTTGTTAAACGATCAGCAAAAAAATTATAAATAACAGATGTGTTCTTGACACTCTTAAATAATCGGCATTCTTCTCGCTAAAAGGTATGGCTGCGTATCATTTACGTTACTATGACAATTTAAAATTTCAATATACACAGTTCATAGTGAAAGGGAATAGATTTATAGAAACAGTAAAGAGACAATAATTTACGTAATTAATTTTGAAATAAAAAAACCATTAAACCTTTTCAATTAAAATTTTTATTCGGGTCATTGGAGCATAAGCATTTATTCCTGTTTCTGAATAAGAGTGTATAAAATGTTCTCAGATAAGTAAAAATTAAGTAACACTATACTCGTATATATACGACAATTTCAGCTACAGCTACCATCTTCCACAAAGGTACACTGACAAGCCCTAAACGGCGAAATACGCGTTTGCGCATGGTGAATGTTGGTAGATTATATCATTATTAAAAAATATGTAGCATAAGCAATACTACATAAAGATAGTAAACAACTTACGATTCCATTACGTACACCAACACAGACATTACTATCACATCCTGGAACGATAATAGGGTCGTATTCGTTATAAGTTCATGCGATACAGTACAACCTACGAAACATGTAAATCGATAGATAGCCCGAGAGAAGAAAAAAGTTCCTATTGCACAACTCTCTGTTATGTCCCGATAACATGCTCCGTTAAAACAAGTACCTACAAATAAACCACCCTCTCCATGGCTTACATACAACATCAAAATAATGACGAAATCTAGGAACGCTGCTCTTCGACGTTATCGTAAAACTAAAAGTACGACTAACTTAGACTTTTACAAATCACTAAAGAACGAAGTTAATCGAGTCATTAGACGTGAAAAGAAAGCATATTTTCTACATAAGCGTTCGACGAACCTTACGTCTTGTGGAAAAAATTAAACCGGCTTAATTTGGGTAGAACCTCTGATAACTTTGTTCCGGGCTTTATTAATGATGTAGGAGGTGCATTCAAGTTATGACACCTCCGATTTTTATTCTCACAACTGGAAACAGATAGAAACATACGATTTGTTTTAAAATAAGCGGACACTCTTTGTCAATGCGTAGCAGAGGTGACAGCACTGTACAACATACAGAACCTTTAGCGGCAGCGGCGAGAGTGAGAACTGTTTTTGATACATCAAATGGCGACGTCTTCATTACAAGATCAGCGTATAATCATTCGTTTTCTCCATTTGCGTGGTGTGTCACCGATAGAAATTCATCGCCAGTTGAGTGAGACATGTGGTGATGGTGTCATGGAAGCGCATAGATTCACCGCCACCAAAAAAATTTCGGGTAAGCGCCAGTGCTGAAAAAATGATGGTAGCAATGTTCCTTATTCATTGTGTTCTAAAGGGCACTACGGTGACAGGTGCATCCTACGAAGATGTTTTGAAGAAGAAGCTCCTTCCTGCATTGCGTGAAAAACGGCCGGAAAAGGCTGCACGTGTGCTCTTTCACCAAGACAACGCACCAACGCATCGGGCGAACGTGACGCAGCAGTTTCTTCGTCCAAACAACTTTGAAGTGATTTCTCATGCTCCCTACTCACCTGACCTGGCTCCTAGCGACTTTTGGCTGTTTCCAACGATGAGACATTCTCCCTGGCCGCACATTCACCAGCTGTGCTGCTATTGCATCAGCGATTTTCCAATGGTCAAAACAGACTCCTAAAGAAGCGTTCGCAGCGGCCATGTAATCATGACGTCGACGTTGTGAAAAACGTGTACGGCTGCAGGGAGATTACGTCGAGAAGTGACACAAGTTTCATTGTTTTCGTGTGATTAGTTAGTGAGAAAAGAAATCGGAGGTGTTATAACTTGAATGCACCTCGTAGATGCTTTAAATAGATATTTTGCTACTTCAGCGAATTCTTTTGCCACCCCATTCAATCGCTATCCTACTCGGAATTTAAATGAATATAAGTTCACTGTTAAGGCACTTACCTCTTTGGATATAACTACATCATTGAATAAATTGAGCTCAAACGCACGGGGTGTTGATAATTTAGATATGAGGATGTTAACGATTTGTGTTCCCTTACTGATGGATTACGCGGTACATACTAGGGTACGTAAGGATTCATTTATAGTCGCGAGTGCCATGCATATCAATTTACAGGAGGTGTGGATAGAATGGATGAGAACATCGATAGATACCGAATTGCAATAAGATCTAAAAGTGGTAGCCAACCTTTGTTTTTTGTACAAAAACAAGTATACATAATGCTTGGCTGGATTTACTAAAATGTAGAAGAATCATTGTTCAAGTTTATCTCCAAAAATATGGAACACTTCTTGTTGGTAAAAGGCAACCAAAGTCATCTAAAGAATACGACTGTTTAAGTCATTGCATGCGGTTTGGTTGAAATGCCGTTTGTAAAAAGAATTCAATAAAGAAGTGTGAAAAGTGTAACGTGAATTTGCACAAAGATTGTTTCAAAAATGTTCATATTCCATAGACGTTTTAACAAAGTGTAGTGGTTTTTCTATTGCATTTGAAAATTATATAAATGGTATATTTTTTTTTAATTTGTGCTAATGCTCTGTGTTCCAATTTTGGAACATAGTCACGAGTCCAGATTATGTCTGGAAGCCTTCATAACACATATTATTATGATATTACTACAACATTGCACACGGATATTCATAAAATTTTTGAAAACAAAACAAAATAGACTGAAATGGGTTAAAGAAACCCTGCCAAAGGTATGGATGTAAGCCATGCGTATGTAAATCAACATTTTTTTTTAATAAACAATAATTTATACTACATGGCCATTTAATTTTACTCCTAACTGTATATTAATTATTTAAAAACAAGCGGAAAACACTATTACAAGCAATACAACAAATATAACGTATCACCTTCCTTCCAATTAATACATTTTCCGTTACTAACAGCGATCATGAATATATTTTCGCTAGGCAACTGTATTCTTGGAACTATTACTTCCCGAGATTATTAATTCACTTATTTTCCCATACGCAAGCAACCGTTAATAATGCTTACATACATACAAAATAATTTATCTTTTTCTTTAAATGTATGGAGTTATTATGCAACGTACAATGTTACACCATTATTCATCTAACTGACTTAATTTCCTGAATTAGAAGTAGAAATATTAAGAAGGTTTATTTTAAAGATTTTTCTTCTTAATTTCACCTTAATTTTTTCAAATAAAAATAAAGTTTAGTGTTAGTTTTGTTTGTTGTTCCTGTAGAATTGTAGTACTCAATATATGAAACAGATGTATACTACGTTATAAATAGCATGCACTACGATATCCATAAAATAGAGTTCACATGCTAGAATTACCTACTCCAAGCGAAGTCGAAAACGTTGAAAAGTATGCAAGCTGCAATATACAGGATTTTTAAAAAGTTAATACCATAGGACGAAGTCCTTTTAAACGCAAGTTAAATGGTATAGCATATAATTGGAAATTAATTCTTTTTGAAAACTTTAGAAATGTCTTTTCCTACGCGCAGAGAAATGGTTTCTTGCATCAAGAAAATATTTTTATTTCAAGACTATAAACATGCATAATATAAGAAAATAATTTTCTTGAAATTTTATTTGTATTAAATAAATATTTTGTATTAAAGGTAGGATTGAAAAAAATGGTCTAGATCTCACAAAGTTCTATTGAGAAATTAGGCAACCGGTTTTGCGTTCAAAACACAATAAGGATTATTTTTATGTAGTTTAATAATTGGTAAATAATAATAAAAAGAAATAAAATATTACCTTAACCGGTATCTTTTGAAAATGTTTATGAAACGTTGTACCTTAAAGGTTATATCATTGTATGAGTAAGTATGATATCTATATTCCGATTTCTGTCCCTACTATCTAAGACGGCAGGACTATATCTGCTGGCAGTAGGCGGCGCCAAGAAATATGTCAGTGCTGTTTTTGAGCAAAAAGCGTTAGTGCTTTTCTCTTCTCACAGTGTTGGTTATTGTTTTTAGGCACTTTTTTCATGTGTACTTCTACATTAAGTTCACTATTGTTTGAACATTATTCTGTAGATGATATCTACCTTAGCCTTTTTAAAATCGCAAGCAATGAGAATAATTTACTGGATTATGCACGGATATGTCGTACTGTATTAAACAAGGTAAGTGCAATTGATAATGTGACTATAAATAATATATTATCGTTCCAGCGGATCTTTGCACTCACGTCATTATTTAACAGTACTAGCGGAGACAAATACTACCTATTCGTCGCATCAAAATTCTGTATGTTAGACAAAGACTACCAATAAAACATTTGTGTTCCAAGTTATGAAGTATGTTTCAATAATTCCACAATTTATGACAATGTGTTAGACAAAGAAGTATAATGAACCTTTATATTTACTCAGTTCTAATGACATCTGTGTTATTTCCGGCGTTTTGACAGCTGATTAGTATTACAAACTGTGTGGGTTAAAAATTCCGTTTGGTTTTCATCGCTCTAATATTCTATTTTTTGTTAACATCTCATTAAATAACTATTTTTGTAAGAGCAAATACGATATCTGGAATTCACTTTGTGATTAGTACAGTTATGTTTTAAAAATCGTTTCTTATTTATTTACACAGGTTCATTGTATATTTGAATATTATTTTTGTTCTTCATTGTTACAGAGAATGCCTGGTAAACGTTTAAACTCGCAGGCGCAGGAACTAGTGTTAAACCTGTGTGATTATTAGAGCAACGCAACTGTGCTGAAAGCCAGTGGCAGACGCATAAAAGTTTACACAAAATAAATTAAATGTGATACGTGGTCAAATACTTACCGTCTTAAGAGTCCTCCGTGAAATTACAAAGTGGATAATGTCTACTTAATATTTGTAACATTGGATATGTTTATAAAGTTGTTTCGGCAAAGTGAGTGCGGCGTGAAGGAAAACTGTTTTTGTATGCCGAAAACGAACGTTCTACATCTAATGACGTTATATTTGCGTAAGTAAAATAATCTTTCAAATAACTTAACGGTTCTGTTGGCGCACCTTCACAAATTTGTCTTAATGTCAAATCATAGTCTTTATCCAAAACATTCTCAAACCTTTCTAAAACACACATTTCTTGCGTCTTCTATCGTGCATAGCTGTGCGTGAACATGTTGCACTATTTGCAAAGATTCCACTAACGACACCGAAGAATTTTGTAGTTTTTCTATCGCATCCGCTAGTCCCACGTAATTGTTCTGAATAATTTTCAAATCTGTTTTAACTTGACTATCCTGAAATTTCAAGCGGCTTACCTTGACAGCCGACAGCTTCCTTTGGGTCGAATTCTAAAATCACGTTCTTTATATTCTCAAAATATTTAAGATAATAAAATGCAGCCTCTAACCATATTCCCCAACGAGTAAGAATAGGTTGTGGTGGTTCAGGAATACCGGGGCATAGTCTATGAAATTATTAGAGCGTCTACCTCGGGATAACATTTTCTGATACTATCTACTACGAGACTGAGAGTATGAATTTTACATGTAATATACAACAAGTTAGCACAATGTTTTTTAAGAGATCGACCTACAGCAAGCATGTTTGCGGCACCATAACTCATAAACGTCAACAGTTGATTTGTTGAAAGTTCAAACTTTTCCAATGTATTTAACACCAACATTGAAATTACTTCGGCAGTGCATTGTTGTATTCGTCTGGAAGCTAGTAAAATTGAGGGTGACGGTCGATGTGGTTCCATTGAACGTACCATTACATTAACCACAGAATGTTTTTTACGATCTGTTGTTTCGTCCACATATAACCCCAGTTTTTTATCTTGCAACTCCGATTTAATTCTTTTCTCGACATGCTCACGAGCAGACGGCACAACTCTCTGTAATGTTCTCTCACTTGGTAGCTTAAAGTCCGAATATTCATTCCAAAACGAGACGTATGCTTTCTTCCTTAGTAAATGAAATGGTAAATTACATGCAATAAACACATAAATTCAATTTAAATTTGTTATAATCTCGTGTGGAATTTATTTTTGAAACATGCCCTGCACTATTTACGTGCCGTAGACAATCACTTTTCGACCAACACATTAAATCTATTTTGCACACTACACATTGAATTTTAGCGCCATCACACTTTAAATCAGGCATTTCTGCAATAAATTCTCTTATTGTGTCCAACTTTGGTCGTTTTCGCGACGTAGGAAACATTTTCAAAACAAACGTAGAATTACGATATAGTATACGACAGCGTAGATGGATACACGACAGATCGGCTTTCGTGTCGCAGTTATACTGACGCTTATACCGAATTGTCCCGGCCGTGTTTTTTTTTGTATAAACTTTAATGCGTCAGCCACTGGCTTTCAGCGCAGTTTGCGTTGCTCTAGTAATTATTTCGAAAGAAAAAAAAGAAACGGGGCTCCATTAATTTCTGTCAATGCTGTTTATGATGTAAAATGACGTTAAATAAAATTATAGAATTAGCATGTAACGAATATCTATTTTAGAGGGTAGCAGATGCTCTTCATATTTCTAGAAGAACTGTACATACAATTAATCACAGTAAATATATCTCAGAATATATTTACTGCGTTTAATTGACCTAAAAGTAAAAAGACAATTTACTATAGTAAAAAGATTTCTGAAAGTATAAAGATGGATAAACTACTGCATTGAAATACAGAAAGTAATGGGAGTCGCTCAGTATTTGATATATCTAAAAAAGAATCCTCGGTTTCGTTTAATTCAAACGAACAAGACGTTTACAAAATTCAAATATAAGTATTTAATTTTGATAATAAATAAAATATGTATTGCTGGTAAAGGGTTATGACATACTAAGATTTCAACATTTTAAGGTTGGGTTCTTAGCTAAATTAGTAAGTAATTGTTTAATAAAATGTCTTCTTATTATGCGAATATAGTACGTCTTTTGACCAAAAATAGCTGATTTGATTCATACAGACAAAATTGATGACGTGAGTGCAAAGGTCCGCTGGAACGATAGTACATTTCAAGAATTCTAAGTAAATAAATGCTTTATTTTACGAAAATGAAACTATTGATTTATGAACAATACCTAAACGCTTTCTGGAATTAAGAAAACTATTTACTATCCTTAAGAAGATATTGTTTTGTGTTATAACGGCCATTTACTTAGATACTAAGAATCGCTTTCTTCAAATTTTCTGCAAGATTTTCTTGAATCAAGTTAGCAAATGTCTTAAACAATGGCAATTGTCTATATTCTTCTGAATTTATGACAAATATACTTATTATTATTAAACAAAGAAATGCAGTTATTTCATTACAAGAATATACTTCTCTTAAGCGAAAAAAAAAAGCTAAGAAAATATTTCTTTTGATTTAAAACAGTTATTGTATTGTGGATAATTGAAACAGTAATTGTCACGAATTGAAGCGAAAATTGTGAATAACACAAAACTTATTTATTATCATAAATAAATATTAAAAACATTATAGGGGTGTCCTGAAAATCTAGTCCAAATGTGAACATCTTCAACTAGAAGAAATTTTTTAAATAATAGCCCCTATTTTTTATCATTACTACACATTCTCCTCCGAGATACAAAAATAAAACTAGTTTGCGATTTGCTTAGAGAAATTTATATAATCACTCAATTTCCCAATAAAGGGCAACCGAATTAATAAAGTAAGCTTTGATTTATTTCAACTAATGATAGACCATGTCTATGATTAATATGGCGGAATGCGAATAGCATGCCTCGCTCTATCCCTACTTTTACCACCTATATACCACAAAACATGCGAAATATACGAAACTAAAAGGAAACATGTGTCGGATTCACGTTAATAAATCCATCTAAGCTGACTGGTTAAGTCCTGTTTAACTGATTTGCGTTCTTTTTCATATAAATGCTTTCGTAAGTATCTAATTCTTGCGGTGATGTTACGTTCTTAATTATTTTGAGGTTTTCTAGTTTAATATTATGCCTGGTTTCGTTTATATGTTGTGTTACACTTGACGATTCGATCTTTCCATAGGGGTAATGAGCTAAATGTTCTTTGAATCTGATGCCTATCGCCCGTTACGTTTGTCCAATATAAGTTTTATTACAACCACCACATATGATTTTACAAATTCCTAACCTTTCCTTAATATCCGGTTTATCTGTACCTAGAAGATTTCTGAATGTATTTTGCGAAATAAAACACACTCATGTCTTGTTCCCTAAACACTTTACTAATACCTTTCGATATTCTGTGAAAGGGAAGTTTCACAAATTTTTTATAACGGATTTCTGCCGGAATTAGTCATGGAATTTCTTACATAGTGTCTATGTTGAACTTTCTCAAGGATGCGATCGACATTTTTTATTAATGTCAGTCCTTTGTCGTATTTACTTCTATTCAGGGGAATTTTACCATTCTATTAATTAAGAAACTAATCGCGGCCATTTTGTGTTGTCCACAGTAGTTAGAGTCTGTCATAATGGACTTATTAGTGTTGGTTTCCTTTCTATAGATGTTTATTTCCAGTTTTCTGTTCTTTCTAATTACTAAACTAGATAGTTTAGTTTATCTAGGAACGGGAGTTGATTGTTCACGTCTTCCTTTACTGTAAATTTAATGGTTTCGAATTCTGAATTAAGTGTCGCGAGGAATTCTGGAATTGTGCTTTACTTACTATCACAATTCGCGAAAATGTCGCCCACATACGAGGGGAACCTCAAAAATTTCCGAAAAAAGAAAAAAAAATAGATATTTCATAGAAAAAAAAATAGATATTTCATAGAAAAAAAAACACTTTATTGTTTCTCAAAATATTCGCCTTTAAGTTTGAAACACTTTTGCATTCGAAGAAACCAATTGTCGAAACATTTATTCCACTCTGAAGTGGGTATCTCAGAAACATGCCTTTTAAATGCTTCCGGTGTTGAAAAACACTCACCACGCACTTTGCTGTTGACAAAATGAAACACGAAGATGTCATTAGGTGATAAGTCAGGCGAATACGGACAATGAGTTATCAACTGTTCGATGTGCTGCGTAAGAGCTGGCGTCGTCTTGGTGAAAGATGATGCGCCAATGTCTGTTGTTTTTTCTGATTTCAGCGAAGATTTCAGCTAAGCAAATTGTTGTGTACCAATCAGCGTTTACTGTTTTCGATCCTCAAGAGCAAGGGTAGCAACTGGCCTAGTTTTACGGAAGAAAAAAGCAATCATTTTTTTTAAGTACTTCGTGAACAAACAACTTTTGTTGGTTTTACATCACTTTGGGACACCCAAACAGTCGATTGTTGTTTTGTTTCTGGTTCGTACAAATATATCTAAGTTTCGTCACCTGTTACGATACTATACATATACGTTTGCAGAAGCATTGCGATTGAATTTTTTAAGCATTTTTTTGCACCAACTCACGCGAGCCCAACGACTGCAAAGGTTCTTCACAACTAAATGCTCATGTAAAATCATTTGTATTTTACTTTTACCAATGCCCAAGGATGCCTCTATCTCTCGATATGTCACATGTGGACCCGCTTCAATCATTTCTCGTACAGCATCGATGTTTGCCGGAACAACAGCAGTGGATGGACGACCTTCACGAAATTTGTAACTGAGACTAGTTGGTCCATGCTTAAATCCTTCAAACCAGTCATAAACTGTGGTTTTGGATGGTGCTTTATCACCAAAAGCAGAATGAAGTCGATCGAGTTAGGCCACATTTAAAATCGCAAAAAATCATCGCACGAACATGTTCACGAGAGATTTCCATTTTTTCAGTAAATTGATTTCTTTGAAACGCTATTAAAACGAAACTACTCAGCGGATTCGTTTTTCTGACAATGGTGTTTATCATACTAAATGTCAAATTTTAAGAAAATCATATTGGAACATACGACAAAAGCCATCTAGTGGAAATTTCGGGAAATTTTTGGGGTTCACCTTGTACCTAAGCCTGACTCTAGGAAAATATACGGCATCCCTTTTCACACACGTTTCAAAATTTGCTCATGAACAAGTATGAAAAGAGATTTCCCATAGCCGTACCTTCTAATTGTTATTTGCAAAGTCTAGTGAGTATTCTACTACTGAAACTGTGTCAATAAAAATAAAATTTGTAAGGAGTACAAGAGGATTTTGTATTTCACTTTGAAACAAGATTTTGTCGATTAAAACATTTCGCTATTAACTTTTCAAGAAAATCCTTAAGCTTGAATAAGAAGCCAACAATGGATAACGATTGAGAGAGGCATTTCCATTCAAATCCTTTTTTATCTTTTGCTGAGTTATTCTTAAATAAAACCCATTTTCGCTTTTTATTTAATCTAGAATTCAGCAAATTTTGATGGAACACTTTATAATGTCAATAAAAATATTAGAACTGTTGTTTTCAAAATTCTTTCAAAATTTATGTAATCTTTTAGAGTTTACTTAGAGGAAATACACCTTTGTTTCGTTATTAAAAAAAAGAAAAAAATATTACTGAGGGCGCAAGAAAATGATACGAATAACAAGATTTCAATTAGTCGATATTTTGAGAGTAAAAATCTAAAAATGTACTACATTAATTGAAAAATAATTGACAAAATAAAGTTCGAACCATCGACAGTTCCTTGAAATTCTCTAATTCCTCGTTAACAATGAGATACTTGAAGGATAACGTTTTTAAGAATTTAGCCTTTCGGAAAGATATAAGAATGAAGCATGTGAAATCTTCCATTACTATGAGAACCGTTTATCTTTCTAATCATCGATCGATCTTGAACAGATGCGAATTCAATACAAATAGCGGGATTGAATCCGAAAACGAAAATAAAAAATAATAAAGAGCATCAGGTCCCGTTAATCTGCCAATCGGACATGAAAGAGTAGTCATGTTTATAAGTGTTACAGTTCAAATACTCGGTACCGTTAAGCTTTTCGGAGAACGCTTGTACTTTTCGTGCTTATTTGTGCTCCTTTATATAGACTTCATCAAAATAAAAAAGACGGAAAAAAAGACGCGACGAACCGGGCAACTCAATTTATTATTTCAATCTGCGACGCAAAATTCGAACAATAAGCATTTTATGAACAAAGGAAGGCCATGAAAAACGAACCACGCATTCGTTTGTTGTAATACGCACATGTGTGTCTACGATCCGTATAGGTAGGTGTAGAATGTATGCGTACTATGTGGGAGAATAGAAATGTCTGTTTGAAGTTCGAAGTTGCAGTCCAAACGTTAAGAGGGCATTTATTCGGATACCTACATTATGTGCAGACCTTGGCCATGGAAATAGGACCACTTCGGAAATATTAAATTTGTAAGAATATTTATTAAATATAATTTTAATTTCGAAAACCTATAAAAGCATTGAATTGTTTGAGTAATACCTCATTACTAAAGCTGGCCACGAGCGGTACCGCGCAGTAGCGTAGAGTCGACCAGGCCTCGCGTTCCACTAGAGTTATTCTGCTAATAACCAATAATTCTGCACTTACCATTTTAAGAGTCCTCCGTGAAATCACAAAGTGAATAATGTCTGTTAAATATCTGCAACATTAGATATATTTCAACTGTTGTTTCGGCAAAACTAGTACGGCATGAGGAAAAAATGCGTTTATATGCAGAGAACGAACGTTCTACATCTAGTGACGTAATATTTGCGTAAGTAAAATAATCTTTCAAATAACTTGACGATTCTGTTGACGCACCTTCACAAATGTGTCTTAACGTGCCAAAATCAGAATTTTTCTCAAAAACACTTTCCCATTTTTCTAGAGCAGAAACATTTTTTGCGTCTTCAATCGCGCATAGCTGTGCGTGAACATGTTGCACTATTTGTAGAGATTCTTCTAACGGTACCGCAGGATTTTGTAATTTTTCTATTGCATCTGCTAGCCCGAAGTAATTGTCGTGAATGATTTTTAAATCCATTTTAACCTGACTATCTTGAAATTTCGACTGGCTTTTCTGGATAGCGGCAGCTTCCTTTGTATCGAATTGTAAAACCACGTTCTTAATATTGTCAAAATATTTATGATAATAAAACGCGGCCTGCAACCATGTTCCCCAACGAGTTAGAATAGGTTCTGGTGGCTCTGGTATACGGGGGCACAGTCTGTGAAATTCGCGAATACGTTTCGGTGATTTGACCTATACTGCTTTGGTATGCGCTATTAAAGCGTCTACCTCAGGATAACATTTTCTGATACTATCTGCCACAAGATTGAGAGCATGAATTTTACACGTAATGTGTATCAAATTAGCAGAATGCTTTTTAAGAGACCGGCCTACAGAAAGCATGTTTGCAGCACCAACACTCACTAACATCAAGAGTTGGTTTGTTGAAAGTTCAAACTTGTCCAATGTATTTAACACTAACTTTGAAATTACTTCGGCAGTACACTGTTGTATTCGTTTGGAGACTAATAGAATTGAAGGTGCCGATTGATGAGGTTCCAATTTGCGTGCCATTACATTAAGAACAGAATGTTTCTTCCGATCTGTTGTTTCGTCGACACATAACCACAATTTTTGATCTTTCAACTCCGATTTTATTTTTTGTTCAATACGTTCGCGCGCAAATGGCACAATTCTTCGTAACGATGTTCGATTTGGTAATTTGCACTTCGAATAGTTATTCCAAAAGCAGATAAATGGTTCCTTGTCTAGTAAATTAAACGGTATATTACATGCGATAAACGTAACGCATAAATTAAATATAAATTTTTCATTGTCTCGTGCGCAATTTCTTTTTGAGACATGCTTTTCACTATTTACGTGTCGTAGACAATGTTGTCTGGACCAACACATTAACGGGATTTTACAGATTACACATTTAATTTTAGCACCTTCATATATTAAGTCTGGAATTTCTGCAATAAATTTCCGAAGTTTGTCCGACCGCGGTCGTTTTGCTGACGAAATCATAATTTTTCTAGGACAGATAAACAATTGCGCAAATGACCGGGAGCGAAAATGTTCGTACTGCTCCGCAGACGAAGTAATACTACCGTTCCTCTCGGTCCGAACTGATTCTACGCCGATGCGCGGTACCCCTCGTGGCCAGCGTTACTCATTACATTATGGCCACAGATAATTGCTGGTTATAAAAATAATACTTAGAGGTGCAATAAACCAATTATCAACCGATTATAAACCATGCCTCTTGCCGTTCGTACGTACAATAATTAAGTTTAGTTTGAATTGTGCCGTTCATTAGTCCGTTAGTATCATTGCAAATGCAGGGTGACCACGAGAAACGGGGCGTTTTTGGTTGGGACTGTACTCGACAGTGGAAAGCGGGAGGGAGACGGGGTTGACGGCCCTGAGCTCGTAAAGGAATGCAGTTTCAGACACAATAGAGCAGTGGACGCTACAACACCGCGTATTTGCGTACGATAGTTTCGTGAAAACCGGTGAGTCAGTAACAGCAACCCAACGTCTTTTCCGGCGTCATTTCAATATTGAGCGACACGGTGCGGTCCCCAACCGAAACTATTTTGAGATAGGTCGACAACTGAAGAAGAACAGGATCGTTGATGAAAAGAAAACCACCTGGGTCTGCTCGAAAAGGTCGCCAGAAAATGTGGAAAGAGTAAGAGCAGCGCTGTTACAGAGTCCAAATCAGTAAATTCTGAACGGTACACTGAAATGATCAGAAACTTTTTCCTAAGAGAGTTGCGTAGGAGGAGGAAGCTAAACACAAATGAAATTTGGTTCCAACAAGATGGTGTAACAGCCCATACTGCAAGAATATCTATGGACTTGCTTCGGCGTATCTTCCCCGGTATGGAGATGTGCTCTGGCCTCCGCGTTCTCCAGACTTCAGTATGTGCAATTTCTTCCTCTGAAGTTACTTAAAATCTCGTGTTTATGCGGACAAACCTCGCACATTAGAGGAAGTTAAAGATGCGATTCGACGTGAGATCCAACTGATTGATCAGCAAACATTGGAAAGAGTGTGGGAGAACTTCAAAGGCAGAGTGGAAGAGTGCATCGATGAACAAGGTAAATATCTCTCAGACATTATCTTCCAAACATAACTTCAGTGCCATACATTTTACTACATTTTTATGTCAATAAATAATTTTTCACTTCAACATTAGTATTATTTTTTTTGAAAACGCCCTATTACTCGTGGTCACGCTGTATAAATAAAAACAGTATTTTTACCGATTTTCCAAAGAACTTAAAGAGTTTTATTTTTATTCATGTGCGTCTATTTTCGCGGTAAATTATTATCATAATGGGAAAGAAGAAGGATATAACCACAGACAAAAAACCACGAATTTCTGCTTTTCTAGAGACGGGAGAGTTGTCTCAACGTGAAGTTGCACAAAAAGAGGGTGTACCACATCAAACTGTTCTGAGAATCGCGAAATTGATTAAGGAGAATATTCCTAGTACAAGTAGTGGCAGAACATACTGTGTCGACAAACGCAAAATAAGAGATGATCGTCGTACAGAACATCGTCTTTTATCCACTAAAGGTGTTCATCAAATTCTTAGTGGAGAACGTATACAAATATCAACCCGAACAGTCCGTAAACGTCTTAATGAAGCAGGCTTAAAATGCAGACGTCCGACGAAGAAGCCAAGACTAACATCTAAAATGAAAGTGACACGATTACAATGAGCTAAAGAATATAAAAAATATGTTGAAGCTTGGGGAAAGGTAAGCTTCATTTATCATCTGCATTTTTGGTCAAATTCATCTTTATAGTTCGCTTAATGGTTTTCTACACTTTTTACTTTTTCCTAGACTATTTATAGCAAGGAATCACGGCTAGAAGTGCTAACGGAGAGAAGCTGATTTGTTCGTCGACGTCCTTCAGAGTTCAGGTTTAGTCATGTATTATAACAGAAGGACAGGGCCACTATATTTCGTTAACGGAACAATGGAACAAAAACAATATAAAAAAGTTTTACAAAATTATTTTAATATCTTGTACTGGTTCATTGGATCCGACTCAAGGACCATATACTTTCATTCAAGACAATGCACCGTGTCATAAGGCAAAAAGTGTAATGCGATACCCTAAATCTGCGTGTACCTTGGCCAGGCAATTCATCAGACATAAACCCAATTGAAAATGTGTGGAAAGTCCTGAAAAGCATCGTAAGTACACGAATCTCAACTACAAAGGAAGACTTACAACAATATATTGAAGATGTATGGCACAATAGCGACGACATTAAAAAAAACAATAAAAAGCTGTATTGGCAGTATGCCAAAAAGGATTGAGGAAATAAAACACAGAGAAGGAGCAAGTAAATATTAGTAAGTATATAAATAATTAATAATACTGCCAACATTGCCAACTGTTTTTTTTTTAATTTCACCCCAAAATCATACTTTTAAGTGGTCCTAATTCGATAGCAAGTTCGAAAAAATAATGTACTTTAGAGGGGTTAATTAATTCTAATGCCAAGGAAACACAAAATAAATTTAATAAGAAATGAATAATGTTATATTTTGAATTGCTATCTAATCTAAATCTATTTAAAAGATATTTTTCCATCGTAGATTCGAGACTACCAACTAAATACTCTTTCAGCAGTTCATGCAAGTAAGTTGAAATAAGCAAGGTTTACGAAGGATGAATTAATGTAAAAAATTAACTTTAAAACTATGACGCTTACGGGCCCGCATTCTTTCAAAAGACCGAACTTCATACAAACTTGGACACGACATAAATTTGAAATTACTTTGAAAATATACCACGCAGCGAAATACGCCTTTTTTCAAAGAAGACTCGGGCTAAAAAGCCCCGATTATCTTGGCGTTTCTTTGTCCATTTCTTACAGTTAACTTTTGTGAAATATTGGTCAAACTAGGATACACGTATTTTAACAATATAGCTTTTAAAATAAAATTCGTTAGTGATCTAGCGTCTAACGGATTGACAGTGAGTATTGGGGTACTGGCAACCGTAAGATATACGAGGATGGTACGAGAAGTACCCGTGTTTAGAGACAGATAGCGCTTTGTGTCAAAATATGCATTACCGACTGCGAGTGCTATTCTTTAGTCGACGTCTGCCAAAATTTCGGGGAGATTCATCGAGTAGTGTTGTTCTGAGAGCTGCTGAAAGTGAGCAAGTTTATGTATTTGTGGAATTATGGAAAGGGAACAATACCGCGAGAGCGATTTCCTCGTGTTAAAGCTAAAATGTGAACAAGCTCATTTCCATCAAATTTAAAACATTATCATCAGGTAACACTAGTTACAACATAAGAAATGCAAATAAACGTACTGGCTTATGTTAGAACTGTGGCAAAAGATATTATTCAGTTGCTACAAGCATTAAGACCTACAGATTTTGAACGGGGACTTAATTGCTGTAATGCAAGTAATATTAAACGATGATCCCATGATCGCCAATAACATTTTGTGGACTGACGAGGTACGATTTCATAACAATGGGGTGGTAAATCGCCATAACTACCATTACTTGACTCCAGAAAATCCTCATTGGATGCGTGAGACTCATTTTCAGGTAATATGGGGTGTCAACGTTTGGTGCGGATTATTTAATGGAGTATCATTGGTCCATACCGCTTTGAAGGAACTTCGACAGGGCAGCGTTATTTACATGGTTTCCTAGTGACCCTCAAGAGTTAATAGAAGATATTCCATTATCAGAGCGCCATGCTTTGTATGCTTTTAATTATAAGTCATAAAGATAGCCACGTTGTTCTAGGAATAAAAATATTCTCATATTTGAAGATAGTATTCCTCAAATATGAGAAGATTTTTATTTCTAGAAGGACTCAAATGTTTAAGCTGTTGGTATAATAATTATAGCCAATATTGTACAATCTAAACCAGACATTTTAACTATCGTGTATTGCACTTTCGTGCCTAGTTCGAACAACGCGTCGCCTACCGTTCCATTTTAACAACTCCCCGTGTTGAGCGGCTAGCGATGGTCGGACGTGAACGTAATTGCGAATTCGTTCAAATTAACGACGCACCGGACCGAAAACAGTGCGTCGTACACGTTGCTTGCTCCGTATGACTCAATCGCTATTAGCTAAAGTGCGCGTCGCTTCTCAGTCCCGAAAATAAAAAAAGAAACAACGAGAATCGGGTTGATCGGAGTGCCCGACCGAGAAGGCTAACTGTGAACGTACTACGACCGGCCAGAAAGAGTATTTTGACCCGGACGCTACCGACTACCGATGTACACAAAGGCCGAGACGACGAACCGCAGCAGGTTCAAGTCCTACGTGTACACCACCGTTCAGAAATGTTGGGACGCTTATCACGAAGGTCATGTTTGAAACAATTAGGTTTTGCGTACATTTGTAGCAGAAATACACAATGTAGCCAACAGCAAATATAAAAGCTTTGTTTGGTTGTTCTCTTAATGGTTTATCAAAACAGCATGTGTTTACTGTTGTAAGTGCGCAATTCATTGAAATATAGTAACAAAGGATTTAGAAAAACATTTGTTGGTTAACCAGATAAATAGTGAACAAGTTAGATTAGTTTCTTTAACGTTTTTTTTTTTTTTTTTTAATTAATACTTATTATAACCAAACTGAAGAAACGGCAATACTTTCCATGGGTTTGAATCAGATATACAGGCTGATTCATTTTCGATCCTCGCCATGGAGATCTCTCTTAAGTTACAAATACACTGGCACGTTATTTGCGCAATATTTGCCGCATGTGGCTTACGTTACTATTTACATTATCCCCAGTAAATTGCTATAGTTTCTGTCGCGTAAGTGAACTCGCAGGGTATTCTCGTATACTACTTGCATATGTATTTACACCTGATGTTAGCTTTCTGCAAGTTCAATTCGTAAACGTAAATTTATTTCGCAACATGCCGTCATCAAGAATAGTTCGCAAAGCCGCTGGGGTTTTAATACTCTCGTCACAACGTATAGAAGGAAAATTAAAAGAAAATACTGGGTTAGAGATTGGATATTAAGAAGGGAAGCTTATGGAGCCTACAGAATTCTACTTACAGAATTAAGATTACAAGATCTTCGACGATTCAAAAGCTTTATATCGTATATCCGCAGTTGAGTTAGAGAACCTTTTAATGATGGTGAGAAATAAAATTAAGAAACAAGATACTCATTTACGTGTTTCTATTAATGCTGGTGAACGTTGGTAGTTAATTTCTCCTAATCGTTGTAAATGAATAAAGGACAAAATGAAAGACAAAAATGGTTGCAACATGCAAAACAACTTGATCGATGGGATTTTCTCCACTGCATTGGCGCTCTGGACGGAAAACACATCGTTACACAAGCTCCTATTAACAGTAGGAGCAATTATTATAATTACAAAGGTAGCTACAGTATTGTACTGATGGCCTTAGTGGATGCATCTTACAAATTTATTTATGTTGATATCGGTTGCAATGGTAGAATTTCCGATGGAGGTGTATTCAACAATTGTTCTTTGTCTTCAGCACTTGAGAGTAACCGTGTAGATTTGCCAGAACTTACTGAACTACCCTGGAGAACAAAGCCAGTACCATACGTAGTGGTTGCCGATGATGCGTTCGCTATGAAGCCATATGTCATGAAACCATATCGCTTTAAAGATCAACCTGGTCCTAATCAAGTGTTTAATTACCGATTATCAAGATCTGCAAGAATAGTAGAGGACTACTTCGGTATTTTTGCCAACAGAATTAGTTTTAAGAAAGCCTATTCTTTTACAACCACAAAATGCTAAAGCAGTAGTATTAGCGATATGTGCTTTACATAATTTTTTTATGGTAAGAAATAATTCTGTGCACACATATGCTCTTCCTGGAACGTTTGATAAAGAAGGTGCAATATCGCATGTTATTATACATGGTGGATGGCGAAATGAAGCTGATATGCCTACCCAGAATTTATTACCACTCCAAGGAGTTGTAAATCATAATTGTTCAATGCTAGCGAAAGAAGTTCGTGAAGAATTTAAAGAATATTTTATAACTCCACATGGCGAAGTACCTTGGCAATATACAAGGGTGTATCGAATATAAACGGGACTCGTTTTTTAAAAAATATTATATATTATTTTCCTACATACTCTCCCGCCCTAGAAATACATTTTTTCCCATCGGATTGGGAGCTTTTATATTTCATCATCGTAAAAACTTTTCGGACGTTCGTGTAGCCATTGGAGCACAAACGCTTCCACCGCTTCGTTGTCATCGAAATACTGGCTTCCAAGCGCTTCTTTGAAGGGTCCTAAAAGATGGAAGTCACAAGGTGACAAGTCTGGACTATAGGGTGGATGTTCCAGCATTTCCCATCCTACTGCATCCACTTTTTGCATCGTGGCGTTGGCCACATGAGGCCTGGCGTTGTCATGCAGAAGAATGACACTTCTGGCTTGCTTCTTCCTTTTCCTTCGAAATGACAATTTCGCGGCATCCAGTACTTCCAGTTATGCGCCGATTTCCCTCTATGAGATTTCGGACCGCCTCGATGTTGGCCTCGGTCACACTTGTCCTTGAGCGGCGATCATGGCTCTCGTTCTCGACCTTTTCACGCCCTTCAAAACATTTTTTGTGCCATGGAAACACACAGGTTCTTGACAGGGTGTTGTCTCCGAATTGTGATTGTAATTGTCGCAAAATTTCGGTTGGGTTCACCCCCTCCTTGGCCAAAAACTTGATAATCCGCTGCTCTACGGAGACATGCACTTCTTTCTCGTTCATGGTTTCTTTTGATACTAAAGGGACCTGAGAGAGTTGCGGACGGTTCTCCCCTCTTCCTAACGGTACAGGCTACCTGCGCATCAATCCCTTCCAGGTCTAGAAGCCCTCCGGAATTTTTAAGAAAATCAGTCCCGTTTATATTTGATACGCCCTCGTATATTTATTTAAATTACATAACTACAAAATGCTTTTTTAAAAGAAAAATACATTATTTACTTACCAAATTACTTATTGTTACTGAATTATCTGTTGAATTACCGATAAATTGTAATGTCGAAACATAGGGCCAATTTGACACAGATATTTCATCAGTACCGGCTCCACTTTTCTTCGATTTGATTTTTTTAACTTCTTGGTTCCCTAAATTATGCAGCTTTCGACTTACTTCTACTGCTGTTGTTTCAAATTTTGCCGCTATGTCTCCTAAACATTTTTGTTTTTTTATTCGATCGCGTTACGATGCAGATTTAACATCCACAATAAATTATTTTCTTCATACAAAGAAATTAAAATTTTAATATCTCCATCTTTCCATTTCTTTTTTTCGGAAATCATCACAAACAACTCGCAGAGAATATCGAAACGATTTCGAAGAGATCCGATAGTAACGGCGAGTAACCCAGAAGTGGCAGTTTTCGTGTTTACACTTGCAAGATTTTTTGTCAGACAAGTCAGGGAAGTCAGCTCACAACGAAGTCTACACTAGCGGGGGTAGTGTCCGACAGTAAATTGCGCGATTTTTCTTGCTAATATAAATCCACCTTTACTGTTGGAGATAGAGGGTAGATTTGAGTTTGGCACAGTAGCTACGTTTTGTGTTTATTATAAACACGAAGAGAAAATGGACCTGTGACATATGACGTTCGAGATTAAAAAAAAAGAAAAAACCTCATTTTCTTCTTTTACTTCTAGCACCTTTATTTGGTCTTGCAGAGAAAAACTAAGAAAACATCGCCAAGTCTATTTTCGATCTTATATCTAGTGGTGTACACGAAATTTGTATATGACATTTCGGTTCTCTCTGACCGTCATCAACTTCCTTATTTTGTATCGGCGCCATATTGGATTTTGACTACGTCAAAGAGTTCTTTTTTTCCGATTTCAACCATGTATAACATGTTGATAAAAGTTGTTGGTACTATATTTTAATTGGCGAAGAATACATTTTAATATTAAATAAGGTAACAATGAAATATCAAACTGCCAAACATTTCAATTATCGTTCATTAGTAATAGAAAAACGTCACCAATGAACAGAAACGAGATATGTTAAGTAATTTTTATTCATCGAATCGAAATACGACAATAGCGAATATAATTCTATCCAGAACGACAACAGTCACATTGTACCGTTTTTCTAGATCTTTTCTAGAAACTTGGTCGAGAATGAATCGTTTACCAAGCCGGATACTGTTTATGCCCAGAAGAATTTGAATGAATAGCAACAGAATATTTTACAAAGTTCGTTTGTTATTTGAGATTGTTAGTTGCGTACTTCTGAGATTGGACACCCTTCATGCAATTTTTCTTTGCTGGTGGTTTTTCTATGTTCTATTCTAAACATCTTAAATTACAGATTGATCTCATCTGTAGAGAATTTGTGCGCTGGAGTTTCACTTTTCTTTGTGTCGATGTACAACATTAATTTGTATTTTCCTTGATGATATTAATGAAAATACCGAAAATACAGAAATGTATTGATGTATTGATAATAGTAAAACAGTTGATGCAGAATTCATTTTGGTTTATAAACTTAGAGACAAAGAAAGCTCGGAAGTGGTCGGTAAAATAGCTTGAATTAAATACTACAGGCTACCTCTAAAAGGAATTACAGCTGTTGGGATATTCCAGGTATTACCAAAATGATAAAATCATAAAATACATTAAAATCATAAACTATATAGGCCCTTTATTGCAATAATCCTGCTTAAACGTTTTGTTTCTCAGGTATATTGTGGCTGTCATAAATGCTAAGGAATATGAATTTTAGTGGAAAACCCTATGGTAAAACGGGCAATTTGAGGTGTATGAAATTATTTCCTCAACATCTTCGTTCCTCAAATTGTTACTCAGTGGTCCCATAGGTACGCCAGAATCTCCTATTACGAACGCATGGTCAGGGGATTGTATTTATTTATTTATTTTGCTGGTTTATGTTATTAGTTTCCGTTCTACGTTTAAGTGTAGTGTTTGGGATGTTGAAACTCCTAACAGTCATTTATTTCCATTTATTACTAGAAGTAATTGTTTCTACTACTGACAACAATTCGTTTGATGTCCAGCACTTTCATGATGTTGCAAATGTTTTGCTACTACAGATATGCGGCATTCTTTAAAGCATCTAAATTAACCAAAACTTAGGTTATTTTCACCTCCATACTAGCGAGCCCCTCTATATTATAAACAGAAGAGACATGGATCACCGATTTTCGTTTAAACGATACTATACCGATTGGAAAAATGTACACCGTACATGCGAGAGGGAGAGGAGGGGCTTAAGTGGAATTCGATCAATTCGATGCGGGTCGCGCCTAGTACACTTCTAACAAAATCGGGATATAGACCTACTGTGTGCAAGACCGCACGTAATAATTTGAAGTCATGGTCGTTTGGAAATGAGAGTTTCGCATATTTATTTTGTTGTTCCTACGAAGCATAGACGAAACTAATAAGTAATTCTAAAGACGAAAGTAAAAACAGACTCTGATGAAATAAAAGAAAAGAAAAAATAAATACCCTAGAAATTCTTACTAAGATCGTCCCCGCATAATGCATCTACCTTGTAACTAACCACATCGGTAACCGTGAGCCGTCGACTGCCGCTAACCCCTGTGCTTGAGGTGAATCACCCATCCGCGTTTACCATTGTCGCATCTACGCTTTTTCGTATAGCTAAACATTTTCTTTCCTGATATGTATATATTAATTGTACAAATTGTTGGTGTCAAAGGAAAAGTTATCCACAGCCAAGGCAGAGAAATTATCGCCAGTATTTTAAAATTTATGAAACAAGAAGCAGAAGACGATAAACTAAGTATTCCCTTAAAACATTACAGGGCCAGATTTCTTTTGAGTTTCATTGTTTATCTAAATAATATCATGTACAGTACGATCACAAACTTAATAAACTTATGACCATTATTATTCACATAGTGTATGTACATTTTACAAAACTCAATTGATTTTGTATCTCTATAGGTTTCAAGTGTGGTGATTATCATGATAAAATGAATTCCAAAAACTTGTTTACATGGGTAAACTTTTGTCTGTTTTCACTACTTAGTTATTACCTAATCTTTGACGAAGCGTACTAGTAGCAGAACGGGATCCAACTTCGAATACAAAAAAAACTCTGAAATGATGCAGTGGCTTATAACACGTAATATACACCTTCAAGAAAACTTTAGAAAGTCTGAATTGCATGATTTAATAAAGAGAGCCAATCTGCAATACAAGCTTGATACTCTCCTAGTATCACATGGCTATTGTGATATTTTAATCTTAAGTAAAACACATCATTTAATGAGCTTGGCATTTTATTATAAAATCGTGCTTCTACAACTGACATATGTGTAATAATAATAAACAGCTATGAACAAATGAATTGCCTACAATTTGGTTACAATTGCTAATCTCCTATTCGCTAACTATATACTAATGATTAATCTGAACCCTATTAAAAACATTTGGGCTAACGTTAAGCAATGGGTTGCAGAAAGAAATGCGACATTTAAGCTGGCAGGCGTGGAAGCTCTAACGAAAAAAAAATCTTTAATAGGTACTGAAGAATGGGAGTAATGTCAACATGTTTGTAGGCATGTTGACAAAGTAGTCCATGAATGTTTAGAGAAAGAAGACGTGCTTGACAATGCAACAAAGGAAATCACAGCTACAGTCAACATAGGGGAATCAGGAACCAACAAAGAAGATTCTAATGGTGACGATGATGAAGACGATGACAATGGTGGTGACGACCTAGGTGTGCAACTTTTGCCAGACGATGCTTAAGCTTTTAACGAAATGCATATACAGTTATCTAAGTATAGCAATTCCATTCTTATTTGTGTATATGATTGTTATTTATATTTACATATGTACGTAAACTATTACTTCATATTTTCTAGTTCCTTTTATGTTTTTGCGTTTGATATATATGTCTATTATTCCAATAAATGTCCATATTTTATAATGTCGTGAAGAAATAAATATATACCTTTAGAACTACTTTAGAATAATCCTAAACAATATAGCAATAAAATATTAAAGAAAGTTGAATCAATTTGTTGTGAATATTTTAGGGGAAAGAGAAAATTCTATAATTAGAATTTAATTTGAATTGTTTAAGCAAGCAAAACTAAGTCCTGGGGTGGTATAATGATAATTTACTTCATTTTCTTAAATTACTACAGATATTTTTAATTTAGGATTTAATGAAGCAAGAAAATTATATATCTACTTTTTCGAGACTATTAGCAATATTTTCATGGATTAATTCCTATTATTTCTCATTTCTGAAACTATTTTCGTTCTATTTTGTTTACCCTTTTAAGCACCTCAATTTGTTTAAATTACCGTCGCCACTGGACATTTTGTTCGCTCTAAATCTGATGAAAATAAATATCGTGACGTCACGATGGCAATCGTGCATATTCGGGTATATCCGAATGTGGTCGTTTTGCTAAGATAACTTTTCAATTTTAATAACTTTTTACGCATTGATATCAGCCATAGTTTTATTTTGAGTACACATTATTTATAATGCATTCTATTGAGGTTAAGTACTAAGATGAACTATCAATCTACAACATCAAATAACAAATAATTAGTTTTAGTAATACGCATATCTTACTTGCCTCTTCTACTAATTTCTCCTAGCATGATGCTATTTTCACTTCTGCATACGCTATTTTGATGATTATTTATGTATGTACTTAACATTAGCAGGCCTGAACTTATCCTGTATTCCGTCCCTTTCTCTTCCAAAGTTTCTATACTCTTGACGAGCACTGTATATATACCGAAGGTATATTGTAAACGTACGAGATTTCCGAGGGTAACGACCAGACGGACGGGTTAGCACCGGGTGCTCCCCCTTGCCCGATTTAGTTGCTGAGGAGGGCACACCAACATGTCGCCCGCCGTGAACGACCCCGCAAGGCAAGCAACGATCGCCCCGCTGTTAAATTTCATCAAAACGCGATATACCCCGACGAGCCCAGAACCTACGGTGACGCAGGGCTCGATTCGGGGAAAAAATGCCCTTTCCTTCGAAACGGTCTAGACGCTCCCTGTAGCAGCTCTCCTCAAACTGGAAACAGCAACACACAGCATCTAAACTCTGGCGACCAAGAAACGACATACAGACAAAGCGTTGGTTCGCAGAGCTCCCTTTGTACAGAGGCGTAATATATGTAAGTGCGAGTGTGTTTGTGTTTATGTATGGTAGATTTGGGCAAACAAAGGAAGGATAAGGACGGCGTAGAAAGAGAGGACATCGACATCGACGACGGTATTGGACCGCGTTTTTATTTAACATCGAGAGAGCTATAACTGATGCCTCTTCGATGTATGTATGTATGCGAAGGAGTTTCTGGGAAATCGAACGTCAAAATTGGAATCGGCCAAATCGCTTCCTTATTAAGGGTGCTCTCGGAGTGAAAAGAAAGAAACACATTTTCAATATCTCTGCGTTGAATTTTCGAACGTTTTCTTTTCATTCTATGTTCGAAAAGATTCTTGTTAAAAGAATCTTTCCATTTTCTAAGATTCAAACTTGGAATTGAACAGAAATATCGGATTGTCTCATACGAAACGTCGTTCCCGTTTTACGGAAATAAAAACATTTTCATTTTGGTGCAGATCTCCATTTTTTAAAGAGATTTTGATTTTCAGAAGGTATAAAACTCTGATCGAAGGAATCTAGTGTGAAATATATTAATAACAACTCTAATAAATATGCAAGACCTGGGTGAATTTTGTAGTCGCTCTGACAAAAGGAAATAAAACAAAGATAATATAAAATAGACAAAAGCAATATTGTAACGCTAAAAAAACAACTAAAACTGTATGAAACCTAATGGCTGAATACATTTATTGCGAAGTACATTGTGTTATCAGCGTTCTCAATAAACTCATTAATTTCTTCCATCACTAATATTTTAGACTTTTTTGGTTCGTAACCTACTGGTAACATTTCAAAAATGCTTGTGGTTTAGAGTATTTCGATATGTCTACATATATTCTTGTAAATATTAAGACATGAACCTGACATGGAGTACAACCACAATAAAGTAGAAGACTTCTTTGTTTTGCTTTTATATTTGAAAACATGTGAATAAAATGCTTCCAGATACTGTTTTAAAATTATTATATGCACAGCAAGCAACAGCGTGGATAAGATTGGTGGAATTGCACCATCAGGTTTGTTTCCACATTTGTCTCGGTGAAAGATGTTCGCTGTGTCAACTTTAGGCAATCCATTATAATTCAAATCCGGAAATTCATTGATAAATTTAGTGACTTTAAAAGCCAACGGTCGTTTAATTTCCTTGCATACGTTAGACATACTTACATACATATTTATCTTTATAATTATGTGTAACGCTGCGAAATGTTGAGGAGAAACTGTTGTAATAAATCAATAATTTCATTCGCTGTGGTAGCTCATGCCGATTCGTCTGTATACATACATATATTGCGTCGTGGGCCGCGTAACCTTACTTCTAACCTGGCGCGAAGCGCTCTGTGCCAGGCCTAGTAATAAATTATCAAGCTCAGATGGAGTGCAATTTACATTATGACAGTCAATATCGTCCATTTCTTAAGCCTGTTTTACACGCCGCGATTTATTGATCAATTAATTGAACAAGTTGATCTTCGATTTTATCGTACCGTGTGAAACAGCAAAAATCGGTACGATTTCTTGAACAATTTATTGTACGATTAATTGAATTGAACAACGATTTCTCACTAAGTTTGCTGTTTTAATACCAAGCTAATAACAAAAAAGTACCTACGAATTTTGTTTAGTGTTTTTAAAATAAAATGAGGATAAATTTCGAGAATTTACGATGTTCATGATGTAATGGATAATTTGAATTAGGTGATCGAAATTGAAGCAACCTAAGCTAATCCGTGCATATACCAAAACTGCCAAAACATTTGACAAAGGCAGATTGCCAATCTATTTTTATAAGCAGATGAAAATTTCCTACTTAATAATTCTCCCGTTCAACTATTAACGAAACTAAACGAGTATTCACGATCGCTAAAAAATTCTTCAATTTATTGTAGCCTGTAAAGGCGGCATAGTTCTACGGATTTCTTGGCCAAGAACTTGTTCAATTAATTGACCAATAAATCGCGGCGTGTAAAACAGGTTTTATGTATACTTTTAAATACAAAAATATAATTACAATGACAAATTGTTGAATCTAAACAACGTCAATATGATACACCTTTTATTCAATGTCAATGTTGGTCAATATGACCAATCTTTATATTACACAAACTTAAATGTCTCCAATAACTGTCAAAAAATACATTTTTAAGCCATGAGAAAGCAAAATAGAAAAAATAGTATAAGAAAGTCGTTTCATATGGTATTTTATCGCATTTATCCGTTTGAGAAGCACGCCGTCGTCTTGTTTTCAAATTTTGGACGCGTGCAACAAAATGCCATCTTATGAGACTTGTTTTCTAATACTTCTATATTATTTAACAACCGATCCTTGCACATAAATTCCACTTTAAGAACAAGCGATTTATGGAAATACGATGTAAGTCCACTCGGAACTTTAAAAAAATGTGACAGAACAGGCTCTAAATTATCATATAAATTTACTGAAAACAAACGGCACAAGAAGCTATAAAGATGAGTAAGTGCATTTTTTCTACTTTCTGAATTAAAATCATTGAAATTCGTAGTTTAGGCAAAATGCTGATTTAGTCTCCTCTGTTGCAGGTACAATGGAACAAAAGTAAACCTGGACGATACGCAGTAAAACTGTATGAAAGTGAGCCTTGCTTACGTTGCCAATACTACCTCGTCGTTTGCCAGTCGTCCAAGTTTACTTTTGTTCCATCGTACTTTACGATGTTCTAAAATTCACAGTGCCAACTTGGATATTTCTAATTTTCTGTAATTTACATTTAAACATTTTTTTTTTGCAAAAATTAAGTGCAGCAAGGAACCTCGTTTTTACCATTATTGTAAGCAAACAATATAAGTGTTAGTTGTGAATGCCAAATTTATATACCATTTTATAGACTCTCCTTTCATTTTAATGACTTCAGCCAGCTATCTTGGTGTACTATTGGCAGGTGTTTCACACCTGGCTCATACAGCTCATAAGAAGTATTCTAAATCAACTTTCTATTCAAGTTACACGAAAGTTGTTCAAAAATTTTGTTTCTGAAGTTGATCTCAATGTGAGAAGAGAAAATTCTGAACAACGCTGATGACGCCGGGTAGATAGAAACATGTCCGTTGCCTAGCGCATTTTTCTTCTCACATTGTTTTTGCCAGGAGTGATTCCACCAAGACCATGCACAGATACTGTAGCGCGCAGGTGCAACGCCATCTTGCGTTAAGCAGTCCAAGAACTGTTCGAGAGGTGGTTGAGCATCTGTACACCGGTTTATGTTGCTACTTTCTAGACGGCATGACTATATCTCTTGGCACTAGGTGGCGCCAAGAAATATATATTAGTGCTATGTATGGAGATTAGTGGCATACACTGAGAGACGAACAGAAATGGTGAAGACGCCCAGGGTCCATACTTGGGTCAGAATTATTTATATTGTTTACTTATGACATCCCGAGGACCCCAGCCACCGACCTCGGAATATACGCCGGTGATACTGTTGTATACTCCTCCTGCAGGTGTGAGCGGCTTCTTACAGCGAGACTGCAGATCGCGACAGATACATTGTTGAGATGGGCCTCCACATGGAGATTGAAAATTAATGAAAAAGAAAAGTGTATCGCAGTCAGATATACATATAAAACTAGCAACGCTCAAAACAACATAAGAGTGGAGACAGAACTACCGTGGAGTAAGGAGGCGAAATATTTGGGTCTCACAATTGATAAGCGATTAACGTGGAAGAAGCACTTTTCAAACACGAGAGCTAAATACGCGCGAGCCAGAAGCCTATTGTTACGTTTAATATGCAGAAGTAGTACTCTAAACTTAAGATCTAAGAGACTGATATCTATAACTACGTTGCCACCCATCCTTACGTATGAGACACTTGCATGGCCGACGGCGGCGAATACACATCTCAAAGGATTGGAGGTTATCCAAAACCAGACCATGAGAATGATTGCCGGAGCGTCCTGGTACATAAAAAACCAACAGTTACGAGAAGAACTGCAGCTTCCCAAGCTACAGCAGGTACTGAGAGGACTGGCAGCGGAGACCTGGTGGCGGCGTTAATTGAGCCTCAAGACCGTCCACAACCCCTAGTTCGGGTCCGACGAGTGCGAGAGATTCTGGAGCCGGAAGGATGACACAGATGAAACAAGAAGCAAATACTAGATGATTTCATAAGAAGAGACCTCGTTGGTGACGAACAGCAAACAAAAATGTCTGTAGCGTGAAAGTGCTGCACAGGGGAGGACTGTGGGGCAAAGAGCTCTCGCTCAGCCCTGAGGAAGACTGAAGTTCTATGGAATGGTGAAGAAGGGAATGTGCTCGGAGCAACGCTGATGATGTCGGGTAAGCAGAAGCTATATTATCAATATTTTAGTTGTTGTTACTAGGCATTTTTTTCATGTGTATGTATCATGTGGCTTAGCTCTTTTCACCACCAAGACGACGATATGAGTTTCATTAATTATTTTTTTAACCTTGTTGTACCAAATCAATATTCTTGTAATTTTCATAAGTTATAGGTAACAGTTGGTTTAAAAAATTATTCCCAAAAAATATATTATTTTTGAATTTCTCAAAAATCAGCAAAAATTATGAAAAAAAAAATATATAGCATATTCCAATGTCTCTCATAATTTTATAGAAACGATTTTGATGTTAAGAGTTGCCTTGCTCATATCTCCCTTATGACTTATGAGTGATGTTAGGGGTCTGAAATTTTATGTGACGCTATTTTGAATGAGGACCGATACACGAAAACTAACAGTTGGTAAATGCACGCTGGGGCATTTTTCACATATTTCACCGGCTGACCCTACCTGACACACTTAGTGTCGCTCCACATATGCTTGAGAACGACCATAAGATGTTTCAAAAAATAAACACATTTTAATGAATTCAGATTTCAGGCCCTTAAATTCCAGCCTTCATTCTCTGTTAAGTCAGGCATGGCTCCAATCAACCCGTCATGACTTAAAAGGGTATAAATCAGTGTAGTTTTAGCATTCTTTCTTAGCATTCCCACTGAAGGTGATAGGTTAGGTATCGAAACGTGTATCCGATAGAAATGATTATAATATAATTATCATAATACCCAAGAAAGTTTTCAATATATTTGTTTAAGTTGAAATTACATTCTTCTCCTCTACACCTTGCTATTTTTGGATTACCCATGTTCCTTTGTCAGGTCTCGATGTACTGGAGACCTAATTTATTCCCCTGAACGTAAAAGGAAAGTTCAGAATGGTTAGTTAAAAATAACATTCAAGCATTATAAGTGGATATAAGATTTTCCTTTCCAATATCAGCCCGCGTCGCCGGTTAACTTTGGAAAGCTAGCGACATGTGAATTTGTTCAGTCGGGATATAAATATATCGGCGATATTTGCGTCAATTCTGCTAAACGCGGAATTTCTATAACGGTATGTTTAGATTGCCGTCTGGAAATTATTAAACAAAACGTTAAATTTGGCAACGGCATATGAATAGGGTTCTATTTTGTTTCAGTTTTAATGACTGCACCATGTTAATATTATTTCGACCATGCATATGCGTATGGTAGATTTATTCCATTTTATGCTAATAATCTTCAAGCAAAAAAAAGCATAACGGTAAGTAAGGTTAGTATTTTCAAAAATATTTCAATGAGAATACGAGGTTCCTTGAAACAACAACATAGAAGTCAGATTCTGAACAGTAATGAGGATGCAACAATCCTTACGAACAGCTAAAGGTAAACCACCCCGAATGAGGCTGAATGCGACTCCGGGAAATAGTACACAGGAAAAACCGTACAGGATAAGAAGAAGAAAGATAACACCACATAAAGAAGTATAGAACAATTAGCTAGAGGGGAACAATTTGCAATACTGTCATAAAATTGATTTTAACATCTGCGTTTTTGCTATAATATTATTGAAGATTAATAAACTAGTAGAGAAAATGAAAGGCTAAGCGAAGCCCGGAAGAGATTGTAACAAAGACATCAGAGGAACAATCATGACGGAACAATGGACTTATATCATGGCGGACAAATTACATGGAATCTGTGTACAGGAGCTGGAGAAGCTGGTAGTATGGATAGCAAAACGTCGAGTTTTGCTATTCTTAAGTTGCTACCATTAACCCAAGACGGGCCAAGGCATTGATGCCTGAATAGATCTATGGTAATAGAGTCCTTATGTGCGTTGGAATAGTTGAAGGTTTTTGATTGACCTTAGTACTATCCTAAGAATATTTTCCTTCAATTCAGTAGGTGTTAGGAATATTTTACTGAAATAACAACACAGTACCTTAGGGCTGCACGACCTTTCCATAAGCCCGTCAGTATTTTGAGATCATCTGTGCTGAAAGATAGTGCTATCTTTGCTGTCTTTAGTGATTCTGATACAAATACCTTCGCCTGATTTTGGCCTGGTATGTTGGCCTTCTGATTTCGTTCCCATTTCCCGATTTGCTTTGTCAAGATAGAAGAGGTGGTTAGATAAGGTTAATGAAGCACAAAAAAGGGTTATAGAAGCACGCAAAAGAAATTATTCATATTCTTTTAGAAACTGTTGAGATAAGAACTGTACGGCCCAATTACCATCTTCAACTAATATCTACGTCAGGTTCTCATGGTCAAAGTATTATAAACACGTCAAGATATATTCTCATCATCTCATCATTTTAATCTCATCATCTCATCATTTTAACACTACGTTAGTATAAAAAAATGTTTGCCTACAATTAGATAAATGATTTATTCACAACATTAAAGTTTGTGGAGTTCCAGATAATATTAATGACAAACGATTTCATCGATAAGATTTGCTTATGTTTGATGAGAAATATCCAAAAATACATTTGATAGCTTATATTTATCATTTCTCTTTCAGCGAATTCGAAAATTTTTAATTAGCCTCAACTAAATCTTATCCAAATTGGTGCGAGAAAATTATCAAACTAAATATATAGGAAAATGTCATTGGCGATTTTTCAAGTAATTTTAGACAATAAAGTTTTAATCACTATATGCCTTCGGAGCTTTAGTTTTCAAGATACAGGGAATTCAATATTTTCCAAAAAATAATGTTCTTTAAATATTAAAAAAAACAGAGTATTCCGTGAAATCACAAAGTGAATAAAGTCTGTTAAATATCTGCAACATTAGATATGTTTCCACAGTTGTTTCGGCAAACCAAGTGCGGCGCGAGGAAAAAGTGTGTTTATATGCAGAAAACGAACGTTCTACATCTAGTGACGTTATATTTGCCTAATTAAAATAATTTTTGGAACAACTTAACGGTTCTGTTGACGTACCTTCACAAATTTGTCTTTTTTGCGTCTTCTACCGCGCATAGCTGTGCATGAACATGTTGCACTATTTGCAGAGATTCCACTAATGAGACTGAAGGATTTTATAATTTTTCTATTGCCTCCACTACTCCGAAGAAATTGTTTTGAATAGTTTTTAAATCCATTTTAACCTGACTATCTGAAATTTCGACTGGCTTTCCTTGATAGCCGCAGCTTACTTTGGATCGAATTGTAAAACCACGTTCTTAATATTCTAAAAATATTTATGATACTAAAACGCGGCCCGTAACCATGATCCCCAACGTGTAAGAATAGGTTCTGGTGGCTCAGGCATACGGGGGCACAGTCTGTGAAACTTGCGAATACGTTTTGGGGATTTGACAAACACTGCTTTTGTATGCGCTATTAAAGCGTCTACCTCAGGATAACATTTTCTAATACTATCTGCCACATGACCGAAAGCATGAATTTTACACGTAATATGTAACAAGTTAGCACAATGTTTTTTAAGAGACCGACCTACAGAAAGCATGTTTGCGGCACCATCGCTTATAAACATCAACAGTTGGTTTGTTGAAAGTTCAAACTTTTCCAATGTATTTAACATTAACTTTGAAATTACTTCGGCAGTACATTGTTGTACTCGTCTAGAAGCTAATAGAATTGAAGGTGACGATTGATGTGGTTCCATTGTAGGTACCATTACATTGAAAACAGAATGTTTTTTACGATCTGTTGTTTCGTCTACACATAACCACAGTTTTTTATCTTTCAACTCCGATTTAATTCTTTTTTCAAGATGTTCACGAGCAGATGGCACAATTCTTTGTAACGATGCCCGACTTGGTAATTTGCAGTCCGAATATTTATTTCAAAAGAAGTCTGTCTAGTAAATTAAACGATAGATTACATGCAATAAAGGTAACACATAAATTAAATTTAAATTTTTCATAGCGTCGTGTGTAATTTTTGTTTTAAGAATGCTGTTTACTATTTACGTGACGTAGACAATCCCTTTTGGACCAACACATTAAAGGGATATTACAAACTACACATTGAATTTTAACGCCATCATAATTTAGGTCAGGCATTTCTGCTATAAATTCTGTAACTTTATCCAACATTGGCCGTTTTCGCGACGTAGGCAACATTTTTAAAACAAACGTAGAACTACGAAATAGTATTTACGGCAGCGTACATGTATACACAACAAATCTGGTTGAGACTCGCAGTTATACTGAGGGTTGTATCGAACCTCCGCCACTGCCCGTTGGCGCTAGTGAGCGACTCTAATAATGAACAATAAATATCATGTAAATAAGTAAAAGTACAAGGGAATTTTTAGTTTTCAAATCTTTACGTAGGAGAAATAAAAGTGTTATACTCAATGTAAATTTTCACATTGAAATTTACTTTTCTGCCGAAAATTTCATGTTGCGACGAAAGTAAGGTACTGGAATTTTTTTTTTTCAGTGCACCCTGTATAGAACTTCCAACGCCTAGAAAATATTTGTAAAACGATTCACTTAGGCTCCCCAGCCATACTAAAATTAAAAAACACAGGATCAGTTTTTGAAAACAAATCTCATTGATAAAAGTTAAAAGACTCCTGGGCGAAAGTTTGATTCAATGACGAAAAGAATGATTCAGTTAGAAAAAATCAAAATGACTTCTTCGTTTTGACAGGTATTCTCTTTTTGAATTATGGATGATATTTGATACAATTCAACTTGATGTTGAATTATTTAAATCTATAAACTCCTTTGGGTAATTGCAATATTGTAGACAAAAACACAAAAGAATCTATGAACACTGCATTGATGTCCCTAAATACATTGGCAATTTTGCTGTTTCTGTCAAATACTATGGGATTTTTCGTTTCAATAAATTGTAAACGGAACTATTAAAAATTTTGGCGAATACATAGTCCTTAAGTTTAAGAAATAAAGATTGAATGGAACAAAGAGAAAATAAAGGATACCAGCCTATATTTTCCTAATTTGTAGTCCATAGAAAAAGACAATTTTATGGTAAAACAAGTTTATTATGCAAAACTAAGACGAACCAGTATTTTGCCGATCGTAACGTCTTGAGTTATCATCCTATAAATAATATTTTCTCAGAACTAGTTTATCCATTTTGTTTTCGATTTTTTTAATAGTAAGATCAAAGTTTCAAATGGTGCGATTAAACTTGACAAGATGTCTCTAAGATTAAATGTAATATACCTTGGAGTGTATCCAACATGCTTTTCCTGTAATTTTTAACACGAATCTTTTCCAATATTAAAAGTGTACCAAGTTCAAGTTGGTTTATTCTCAACAAACTATGAAATAACGTAATATTTCATTTGTTTCTCGGCGTTGTAACAAAATCGAACAATTTCTGATACAACACCTTGTATTTACATCAAACACACGTGCGTTAATATAAATGTCAACGGTATTTGGGTGTTGGTCTGAATAAGGGACAAGTTTTTTTATGTAGATTTTTTTACCGCGTTTACCCCAGCGAAGATTCTTATCTAAACAAATATGGGAGTAGAGTAGCTCCAAGTAGGCTTTGGTAACTTGTTATGGTATATTTTTAAATCCTCACGAGAAAAATGAATATAAAAGAGAGAATGAGGGGTCATAGAACCAAATATTCATAAAATATTATCTTGAAAGCAAAGAAAATACACACACAACATTAAAATGTGCTGACAAACACCACTTCGTTATTGTATAACTTTATTAAGTATATGCAGAACCATTCAAAATATAAATTCTTGTACTTGTCTGTTCTATTTCAAATATTTTCAGGCTTCTGGCCACTTCTGCTTATTAAGGAAGTAGACCCAAACTTTCTTACAAGGAAGCACAGGTACGTGCATCCCACCGATTTAAATGAAACTTTCTGGGTTTGTAGACCGATCTAGTGTAAGAACAACGGTAACCATCTTAGCTGCCCAATCGCCTACTGGTGGGGTGTAAAGCATCCTAAGCTCAACAGTATCTTTCACTGCTTGACTCAATAGCTCAGAAACTATGAGAGATATCAAATAAAAATTAAGACAAGCTTTAAACCGTTTTACACGCTCTGAACGATGGCGTAAATACATCAGTATTGCTATATTTGCAATAATCAAGAAAACATGCATTTTATTAATAAAATGTGAGTATCGAGTTTACTGACAACTATTTAAAAAGTAAGTTAAGAAATACATTACGATGCGTATTGCATATACGTAGTAAAAATGACAGGTAATCCATGTAGGAATGTTGAAAACGAAAGAATTGCTTACACCATGCACAACGAATAAACGTAGGCTTGCCGCAAATACCTCATTGTTATGTATTTTGTGCATCTTTTGGGAAGCAGAATCTTACAGGATCTTTAAAATGTGATCGCCGTTCGGCTATGTATCCACTATTATACCATGCGTATTTAAATAGATTGAAGAACCTTGGCGATGACAATTGATTAGGTGTTAAAGATTGTAACTGAATAATACTGTTTCTCACAAAACTTTTCCATATTCTAAAACCGTAAACGTCTAAAGGTTGTACCATTGAAGTTGTTTTCTTTGGAATTGCAAAAATATTTACTTTCTTGTTCGTTGGTTCTAAGTTTTGCACATCACTCGAACAATGCTGTTTTTATTACCAAAGAGCAGAACCGTAGATTAAGAAAGGTTCAATGCAAGTTCATGCAAAGCGGAGAGTTTGGGCGATCGCATTCAGATCGTAATTAATATCGGGCCCAGAATTTTAAACAGGTAGTCAGCAAAAGGGAACCAATAATAAATGATAAAGTCATCAGTACACATATGTATCCTACAGGTGCAAAAACTCGTATAAAATGAGGACGTATACTTAGTAAAAAAGAAGAGGACCCAATATTGAGCTTTGCGGGACGCCACAGAGGAGAAGTCTGTTTTCGAAAGAAGATCTACCCAACGACCTATACTGCACCCTATCACCCAAACAAGAGTGAAATATGTTAACGGGAAATTGTGATTAATCAACATAATGCGATAGATATATAAGCGATAAGATATATAAGGATGTGGTTGGCGGTATATCATAAACAATAATGTTGATGTATCCCCATAAGAAAAAGTCGGGACTCGTTAGGTTTGGGGACCTTGCTGGCCAATTTTGTGGACCTACGCGTCCCACCCATCTGTTGGGATATTGCCTATCTAATTCGTTCCTAACATCTACTTGGAAGTGCGCCGGAGCACCGTCTAGTTGCAACCACATTCTCTTTCGGATATTAAGCGGAATATTTTCTAAAAGTACAGGTAAATTGTCCCTTATAAATTCAAGAAACATGGCGCCATTTAAGTGGCCATCAGAAAAAGTATGGACCTACAATACGCGTTCCAATTATTCTACCCCAAACATTAACCATCTGCGCTGACGATCGAGAGTTCTAAAGAAATTGGAATATTCATCACTGTAGTAATGAAAATTATGTCTGTTAACTAATCCGTTGTTATGGAAAGTTGACTCATCTGAAAAGAGTACAAAATCTGAGAAATGCTCGTCATCTCCTAACTTTTCTAGAATACAAAATTTCAGTCGTCGGTCGTAATCTACTTCCAAAAGTTCCTGACGTAATTTATGTGGTACGGATAAAATTTCTGTTTCTTTATGATTCTTCCGATGCTTCGTCTGCTTATTCCTGTAGTTTCATTCATTATTCGCTTACTTGTATGCGGAATTTCAATTAGAGATTCCTGGAAAAATTCATTTTGTTCTTTTCCGGTAATTGGTTTATGTCGCTTCATTTTTTTATAAGACACACTCCCTGTCCTTCGAAAAATTTGCAGCAAATTTTCTAACGATCGCTTGTCAGGATGACGTCCGTTAGGAAATTTTCGAGCATAAACCCTTGATGCAAACAAGCAATTTTCTAAACACTCCCCAATTACAAAAATCATATCAATCCTCTCTTCTTGGGAGTAAGTTCTCATTTTAAGACGACTTTTAAACAATCTCAAATGGTTTAACTAATGACTACTGTCAAATAATGTTCGTTTGTGGGTAATAATAACGTCAGTTCCGTCAAAGCCTACTTTCGAAAAATAAATTGGCAAGAAATGAATATTCGAAATTGAAAATGTTAAATTACTAAGAAAATATAAGATCTAAGTATAGGAAACCTTAATACAATTTTATAAATGATTAAAATTAGAATCTAAATACGACAATGAATACAGGGTGTTCCATTTAATATAAGAAAGTTATTTGATTTTAATGATAGTCCAAATCAAAAGTATATTTTCGTCCACCCTGTCTAATTTTTAGGGATCATTTTTATTTTATCATCAAGTCTAATGCTTTGATTAAAAATAAATACAATTAGAAATATCTAGCTTAAATACGTAAGATAGGCCTTTTAAATTTTGGTCTACATTTTCAAAATGTGATGTTAACAGTAACTTGCCTTTATTTAGCCCGCACTATCAAAATATGCAATAATATACAGGATATTCCATTTAAATTTTCACAACTTTGGTGTGTAACTTCTTTTTGAGTCGGCCTGTATATTTCAAAACAATTTTAAAACTTGCTCACAATGAACCTACATAGCACCTAACAAAAATATTTTAAAAATATTTTGCCGTTTTTCGTATATAAACCGATGCGATGTGGTGCCCCAGCCTGTATATAAGCAGTAGGAAGTGATGTTAAACATTAAAATTAAAATTTAAAACTATGTATGAGGATTGTTCGGGAACTATGTGTAATATGGTTAAAGTATATTTCTTTTGTTTTGTTTTTAAAAAATAAACCTTCCTTTCCTAATTTCAGTATTTCAAAAAAGCTGGTTTCGAAGCCAGCTTTTTTGAAATACTGAAATTAGGAAACCGGTTCCCTCCGAAGTCGATTTTTATACAGTGTGTCTATTTAAGTTGACTACATATGGATGAATTTTTTATTATTAATTTTAGGGGAAAAAGTCATGCTTTCTAAGAAAATAATATTAACACATTCAAATAGGAGGTAGCATGTACGAAGATTGTTCGGAAACTACGTGGCCTAACACAGAGATGGCGCGAATTTGGAGGAATTTCCATTACCATTCTATAGAATCATCATCTAGTAGATTAAATATGACAGCACAGAGCGATCTGTCAATTTGTATGTTTTTGACAGTACGCCAAAGTGAACACCTCGTGTGATTTTGTAAACAATGGAAAAACTGAGTTGAGAGCAGTGATAAAGTACTTTCATATCAAAGGCTTAACACCAACCGAAATTAAAGCAGAGCTGGATTCAACACTATTGGAATCCGATCCTTCGTTTTCGATGGTTAAAACCTGGGTTGCCGAATTTAAGCGTGGTCGTACGGACACAAACGATGAACCCCGTAGTGGACGTCCTAAAACTGCAACTACCTCGGATATGATTGAAAAAGTCCACCGTATCGTATTGGATGACTGTCGAGTAAAAGTGCGCGAGATAGCAGACATAGTGGGTATCTCAAATGATAGCGTGCACAGAATTTTAACTGAAGAATTGGTAATGAAAAAATACTCGGCGCGTTGGGTGCCGCGGTTGCTCACACCGGAGCAAAAGCTGAATCGTTTGAGTGTTTCTCGTGATCTTTTGGCACGTTTTCGCCACAATCCGAAGAACTTTTTACGCCGTTTCATAACCGTCGATGAAACCAAAGAACAGTCCAAACAATGGACACACGAAGGTTCTCCGCTACCAAAGAAGGCAAAAACGGTTTTGTCAGCAGGAAAGGTTATGGCAACTGTTTTTTGGGATTCTCATGAAATTATCTTGGTCAATTGCTTAGAAAAGGGGAAAACAATAAATGGCGAGTATTATGTCACTTTGTTGCAACAACTTAGCAACAAAATCAAAAAGAAACGGCCTCATTTGGTAAAGAAGAAAGTGCTTTTCCATCAGGATAATGCACCTGCCCATAAGTTTGCGATTGCAATGGCCAAAATTCATGAATTTGGATTTGAATTAGTGCCTCATTCGGCCTATTCCCCAGATTTGGCTCCCAGCAATTATCATTTGTTCCCAAACCGGAAAAAATAGCTCGGCGTTAAGAGATTTTCGTCTAATTCCGAGGTAATCGCTGCTGTAAATTGCTATTTGGAGGACTTGGATTCATCGACCTACAGGGAAGGTATTGCTAATTTGGAATATCGTTGGAATAAGTGTGTTGAGCGAGCACGAGACTATATTAAAAAATAAAATGTTTTTTGTCGAAAAAAAATTGCGTTTTCTTTGTTAGGCCACGTAGTTTTCGAACAATCCTCGTAAACTACATTCATGGTTCTATAACATTTTGACTGTGTAAAATTTATTTAAATCTAAGTACAAATGTTTAAATAAGATTGTGGGACACGTACATAAGTTAAAAACTGATCTATTATAACAAAACTAGATGTGACAAATTGAATTTTTTTTATGATATATAATAATCCTTCTTAAATGTTAATAAGAAATAGGGAGACGTCTGTGGTTGGTGGGAAGAACCAACCCAGAAAAATCGTCGAAGTATATCCTAGCCTCAAACCTCATACGACAGAAACCAGTAACCTAAACATTAATTAGGGATTATTGAATAATCCCTAATTAATAATTTAAGTACACTGTAAAATATATAAAAAAACCTTTTTCATTAGCTCATTGACTTGCTCCTAATTATAATTATTAACTTTAGGTTTTTTTGCCATTACTGTAATTTTTCTTTTATTGGATATCCTTGTAGCTGGCCTGATGATGTGTTTTTTGAACACGAAACTGGTCGCCTAATTTCTCCATAGAACTTTGTGAGATCTGGACCATTTCTTCATTCCTACCTTTAATATGAATGAGACTGATTTTTGCCAGAAAATCTATTTTCTTGATGCAAGAAACCATTTCGCTGCGTGTAGATTTAGCCATGTATTATACTACATAACCATCACAGCCATCTGTGACTAGTAATAAAAGGAAAGTTTTTGAAAAATAAGTGGATAATATCAAGCTATTGATACAAAGTACATTAGATTAAATTATCAATTGCTTTTCCGAAATAATCTAAGAATATTTAAATAAATATTCTTAGATTATATTTGTCCAAAAATAACAAACAGATACTCTTAATCGTCCACAATTGACTATAATTTTCTGTTGATTTTAAACAACGCCATCTTCCAACAATAAGATACGTAAGTAAACACTCATGATTCTTATGAAACGAATGGAAACGAAGTCCGCGTTCTTAAATAAATAACAATAATTTATGAAACTGTTCTACTTCGAAATAAAACAGAGCATGCACATACATATATTTCGACATATTCTTCTCTCTTGTTCGTTTCTTCAGAATCTCCTAAACAAACGAAACAAAGCAAATAAGCGATTTACATTTGAAGGTAACGTTCCGAAAAATGGATGATATTCGCAACTGTATTGTATACTTTTGAAAGCGCTAAATAATAAATGCACATTAGCAGATGATAAGGACACGTTATAATATAAGTATAAAGTTCTTCCTTAGACGTACTTGTTATTGTTGTGTATGGAGGTATTGTAAATATTTGAGAGATCGTACGTGCTAACTCGGTTCATAAATAGTTTTGCCTTGTCTACGTACTTTACAAATATTTGCCTTCGTCATATTGTAGGTTTGGAGAACTAAATGGTCGTTATATTATTGAAATGCAATAATATCTACGCAAACAAATAAACGGTTCTTAAAACCTACCCAATTAAGGCACAATTTCGAACTTAGTAACTTGCAAATGGTTTTTAGAATTTGTGGTTGTTTTAATTAACCAAAAGCTGATAATGATTCACTTTAACTACGTTGTCTCCTGTACTACACACTTTGAGAAATATTTGTATAACCACAAACGTTTCAACTGTCATATATTTCTTGCACCATTTAATTTTGCAAAATCTTTCGTACTTTTAAATTATATTTCTTATTATTAATTTTAGGAGAAGTAAGATTAACACATTCAAATTTGAGTAAAAACCACTTTATGATCTCTAAGAATCTGAAGTCAAAATTTAAAATTCGAAAATTTTTGGCAACGTACCGACGCGACGTACCCATTTTTGACTATCCTGTACGAGGATCGTTCGGAAATTACGTGGCCTAACAAAAAACATTTTATTTTTCAATACAGTCTCCTGCTCGCTCAGCACACTTATTCCAACGATATTCCAAATTAGCAATACCTTCCCTGTAGGTCGATGACTCCAAATAGCAGTTTACAGCAGCGATTACCTCTGAATTAGATGAAAATCTCTTACCGCTGAGCCATTTTTTCAGGTTTGGGAACAGATGATAATCGCTGGTAGCCAAATCTGGGGAATAGGCCGAATGAGGCACTAATTCAAATCCCAATTCATGAATTTTTTCCATTGCAATCGCAGACTTATGGGCAGGTGCATTATCCTGATGGAAAAGCACTTTCTTCTTTACCAAATGAGGCCGTTTCTTTTTGATTTTGTCGTTAGGTTGTTGCAACAAAGTGGCATAATACACGTCATTTATTGTTTTCCCCTTTTCCAAGTAATCGACTAAGATAATTCCATAAGAATCCCAAAAAACAGTTGGCATAACCTTTCCTGCTACCAAAACCATTTTTGTCTTCTTTGGTAGCGGAGAACCTATGTGTGTCCATTGTTTGGACTGTTTTTTGGTTTCGGGAGTACACTGATAGACCCAGGTTTCATCGACGGTTATGAAACAGCGTAAAAAGTTCTTCGGATTGTGGCGAAAACGTGCCAAAAGATCACGAGAAACATTCAAACGATTCAGTTTTTGCTCGGGCGTGAGCAACCGCGGCACCCAACGCGCCGAGTATTTTTTCATTACCAATTCTTCAGTTAAAATTCTGTGCACACTGTCATTTGAGATACCCACTATGTCTGCTATCTTGCGGACTGTTACTCGACGGTCATCCAATACGATAACCGGAAAAGCAACCATATTGAAAATATTTTCGTGGTTCAATTAGCTCAAGTCCAAATTTTCAAAAAGAATGGCTTTCTACAACTCATAATACTTTTAACTAATGGTTTGAATCAATCACTCTGTATATTGTTACGAACTTAGTTATACATTTAGAAATAAACCAATACAATATGGATTTCATATGTCTATTTCCAAAGGATGTCGGGATATTTATAATTTTGTCCTCAACCGCCTAAATTTGTTTCCCTTCAAAAATCCAAAATGCAAATATATTTCAGCGTAAATTTTTAGAAGATTGCAAACATTGTACTGGAACGCCTTCGAAATATAGCGGCTGCTCGGTATCGAATACCAAATTTTGACAAATTCAAACTCAAGATACTTAATTGAAATCGTAAAAGCCATTACCTATCCACCATACACAGACGCGCGTTTCGCAGTTTTACTGCTCTTCAGTGTGTCTTTGTGGAAAGTAATGGCATTTCAATATTTTAAATTGTATATATACGAAGTAGGTGTTTACATGTACGCATGAGGAAATCTTATTAACGTATCCTCATTTGCACATTTTTGTCGAGTTAGTAGCTGCAAACGCCTGTACAGAACTGAACAAATCATATTGCTTAATTTTTTAAAATAGCAGCAAATATTTTTTTCAGAATCCACCGTACAAGAAATTTATTATAATATTGTTTCCATTGTTATTTTTCGTTAAAAAGATACATTAATACTATAACTTTTCTTTATTTCTACATCAGTAGAATCAATGTCTCCGGTAACATCAAATCTTAGCTTTAATTTGATAATTTTTTCAGTTGTGGACATCACCATACACAATTTCTTTCACTTTTTCCTAATACATAGATTATTTATTATTTTATTATTTATTTATTTATAAATTTGAATCATCAATTTTTGACCGTCAATGTCAGTATGTTTTGTGTACTGTTATTATGGTAACCAAATAATATTAACACCAGACTCACCCTTTACTGCAAGTACCTACCGGGGCTCAAATTTTAAACGAACAGATTAAATACCAATACTCATTATATTATTACGAATTTAGATTTAATTAGCAAAAGTTGCAACCTATGAATATCCCTTTTATAAAAGAACTCCTTACCTGAATTTTATCTTTAAACTATAGGGCAACGGTGGAGTATTTAATAATCCGCATTCAAAAGAAAACACTGCACAGGAAATTCAATATTTATATAAATAATTATTAAGTTCGAACCCTAACTTAAAATATATTGATATTTCTCTGAAATCTTGTTATTTCTACCTGCAAGTTATGAATAAATCTTTCCTTTGGGGGGAGGCCATTTGGAATTAAAATTATTGATTCGTTTTAATATAGTGAAGCAACGTTCTTTTAAATATCTTTTCAATTGATCCAAATTTCAAATTGAAAACACAAACCTGCTAGTGTTCTGGTGAATGAGGGTTCCCTTCATTCAGAAGAACAAAGTACCCAATTCCTTTTTTTAGGGAAAAAGAAGAATAAACAATTTTGATCTTTGAACAACAACACATTCACATTTTTAAGCTATCAGCCACGAAATACTAAAATTCGCGTGCGTTGGTGACGTGGGATCTCGTTTAAGAACTTATATATGATATGAAATTATTGTTTGAGATTCTACTTTTGTGATTTCTAATTCTCTTGTAGAACGGGAAAAAGTAGCAGTCTCCTAGTAAATACCTTGCAACTAGGCCTGGTATCGAAATCAACGACTATGTTCCACAAACAAGTGATTTTTTTTATAAAACTAACCGTCTGGACGGCCTCTTTGTATCTTCAAAAACAGCGTATTTTTCTACTTGCTAATTTTAGAATATTTTGCTGGAGTCAATTACCCTACTTCAGATATTTTTAGGAGGTTTTACCTACAACACCATTCCGCTTAAAATGAATTTGTAGAACTTTATATTAATAGAAGGGTTTGTTACAAAGGAAACGGAGCGCAGATTTTAGAGGTTATTGTCTTTATTAGTCAGTTATTTGTAAAAATATTATTTTCGCAAGTGAAAGTTTTCGGTGAAACATCGAGATTGAACCAACTTTGCTAAGTTATCAATTCCTTTTGACCTTGGACACTCTTCATAAAAGCTATACATATAGAAGAAAGAAAATCTCAAATGTGTTTTTAATGAGAGATACGAATCTCTTCAAAAGTAAAAGGGAAATAATTAAGTTGATTTTCAAGTTTCAAGTGAACTTGACACGAAAACAAAGTAGCATCCGTTCGGTGACAGTTACTCCGTTATAACTAGTTTTTTTTCATTTTTAAATTACAGAATTAAGCCTGGGAATCATTATTTATCAATAATATTTAGTTTTTACAATTATAAAGAAACAATTTAATGTGTGCAGAATGTTCACAATAATACAGGAAACAAAACGACTAAATTGAGGAAATAAAATGGGTGTCAATACTACTTCTTTTTAATTTAAATTTGATTATTATATAGTTTTCGAAACGTGATGCATTCAACTATAAAAGAACTAAATATTCGACTTTTTTAGACTTATAATCTCCCACATTCAGTAATTAAAGTTCTAAAAACAACATTACTTACTATTAAAGATACTCCAATTCCATTCAAGCACGAACTAAGGCACTTTTTCAATGCCATCCTCATTCACTAAAGCCAACCCGCCGACTACGATAAAATTTCGCGATCAGAAGAAGAAATTACGATACCCTTTCGAAGGTTCAACAGGTACAGTGAAAGTGACTACTATTCGGCTACTGATAACAGTAAACATGGCATGCGAATAGTTGCGAAAAGTGACGAAAAAGTTTTGAAAGGTTCGCATCCCCACCAGCGCGATTGTCGACGCTACGTCACTGGTTGCGATGAGGTCCGTAGGGCACAGACCTAGGGGGGATGTGCGCAAAGCAAGCAATGCTGGGAAATCTATACACACTACCGTAATTTCGGGTACTTTGCCCTTTTGAGGTTTATATTGAAGTGTCAATGTCCGGCGAGGAGGAAATAAGAAAATATGCACAATGACAAATGTGAATACGGCTAATTTCAATTCAAGGCCTAACAAAAGTGAAAAAATAAACGGATCAAAGGTGACTGGAAAAATGAAACGCTTTATCTGCAGATAATCAAATCAAGTATTATCGGTATAAAGACAATGTATTTAAAAATCCCTTTTTTTTCTTGATTTTAGCGGTTTAATTACGAAGTATATTATTGTTTGAGTTAATTAAAACTTAACATTTTACGTTTCCACAAATTTTATTCTCTTCTTCAGAATATACATTACCGTTCATGGAAGTTCGGGCAAGCAAAAAAATATACGGAAGTTAAAGAAAATAAGAGAAATATTAAATTGCCATGTATTTAATACTTACGTGATTTTACATATTTTCAAACACAAATTTATTAAAATCCACCTTTTGCATTTAGAACTGCTGCCGCTATTCTCGGCATCCGATTCACTAATTTTGCTAATGTTTCATTGGGCAAGCTTGTCCATACCTCCTGGAGAATGGTCTACATACAAATGTTCCTTTGATTTTGGACTTTTTCTTAACGCATTGGTCTAATTCTCACTCTATCGGGTTCAGATCGGGGGACTGTGGCGGCCATTCCATAGTTTTTAGGGTTCTTTCATTTTCTTCTTGCTGCAGGTAATCTGTGCACAATTTAGATTTATGTTTGGGGTCATTGTCCTGCATAAATTCAAATCCACGACCAATTAATCGGACTCCTGACGGTATGGCATTTTCCTCCAGGATTTTCCGATATTCTTTTTTTCATTATGCCCTCAATTTTGAGCAAGTCCCCAGTTCCGATTAAGGAAAAACAACCCCAAACCATTACAGATCCGCCTCCATGCTTCACCGTAGGAACTATACACTCCCGTAACATTCTTTCCCCTCTTGATCTGCGTACGAAAACTCTCCGTCTATTTCCAAAAACCTCAAACTTGGATTCGTCAATCCACAAAACTCTATGAGCTTGTGCCCATTTCAGTCATTTCAGCCTATTTCCTCTTCGGAGTAACGGTTTTCGACAAGCCACTCGCCCATGCAACCCAGCCTCTTTCAGCCGACGTTTCACAGTACTCACAGAAACTTTGGAATCTGGCTCATTATTGAATTCTGCAGCAATTTCTGATGCTGTTAGTCTTCTATTGCGCTTACTAATTATTTTTATTCGTAAATCTTCCGCAGGAGTCGTTTTTCTTGACGGTCTTGGCCGATTACGATCTTGCACGTCACTGGTTGTCTTAAATCGAACTATAGTATCATGTACTGCAGATTTTTTTAGTTTTAATTTATCCACAATTCGTCTTTCTGCGTACCCTTCCTGATGCAAGGTAATAATAGCAGATCGTTTTGAAACAGCTAGAGGCTTTCCACGGAGCATTTTAAGCCGTCAAACCGAAATTATTTTATTTTTCACTTGCACAACCACAGATACTTTCACAATAGCAATCTCTTCAGAACTACTGCGTTTACAAATGTTGTAATACTTAATAAATTGTATACGAATATTTCCAGGTAACACGAGTGAATCAGCTAACCCTCCTAGGGATTATTATAAAGCTTTATTGTCACTGTAATTATTGGGGATTTCCAACATAATTATATATTTTATGATAACGGTCTTATAATAGACAAATACTACCTGGAAATTGGTAAAAGGCTTCCAGAAAAGGTTAGTTTTAATAATTCCTCACAGAAATGTATATTATATAATTTTAAAATTTTTTCCTAAACAGTTAATATAATTTGTCAGCTTGCCCGAATTTCCATAAACGGTACTGTATATGTCCATAACTGTAACAAGTCAAGTAATTCGTTTTTAGTAATACGGTTCTTTGTTTGCTTTTTTTGTTTTTTAAACATACAATAGAACATTGTCAACTAACATAACACAAAATTTTTTTTTGGTTTTGTTTTATCAAATAAAACATTAAAAACTATTCTGCCTTGCAATCTTTTGGTTATTTTAACTTATTTTTAAAATAATTATCCTACCCATCTTTGTTGGTCGACGGAAAGGCGAATGCGAACACTCCGATTCCGGCGAGACACACATTCAGAAATTTTTTATTTGAGTAAGTGTAAAAATTTTTGATCTTTCAACTCCGATTTTATTTTTTGTTCAATATGTTCGCGCGCAGATGGCACAATTCTTCGTAACGATGTTCGACTTGGTAATTTGCACTCCGAATAGTTATTCCAAAAGCAGATAAATGGTTCCTTGTCTAGTAAATTAAACGGTATATTACATGCGATAAACGTAACGCATAAATTAAATATATATTTTTCATTGTCTCGTGCGCAATTTCTTTTTGAGACATGCTTTTCACTATTTACGTGTCGTAGACAATGTTGTCTGGACCAACACATTAACGGGATTTTACAGATTACACATTTAATTTTAGCACCTTCATATATTAAGTCTGGAATTTCTGCAATAAATTTTCGAAGTTTCTCCGACCGCGGTCGTTTTGCTGACGAAATCATAATTTTTCTACGACAGATAAACAATTGCGCAAATGACCGGCAGCGAAAATGTCCGTACTGCTCCGCAGACGAAGTAATACTACCGTTCCTCTCGGTCCGAACTGATTCTACGCCGATGCGCGGTACCGCTCGTGGCCAGCGTTACTTATGAGTGCCTTAAATCTATTTGGCAGGTGGTTGTACAGTTTAACTGCATAGTAATTTACTGAAAATCGAGCCCTGTCTATTCAATGATAGGTTACCACATAACTGTCTTTGTGACGCGTGCCGTAGCTATAGAGGTGGTTGCTGTATTTATCCTTCTTGTTGTGGATGTTGTCGAGGCAGGCAACAATGTATACTGATGTCAGGGTGAGTATTTTTTGTTGTGGGAATAATTCCATACATGACGCTCGATAAGGTGCGTTGCACAACACTCTTCCTTCTGTTCCTTCTGTTTTAGGAATACCGTTTGTGCCTCTGGCCTGCGTCCCCATAGGAGAATTCCATACATCGTTCGTGCGTGAAACAAAGAAAAGTATATTATTTTTGCTGTCTCATGTGTCGCAATCTCTTTAACTCTTCGAATTGCGTATATTGCAGATGCCAACCTCTCATTCAGTTCCTCGACGTGTTGTTTATAATTTAAATCGTTTGAGAGATGAATACCCAAGAAGTGTACTGTATAACGATTTTCTGCCGGGACCTGTTTTGTGATAAGTATAAGCTGTTGCATTTTTGCTTGATTTAAATGCAGACCATTGCTTGCGAACCACTCGTTTGCTTCTGTCAACGCAACCACTGCCTTATTTAAAGCATCGTCCTGTGTTGTACTTCGCGTAAGTGTTGAAGTATGGTCTGCAAGCGAACATATTTTGTCACAATTTACACTTTCTGGGATATCGTTGATGTATAGGAGGAAGAGTAAAAGTCCCAAGATTGATCCTTGTGGCACACCTCTACTTATTTTTGCAAGTTCTGACTTATTGGTCTGATGTATCGTTGTCTGTTCTCTCCTAGTTAAACATGATTCTAATAGTTTGTGTGCCGTGCCTGGTATCCCATAAAAGTGCAACTTTTCCAGTAGTACCTGGTGATCCACGCAACCAAAAGCTTTTGTCAAATCCCAACACGTTAAAAGAAGGTCATCATGATCATCGAATGCGTTTATCATGCTCTCTAGCAGATCTACTATTGCTGACGTTGTTGATTTCCCTTTTCTGTACCCATGGTGATTACTGCTGATCACATTATTTCGTTCAAGATAAGATTAAGAAGATTCAATGGATAATTAAGTATAAGAGGAGTCTTTTGAGGAATTATTTATGTGATATCTTTCTCTTACTTGCAGGTAAATAATTATATCCCCTAAATAACAATAAATAAATAATTTTCTAAAATTCAAGCAAACATGTAGGTAGGCAAATAATTATGGCCAGTAGTGTAGGTATAAAAAAATTGCAAACTGCAGCCGATGCATTATAGACTAATTGCTTTATGTTCTGCACTCTCAAAAATTTTTGAGTATGTGATGCTCAACCATCTGACAGATTTCTTAGAAAGGAACTGCATTCTGGAGGGCTCTCAATACAGATTTAGAAAAAATCGTTCTACCATTTCTGCCAAAAATTACTTCTATGAGAATATCGTATATTATATCGAAAGCTGTGTACAACTTGTGGCTATATTTTACGAACTAAGTCGCATTCGATTGTCTTCAGCATGACTTACTCGTTAATAAGTTGCATAGATGTGGTGTTAGGGTTACAGCGGCTGATTGGTTTGAATTCTATTTGTGGAAATAAGCAGCAAAGAAGACCATGAGTGGAAAGATCCAATCAAGCCTACTACCAACATTAATGGGAGTACCGCAGGGTTCAATTTTGGGTTCGGTACTGTTTATTCTTTTTATTAAGGACATAGTACCGTTCTTGCGAGATTTTGTGGTTGTGATGTGTGCTGGCGATGTGTGTGAGATTGTGAATGGTGGAGAAAATGCTACTAATACTTTTTTTGGAGAAATAGGTAATTGATTTGCATCGAATGACTTTTTTAAATAATTCCAAAGTGAATTATCTTGGATTTAGAAATACACATAACAAAACCAGCACGCACTAGTGGATTTCTGAGCCTTGACCTTGATCACTGTTTGTCGTAGGAAACTGACTGTATGGGTACCATTATGGGGTTAAATGAATGTGCATCTTTAATTATATTTAAATCAAAAATGAAATATATTCTAATTAATAATTCTATGTATAATTTGGATGATTTTTTTTCTCTGATTGCTGGAGGTTCTGGGTGACGTGCCTGTTCATTTGCATGCCTTTGTTTTTAGATGCAATTTGTGTCCAGCTTGTTTTTATTATGATTTTTCATTCAATTGACATTTATATATTATTCTAACTTTGCATACAATGCAAAAACCCGAGCAAGTTTTGCGTAAAACCTTTATAACATGATACGCAAATAGGTATGGATGCCAACAAAAATAAAGGAAAGAGTTATTAAGATTTCATCTACCTACTAATTATAGACATAGGTTTGGAACTTTTCTATACTACACGGTTTGAGATTTAGCAACAATTCATAGATTAATTCCTTGAACACATAAATACTGCTTGCTAAAAGTTTTTAGCTTATATAGCTAAGATCACTTTCAATCAACAGCAATCTGTAGTCTGGGCAAACAGCGGTAACAGTCAGTGTAGTAGATATGTGGTGCGGAGTCGGTGATTATTTATTTCACGCGTTCACAGCGTCAGTACTAAACCGATGCTGTATGCGAGTAGTTCTGTGTATATGCAGGCTGTCGTAACTTATTTCGTAATTGTACGCTTGTTTGCTTTAAAAATGTCGCAGTTAGGTACGTCGCGAAAACGACCAATGGCAGACACAGTTAAAAACTTTATAGTGGACATGCCGGACTTAATTTTTGATTACGCTAAAATTCAATGTCTGGTTTATAAAATCCCTTTAATGTGTTGGTCCAGAAGCCATTGTCAACGTCACATCTAAAGCAACCAGAATTCTTCGGCAAAAAGTGGTATACAAGACCAAGAAAAATTTACATCTGATTTATGTGTTACTCTTATTTTATGCAATCTATGGTTTCGTTTCAAGGAAGCATTTGTCTCCTTCTGGAATAAATATGCGGACTGTAAATTACCTAGTCGGACATCGATACGAAATGTAGTGCCATTTGCTCGTGAACATATAGAAAAAAGAATGAAAACGGAATTGAAAGATAAAAAACTGTGGTTGTGTGTGGACGAAACAACAGATCGTCAGAAACATTCTGTGGTTAATGTAATGGTACGTACAATGGAACCACATCGACCGTCTTCCTCCTTCTTACTTGCTTCCAAAAAAGTTATAAATTATACTGCCGATGAGATTTTAAAGGTGGTGTTGAACTCATTGAACAAATTTGAAGTTTCAACTAAGCAACTTTCAATGTTTATGAGTGATGGTGCCGCAAACTTGCGTTCTTTGGTCGGATTCCTTAAAGAACACGGTGGTAACTTCTTACATGTAACGTGTAAAATTCATACTCTAAATCTTGCGGCACAAACGATTCCTACATGTTTTTCACTAGTAAATGCATTGATTGCTAGTACAAAGGCAGTGTTTCTAAAGTCCCCGAAACGTACCCGACTATTTCACAAACTGTGCCCTGGTTTACCTGAACCACCACAGCCGATTGTTACACGTTGGGGAACATGGTTGCAGGCTGCGTTTTACTACAACTAATATTAGTACAGAAGGTAATATTTCAAGATGGTGAGGTTAAAAGAGATGTACAAGCTATTCACAACACTTACTTCGAACTAGCGGAGGGAATAGAAAAATTACAAAATGTTTCGATGTCGCTAGTGGATTCTGTTCATATTGTTAATGATGTTCACGCACAGTTATGCACTGTAGAAGGCGAAACAAATTGGTGTGTAATACGAAAATTTGAAAGTGTTTTAGAGAAAGACTCCGATTTTCTTATATTAAGACAAATTTGTGAAGGTCCGTGTGAAAAAAAATGTTTGTGTTGAGATAAAAGACTATACTCTTAGTTTCTGGGTTGGAACCGCGTCGTTGTTGTAGCTTTTGCCGACGTTTCGTCCATACTCTTATGGGACATCTTTAGAGCTGCTACTGCACACTGACTGGGGATTATTCATTCCAGAGGAGTTTATATAGGGCTTGTTTTGGGTCAACGGAGCGGAAATGTTATGCATCGATGAAACGGAAATGTTAAGCATCATGAAGCGAATCAATGAAGCGGAAATGTTACGCATCAATGAAGTGTGGCGGTTGCTAGGAGGTTTAATCAGTTGGGATCTTCACGTGTGATGTAAGGGGTAGCCATCTTCCTGATTGTTGGGATGTTTGAAAATATCTATTGACTCATGGATTTTTCTACTATAATAGTGAGGACTGCGAGATAAGATGCGGGTAGAGTTAAATTGGACTGGGTGGCCAGTTTCCAGTCTACGCTCAGCCAGTGCGGACCCGACTACACGCAACAACCGCGTACAACATTCGTACTCAGTAACACGAGTGCTGACTGATCGCTTTTTTCACCGATGTACACACTACCGCACGAATATGGAATCTGGTAGACACCAGGGGCTTCCAGGTGGCCTGGTGTCTACGTCTGCATATCATACGTAAAAGCTACCTGGAATACGCTCGTAAAATATTTTTACTGTGAAGGTTCGTGAATTCTATAAAAGTCAAATAAATATCTGTCAGTACTATGTGCAAGAAAGAAGTTATTAATAAAAGACGATAGAAATATGAGCTGCGAAGGTAATTGACAAGATCCAAAACGAATTATCAATTCTTTGTACTCAAAAGTTGTTGAAGCACAGATTAATATTGTTATGAAATACAGGTTGACAACCAAAACTGATTTTATAGTTACATACGTGTCTAATACAGAATGATATATTTTATAGATATATATATACATGAAATAGAAGGCAGTATCACCCATGTCTCCACCAAAATACCTTTTTCTTTGTTGGATTACATAGCTATTAAATTGGTTTAGGTTGTGAACCTATATTTTTAAACCATTGCAACATAAATGAAACAAGAGAAACAAATTTAATAACATGCTAAGCTACCTTCTGCTTTTAAATCATTCATAATAACCTCCACCAAAAATATTTCACAATCAAATTTTCGTTTTGTACGGAAACAACAATTGCGGCGTTGCCAAATTTTACACAGTTTCGTTACATCACATTGATTCACTTAACTGGAAATCACCACGTTAGAATCAAGTACGCAATCATGTTCCTTATAATTAGAGCGGGCCAAGAGCGCCACGCGCCAGGTTCGCAATCAGGCTGCCGGGCGCATATATGTATGTAAACATAGGTAATTTAAATATGTAATTATTAGGACGAGGACCAAAACCACTGTCTATTACGTCGTGAAGACGCGCAAATATATACCTGCAGTTTGGGTGTTCGTTGATAAATAGGGCGTTGTTCACAGTGGGCCACTACAAAAAAAAAGTTCATTCATCGACGGCTACGAACTAACAGCGCGCTTATTCATTTACGGATGACGCGCTCTATTCATCAACAAATGACGAGTCTGCAGATGTTACGTTTGCACCACTTCGTGGCATACTAGAAACAAGCGTCGGTGTGCTCGCTTTAGTGATTATGTCTAACGTAACTATTAAAAATAAACGGCCATTACCTACGAAAGTTAATAAATTTCTTAGTGAATTTGTGGATTTACACTACAATGGGAGTACAATTTTCTGTAAAGTTTGTAAAAAGAAACTACTGTGCTGGAGCAAACGTGATTGTGAAAGACATATAAATAGCGCACACCACAGAAATAAAAGAAATGGTGTGTCACAACAACGTCAATTTCAATTAGAATTGCTTTTAACGTTTATGGTATGTGGTCTACCACTTCGTATACTTGATAAAAAAGCATTTCGAAAATTCTGGGGTACATACAATACCGAGTGGATACTACCATCTCGGACAGCGTTACGGAGAGATATTCCACGAATACGTGAGGACATTGAAAATCGAATTAAAGCCGAATCAAAAGATAAACAGCTGTGGCTATGTCTTGATGAGACGACAGATTGCAAAAAAAATTCTATTTTGAATATAATAGTGCGCGTATTAGATCCTATTAAACCAAATTTTGCAATTCTATTAGCCAGCAGAAGATTAAAACAGTGTACTAGTAAAGCAATTACGGCCGTAGTTCTCGAAACGTTACAAAAATTTCAAGTGTCAACCAGTCAACTGTTGTTGTTCATGAGCGATGGTGCAGCAACAATGTGTAGTGTAGGCCGTTCCCTTAAAGAAAAGTGTGAAGGACTTTTACATGTTACGTGTAAAGTCCATGCTTTACATCTTGTGGCACAAACTATTCGAGAGTGTTACCCGGAGGTGGATGCATTAATAGCAAACACAAAAAAAGTGTTTCTCAAAAGTCCTAAGAGGGCTAGGGCATTCCACAGGTTATGCCCTGGTATTCGAGAACCACCACAGCCCATTCTTACGCGTTGGGGAACGTGGTTAAAAGCCGCTTTTTATTATAATGAACATTTTCAAGAAGTCAAATCCGTTATTTTGCAATTCGTCCCTGCCGAAGCTAGAGCTATTAGGATGAGCCAGAAGGGATTTCTCGATATTTCTGTTGAAACACATCTAAAGAATATTAGCAACAATTACAAAGGGTTAGTAGACGCGATAGAAAATTTGCAAAATTCTGGATTGTCGTTGGTAGAATCAGTGCAAGTCGTGGACGAAGTTAGTACATTGTTACACAGTATAAACGATGCAACAAGTGGACGAGTTTTAGCTAAGTTCGATAGTGTTTTAAAAAAGAATCCGGACTACACGAGATTAAGACAAATGTGCGATGGGGCATCTGCAGATTCCTTGACTAAGTCTAAAGATTATTTTAATTACGCCTGTCTTACTTCGGTAGACGTGGAACGGTCGTTTTCGAAATATAAGAACATTTTTTCGTCTCGGCGACATCCTTCACCGAGGCAAATGTGGAAACTTATCTGATGGTGCAACTTTTTAAACAAGCCTATCCGCATTATTAAGAAGGATAGAATTTATTTATTATATCTTTATTTACAGTTACATTATTAAGTACAACAGAATAAAAAAAGCGTTCAGTTTCTCAGTTATTTCCTTATTACATCCCATTTACAACGCATACCGTTTTCAATCAAATAAAAAATCATAATGAAAATAAAAACACCTCAGCGTGTATATATATATATATATATATATATATCCGCTCTAATTACTAAACATTATTATTGCGTCAGCTTTTATTATTTTACTCTTGTGTATTAATTTCGAAATATCACATATCTGCTGTGACTCACATATACGCTATTTACAATAAGCGGCCGTTGCGCCTGATTCCGATTCTGTTGGATGGCGCAATTTGGCCCGCTCTACTTATAATCCATATTTTTCTGTGTAAGTTTTAACGATTTTAGTAAATTTTGCAGCGTTAAATAATTCCAGTATTTGTAGAATTCAACGCTTACAGCATGAAAACATTTGATTTTTGTAAATATAACTTCCATATACTCTCTTTTTTGATCTAGACCTTGAACTTATTATTCCAAATGTTGCGATTTCATCTAAACAATTTTCCAAAGCACTCCCATTTGCTTTTCAATGTTGGAGGCTTTCTAAGAATAACTCGCTAATTTGTTGTAGGAAAGTTTACTAATCAGAACCTACTTTAAAAAAGACATTTGAAAAATAATTTATTTCCGGTGTGGTCAACTTGTGAATATGTAACATTTCTCCAACAAAATAACTTTGGGAAGATTCAAGAACAATTTCGGGGAGTCTTAGTTTGGTGAACTTTTATATAAAATCATGTTATAATCTCATCTTACTGAACATTTTAAAGATGCCACAACAAATATTTGTTAGCTATTCTCAAGGTCCATGATGTTAACAGAAAAATTTAGCGATTGAGTGAAAATTTAAACGTAAATTAGTGGTAAGTGCGTTTTTAAAATTACTGAAAATAGTGTATTCGTTCATAATATAAATTTCGTTCAGTTTGACTGCTTTTGAAGGTGGCCATCTTACATTTCATATTCTAAGTTAATTATATTATTAAGTTGCAAATTAAAATAAAGGACAAAAAACTTTGACAAATGATAGATGTCAGAATACAATATCATTGTTGGCAATAAAGACAAAAAGTCACTACTTTTAATCAAATTTCCAATCAAGTGATCATCACAGGACTGGCAAGTGACTCACTATTTAAGTGCTTCTGCGGTGAAATTGCCCGTATTTAAAACGAAATTAACTTACTGTATACTCCTAATAATCTATTTGTTTTCACTTAATTACGGGTTTTATTCTTCCCATATGTTGTATATGTTCACTTAGCAATAGAGTATTTAACCACATGTGCACTAAATTTAGTGAAAGTAACGTTTCTTGTATTCCGGACATTTTCACCATGAACCAATTACTTACATCATACAAAATAAATTGTTTGGAAAACGTTTATAGTACTTATACATATATACTTAGTGACATAGAAGTTGCAACGGCTAGAAGGGGTTGAAATTTCCGGATGAAATTTGGTAGGAACATTCACCTATGTAAAAGTAATAAATGATCAAAATTTGGGAGGAAAATCTTTATTAGTTAAACAAAATTTTGTAATAATTGTTAATAATTTGTGGGGCCGCCTCTTTGATTTACACATTCATTTACACGCCGTGGCATTGATTGAATAAGGTGGTTTATCTCGTCTTGGGGTATTGCTTCCCATGCAAGTTGCACCTCATGTCTCAAAGCCTCCAAAGTTTCGCAACCTTCTACCCATTACGTCCCATACATGTTCGATGGGAGAAAGATCTGGAGATCTTGGAGGCCAGGGTAAAAGATTAATCTGAGCCTGTTCAGGGAAGTTCAAGGAAAACTTTGCTACATGAGGACGTGCATTATCTTGCTGGAATAATGGATCTTCGAGCCCTTGTAAGTATGGCAGAAGATGTGTTCCAATCACCTCCGCAATGTACCGTTGTGCTGTCATATTGCCTCGAATGAACACCAACGGAGACCTGCTGCCATAAGTAATCGCACCCCAAACCAGAACAACCACAGTGCGATCTACGTGCCTCTCAACGGTAAATTGAAGATTCCGTCGTTCACCTCGTCTTCTTCTGACTCTCTGACGACCGTCGTGCATGGCTAAACAAAATCTTGATTCGTCACTAAACACAACACGACACCATTCAAGATTCCAATGAGATCTTTCAATGCACCATTGTAACCATTGCTGATAATGTTCCACAGTCGAAGGAAGCACAAGTTGCGGACGATATGATGTTAACCCAAAACTTCGGATTCGGCGATAAACTGTTCTAAGGGTTACATGGCGACCTTCTTCACCAAATCGTTGGTCATCAATTGCCCGAGTAGAGGAAAATCGGCCTCTAAATGCCAGTTGTTTTAAGCGACGATCTTGACGCTCATTCGTTCTTCTTGAAGCCCCGGTTCCTCTTCTACGACGTTCCTGGCCATCTTCAAACCATGCACGACACACTCGTATTACAGTAGAGCGATTTCGATTTATACGGTTAGCAATTTCTCCAAATGAAAAACCAGCTTCGCGCAAACCAATAATTCGACCTCTGTTGAATTCGCTTAATTGTCGATACACTGCTCGTCTTCTTACTCTAGGCATAGCTAACATTTAACTGAACCACATTTCAATGAGAACAACAACACAAATCGAGAAAGTTATAAAAAACACCGCAAAAAAACATTCAATATCAGTGCTGAGAAAGAGGTAAAAACCTCAATAACAACTTTATTGCTTCACTGAGAGGATTTAAGTTTTGAGCATTTATTACTATTACATAGGTGAATATTCTTACCAAATTTCATCCGGAAATTCCAGCCCCTTCTAGCTGTTGCAATTTCTATGTCACTGAGTGTATGTATGTATGTATAGCCGTGCATACTTACATGCATAGTACATACTCTAACAAGTATTTGTTTTAAATGAAGTGGTGTCAAGGCAGTCTATGGAAATACCTAAACATGTTTCAGGTCATTTTTACTCTATTGTTACTAATTTTCACGAATTGTTCAACACATTTCGGATCTTTTTTTCTTCTAGTACTAGGGAAAGCACTTTACAGTATAGGACTGCTATTGACTTAATGGAAAATTGTGATACAGTGAAGCAATACCTTTATAAACGATGGCAATACAAGTAAATTTTTCAGAAAATAGCCTTCATAATCCTAGCACGGCAAATCAGAATATTTATCATTTCCTATTGCAGAATATTATTTTTGAATAACCTAATTGCTAAAGTATAATGAACTTTCTTATCTAATCTGCATATGTACATCAATTTATATTGGCAGGACTTTTCAATATCTCGACAAAAGATTAAAATAATATAAAATTATTGTGCTGACGACAGTGAGAAGACAAAGAATCTACTCAACTTCAAAACAGGTATTAAGAATTTAAATAAGATTTACCTGGGTATTTCGCGAAACTCGTTAGTTAGAAGTTTTAATGATGTCATTATGAATGAAACTCTGAAATTTTGGAATAGGTAGTTATAGCATAGGACCTATTAATTTAAACCGGAAGTGGTTACCAACTTTTTTATTTTAAATGCAATGGTATACTTTTTATCAGTTTAGTCGATTGTACACATCGCATGTAAATAATAAGTATTAGGGCACCTTACCCCCAAAGTCAACTGTTTTCCAGCTATTTACGATTATGTTAAAATTTTAGTATTTGCACCACTCTTGTTGAAATTAAATATTTGAGAATGTGATGAATAGAGTAAGATAATCGTTCGTCGCGCCATAGGTGTACGGTTTCTTCAATATTTATAATACCGAAAAAGAAGTAATAAAGCAAATAATAATAAAAAAAACTAATCAAGAATTATAATATCTGTAAGGCTGTGAAACACTCACCCTCTTAAGCAGCGTAATCAAGTAGGCTGGCGGATTGCAATGGAATTACTGAACATGAGAAGTAGAAGCACCATCATCAGTATTATAACCCAGTGGATAAGAATCGTAAAAAAATGATAACATTAGATATGTTTCAATAGTTGTCTCATGGAACCGTGTGCGCAGTGGTGAGAAAATTTGTTTATATTTGGAGAAAGATCGTTCGACATCTACCGATGTAATAGATGTATGATTAAAATAATCTTTGAACTCAATTAATGGATTAGTCGAAGTACCATTACAAATTTGTTGTAATGTGATAAAATTGGAGTCTTTCTCTAACACACTCTCCAACTTTTTTAAAACGCGAATATTGTTTGCGTCATCTATAGTGCGTAGCAGAGTATGTACTTCGTCCACTATTTGCAGTGACTTCACTAACGATAACGCTCTATTTTGTAATTGTTCCAGTACGTCATGTAAGCATTTATAGTGGCTATGAATACTTTGTAAATCTGTTTCAACAGAAGTATCTGCCAGCTGATGATATAATTTCTAACAATCACTTTCTCAGGATAAACCTGATTCAAATATTTCAACTACAATTTAAAATATCTCTCTGATATTGTATGTTGCTGCACTAACAACTTTTTTGTCATTAATGATGAATTTTAATAAAAACGAACTTGGTAACATAACCTTTGGGTTGGGTGAAGTACACAGAAGCCGTTTTTTAGTAAGTAGAATATATGATCAACGCTAGCCGGAACGAAGACACCCAGATGACAGCAGCTTTCGGAAACTTTTAAACACATTTTCGGAAACGGGAAATATTGCATATTCAAATAAGGTTAGAATTAAGAGAGCTGCACTTGAAAAAAATGAATTAATAGTTCTATTGAAAGTAACTTAAGATTCTCACAGCAGTCAGAAGAGTATTAGTGAAGCAACAGATGTAAGTGAAAGATCTATCCAAAGAATATTAAAAAGGGATAAGTACCACGCTTGCCATATTCATTTACATCAAGAATTATATGTGGTAGATTTTCAAAGAAAGATAGAATTTTGCAACTGGGCCAGGCAAAAGACACGAGAAAATAGAGGATTTTTTAATAAGATTTTATTTTCCGACGACTTTTCATAAAATTGGTTTAGTGAGCAGCCACAATTTTAATTATTATTCTCCAGAAAGTCCACATATTGTAGGAGAAGCAGATTATCAGCATCGATGGAGCACAAATGTATGGGGAGGTGTTATAGGTCAACACGTCGTCGGTAGAAATCTAACGGGTCCAATATATTTAGATTTTCTTCAAAATCACCTCCCAAGTTTGCTAGCCCACCATCCCTTGGAAGTAATTCAAAAAATGTGGTTGCAGCTTGACGATGCACCGGCTCATTGCTCACAAGAAGTGAGAAATTGAAATATTTGAATCAGGTTTATCCTGAAAAAATGCCTGGTAGAAATTATATCATCAGCTGGCCAGCTCGATCAGCTGATTAAACCAAAATCGGGTATTTCTTGTGGGATTTCGAAGTGTAACGTGCTTCATAGGGTCCAAAGAGAATTTCTGGATAGAATAGGTAAATTTTTGGAAAAGAATGGGCAACATTTCAAATATTCGTTGTAATTTTTGTTTTTACTTACTTTTCATCCTTAGTTCGTAATTTTATTTGTTATTCAGTTTGCGTTATTTGAAAAAAGACTTGTAGCGCCCTAGTATTTTTTCTCTTTTTGTGTTTATTTTTAGTGTTGTACGTTATGCTGGTTGCGTGTTCTGGTTGTCATTAAATTTATTTATTATTATTTACCGAGTTCTTGAATAATATATATATTTTTTATTTAATTAAAGGTATTTCGTTAAATATCTCTAAAACGACGGCAGATAGGTATAAGGAACTCTTATACTAATTGATGTGGAATTTAATTTTCTATAATATGGAAACATAATATACAGTATGTTTCATTTGAAATGATCGAGAAAAATAGCCGTAAAGTTGTCCATATTGAAAAAATAATTTTGAACGCCCTGTATGATACTGCCGCACGAAACTTACAAAAATGAATTGCCAAAGCCTTAACAGAAATACGAAGTTCAATAAATAATATTTATTGAACTTCGTGTTTGCGAATGCGGCGATTTTTCAAGTAGAAGTATGAAATAGCCAATTTTTTTCTTTTAAATATTGTAACTCGGCAACCTATGATTGGATGGCGCTAATATTTTCAACATGAATAGGAGCTATCGGTAGGTATAAAAAGCTGCAAAAATATACGGGGTGTTCCATTAAAAAAAAATTAGCTGACCATCGATACTCTTTTTTGGGACAGCCTGTATAATTGAAAATAATTCTAGAATGTAATATGCAAATTCTCCTTCCTCTTAAGTACTTACTGAAAATGTTAACCTCATATCTAGAGCAACGCAACTGCGCTGAAAGCCAGTGGCGGACGCATAAAAGTTTACATAAAATAAATTAAATGTGGTAGGTGCTCAAATACTTACCGTTTTAAGGGTCCTCCGTGAAATCACAAAGTGGATAATGTCTATTTAATATTTGTAACATTAGATATGTTTCCAAAGTTGTTTCGGCAAAGTGAGTGCGGCGTGAAGGAAAAGTGTTTTTGTATGCCGAATACGAACGTTCTACATCTAGTGACGTTATATTTACGTAAGTAAAATAATCACTCAAATAACTTAACGGTTCTGTTGACGCACCTTCACAAATTTGTCTTAATGTGCCAAAATCAGAGTCTTTATCTAAAACACTTTCAAACCTTTCTAAAACACAAACATTTCTTGCGTCTCCTATCGCGCATAGCTGTGCGTGAACATGTTGCACTATTTGCAAAGATTCCACTAACGACACCGAAGAATTTTGTAGTTTTTCTATCGCATCCGCTAGTCCCACGTAATTGTTCTGAATAATTTCCAAATCTGTTTTAACTTGATTATATTGAAATTTCAAGCGACTTACCTTGACAGCCGCAACTTCCTTTGGGCCGAATTCTAAAATTACGTTCTTTATATTCTCAAAATATTTAAGATAATAAAATGCAGCCTCTAACCATGTTCCCCAACGAGTAAGAATAGGTTGTGATGGTTCAGGAATACCGGGGTATAGTCTATGAAATTCCCGAATACGTTTTGGGGATTTTACAAACACAGCTTTTGTATGTGCTATTAGAGCGTCTACCTCGGAATAACATTTTCTGATACTATCTGCTACGAGACTGAGAGTATGAATTTTACATGTAATATGCAACAAGTTAGCACAATGTTTTTTAAGAGATCGACTTACAGCAAGCATGTTTGCGGCACCATCACTCATAAACATCAACAGTTGATTTGTTGAAAGTTCAAACTTTTCCAATGTATTTAACACCAACATTGAAATTACTTCGGCAGTGCACTGTTGTATTCGTCTGGAAGCTAGTAAAATTGAGGGTGACGGTCGATGTGGTTCCATTGTGCGTACCATTACATTAACCACAGAATGTTTTTTACGATCTGTTGTTTCGTCCACACATAACCACAGTTTTTTATCTTGCAACTCCGATTTAATTCTTTTCTCGACGTGCTCACGAGCAGACAGCACAATTCTCTGTAATATTTTCTCACTTGGTAACTTAAAGTCCGAGTATTCATTCCAAAATGAGACGTATTCTTTCTTCCTTAGTAAATGAAATGGTAAATTACATGCAATAAAGGTAACACATAAATTAAATTTAAATTTGTCATAATCTCGTGTGGATTTTTTTTTGAAACATGCCCTGCACTATTTGCGTGCCGTAGACAATCACTTTTCGACCAACACATTAAATCTATTTTACACACTACACATTGAATTTTAGCGCCATCACACTTTAAATCAGGCATTTCTGCAATAAATTCTCTTATTGTGTCCAACTTTGGTCGTTTTCGCGACGTAGGAAACATTTTCAAAACAAACGTAGAACTACGATATAGTATACGACAGCGTAGATGCACACACAACAGATCAGCTTTCGAGTCGCAGTTATACTGACGCTTATATCGAATTGTCCCGGCCGTGTTTATTTTGTGTAAACTTTTATGCATCCGCCACTGGCTTTCAGCGCAGTTTGCGTTGCTCTACTCATATCTTCAATAACAACTGAGAAACAGAAGACCGACGCATTATTCCAGGATAATAAATATTTAATTAATTATTGATTTGACGCATTATGTAGATGCCTAACACGTAATCTCCCACGTTAAGCCTTAATAAGAATAATAAGCTTATTTACATTAAGTGAGAATTAATTAAAATGTAAACAAGCTCCGTTGATAAGAACACTAGCAATTATGATAATTGTGGCACGTCCGTAAGGCGGATATTACATTTATTATTGCTAATGCTCCGCACATTTTTTTCACTTACGAGTTCTTTAGTATTTACATTACAGAATCATGTCCATATAAAGATCTTCCAATACGATATATCGACATACATATGTAAATTTGGGATAATATTGATATTGCGGGGATATAAATGCATAAACAATCAAACAAAATCGCTTGAAAAGAGAGATTTTGGCTGGCATTTAATGACGTAGAGGAAAATTTATACGGGGCTCATTTAGTCGTTTGTAAATAATAAACTTCCTTCCATACGGTGTACAATGTACTCTACACACAATGTATGCCAATGCTACACATACTCATTAAAATTTAATTTGGTAACATAGTATATACCTCTTTTCTTCCATTTTTAGGTACCTTTGTCTTAAATTATAACAGTATAACAGCCTATTATTGAACGAAACTGAGATACCAAAGATTATATGAAATTGATACAAGGTTAATTTGTGGAAAGTTTTAAGCAACTGGATATTCTAAGATGTTTCCTATTTAACTAAGAATGTTTTTCTAAACACATAATCTTAAACCTGGCAGAAGTACCGACTGTACAACGTTAGGAGATCAAAAGACGAAATTACTGGGGTTTGTGTCGAGAAAATGCAACTACTGGCTTGTTAGTTTTGTACTCTCACTTTCAATTTATTTTTTAAATCTTTTTCAGAGAGGACTACGAGAGTAATAATCTTCAGAAAATGCCAGATAAAATAGCCTTACAACTAAAGCCTGTTTTTCACGTCGCGATTTATTGGCCAATTAATTGAATAAGTTCTTGACCAAGAAATCGGTGGAAATATGCTGCTTTACATTCTAAGAAATCGTACTTATGTTTAGTCTAGGCAAACAGCGGTAACAGTCAGTGTAGTAGATATGTGGTGCGGAGTCGGCGATTGTTTATTTCACGCGTTCACAGCGTCAGCACTAAATCCATGCTGTATGCGAGTAGTTCTGTGTATATGTAGACTGTCTTAACTTATTTCGTAATTGTACGTTTATGTTTGCTTTAAAAATGTTACAGTTCGGTACGTCGCAAAAACGACCAATGGCAGACACAGTTAAAAACTTTATAGTGGACATGCCGGACTTAATTTTTGATGGCGCTAAAATTCAATGTCTAGTTTGTAAAATTCCTTTAATGTGTTGGTCCAGAAGCATTGTCAACGTCACATCGAAAGCAAACAGCATTCTACGAGACCAAGAAAAATTTACATTTGGTTTATGTGTTACTCTTATTTTATATAATCTATCGCTTCGTTTACTAGACAAAGAAGCATTTGTATCCTTCTGGAATAAATATGCGGACTGTAAATTACCTAGTCGGACATCGATACGAAATGTAGTGCCAGTTGCTCGTGAACATATAGAAAAAAGAATTAAAACGGAATTGAAAGATAAGTGGTTAATGTAATGGTACGTACAATGGAACCACATCGACCGTCATCCTCCTTCTTACTTGCTTCCAAACGAGTTATAAATTGTACTGCCGATGAGATTTTAAAAGTGGTGTTGAACTCATTGAACAAATTTGAAGTTTTAACCAAAACAACTTTTAATGTTTATGAGTGATGGTGCCACAAACATGTGTTCTTTGGGCCGATCTCTTAAAGAACACGGTGGTAACTTCTTACATGTAACGTGTAAAATCCATACTCTAAATCTTGCGGCACAAACGATTCCTACATGTTTTCCACTAGTAAATGCAATGATTGCTAGTACAAAGGCAGTGTTTCTAAAGTCCCCGAAACGTACCCGACTATTTCACAAACTGTGTCCTGATTTACCTGAACCACCACAGCTGATTGTTACACGTTGGGGAACATGGTAGCAGGCTGCGTTTTACTACAACAATTTTGATCAAGTAAAGAAAGTAGTTTTAAAATTTAATCCGACAGAAGCTGCAACAATCAAGAAAAGCCAGGAAATATTTCAAGATAGTCAGGGTTATAAGAGATTTACAAACTATTCACAACAATTACTTCGGATTAGCGGAGGGAATAGAAAAATTACAAAATGTTTCGATGTCGCTAGTGGATTCTGTTCATATTGTTAATGATGTTCACGCACAGTTATGCGCTGTAGAAGGCGGAACAAATTGGTGTGTAATACGAAAATCTGAAAGTGTTTCAGAGAAAGACTCCGATTTTCTTATATTAAGACAAATTTGTGAAGGCGTGTGTGAAGATGCATTAAGTGCAAATATAACATCGCTAAACGTTGAACGGTCGTTTTCGGCATTAAAAAACATTTATTCCGCACGTCGTACTCACTTGACTGAAACAGCTGTGGAAACATATCTAATGATTTAAATATTTAACAGATGTTACCTAATTTGTGATTTCACGGAAGACTTTTAAAACGGTAAGTGTTTCAGCACGTTTTATAATTTATTTCTTACCTTCTATTTTATGTGTAAACTTTTATGCGCTCGCCACGCCTCTGGCTGTTACCGCATATTTGCCCAGGTTACTTATGTTTGCTGTTTAAACGGTACCTACGATAAAATCGAAGATCAACGTATTCAATAAATCGACCAATAAATCGTGCCGTCTAAAACAGACTTAACAAAGAAACCCAAAAATTCAGATTTCTGGGAAATTGTAGAGTATTGGTATAAGAAGGACACATCTCTTTTTAGTGACGGAATCGCCCTCCAAAAATGTGTATGATTTTTACATTTTTGTAAATATCTCGGAATCTGTTACAGATGTAATTATCTCTTTAGAACATAATTTGAGGTATATTACATGGTTTCAAGTCTCGAGCATGATGCAAATTACATTCGGAAAAAAATATGTAACGGGGGACCGGGTACCCCACACATTCCATTTTTATTTTGATTTCTTTTTCTTATTTATCAAAAATAAAATCGCTCTACGTAGAAAACGGTACTGTATAACAAATTTGGACAGTTAATAATAATAATAAAAATAATAATATGGCGTAGTTCGTAAACTGTATCAGAAAAAAATTTCCAGAATCTGAAAAAAGCTCATCTAGATGTTGTGCTATTGCTGTTGCTGTTGTTTTTTTGGTACATTTAAAATATTTACAGTTTTATCTTTTTTTGGCACCAATTTCTGAAGTTCAGCAACACAATCAACCAAGAATCAATTAAGAGAATAACGTTTGGTACCATATGTGAGAGGAAAATATGTTAAGCCAAATTTTGAAATGGTTTGCAGTGTGCTTTCTAGACGTGGAAGAAAAAATTTACACATTTAGAGATCTAAACAATAATTGCGCAAGTCGAGGTCCAAACGTATTGGCGCATTCCTTGAATACGAAAGATAATGGCGAAAGGAAGCATCTGTCTGCAAAAATAGCTGGTAAAATTGTGTAACCATTTATATAACACCTTCAACGGTTTTCTGACCTTTAACTGTTAAAGTACACCTTATGAAATAATAAGTATTATAAATAACTTTAAAAAGCACACATTCAAAATACAAAAATTAAAAAATCCTGAAAATATTTGGAGGGGGTTGTACCCCGAAATCGGGTGATTAGACCGCTATAAAAAATTGTGTTGTTGTTATATGTACCAAGGCACTCTTTCTGTCTTTACAGTTTCGTCGAAATCTGTGAATTTTCAGGTTGCTGGTGTTTCCTTGTAAGAAAAAAAAACTAATTATGTATTTTAGTCTTATGTAGATTAGAAGAATTGTTAAATAATATCGGCGTGCCAAAAAAATATTTGAATATTGTTTGATATACATGTTAATTTTTTTATATTTCAATGTGGTCAAAAAATTTATTGAAGCCTAGGATGCCAAATAAACATATTTGGTAACAAATACGTACTGCCAACAGCTGAACACTTCGAACAATGCCAAAACTTATTGCTTACACTTGTCCAAATATCACATCAGCCAGCGCGACGCGTGATATTGGGCAAAACTTCAAAACTATTGCTTTACTGCCATTGCGAAGGTGAATCGAAAGATATCGCAATTGTGCGATGTTAACCTTGCACGTGCCAATCGGAAAGCACGTGGCTACTTATGTATACGTTTGCTGTCGTGAAATTTACAGCTAGCACAATCATAGGTGTATGTACGTATGTAGATACTGCACTCCTCATTATTTACCTTCGATATCAATTGGAACCGATCCCAATATTACTGGCACAGACTACGTCGGTCGTTCCTTTGGTAATAGTTCAGTGGCCCTTATTTTTTTTTCCTAATAGCGAATCCATTTCAGAGCGCAATTGAAAACGTAAGAAAAAACTTTCCAATCAAAGATAATAAGATGTGAGTTTACCTAAAGTGAAATATCGATTGAATTTCTGCACGCCCAGATTCTGTTTAAAAACGTCCTTATATGGCCGTATGCTCCTCATTAAAATAAGCAAAAAAGTTTAATTAAGAGATGAATTTCCAGTTTAGATTTACACGATAAATTAATTTTACCAACAGAATATTATTTTATCTAATCTAGCAAAATTGCTTTGAAGGAACAAACGAATATACAGGGAACGCCAAAAAGAAGTAGTATATGTCAATAGGTCATTGTCCAAAAACGATAAAAGTTAGATGTTTTGAAGAAGACGCCTTCAAGGTGGCGGCAGTCATCATGGGTGGTACAGTTCTCGTTACGATTTCTGAGTACTTGCATGATGAAATCGAGAGCCTATCGCTCAACCGTCGGAATCGATTTATTCATGAGTCCCATAGCAACGGATCTTCGAAAATCTAGTAGAGACAATGCTTCTTCTTGAGATTCTTTGTATAATATAGAACTATTTGTGAAAGCGAAATCAATGAATCGAAGGAAAAGACGATACCACCATTTTTTTGATCTACGTTCAATTCCATAGAAACCGCGCAATTGGTCTGGATCCGCTACAATAATTGGACATGACACGCTTGGTAACATCTTTTTGTTTCCTATATACCTGAGAAAATTGGAACATAATAAAACGCACTTGTCCTTCCATTTGAAATAGTCGATGCTTACATTTGAAAGTAATCAAAATGTATTATTCGGCCTTTACCGTATTCTTGCTCAGTAAGGTTCAAGACAGTTTTTTTACCTACCCCGTACTCTTTCAATTTTTCATCCTGTTCCTATTCCTTTACCTTGATATACATCAAATTTCAGTATGTACCCTTTTTGATCCGCAAGACACCATATTTTATAACCACGCTTGATAAGCTTCAAGGGTTTATCTGTTATATTGCTTCGATGTTGAACGACCTTTAAAGATACTGAAGTGTCTACCTACTGGTGGCTCGCAGACACGAGATTCACATCGTGAAATTGAAGCTGCGATTTGTAATAATTAATAACTTGTAACAGTTAGGTGGTTAGCTGTGATGGGTCCCAATTTACGGTCTAATAGTGATAAAGCTGATGATATAATATCTTTCGTGAAAAGTGACGAGCTTCAACACATACTAAAAACGATTGCCAACAACGAAGCTTCTGTTTTAAAACAAGAGATTGGTACCTTAAAAACCGAAGTCGAAATCTTAAAACAATCTACATACAAAATCCATAGTACCATACCAAAGAATATAGATGAGCTGCGAACAGCGCACGTTACCAATAAACCAAGTCTTTTTGCTGATAAAGTAAAGGCATCTAAAAACGGTGCTACACAAAACAACAATCTCCCCAACGTATCAAATTCGGAGAATATCATCGAATCTGAACCCGAACAATAGAAACCGGTGGAAAGGAAATTTAAAAGAAAGAAAATCGTGTCGATAGTTGTTCAATAAAAGGTGCTACCCAGTTCTCTCACTTCCACGTAACAGGTTTAGAACCCAATGTTACAGAAGTAGACGTGGTCAACTATTTAACAGAAAAAGCCATTGATGCTGTGAAGTGTAAGAAGATGGTTGCTAAGCGTCCCGACGAATATTTTTCCTTTAAACTTTCCGTACCTGTTATCTACAAGGTGCTCGTAACAAGTTCCAACATTTGGCCGTTACACCGCGTTCGTAGGTTCCGTAGTAAAGTGAACCGCTAAAATATATGGATACTGTTACAACGTTTGCCCGCTATGAAAGTATAAGGTGGGGAGCGCGCGAAGCGAATCAAGGACGCTCTTACCATAAGCGACAACATTATTCGATATATGTATGGGACTCGCGACTATAAATGAATCCTTACGTACCCTAGTATGTTCGTGTGAGTCCTTTTTTAAACAGACTAGTAAAACACCTAGAAACGAAATAAATGTTAGTTCTTCAAATTTTGTAAGAAACAAAAAATATTTATATTATGCATCAAAATATATGCTGTATTAGTAATAAAATTCAACGTTTAGAAGTAATATTAACTACATGTAATATCGATTTACTTATGTTGATGGAACATTGGCAGTCAGAACTGCAATTGAAACAGATTGTATTGAAAGATTTCCTATTAAAGTCGTGCGTTTGTCGTCCGTTTGGACGTCATGGTGGTGTTGCCATTTACTCAAAGAAATCTATCAATGTTCCAATTAAAAATTATATTAATAACGCCTCTGTTTTGAATGTAGTTGAGTGCTGTGCTGTTGAGTATAAAGCCAACACCAATATAATTTTTCTTTTATTGCTGTGCTTATCATTTCTATGAAATAGTCAGTTGGTGTTTTCCACGAAATAAATTCATTATCTTTTTGTGTTCTTTTCCATTTTCTCTCAATTTCTGATTCCTCATTTATACCTCAGTAGCAATTTCCTCTGTTTTATTATCACCTTTATCGCTATTTTCACTAATAACATTATCATTTGGTATAAAATGCACGCTATTGGTTGAGTCACCAGAATAAACATCGTCATCATCTTCTACATCAGTATTTTCTGAATTAACGCCTTTTTCAAGTAGATATTGCTGACGAATATGATCATTTAAACCATGTATTTATAGTATTTTGAACAGTAATCATCAACCCGATATTCGGAGAAGATTACTTTCTAATAAAAGACGAAGCAACTGGTGATTATGGCCCTATACATATACTGCCTTAATAAACAAGATAAACTTTGGCAGAATCATATTTGCATTTTCAAAATTTGATTTGAAATGATGCAACTTGTTTATATTTTTACGACTAGTGTCTACTAAAACACATATATCATATTGTAATCTTGGTATTAATGATACGCATGTTATTGTTGGAACAATTTTGTAACAGCAACATGTGCCTTTTATTGTGGCAAACGCCACAATAAAAGGCACATTGCTTTTGTGAATATGAGAATATTGCAACACATATCGGATATATTATACTGTATACATATACACAATACTTATCAAAATTTATTTCTAAAAATAAGACAGAGTTACCAACCAGTGAAGTTTCAATAACTTAAGGTTGAACAAACGCACAGTTTGATACAAACAAAATAAACAAACATCGCCAACGCTAAAAAAGGTATTAAGACGATACAACTCAAGTGTGTAGTTCAATGAACGAATTTTAGATTCTACATTATAAATGACATCGAAGAATTCCTCGTTGTTGTTCTGAGAATGACCAAACGATTAACCATTGTTGTAATTAGGTCATTACCCCTACGCACGGTAGAATAATTGAAAACGTTTTAACAAGGTTATTTCCAATGTCAATAATCTCGGTTTGTAGCTCTTTTCATGTGAATGTTTTCCAGTAGAATTAAAATAACTACCAGGATAATCTTTCTTGAATTAAATAGTAAAGAAATATTTATTGGAAATTTGATTTTATTTAGAAATTAAATGCTTTTTTAATATTATTTATTATACAATATTTAAAAAACTATAGTTAAATTAGTACATGTGGTAAATAGTAATAAAAGGAAAAAAAAATATTACATTAGTCAGTATCTTTTAAAAATGTTTATGGAACGTTGTACTTTAAAGGTTATATCATTGTATGAGTAAGTATGGCATTTGTATTCCGGTTTCTATCGCTACTATCTAGAACGGCATGACTATATACCTTGGCGGTAGGTAGCGCCAGGAAATATTTAGTATTAATGGCACAAATTGAGAGATGAATGTGTGTTGTGCAAAAAGCGTTAGTGCTTTTCTCTTCTCACAGTGTTTTGCCGGGAATGATTCCATCCATACCATGAGCTATTTATTAGCATTATCTTGGTTATAACACCAAGGCACTTTTGTCTTGTGTACTTCGACATTAAGTTCACTTTTGTTTGAACATTATTCTATAGATATAACCTCTACCTTAGCTTTTTCTAAATCACAAACGATGAGAATAATTTACTGCATTATGTACAGATATGTCGTACTGTCTTAAACAAGGTAAGTGCAATTAATAATATGGATATAAATAATAGGCATTTCAAGAATTCTAAGTAAATAAATGCTTTATTTTAAGAAAATGAAACTATTGATTTATGAATAATACCTTAACGCTTTCTTGAATTAAGAAAACTATTTATTATCCTTAAGAAAATATTGTTTTGTGCTGTAACGGCCATTTATATTAAGAATTGCTTTCTGCAACAGTTAACAAATGTCTTAAACAAAAAAATACCATTATTTCATTACAAGTATATACTTCTCTTAAGCTGAGAAAAAAACGCTAAAAAATATATTTCTTTTGATTTAAAACAGTTATTGTATTGTGGATAATAGAAACAGTAATTGTCTTGAATTGAAGCGGACAAGTAAACGGTTCTCTGCGTGTAGGCTCTAGACACTTTTGTATAAAAACTGTATTTGTAAGCCCATTCAATTCGATGTCCACGTTATGCAATTGTTAATATATTTGGATTATTTTCGAACTTAGTAGGATTTATTTCTCAACATTCAAAAATTGTATGTCTTTGATTAACGTTTTATCTTTGAATTTAAAAATTTACTCACCACCGTTCACTTAAATTAACATTTTTTATTTGAATTATTTAACGATTTATTAATCTACTTGCACTGCAACTTGATTCTAATGACAATTTGAGGCAGAGAGGCATAGCTTTTACAATAAATTACAAATCATTTAATTGATGTGAAAGTAATCATTAATTAATAAATATTTAATTTCATTTTTAGATAATAAAGAATCATGTCCGATGGGTACAAGAGAAAGTCTGGATTCGTTAAACGAAAGAAAAAGCAGGAGAAAGGGGATGCATTATAGAAAATCAAAGGTTCTTTGATATACATGAAAAAGTGCGTAGTAACAATAATCAAAAATTAATGCTAATATAGCTGATGGTATTGATGGAATCATTCCCGGCAAAGGTGTTGCAAAGGTTTCAAATTTATCGACTCCTCGTCGTGGTCAAGAACTAGGGCTTAGAAGAACGATGACTTGTATTTTGCAACAAGACTTAGGTTTACACCCGTACAAGATTATGTTGGCCCAAAAACTGAATCCACTTGAGCAACTTAGATTGATCATAATTTTAGGCAAAAGGTTATCTTCTCAGATGAAGCTCATTCTTGGTTAAGTGAATATGTTAACAAACAAAACTTTTGATGTGAAAACAATTCACAAAAGGTTCACGCGAAGCCCTTGCATCCACAAATGATCATTATAGGATGTGGTTTATGGCATGGTGGCATCATCGGAAATTCCATCGGTGAAATATGAAAATCTGTAACTTCTTTTCATAATTGACCGACGGAAGCCAAAATATAGACGGAAGCCAAAATATATTAATTAATTAGTGTACCTTGCATGTAAGAATTAAAAAATTGTCTATCGAAATATTATAATATATTTGCAGTTAAAATAACAACTAGGTATTAAAAAATGAGCGTTCCTGGCATCAAGGTCCCCGTGGTGATGGGCGTGCTAACCACTGCCCATCCGGCAAGCAGGAGGTGTCAGGTTCGATTCCTTACCGGGACGAGATTTTTTCAAGTATTTAACCCGGCGTTACATATGTGGGGTGTGGTAAACCTCGGCAACCGAAAATCGCATTAAAATCACATCAACCGTTATCTTATGCGCATGCCCACTCCAGTAGCTTTCTAAATATTCCCCAACCATCGAATTCAGATTTTAAGTCAGTATTGCCGAGACAGTGAGAAGAGGTACAGGTGGTTAAAGTACTCTGGGGTGTGTCAAACCCCACTTATGTAATAAAGCGAGTTATTTAGGCATAATAGGTATTTTGAAATTTCCGATTTATTTCGGTAAAAAAAACATTTTTTCTAATTTGTTTCGCAGAAATAACACATCATATGAAAAGGAACAGCAGACACTTTTAGCTGTTTGGGATGAAAATGATCGTAGTGGCATGATATTCGAATCAGGGAGCGAAAGTGATACTGATCATGCTACTGAAAGCGTGCGCAACACCGACTTAGAGCAGGCAATAACACTGGAGGATGAAATCAACACTAATCAAAGTATTAATAATAATAAGGCAATAGAAACAGGACTTCAGAATGAGATGCAAGAACAAGAGGAAAATGAAATGACTGGCGGAACTTCCAAAAGCAAGAGAGATGTGTATCGCGGAAAAGATGGAACGAAGTGGAACAAGATTTCATGGAATACGCGAGTTCGAACAAGAGCAGAAAATATTGTTACTCATTTGCCGCATGTGAAACAATATGCCAAAAAATGCGAAAAGTGCGTTGGATCGTTGGCATGTTTTTTGACCATCAAACAATCGAGGACATTGTGCGGTGTACTAATGTCAAAATTGAGCAAAATTCGAGCGCTTATCAAAACAAATGTTTGGTAAAACCAACTACCGTTCCTGAAGTTAAAGCACTGATTGGATTACTATATTTAGCTGGCATGTTCCATTCTAACCGTTAGAATTTGAGAGACTTGTGGCAAACGAATGGAACTGGAGTGGAAATTTTTTGCAGTACAATGTCTCTGAACCGTTTTCAATGTTTGATGGTTTGTCTTCGCTTCGACAATGTACAAAATCATAAAGACAGAATTAAAATGTTGATAACTGCAAGCGATCATACTCTCCTTCACAGTAGACATGACAATAGACGAAAAACTTGAATCTTTCCGGGGACGCTGTTCATTTAAGCAATATATTCCAAACAAGCCTGCCAAGTATGGAATCAAAGTACAAGCCTTAGTTGATGCACGTTCCTACTATGTTTTTAACTTGGAAGTGTATGCAGGAAAGCAACCGGATGGGCCATTCCAACTGAGTAACTCCCCATCAGATATTGTTGAGAGACTTATACAACCTATTTCTGGTTCGAAACGGAATGTAACGTTCGACAATTGGTACACTGGTTACGAATTGATGACAAAATCGCTTAAAGAGCATAAATTAACATCTGTCGGTACAGTGAGAAAAAATAAACGTTGCATTCCAAACAATTTCGTATTCGTCAGAAGCAGAGAGCCAAAAACAAGTTTATTTGGCTTTCAGAAAGACATTACGCTTTTATCATACGTGCCAAAGAAAAATAAGAATGTGCTGTTAATGCATCATGGTAATGCAAGTTTTTACAACATTACTAAGGGCGGAGTAGATGTAGTAGATGAATTATCTGCATCGTATAGCGTGTCGCGAAATTCAAGGAGATGGCCTTTAACAGTCGTGTTGTGTCTTTTGAATACTGCCACTATCAATGCTCTGGTGATATACAGAGCAAACAATCAAGATTTCAAGCTTTCCAGAAGAATGTTTATCAACGCATTGGATCTTGAGCTAACCCGTGACTATTTAACAGAAAGGAAGAATAATCCGAAGGTACGTAGGACAATTCGTCAAAAAACTTGTCAATGATGATTCAGTAGAATCACCTAACTACCAAGATTCCAAAGACAGCAGGAAGGTATTCTGTATGTCCTAGGAACCGAGATCATAAGACAAAATATTCCTGCATTAATTGCAAGTCGTTATTGTGCATGGAGCATGCTGTATATATGTTGCCAAAATTTCCAAAACTCAGATGCCACATAGTTTTACCCTATTTACTTTATAACATAGTGTTTTGTTTTTTATGTTCCTTGATTATATTAGTGAATTGTTTTTACTTGCGTTTTTCTTAAACATTTGTTTATTTTTTTTAATATACATTTTTGAGTTATAACTGGAGCCCGGTAACAGGAGAGCAATCGCAGAGGCGGTGTGACTGTGTTTAGGTGAGCGGGGAGGGCTGGTCGATTATGATACGACACGACAAATCATCATCACTCAGTTCAGTTTAGCATTGGATAGCGGATAGGGCGTGTTGATTTTATTGATATAGACGTAGTCATTAATTGTAGTTATTATTTAGTGTAGTGCGTTTTGATTTTATTGACACAGACGTAGTTATTAATTGTAGTTTTTAGTGAACATGTCGAAGGCTAAAGAACGACCCTTTCAAGACATAGTAAATAAGTTTATTTCTGACTTTCCCGATTTGTTTTACAACGGGAGTAAGATAGTTTGAAAAGTGTGCAAGACTGTACAAGACATAAATTCCGCACAGCATAGAAAACGAAAATTGGGCATGCCACCGAGAAGTGCATTTTTTTTAATGCAATTCTTATGTTGATAAACTGTAATTTGCCACTAGGCTTACTCGATAAACAACCGTTTAAGGACTTTTGGGACAAGTACAATCCCGAGTTGTGGTTGCCAACGGAGAAAATGTCACGTAAGCATGTTGCATTTGTACGCGATGACGTGGAAAAGAAAATGAAACGCATATTGAAAAAACAGTTTCTTTGGTTTTGTGCTGACGAAACAGCAGACTGTAAAAAAAAATTCAATTGCAAATATTATGGTACGCATACTAGACCCTAATAAACCTACATTACCACTGTTACTAGCTAGCCGAAGACTACAAGAGTGTACTGCTGCAGCAATTACGAAGGTTGTACTTAGTACGCTGGAAAAATTTCAAATTTCAAAAGATAAAGATGTTTATGAGCAATGGCGCAGCTATAATGCGTTCGGTAGGCCGTTCTCTTCTTGAACATGATTGCAAGTGTTTACATGTTACGTGTAAAGTGCATGTTTTACATCTTGTGGCAAAAACCATTCGACAATGCTCTCTCGAGGTAGATGCATTAATAGCAAGCACAAAAAAAGTATTTTTGAAATCTCCCAAACGCCTACGATCATTTCACACAGAATGTCCTGGTATTCGTCAACCACCGGAGCCAATTCTTACACGTTGGGGAACATGGTTGCAGCCAGCTTTTTATTATGCTGAACATATCAAAATAGTAAAACCTGTTGTTGCACAATTCAATCCTGCCCAAGCTGCAGCTATTAAGGAGAGCCAGTCGAAATTTCAAGATATTTCCGTTGAAACCGATTTAAAAAATATTCGTAGCTACTACAAAGGATTAGCTGGCGCAATAGACCAATTACAAAATAGATCGTTATCATTATTGGAGTCTCTGCAAATTATGGACGGAGTGCATGCACAGCTACTGACTATACATGACGCAAAATATAATCGCGTTTTAGAAAAGTTCGAGAGTGTGCTACAGAAAGATCCCGATTTTAGCACACTAAAACAAATTTGTGATGGTGTATGGAATAATCCACTGACTAAGTACAAAGAGTGTTTTAATCATGCATGTATAACATCGGTAGATGTTGAACGCTCTTTTTCAAAACATAAACTCATTTTCTCACCACGGCGAACATCGCCCACCGAGACAACTGTGGAAACACATCTAATGGTGTCAACTGTTTGCCACTCTTATCCATATGATGTTAATACTGATAATGGTGCTTCTAGTTTTACTGTTCCGTAGCCAAGGCTGCTTAAAAGGAGGTGTGTTTCACTACTTTTCACATATTATAATTATGTATTAGTTCTGTTATTTTTTTTTTATTTTCTTACTATTGTTTTTGTATACTAGGCAGGTACGGCTATGGTACGGCTCCCTGTTACCGGGCTCTAGTTATAACGTGTTTTTTGTTTTTTTTGGAAAATGACCTTTTTCAGATTATTCGCCGCTATTTTGAAATGAAGGAAATATCATCAATTATTTTATGTTTCATATCACCCAAATATGATTTCATGATAATAACAAAATTGGAGATTTAAAAACCCACTCATTTCTTTTCCTGGGGTTTGTCGCACCCCACAAATGTACCAGCATAAAAAAATGCACATATGTAACGCCGGGTTAAATACGTCAGAAATTCCAAGGAAATTACAGATTTTCATAATTCACAGACGGAAGCCAAAATATATTAATAGTGTATTACCGTTTCTTAATAAATATTTATTTTACCATCAAAAACCGTACGAACTTATTCGGTTACCTGATAGAAAATCTTATATTCCAGATTTTTTGAAAGAGTTGCTGCAAAATTTTTTCTTAACTTACCTTGAATGTAAAAGAGCCCTTTGAGTCACCAAGATGAACCGGTAAGCATACCTAAAACAAAACAAAATTCATTTGAACATGACGAGAAAGCTTTTCCATGTATTTGCATATATAAAAGTAGAATTTCGTAAGATAAAATAATAACGTATCGCATATAATGCAACCATTTAAAAGTATTACACAAGCAATTTCATGATAAACTACATAGTAACGAGAAATATCTTATTAATAGGAAACAGATCTTTTTCAACGCCAAAATTCTATACTCACCGCGATATTTTACCCCATTCTAAATGCCATTCAAAATTAGCATGACAAGCAACCGACAATCAGCGTCGAATAAAGTTCAACTGACATCGCTGAGCAAAGTTATAAAAATTGCATTATTGAAGGGGAATGATACTTTATGTACACAAGCTGGTTATCGCAGTGTGGAAAAGGTGAGCACGCAAAGCTATTGATTCTTTACTTTGTACGAAAATAAGTATGTTGTCATTATCATAAAACTGTACTATGTAGTGTACGAAACTTTTTTAGAAATTCAAAAGTGTAACAATATATCTTCACCAGCAGCATATATTATGTTATGTATATACATGTATGTATATGTATGTACATGTATGTAAGAGAAAGCAGTTTATATTTTTTGCTGCTCATGTATTCAAAATGAATTATCTATATTATGGCTGAAGATCGAAGTGTTATCGTCGAGATAATATTTTTGTTCGGGATTGCGTGTGAAGAGATACATATGTATGTACATGTTACACGCATGCTATGTACTACTATATACATTAGAGTTCGTAAGCATATCTAGTAAAGAATGTTCGTAAAAACTAGATCTTGGCATGAAAAACACTTCACTAAGTACCTACCACAACTATTTATAAAAATGAAATGCATTTTATCAAACGTAAAACAACGTGAAACTTCCAATTAGCAGAATCCAACATCTGATGTCTGTCTAGACTTTATTTTTAGTTTTGACACGAGAATGTTTTGAACGTTACTAGCATTTTAGTACTGCACAGATAGTACTACAATTTTTTTTAAGAAGGAGTATACGTTCATAAAATATTGAGTAGTGTGTGTAATCCGGATTTGGATTTCATCAAAACCTAAACCCACTAAAATGGTCAAAATATCACTACCAGATCATAATAAAATAATGGTACCGCAACAGGAAACACCCACAGAAAATTCGCCAAAAAGACGAAAGTTGCTGGTACAATAATGCGCAAGAAGACTTGCAGATTCTCCATGTTGTAAAGTTCGGTAATGTTAAAATAAAACTCAAAATTGTATTTGTATCTGGTGATCTGGGATGTCAGTCTTTTAATCAGAATCACTGGAAAATTAATTTGGAAACGTTATTTGCGCATACCACCAAGTTGACGTTAGATTGGCCCGAGCTTCACGCTATACGCCGAGAAATGGTTTCTTGCAACAGGAAATTAAATTTTCTTGCAAAAATCAGTCAATCAAATCAAATTTCATTTGTATTAATATTTTCTTGGGGTTAGAAAATCAAAAAAATCCAAGACAGAAAAATGTCTCTTGCAAGTAAATCATTTAGTTTCAAGTTAAGAAAATATTCACATTACATTAACCGGTATCTCTTGAAAATGTTTATGAAACGTTGTACGTTAAAGGTTATATCACTGTTCGAGCGAGTGTGGCATCTGTATTCCGGTTTATGACGCCACTTTCTAGGACGGCATGACTGTACCTCTTGGCACTAGGTGGCGCCAGGAAATATTTCAGTGCTGTTTTTAAAAATTAGTGGTACAATTGTTTTTGCCGGGAGTGATTCCATCAATACCAGGAGCTGTATATCAGCATTATCTTGGTTATTGTTTCTAGGCACTTTTTTCATGTGTACTTCTACATTAAAGTTCACTTTTGTTTGAACATTATTCTGTTGATAACCTCTACCTTAGCCTTTTTAAAATTACAAGAAATGAGATTAAAAAATGCACCTGAACAGCTTCTGAACGGCTACTGAACAGCTCCTGAACGGCTTTTGAACGGCTACTGAACAGCTTCTGAACGGCTTTTGAACGGCTTCTGAACGCCTTCCGCTAATCAAATGTGCCTTTGGCTTCGATTGCGCGCGAAATTACCCGCGAATTAAAAGCGCGACCTTGAAGTGGCCCCGTACCCGCATTGTATACCTACTACAGCGGAACTTGGTACTCCCACGTGTATTGCGTCATCCACATCCCTGAGCGGTATCTCAGCCCCCGTAAGAGCTACGGCCGTTTCGACGTTAAAATCGAATCACCCGAAGCCATTATATCATCACTAGTACACCTTAAGGCCTTTTAGTAGCTCACGCGTTTTAAATTTCCCACCGATCCTAATACATCCTTCGCACGCGTTTCAAAAGAGGCGAGGCTTATGACGTCACGGCCAGAAGTAGGAGTGGTGGGGATAAAAAGTAAATTTGGACCCCTATGTTAAATCTTATGGAAATTTGTGCCAGAACTCTCATAGCTATACTACTCACGCGTAACCATAGACGGAATTAATGTTAAGAGAGGAAGTACCAGTAGAGTGAAAAAAGTTAGAAATTTAAATAAAATCTAGACTGTAAATTTCGAAAAATTACTTCGGGATCAAGATTGGTCGTATTCTGAAAATGTCGACTCCTTGGTTGAAAGATTCTATGAAAATGTTACGAAAACATTGAATGATGTGGCACCTCTGGAAACAAGACTTTTTGTAGGCCCTCAGAGTCCCTGGTTCAATGAAGAATTGTAAGATACGATGAAGAGTTGTGCGGCTGTACTATGAAAATATAATTGATCAAAACAAAAATAATAGTAAGCTAATGTGGAGAAATATCAGCAATATGATGGGTCACAAAAAAAAAGTAACAATTCGATTGAAAGTATTAATTACGAGGGAAATTTCGGGGATTACAGAAATAACTGAAATATTTAATGATTATTTTCTTGATAGTATCGAAAAAATTGTAGATGTACCAAGTACTAGGTCGCAAAATATGGCGGCCGGAACAATGTAGAACCTAATTCCTTTGTCAAATTTCAAATGTATTTCAGAAGAACAGGTAGCTAAAATAATGAACAGCATTAGTAAAAGAACATCGGTGGATGAAGTAGATTTAAATATAATTACGCTAGGAGCTAATTATTGATAGGTCCTTGGATGAAGAAGAATTCCGTCCAATAAATTCATTACCTCTGTGTAATTGATAAACTGCCCGGATTCAGAGAAAAACATTCGTGCGAAACATCGATACAGTTGGTTTTATCACATTGGAAAGAACTCTTAGATGAAAACAGTGCCGTGTTAGTGGTGCTTTTAGATTTTAAGAGGGCCTTTGAGACAATAAACAAGGAAATTTTAGTGACTAAGCAGGAGAGTTATGGGATAATTGATAAAGCTAAAAGGTGGTTTAGCAGTTACCTATCTGACAGCCAGCAGTGCACTAAATTGGGAAACATGTTCGTCGAACAAAGGAGTTAAGTCCGGTGTTCCGCAGGGATCAGTACTTGGACCTGTCTTATTTTTACTTTATATAAATGATATTGTGAGTTGCATGTCCGATATAGTTTTTGTGAACCTCTTCGCTGATGATACATTGCTGTATATTCATGGTGATGACATCAATAAGTTAAGTGGAGCCATGCAATTTGAATTAAGTAAATTAGAAGAATAGTTAGATGTTAACCAACTATTCGTTAACACTTAAAAAACTAAGGCTATGATATTAAGTAACAAAAATCGTTCAACTAACGTTAAGTTACAGTTATACGAGGTGTGGCAATTAAATAACCGGACTGGTGCTACTATCGGCAAAAAATGAGGCGTTGTAGGGATCGGCAAGGGGAGTACATTGAAGGGGATAAACTTTGTAGTGTAATTGGTGATTAATAAAATGTTTTGTAGCACCAGTCCGGTTATTTAATTGCCACACCTCGTACAACGACGTATGTAAGTGAACGTATATAAATACTTAGGAGTTATAATCGGTAATAGATTGACATTTAAAAATCATGCTATTTATACTGTCAATAAGATAAGCAAGAAGGTAGGATACTTTAGAAGAGTTGGTCAGTAAATAAATAACCGGACTGGTCCTACTATCGGCAAAAATGGGGCGTTGTAGGGATCGGCAAGGGGAGTACATTGAAGGGGATAAACTTTGTAATGTAATTGGTGGTTAATAAAATGTTTTGTAGCACCAGTCCGGTTATTTAATTGCCACACCTCGTACAACGACGTATGTAAGTGAATGTATGTAAATACTTAGGAGTTATAATCGGTAATAAATTGACATTTAAAAATCATGCTATTTATACTGTCAATAAGATAAGCAAGAAGGTAGGATACTTTAGAAGAGTTGGTCAGTAAATAAATAACCGGACTGGTGCTACTATCGGCAAAAATGGGGCGTTGTAGGGATTGGCAAGGGGAGTACATTGAAGGGGATAAACTTTGTAATATAATTGGTGATTAATAAAATGTTTTGTAGCACCAGTCCGGTTATTTAATTGCCACACCTCGTACAACGACGTATGTAAGTGAATGTATGTAAATACTTAGGAGTTATAATCGGTAATAGATTGACATTTAAAAATCATGTTATTTATACTGTCAATAAGATAAGCAAGAAGATAGGATACTTTAGAAGAGTTGGTCAACATTCGTCAAAAATGGCAAAAATTACTGTATACAGAACTATTATTGCATCCCATTTCGAATATTGTGCTAGTATCTTATATTTCATTAATTTAACCGACAAGGATACCTTAAGAAGATTGCAGAATAAGGCTATGTGAATAATACTAAGTTGCGACAGATACACCCATGTTTCTGATATGTTGACTACTTTAAAATTTATGTCTGTAAATCAAAGATTAGTCATGATGAATATGTTATTTCTTTATAAAATCATTCATAATATGTTACCTAACTACATGTGTGGTAAAATAAAGTTTATTACAGAAATTAATCATTACAATACTAGAACTGCTCCAAATTTGTTCATTCCAACAGCTAAAAAAGCGCAAATCCAAACATCTTTATTTTATAATGGTCTCGTTGAATACAATAAAATACCGTTGTATATCAGATCTGCTGATTGCTTGAGACAGTTTAAAAAATTAATTACAGAGTATATAAGGCAGAATTACTACTAATTATAAATGTGCATTTCTCGACCTACAGTACCGTTCATGGAAGTTCGGGCAAGCTAACAAATTATATTAACTGTTTAGGAATAAATTTTAAAATTATATAATATACATTTCTGTGAGGAATTATTAAAACTAACCTTTTCTGGAAGCCTTTTACCAATTTCCAGGTAGTATTTGTCTATTATAAGACCGTTATCATAAAATATATAATTATGTTGGAAATCCCCAATAATTACAGTGACAATAAAGTTTTATAATAATCCCTAGGAGGGTTAGCTGATTCACTCGTGTTACCTGGAAATATTCGTATACCCTTTATAAAGTATTATAACATTTGTAAACACAGTAGTTCTGAAGAGATTGTTATTGTGGAAGTATCTGTGGTTGTGCAAGTGAAAAATAAAATAATTTCGGTTTGACTGCTTAAAATGCCCCGTGGAAAGCCTCTAGCTGTTTCAAAACGATCTGCTATTATTACCTTGCATCAGGAAGGGTACACAGAAAGACGGATTGCGGATAAATTAAAACTAAAAAAATCTACAGTACATGATACTATAGTTCGATTTAAGACAACCGGTGACGTGCAAGATCGTAATCGGCCAAGACCGTCAAGAAAAACGACTCCTGCGGAAGATTTACGAATAAAAATAATTAGTAAGCGCAATAGAAGACTAACAGCATCAGAAATTGCTGCAGAATTCAATAATGAGCGAGATTCCAAAGTTTCTGTGGGTACTGTGAAACGTCGGCTAAAAGAGGCTGGGTTGCATGGGTGAGTGGCTTGTCGAAAACCGTTACTCCGAAGAGAAAATAGGCTGAAACGACTGAAATGGGCACAAGCTCATAGAGATTGGACAGTGGACGATTTTAAAAACGTTTTGTGGACTGACGAATCCAAGTTTGAGGTTTTTGGAAATAGACGGAGAGTTTTCGTACGCAGATCAAGAGGGGAAAGAATGTTACGGGAGTGTATAGTTCCTACGGTGAAGCATGGAGGCGGATCTGTAATGGTTTGGGGTTGTTTTTCCTTAATCGGAACTGGGGACTTGCTCAAAATTGAGGGCATAATGAAAAAAGAAGAATATCGGAAAATCCTGGAGGAAATTGCCATACCGTCAGGAGTCCGATTAATTGGTCGTGGATTTGAATTTATGCAAGACAATGACCCCAAACATAAATCTAAATTGTGCACAGATTACCTGCAGCAAGAGGAAAATGAAAGAACCCTAAAAATTATGAAATGGCCGCCACAGTCCCCCGATCTGAACCCGATAGAGCTGTTATGGGAAGAATTAGACCGATGTGTTAGGAAAAAGTGTCCAAAATCGAAGGAACATTTGTGGACCATTCTCCAGGAGATATGGACAAGCTTGCCCAACGAAACATTAGCAAAATTAGTGAATCGGATGCCGAGAATAGTGGCAGCAGTCCTAAAGGCAAACGGTGGATTTTTCGATGAAAATCGGATTTAAATTATTTGTATTACATTAACTTTTTCTTTTTAATAAATTTGTGTTTGAAAATATGTAAAATCATGTAAGTAAGTATTAAATACATGGCCATTTAGTATTTCTCTTATTTTCTTTGACTTCCGTACATTTTTTTGCTTACCCGAACTTCCATGAACGGTAGTGTATGTATATGTTAGGTTTAGAAATATCTCATGCATGATATTGTTAATTTCATATTTACTCTTTAGGAAAATGTTGCTAATAAAGGTTCTATCTACCTAAACGCTTTCTAGAAAACTGTTTACTGTCTTTAAGAAAATATTGTTTTGTGTTATAACAGCCATTTGCTTATATGTACTAAGAATCGCCTTCTTTAAATTTTCTGCAAGATATTCTTGAATCAAGTTAACAAATGTCTTAAACAAAGAAATACAATTATTTCATTACAACTATATACTTCTCTTAAGCGGAGAAAAAAAAACGCTAAGAAAATATTTTTTTTTAATTTAAAACAGTAATTGTATTGTGGATAATTTAAGCAGTAATTGTCTTGAATTGAGGCGGACAGTCTTGATATAAGTAATCGTTTCTCTGTGTGTACAGCAAAACAGTGAACATGCTAGAAAAACTATTAAAAATTATTTGCAAGGAAAACCAAAAGACTGCATATTAGAAATCATACCACCCCAGAGCCCAGCTTACAATATGATAGCAGATATTTGGGATTATTCGAACAAAGAAAAGCAGAAAAACAGGCTAGGGATGTCTAGGAATGTTCTAAGATATTACGGGAGGAATACTCATAAATCCTATTAGCAATTTCGCGTACTACGGAGCCCTATTGTAATACAAGCAAAAAGCCGTCATTGTAAACATTAAATTGTATTTATTTAGTTGTGATTCTTTGCTGGTTGAGAAGGAACATTAAGTGTACATGCTACATCGTACTTTATTTTTACCCGATTCTCTAGCCTCTTTTACATTTTCAATTTAAATATCATTTTTCCAAATTTTATTTTCATTATTTACAACTCTTTTTAACCCTTTGCCGATGTTCGACGTTGCCATTTGAAATTTTTTTTTCAATTTCAATTTTCACGCACATCCCTTTAAATTAACTCTAGCATTTTGTTTTTAATAATATGATTTCATCTACGAAGTTTTAATTCCTCATGGCGTTTTTCAGGGAACTATATTGGGTCCAGTTCTATTCAACCTATATACAAATGACATATACAACTTCTGCTCTGATTTATCTGATTTATTAATTTTCATGTTTGGGGATGACACCACCGTACTCGCAACTGGCTCAACTCTATCTGAGACCGAGGTATTGGCAAATAGTGCCATAAATAGGCTATATGACTGGTTTTGTGCCAATAAGTCTTAACGAGGAGAAGACAAGCTCTTTACTTTTTCACACGCGCCAGCGAACGCAAAATATACGATAAACCCATCGCCCAAGCAGAGATAACAAAATTTCTCGGAGTGCATGTCCAGGATAACTTGCTTTGGAATGTTCACTGTGACCACCTAGTGAAAATGTTAAATACCAAAACGTTCCTGTTTCGCAGCTTGAAGGATCGGGTATCATTACATACATTGCTGTCTCTATATTATACTGAAATACAGTCGCGGTTGGGATATGGCATACTCCTCTGGGGATCTTCATGTACTGTTGCCAAAGTCTTTGTGGCACAGAAGCAACTTGTTAGAATATTGGGCGGGCTAAAACCTACAGAATCATGTAAACCCCTCTTTCAAACGTTGCGTGTTCTAACTCTTCCGTCTTTATACATCCTTGAAGCCGTGTGTTACCACCATAATCACAAGGAGGAGTATACCGTTATAAAAGACATACATCCCTATGAAACCCGGCGAAGAAGTGATCTCCATATTTCTAGATGTACGCTGCATATCACTGATAGAGGATTAACGAGCACTGTGAAAAAACGATATAATAAACTACCTCGCGAAATAAGCGCCAGATTTAAGCAGTCTACTAAGAGGTATTTAATAGAGCAAAGCTATTACAGTGTAGAAGAGTTTCTCAACCCTAGCAACTAATCTATAGGGATAAGCCACCCCATCGCTACGTTTCGTATTTATCCTCATGTTTAGTTTAGTTTAGTATTATTCTTTATTGTTTTTGTTTCCTTTCCTTTTGTTTGATTAGTTGATCTTTTCTTGCTTTCTTGCTTCTTTGTTTGTTAGAATTTTTGTATTCGACCATTGATTTTACTATCCTTTGGGATACTTTTAATCAATAAAGTATTAATCAATTTGACTACTGTAGTTGATGTTGGCGTTAGCCGAAACTAGTCCTACAGTACATTTTAAATAAATATGTAAGGGGTAAAGACGAGTTCTATATTCCACTTTATCATTCGTAACCTTACTTAATGGACCATCTACATTCTACATCTAGAACCAGTCCTCTCCTCTTCGATTTACAAACTTTACTGAGAGCAAATTCAAAAAGAAAAGCATAGCATTTAGGCTAGATTACAAGGTTGATGGTTTCTTGTTTTTATTGCTCTACAATGTGCCAATTTCTAATAGTTTGGTTTACATATATAATTTCATATTTATCTCCTACAAAGACAATATTCAACATTGCGCACAACATTTGTAGTAGGCTAGTGTAGCTAGGCTATTTACTAGCCATTCTAAGGTTGGAATTTTCCGTTAACCAAGACACTTCTTTATCTGCTTGGCCGTATGATACGCTGCATTGTTCTGTTGGCATGTTTGCAGTAAAGGAATTGTGGTAAAAAGATGGTCGTATTTATAAAACAAAGATTACCTACGCCTAAAACAGACATGCAATATTCATACCCTTACAGATGCTGAAAATTGTGGAATACTCTGCGTTGAGAATTTTCCACCATCAATTCAAATGTACTTCCATGGCTCCAAATAATTCTTTTCTAGTTTCATGGGTGTCCAGTTAACCAGTGACCCCGTAATGCCTTTTTCATTTGTATTTAGAAAAGGCTATTATTTAACCTATAAGAAATGGTTATGAGATAACAAAAAAGCAAAAATTTGCACATTAGTTCTTACTTTATGAAAACAAAACACAATTATTTTCAATTTCTGTAAGCAATTGATAGAGTTTTTCTGCTGGATTTGGACCATTTCATTCATATTTCTTTTGATGTACCGCAAAATTACTCTCTTTGTCGCAGATATACACGATTGTTGTCTAATTTCTTTCTTGGTTTTCATACGAGCGACTAACAAACATGGTTATTTTTCATGAAATTATTCTGTGAGCCCTTTTGAAATGAAGTATCCATTTATGAGAAGCTTTAAAATGATCTACTACTGCTACTGCACCTCTTGGTTTGTCCCTAGAGCCCATCGTCGAAAATCCAAGCTGAAAACTTATTAAATACATACTCCGAAATTGTTAACAATTTATCTCCTCTTGCTCCACTTTTCTGCAATGATTCATTCCATCTACACTGGTGAAAGAAATTAACGCATCACTTTTAAAAAGTTGATTAAAATTTGTAAAAAGGTGTTAAAACAAAAGTGAACAACGACTAGATAATTTTAGCTTATATTGCATAAGTAAGACACAAGAATCAAAGAAAAAAGAATTGTTTATTAGCAAAAAGTCAAAAAAGAAAATATCATAAGACATTATAACAAATGTTTACATTTGATTACAACGATTAACATCTAGTGTTTTCTCCTCTTGCACGAATGAGTGCCTCACAGCGACGACCCATACTTAAAATTAAGGCTCTAATTTCATCTTGGTTAATAGCTTCCCAAATTTCTCGTAGTGCCCGTGCTAGCTCCTCTTGGTTAATTGGACACCGAGGAAGTGCTCTAAGCCGTCTGCCCATCATGTCCCAAATGTGTTCAATTGGGTTTAGATCCGCACTTCTGACTGGCTATTGTATTGTGGTAATATCCACTACGGCAAGATAGTCCAATTCTGGCGGCATGCGGTCTCGCGTTATCATGCATAAAAACGAAATCATTTCCTGCAAACAGCATCACATGTGGTTCTAAAATGTTTGTAATGTAAGAATCTGCTGTTATAGTGCCTCTTGGTATTACTACCAACTCTGCACGAGCCTCTAAAGTAATGCCTCCCCATACCATTACAGAACCTCCACCAAACGACATGTTCTCGAGCAAATGTTAATCTAGCTATGCGATGTTCTGCAGTTAATTGTGGTCCTGTTGCATGCCTTCTGGGAGCTAAATTAAAACCTGGTAAACGATTTCTTACCGTAACGCAGCTTACACGAACATTGTGGGTCTCTTCGAGCATATTTTGAAGCCTTGAAGCCGTAATGAACCGTTCCCTTAACGTTTGCATCAACAAAAAACGATCTTGGACAGCATTTGTTGCTCGTCTTCTACCCTGCCCTGGTCTTCTTGAGTATGACTGAGTGACCCGGCGCCGCCGCAACACTCGAGATACTGTTGATTGATTAACGCCAAGACGTTGAGCAATGTAACGCTGAATCATACCTTCTTGTGCAAGAGTGACTACACGCACAGCTTCTTCAACGCTTAAATTGCGGTTATGTCCCCCGTTGACATCCATGTTTACAATTGTGCACGTTCTGTCTCCAGGTAACGCGAAACAAACACATGAATGGATTGCCGTAGCCAAAATACTGATAAATCAGTTCTTTTATTTAGTGACAAACAATAACGCCGACAAAACATATCGAACACGTGTACAAACATCATTCCCGATAAGCACTTTCGTTATCTACATTCATTCGTTCCAACAAAAAAAGATTTTAAATTTTATTGCAGAATTTACAAGTGATGCGGTAATTTCTTTCGCCAGTGTATATAATTGTTGGAATTTCACTTTTCTGAAGCGATTTTGTACACTTACTAATGTCAACTTTTGTTCCTTCCCACTTCGCCAATATATTTTAAATTAATAAGCCACCTTCTGCATCGCTGATTCAGGTTTCTTCTTGTATCATTTCTTTAAAATCTTCGTGTAATGGTTTCTGTTCCGCTATTTCTGACGCAACTGGTCCATGTTCATCCAAATATTCTAATCCATACGTTTTTTCAAATTCAAAAGAGGTGTGCTTTGCAACATTGATCTATTATTAATATGTATATTTTGGCTTCCGTCTGGTATATATCTTCCAAACTATATTCAGAATAAAACCACGCTTCCGATTTCTTCGCTTGTGAAATGCATTGTAGTTGTTTCGCTTAAGGCACCAGGAATATGCCCGCATATTGACATTCCACCTCCCTTAGTCCTTTTCTCCATTTCCTTGATGTCTTGGTGGATCCCCTCGCTATGTTCATCGCTAACATTCTCTAAGTTTTCTGGAATATGCATCATATTGCACCCTAAATGTCTGTAACTATTCACCATTTTTTGTACAATGCCACTAAACTCTGGATGTTTCTTATTTTCTGGAAATCCATTGTTTTTTTTTCAAAATCGATGCTCATCATTAGTTTTCTGATATCTGGACCGACGAAAATACCTTCCTTGATCTTTGCATCACTTATTCCGATAAATTTGATTGATAAATGCTTGAGGTAGTGTCCATTTTTATCTAGGGCCTTTAAAAACTGTTTCATTAGCACCAACTTGATATGCAGAGGTGGTAATAAAGCTTTAGAAGAAGATACTAGCGGAAGATGGACAGCGTTCAACGACCCAAGTACCAATTATTTTCTAGGTGGCCATACTTTCCTTGCCCAGTGCTCTGACCGTAATTTGCTGTCCCACTTGCACAAAAAGCAGGGATATTTTGTATATCTGGACTGTTACATAGATGTCATAGTCTAAACTGTGATTCGTAACAGTTAACATTTATAATTGACACGATTAGTGGCAATGGTTCAATAGATGCGCATGACCAGTATTATAAATTCAAAGTTGCATATCTGGGGTCAAAAAATTAATTTTGAAGCTGAAGACTAGTAGCACTACACAATGCCGTTTTCGGACATACAAAAAAAGATTTGTTTCCTCAGAATAAATCCATAAATTTGCCCAAAATGGTAATTTTTTATCCATTTAACCTAAAGCTGCTTCAAAGAAGGGCGTGTTACTGCTGAATTCGTTTTCAGCGTCAAAAAATCTATGGGATTCACCTCCTGCCACTTCTATAATTAACCCCCACAAGATTGTGTAATTTTTATAAACATCTAATAGGAAATTAATGAGAAACGATTTTCAAAAGCCAATTTCGCCTTCCAAAACCGTTTTGCCGCAAATATGGAAACCGGTATTTTACAAAGTCCTATAAGATCTACAAATCACCCAAGTTTCATTAAATGTTGAATGTCCGGGTTGAATACCTTTCCTTGCGAGCTCGTATACGTACTCTCCAACATATTAGTTTCTGTCACTTAGCCAAATGAGTATATTTAATTTGAGAGGATATTTTCTTGTATAACGACTTTCATGTTTAATCATGCCTGAAAAAAAAAAAGCCAAATAGAACAAATTAGCGGAATATTCAGTCAGCAATAAAGAAAAATGATTATAATTTATGTAGCACCCAAAATACATATATCAAAACATTTCCTTCAACTGGTCTCATTTAACATACCGCTAATTTTACTACTGGCGTGGAATCGAGACTTACCGTGTCGAAACTCAAGCATTTAACACTCGTTTTACGTCCGTTTCGTCTGCACGTTTAACGATTTTATGGATTTTCACTTTCGTCTATTTCGTTCAGTCACTGAGGAAAACGCCGTACCCTGCGTCTGAATTATGATCTTCGTTTTACTGTTAAAATATGACCCTCATAATTCTGAGGATTCTGCTTCCTTCTCAGTTATTGTTTGATCGGGTTAGTAACCTATAGAGTCGGTGGATATTTATAACCTCTTCCAGCAAGGGTCGTTATGCATATCTGGATATTTTTGGATTTCGGATAATTTTGTTCTTCGATGTACTTTAAGCTTGTACGTTATGGCTTCTGATTGGGAGTCTACATCCTTATAATAGTGCCACAATTTATTTTACATATAAATCTTATCTACCTTTCTCTAATTTGCCAAATCAGTTAGAAAAAGAACGACTATAAAAAGAATATTTGTCCAAAATTTTCTTTTCAGGTCTAGTTAATTAAATTTGTGACACTGTGAGATTGCTGGTGGTAGAAAGCTCCAGATACACATCTACTCATTTGTCAAATTAAATGGGCACAACCATTCACAATTTAAATATAAAAGACCTTGAAACGAAGCTTGACAGGGAATTAATCTAAGGAATACATGGAATGAGCAAGAGAACTTGGACAGCAATTTAAGTAAATGCATTAGTTGTTGGGCAGGAATTCTCCTGTACAAAGCTATGCTCAAACCTATACGAACGTATGGTACCTACTCAACTATGGATCACAGTAGCAAATTCTACCTTACCCGTAGTACACTGTCTTCAAAGTAAAATGCATAGTGACCTCTTAATAGACCGCGCCGAAAGAAAAACCAACACCCTCAATACGAGATACGAGGGTAGTCTGAAGAGTTTCTAGCCTCAACAAGAAAATTGTGCATACGTTGAAAAATACTTTCGAAAATTTCATCCATGTTGGACGCTCAATTGTTGCTTAACAGTCGTTTGTGTCAGTCGATGTTAGTGCGAAGGGTGAATCGGCTTCGAAAAATGCGAAGACTGTTCCATCGACCGGGAAAGTGATGGCGACTGTTTTGTGCGATATGGAGTTGTGTTAATGGACTATCTTGAAAAAGAAGAAACAACAACGAAGGCATATTATGCGTCATTACTTCATAAGCTGAAATTGGGGAAAAGCCACCGCATTTGAAAAAAGGTTTTATTCCACCAACGCCAAAAATTCACAAATTGGCGTTTGAATCGATAAACCACCCACTCTATGCATCAGATCTGATCCCCAGCTACTTTTTTCTGTTTCCTGAGCTCAAAGTTTCGCTCGGGGGACAGAGGTTTCCATCGAATGAGGAGGCCGTCACACAGAGACGTGAAGATGCTGGGAAAAATACTTGTTTCTGTGTTAGGCTGAGAACTACTACCCTCGTACAGTGAAAGACTCTCAAATCACGTATATAAAGTGCGTGGACTAAATAGGTACGAATCTTCAAATGTTATTGCCATATTTCAGCAATAAGATCTGACAACAGCAAATCTGGTAATCAAATACTGAACATGCAGACTTAATTAATTAATTATTCACGTGAATAATACTCTGAAGTTAAAAAAATTAGAGACAATTCAAAAGTTTACGGGAATTGGAAATTTTATGTTTCAATGCCGAATTGAATGTAGGGGACTCCGAGTTTTGATTGTTATGCTTTACCAGCGACACCCTACATTGTTTTGGAGAAGCAGATAGCACATGATATAGAGGAGTACTCGCTTTTTCCTGATTTTCAGTTGGGCTCCCGCCCTAGTCGTAATTGTACTAAAGCATTGCTTTGCATGACAGATGACATACTAGCGGCATCGGATCCGGGGTTGGTGCGGTATTGTTTCTTTCGGACTACTCGAAAGCATTGGATACCGATTATGAGTAGCAGGTTATTAGGATCGGTTTCCAGATTTGTCAACCGAGGGAAACACTACAAAACCTCGCTCAAGGTCCGGTTTTATGTCCAGCTTTATTCTCCTTAGATACTCGTTCTCAGTAACCTCAATTACACATAAACACCCTTGTAAGCTGACGAAATGCACTTCTGCTACTCATTTAAGAAGTGTGATTGGGAACACAGTATTGCTAGGAACAATAGCGTTCTATCAATTGTCTACGGAACATCTCTAATACACTTATTAGAGGTACATCTTAATCTGACTGAAGTCGCAGGTCTTATTATTCAGGAATAAGGGATCATGTGAAGCGTTGAGTGGAATGGCTGACTTTAGAATTAACAACCGAATGTGCAGCGTTAGCTCAACGCAGATTCGCTATGCGAAGCACAATTGAACTACCAATGGAGAAAGATTTACTACATAGGCTCTTAAACCTGATTGCGGGAACTAACCTGTTTGAGTAAAACAAAACCGAAGCAGGAATAATACAATAAGCTACTAAGCTTCAGTGTTAGGGATGTAAAGACCACCCCTGCTTTGGTAGGAAAATCAATCAATCAATCAATCAACAACGTACAAATTCCCATAGTAAATAAAGCAAAAAGTTTAGATCTAAATTTTGACAATTCTTTTCAGTTTCGAGACCAAATCAATAAATAAAATGTACAAGTAGCACAGTTTAATCTAAAAAAAAGTGCGTCGTTTCCGCTCAGATTTTAAATAAAAAGCCAATGCGTGTCACATATGATCTCCCTAATTTTATTTATTTCTCCGAAGTATTTCATCCATATTTAGACTACTTAACAGCGAACAAAAGTCCGTATACATTCATGGTATAAGAAAATATCAACATGTATCACACAAGTAGAGCTAGCTAATAAAGTGCTTCAATGTAGTGCTTCAAGCTCTTTTAGAGTTTCAAACACTGTGCATCAATCACTTTTAAAAGAAGGCATTTGATACCTGGTACCTTGTTTAAGAGCTTGAACAGTCAGTTTCAGTAACTTTTGCTTGAACCATTTTGCGAAGTTCTTGAAGCACTTTTATCAGTGCACGAAGTACTTTAAGAGTTTCAAATACTTTACAATGAGCAATTTGCACTTGGTATTTCTCTTGTCAGTACTCGGTGCTTTTTCAAATATTTTTTAATTTTCAAATATTGTAATTCAAGCGCTTTTATAAAAGGGAGCAAGTAATACTTGTTATATTAAAGCACCTTTGTGCTTGGTACTTGAGGTACTTTACTAAAGTGCTTTACCCAGCTCTGCAAACAAGTTAGCAGATACTAGGTGATTGAGTATGAATAACACCAGAGAGCTATAAATGGTTACGCTGTTTGGTTGTTGATATTTTTTATCAACAACAAAAAAAGTTGCACTTACGAGGGGGTACCCAAAAGCAAGCGGAATTTCATTTTTACAATTTGTTAATTCAATTTTTTAACAAAAAAATTTTTGATTCCCTTCAAAGTGCTCTCCATTAGAGCTGATACACGTATCCAGTTTTTTCTTCTAGTTTTCAAAACATTCTTTTAATTCATCCGTAATGATGCCGGACAGCGTCTCTTTCGGTTTCCCTTTCCGGTCCCGCTTTAACTGTGAGAATAAATCAAAGTTACAAGGAGCCAAATCAGTTGAATAGACCGGGTAGGGCAAAGAAATCATACCGTTTCTTGTTAAAAATTGGTGATTGTCGTGACAGAAAAGCGAGTCGTTCGTTTCCCGCAAATGGGGTCTTTTCTGCTGCGCAATCTTGCGCTTCTTAGTATCTCCAAGTTAACAGACCAACTTTGAGGAAAAAATTCCTTATATACTACCCCTCTCTCATCAAAAACCTGATAAGCATTGTCTTAACGTTCGACTTCGCTTGATGAGCTTTTTTCGGGCGAGGTGACAATGAAGTCTTTTCACTGGCTTGATTGTTGCTCAGTTTCAGGATCGTAGCCATAGCGCCACGTCTCGTCATCAATAATTGTTCTGGGTCGATTTGAAGATGTCTTTTCAAAGCATAGTATGCTTTCAAGTGAGACTGTTTTTGATAATCTGTCAGCAGCTGATGTACAAAGTTTCCGATGACCCTTCCCATCTTCCAATCTTCCTTTAAAATTCGCTGTACCGAGCTCCAACTTACTCCAGGCAGCTCCTCGATTTCTTCTATATTACGTCGTCGATCTCCAAGCATATTTTCGCAAATTTTTTAGATATTTTTATCTGCTGGAGAAAGTTAAAAGACAATTCACCTTTTTTTCAAATGGGAAAACCACTCGTACACTTGAGTTTTATCCATAGCATCATTCCCGTAAACTGTTCTGAACATTTCAACAGTTTCTGCAGTTTCTTTCCCGAGCAGGAAGCTATTTCACAGCCGCGCGCTGTTCACGTAAGTCTGCCATGACCAAAGCGAGATACAGACGAAACAGCTTCCACGAAAAAATTTACAGATGCCAAACACAACCTTCCCAAGTAACACCACTTGACGCGCTGGCTCAGGAGGCATGCGTAAAGCGATTTCGGTTACTTTTGGGTAACAGACATCCATAGTATTATAACAAGGTCTCACAGAACCGCTTTCTTTGGGAGATAATTCTCTTTTAGAATTGTCACACTGATAATACAGGATTAGATTGAACTGTAACATAACTTCTATGTTGTTGGACCTCGTCCTGAGATTGTGCATATTGTTATTAACATATTGTTATATTTTTACAACTGCCGGGGTACAAAAAAGTCAATAAAGTTCAAAGATTTTACTAATGCCAATCTGGAAACTGACTAATCGACTGCAGTCGTGAAGACCTACACCCACAATGATTTTTTCTCATGGCACGAATCGTACACAATGCACCAAAGAAATTTGACCTTTTCCATTTAAATCAATTGAATACCGCCGCTTTAAAGATATCATTTATCAGCATTACAGGTGCGTCTGTAGGAAATACGCCATAACATCGTTATGCGAATACTGTTACTAAGCGAGGCAATATTTTATGTCATACGTAACGGTATCGTGACATAGTGAGAAAAAAAAACCGACGAACAATAATAATTTTCACTTTTATTCTCGTCTCATTACTCATTACAAAACGTGCGGGCAAAGAGAACGCGCACACGAGTACTTACCGAAAAGTGGGTCAAGACTCTGTGGAAAATGTATTCTCTTGACGATGGTGTGTATTGTTTTCGAGTACGGAAACATTTTCCTCCGCCAAGTTACTCGAAAAACAGCGAAGTATAAGCATACACTGTGTACGTTCACTTGAATAAGTTTCCGACCAAGGTAATCTTGATTACGAGATCGTATTTATGCTAGAAAGTATCAAAGAGAAAATTTTGTTTATTATTTACGGTTTAATATTTAAAATATTTACTCGTGAATATCTATGTATGTAGTATGTAATATGCGTAAATATAACAGATACAATTGTTTTTAGAACATATTACATAATCTCAAATTATGTAAATTATTTCCAGAAAAAACGTATAAAAAGTTCTCTGAAATTATCTTTCAATTGAAGTGGGTATCTTACCATGCGTCATTGATTTGAATCTACCGAAACAATCTTTCGTGGAAGAATCCGAAGGAGATTACTATGAATAATAATAGTATTTTCATCGAGAAAAATAAGATTGCAAAAAATTTGAAAGATCTTGAAGGTTGTGTTGTATAGTTTAATATAATAATTCGACAATTAAAAATATTTTGACACTGAATTTCATCACGTTATAATGCACATCATCACTTATAATAATAATAATATGGCCCATTGGGACGTAGAGCAACGTATCCAACCCCTATGCCTGTCGTTCAGCAGACCCAGAGGATATTGTGTCAATGTATTCGCTCCATTTGGTACGATCCTGTGCAATCCATCTCACCTCAGCAGTGCTCTTTCCGGTTTCTTCCGCCACAGTATTTCTCCACGTGGTGCGTGGTCTACCTCGACTTCTTTCCTTGAGGAATCCAGTACAGCGCAGCATGACATGGGCGTTGCAAAGGCTTTCTCAAGGTATAACCCAACCACTTGTACTTTCTTCTTCTAGTTTCATCGTTTCCCCTGTTCAGTCCTTTCCTATAATTCTATGTTTGCACTTCTTTCTGGCCACCGTATACCCATTACGTATCTTAGGCACCTATTTATGAAAGCCTGAAGTCTTCGTTTTCTTAGTTCTATGACCCACCAGGTTTCTGAGCCATATAGAAGGACTGGTTTCACACAAGAATTAAATATTCGGCATTTTGTTGATAGTTTTAGGTTGTTCTCTCTCCATGTTTCTTATGCTAGCAAATACCCGCCTTACCTTATCTATTCTTTGGTGTATATCTGATGCTGTTCCTCCCGTGTCTGATACCGCACTATCCAGATACGTGTATTCCTGCACCTTTTCTATCTTCGCACCATCTACTTGTATTTCATTAGTGGTTCTTCTGTTAACAATCATGAGTTTTGTCTTCTTTTGATTTACTTTAAGGCCCACCTTTCTGGGTTCCATCACTAGGTCGTCTAACTTGTTTTGCATACTTTTGACGTCACTGAAACGGTTCAACAGAACACGGCTAAACACTTTGCTAGTAACATTCAGCAAACTCAGTCTTCTCCAGTTCTCGCATCTCTGCGTGTTACCCTTCTTTGGAATCTTTACTACTAACTCCTCCCTCCAGTCTTCTGGGAAGATTTCTTCTGTCCAAATTCTCCTGGTTAGCGGAAGTAAAATATCTGTTGTGACATTGTCAGCTGTAATCATGTCGTTTTCCGGCACCTTGCTTCTCCTCATCCTGAGCAATACGAATAACTTCATCTTTAGATGGTTCGCTGGTGTCAATGGGTAGCTCTGGAACTTCAGCTTCAAATGGTAACTGGATGTTTATCTTTGTTCAATGTATTTTTCCAACTGTTCTTGAAGGGTAGACAGTATGCGCCCATCCTTGTCTCTTAAAAATGAATCCTCACCCCTTTTTTATAACCTGGTAGGTGACAGATTTTCTTATATCATTCCTTATTATGTCTCTGTTCTACAGTTTCCTACGCAGCTTTTGCTAGCTGTCCTATATGTTTTCTTTATCTTCTTTTACACTTATTTTTACTGCCTTATTACATCTGACATATTCATCCTTAGCCATCAGCTTTAACTCTCGCCTTTCCCTTATTTTTAACATATATACATCGATTTTATCACTTATACTTCACATAAATGCTAACACGTTTCTGACTCGCATTGTTTAGAAAAATTTGAACCTTTAAATCTTACTTGACGATAAACGAGTACCGTAAAATCTCTTCATGCATCTTTGCTTCTTACGTAAATCAAGAATTACCATCCAATCAGAATTTCGCGTTAGCATTTTAATGATCGCAACTTTCCTTACTTTCATTAATCGAAATAGGTGTCGCATAACGCGAATACGATCGCACGAACACGGTTAAATTCGCGCAGCGCCGTCAATTCGGTTTACGCAGGTGTTTGAAAGGCGAGCCAAAGCAGATCTCTTTTCACCGTTTCACAAACCTACTTCTCCCAAAACAACGGAGTAAATAGCGGGAGTACGGTCAACATAGAAAGAATCTGGATTAGAGCAGTTATATACTAGGTAGGCGCCATAAATTCTCGGCCTGATATAGAAAAAATAAACTTGATAAAATATCTCAATTTTTATTTTTCAATATAATCTCCCCTAACATCAATACATTTATTACAATTAATAATTCTATAGCATTGTAAAAGTAATATGAAGTTTTTCCCTCAAAATGTATTACACCTGCTTGTAACTCACTATCGTCCTTAAAACTTAGAGCCATGTTCGAACTATACGGTGGATGTTCCAGTTCTTGAAAGCCGCATTTGCGGATGGCAGCTTGTGAAATGGGGGCAGTATAAACAGATGCATTGTCGTGCAATAATCGCACCTTTTGTCACTTTTCCTCGACGTTTTGCACGAATATTGTTCCTCAATTCATGCAACAATATGTGCCGTTGACAGTTGCATGGCGCTCTTTAAAGTCAATGAGTAAAACACCCTCACAATCCCAGAATATTGTGGCCATCACCTTTTTCGTTGATTGAACGACTTTCGCCTTCCTGGGACGAGGTGCATTGGGTTGCCGCCATTTCATCGATTCCTTTTTGGATAGAGGATCATAACACAGAGCCATTGTTTCATCTGTTGTGACAATGGACTCTAAAATCGGTTTCGGGTCGTCTCCACACATGTTTAAAAACGAGTCTTTAGAACTAGTAGATAGGCAAGAGGTGCATTCGGATTTGGTTGATACGCAAATACTGAGTTGCATTGCGGGGCTATCTGAAAGAGGTCGAAGTTTTTAAAACTCCATATTTTAAGACGTTTAAGAGTTGATTGATTCCAATGAAGATGCTTTAGCTGCTGCTTGTGTATCGACTATTTATAAGCAGACACTTTATTTGCCTCTAGATGTATCAAGAGTATTAACATCTAGAAGTTCCAATATCCGTCTAAGTCAAGCTTACGGAAAGCTGAGCAGAACCAGACATAAACGTCATAAGAAGGTACTTTTTATACGTAAAAAGCAATTGAATAACAAATTGTAAAGAAAATCTAAATGTAACATTTTTTCTTTAATGAAACACACCGGTAAATTTTTAAAAATGTTCAAGCACAGTTTAATTTGAGATATACAGAATGTCTCACGAGTAACTCACCGGCTTATAAGAAGCAGGCCAAGTCGCTTTTTTCCAAAACCAAACCTAAAAAATATTTATCCACTTACACTATCGCATATAACTATCTGAACACCCGAAATTATTGCAAAAATCATTAAAAACACTAGCTCAAAATTGAATACATATTTTTTATTTACATACACATATACAGGGTGTGGCGTTTAAACCATCGGTTAGCCGAATACCGAGAATTGTTACTAGTTGAATGCTGAAAATTTGTCTTGGAGGATTTTTGATAATGATCTTTCAAATAAAAATGTTGGCAATTCTGAACTAGTTCCGGTTAATTATTATATTTAAAATTATTCGAATTTATTCTTAACACGAAGAAATTCAAATAACTCATAAACTAGTAAAGGTAAGCATAGGGAGTGTTAATTAACTCTTATAGAGAATAGTCAGACCAATCGTATGCGCTGATAATATACATGGTGTTCCATTTAAAACAAATGAGTTATTGCGTCTTATTGGTTAATATAAATCAATAACCTTTTGTATCGCCCTGTATTATTAATTTTGCAACTTTTTAACTTTGTACAGTAACACAACGTACGAAATACATAGCTAGACAATTTCAACCTCATAACTTAAATACTTTTTTTAGTTATTGACTTGCCATTCCGCTGTCAATAAAACATCAAAATTCATTAAAATAAGTTTTTCTTAAAAACGGTCAAAGATAGGTATAGGAAAATGTTAACAGGGTATTCTATTTAAAATAAGCAAGGTGACATCCATTTCCGATATAACCGGAAATAATTTAGAATTGCCAATATTTTTGTTTGCAAGATCGATATCAACAATCCTCGAAAACAATTTTTTAGCATTCAGCTAGTAATAATTCCCAGTATTCGCCCAACAGACGGTTTAAACGCCACACCCTATATAATTACATATTTTATCAATAAAAATAGCACATTATATTTAAGATTTTGCTTCATCTATGTGATCTATATTTTTTTATAAAAGCAGTGAATAATCTCAGCATTCTCGCAATCAACTTTAATAAACTTTCCGGTGTTATCCGGCCCATGCTTCTTGAAGCTTCTTCTACATATCAATAACCGATATTGGCCGATGTTTGTTACCTTCTTATAAAGTTTAACAAAACTGGATATTGTGGAAACGACCCTGTAATTAGATAGAAGTTCACGATTACCCTTTTTATGCACTAGGACAATTTTGGCCGTTTTCCAACGTACAGGAAGAGTACAAGATGAAATTGAAAGATTGATAATGATTTTTAGAGGAAACACGAAAACAAATCTACAGTCACGGATCAAGAAACTGGGTAACATATCATCACCTACGGTACATTTGTTAGGAAAGTAGCCATGGACGCATTAAAGAGATGGAAACATCGCTGGGAAAAGTGTATAGACTTACAAAGAGACTATGTTGGGAAATAAAACTGAATTTGGCAAAAAAACATTTCAGATTACCCTCGTATGTGTAAAAATAAATAGAAGCTTAGTTCCGCCACACTGTAAATAATCGTCCTGTGCTACGTCAAATTTCATTTTCATCTTTGGAGAATAAACGGATTTTGATTCATTCTGTACCGGGTGGCCAAATAAGAATGGCAGCCGGCTATACCTCAGAAACTAGTAATGACAGAACATTCGGGTAAAATCTTTTTTAATAAACGTGGCCAAAAGAAAACACTGGAAATGATTTTGAAGTTTGTAAGATGACCAGAAGATGGAGTAACAGTCACGACTAAGTATAAAATTAAAGTTTTCATCGTGTTTTGTCTAATTGAGAGTTATCGAAAATATATGCATTTTATTCCCAATCCAATTCCCTTTCTTTTGCGTTGGACACATTTTGTCGTATCTTCTAAAGTAAAGTGGTGGGGAGACGTCAATTGCTTTTTAAAATAAATGTTGGTTACTCCAATTAGGCTTAACCGATTTTAATCATCTTGGTCTCGTTTAAAAGAGTTTTATTTCATCTATCAAATGCAGTTTTGGTCTACTTCTTATGAATTGTACCCTCACCACTAGAGGGCGTTATCTGACTTTATAACAAATAAAACGGCTTTTCATAAAAATTTTAAATAGAATATGTTTCTTTTCACGCGGAAAAGTAGGGAGCTAAATCTCAAGATGCCAATGGAAACCGCATTTCGATATCTTTTCTCTAACCGGAGATATTGACGAAAAATTTATTGCACTTGGACGACTCGGTTTTGCCGATTACTATTTTTTCAATTTTCTAAATATAACCATAAAAAAATATACGCTATTTCAAAGATAATTATTTACTCTAATGCCTCATCAATAAACTCGATCTCATTCTCCTAACGTAAATGAATTATCAGTAGCTTCCTAGATGTTCGAACTGTCTTCCATCATTTTCTATGCATGATTCTATTCTCTGTCTAGTGGACAAAACAGGTGACTCGACTTCTGCCTGGAAAATGCTTCGAATTGCATTTGAAGAATCATGTCTTCTCTTGTAATGGGCCTGGTAGCAAAGTATCTAAGCAAGTTAAGTCCAGAGACCTAGCTAGCCATGGAAATACACTTCTTCACCCTATCCACCTGCTAGTTTAAGCATTATCTAAAAAGTCCCGAACATTTACCGCAAAATGCGCCGGGTCATGCTGAAAAAAACATCTGCGGGCGAATTGCCAGCGGTACATCTTCCAAAAGAAATGGCAATACGTTTGTTAGAAAATCTAGGTAAAAGTATCCAGTAAGGGCTTCATTAAATATAAAAGATCCAATAATTTATCCACCTAGAATTCCGCACCACACGTATATGGACCAGTGACCAGTGACTGGACTTCCTGCATCCAGTGTGGATTCGTTTATGACCAGTAATACATGTTCTGAAGATTTACACATCCGTCACTATTAAAGGTGGTCTCGTCTGTCCGCAAAATCCGCGATAGTATTTCTCGATCCTATGGTGTCGTCTGTCAAGAAACTACACTGCAACATTTCAAATGCTGCGTTAGTAAGACGCATATTTTGATCATTAAAAAGGCGAAAAAAGAAAATTTAAATCATTAACAAAACGGTCTAAACGTTGTCACATAACGTGTATTTTTTTCTTATTCTATATCTTTTATTATTCAAAGCCTGCTTGTTTTTCAGAATTCCCTTACTAGGTTAGTCAAATTTTTGGTGTTTATTTCAAGTTGAAATCGCTAAAACAATGAGATTCAGTTTATTTATAAGGCACTTTGAAATAGGGTATATTTTTTTATTTTTACTAATATGGTTATATTTAGAAATTTAAATAAAATAGCAGACAGTCGGCAAAACCGTGTCGTCCAGGTGCAACAAATATTTACATTTTTTCGTTAATATCTCCGGTTAGAGAAAAGATATCGAGATGCGGTTTTCACCGACATCTTGAGTTTTGAATTCCCTACTTTTCCGCGTGAAAAGATACATGTCTATTTAAAATTTTTGTGAAAAGTCGCTTTATTTGTTATAAAGTCAGAAAACGCCCTCTAGTGGTAAGGGCACAATTCATAAGAAGTAGAACAAAACTGCATTTCATAGATCAAATAAAGCTCTTTTAAACGAAGCCAAGATTATTAAAATCGGTTAAGCCTAACAGGAGCAACCAACATTTATTTAAAAAAGCAATTGACGTCTCCCCACCACTTTACTTTAGAAGATACGACAAAATGTCCAACGCAAAAGAAAGGGAATTGAATTGGGAATAAAATGCATATATTTTCGATAACTCTGAATTGGACAAAACACGATGAAAACTTTAATTGTATACTTAGTCGTGACCGTTACGCTATCTTCTGGTCATCTTACAAGCTTCAAAATCATTTCCAGTGTTTTCTTTTGGCCACGTTTATCAAAAAAGATTTTACCCGAAAACTCTGGAATTATTAGTTTCTAGGATATAACCAGCTGCCATTCTTATTTGGCCACCCGGCACATAGAACATATTTTTAAGCGGATAAGTGAAAAGCAGCAAAGTAAAAAAATCTTGCTGCTAAAGAACCTAAACATGTGCATGCATATTTAGAAAGAGACAGACAAAAATATTATTCTCTTGGAAAATTTATTTAATTAGAATCACTTATAACCTAGTAGTATCTGTAATCTACATAAATTCAAGGTTACTGCAAAACTATTCGATAAGATTTCCAAACCAAATTAATCACTTCATCACTATATAAAAATCAAGAAATAAGAAACTACATACACATGTACATTCAAAGTACAATTTCCAGTCTAAGTAGATTATTTCAAAATTATTTTAAAAGTTCTAATTATTCTTTTTACATTTTTATCAGCCATATATAACGTGGAAGTTAAAAATAACTTATGAAGCTTTTTAAGACGGAAAAACTACTTTAAAAGCCATTTAAAACGCCTTTATCTCTACATTACAGGCATTATCTGTACAAGCTGATGACAATTTACTTTGTTGTATTTAGATAACTTGCTACCATTTCCATGCTCGACCAACATTTTTTTTCTCATATAATCTTCCGATAAAAAATTATATCATCGCTTATTAGCCCGTTTGACGTCAGAAGATAGCTGTATATGCATCGATTCTAACTTGTGTACAATTAAGCGTGTATAAGCAATTTTAAGTTTATTACTACGCTAATTTGATGAAGGAAAATATAGTTGGATTATTAAAAATATGCTGATTTTCATATCTGCATTACTATTTTTTTTGGAAATGCAGAATAATAAGTAGAGTAACCAAAACTTGCGGACTCGCATAGGCGTCGGTATTACGTGTTAATATAAGAATACGAAAAATTCATAAATAAACTTACTTGCTAATTATTCAACAAATTAGAGGCATCAGGATGTGAACTACTGTAAACTTGCATCATTGCATATGTTTCCACAGTTACTTCTTTAAACCTTGTGCGTCAACAAGAAAAAATATTCTTATACATAGAAAACGATCTCTCCACATCTAAAGACGTTACATTTGCATGTAGAAACTGTTTTTCAAAATCACTTAAAAGTTCACTATTCTTACACTTATTATAAACGGCCTCTAAAGTATTAAAATCGGGATTTTTCCTTAAAACATCTGTCAACTTTTGACTAGCGCATAATCCTGGCGTATCATTTAATGTGTGTAATTTATTTTTTACACTCTCCACTATGTCTAATGATTCCTGCAATGACAATTCAGTACATTGTAGTTTTCTGATGGCATCTAGTAATACTGTATAATTGGTACATATTGTTGTTAAATCTTCTAAAAGTTGAGGAATTTGAAATTCTCTTTGACTTTCTCTAATTACTTTGGATTCATTCCGATTAAATCGCATTATAACTGATTGAATTTGTTGAAAATAGATCAAATAGTAAGAAGCTGCTGTTAGCCAAGTACCCCATCACGTTAAAATTGGTTCAGAAGGTTCCGGAATACCTGGACAAAATTTACGGAATTCTTTTAAACGTTTAGGAGATTTACGAAACACTGCTTTAGTACTTCCAATCATCCGATCAACGTTTCCGTAATGTTGTCGAACAACTTCACCAACTAAATGCAAAGCATGCAGCACACAGGTTATATGTATTAAGTTAGGAAATATATGTTTTAAGGATCGTCCACCACTTAACATCGTTGCTGCACTATCTGTCACAATCATCACAACTTGATCTTGGGCAATTAGAAATTTTTTCAAAGCGTTCATTATCACTTTTTGAATATTTTCCGCGGTACATTGTTGAACACGTTTGCAAGCTAACAAATATCGAGATGCTGTGTTCTCGCTAGATAAAACGAGAGCTATTACATTCACAATACTGTTTTTCTTTATATCGGTCGTCTCATCCAGGGTAATCCATATTTTTTTGGAACACAAATCACGTTTACACACATTTTCTAGCATCTCTTTCATTCGCGGCAAATGATTCTGTAATTGTGTTTGTGAGGGTAATGGGTACTTCGGAACGTATTGTCGCCAAAACGTTTTAAAAGCTGCTTTTCTCACCAACGACAACGGAAGATTACAAGAGGTAAACATAATTAATAAATGTATGAGGAATAGTGTATAAGGTATTTCAGTTCTTGCATTTCTCATATGCTTAATACCATTGACATGCCTCTGGTAATCAGTTCTGTCCAACGCAGCCAAACGAACGTTGCATATTAAGCAAAAAACTGCACTACCGTCATATTTTAAATGGAGAAAAAGTGACACATACTTATGTACATTAGTAGCAAATCTATTACGAGGCATTGTTTTCTTAGGTATGTAAATATTAGTTCTATATGAAACGATACACTAATTATGTACTTGGTATAATACTACAACACACAAAAAACACGCTATATTTTCAAAAGCGACACGTAAGTACATAACCTTGACCGTTCGACTAATCTCTGCAACAGCTCAACCGGTACTAAAACGAAATCTTTCTCAGCGCGGTTTAACATGATTTATGTTCAAGGTCGATACTACATGCTTGCTTCTCTACCTGTTTAGTTTATGAATTTTTCGTATTCTTATATTAACCCGTAATACCGACGCCTATGCGAATCCGCAAGTTTAGGTTACTCTAATAATAAGTAACAAGTAAACAAGTTCTTGCCGCATACACACGTAAATATTTTTTCACATTTATCAGTTTATCCACCCGTATAGAAAAAGAAAGGTAAATAAGAATGTGGTCAGATAGGTACAAAATATCAACCGATTATGGACTTTCGAAAGGAATGCAACAACAAGCAATAACTAATCTAATCATAAAATTGATAAAATTACCAACACCAACCAACAAACGAAACGAAGAAATCAGCAGAGATTTAGTTGCCATTTTTAGTCTAGAGTTAAATAGATTATTTCCATACACTTTGAATAATACGAGGATGGTATGATAAATACCTAACTGTGTGAAGGAAGGCAACGGAATTGTCTGGCATTTAGTAAATTTCTCAACATAATTTCCTTGTAGCTCTACAGTCCCTGGCCAAATTACTTGAAACGCTCAATATTTTGTAGTTTCTTTATAATAAAATATAAACTATACATGTATTATATTTTTTATTTATAAAATATATTGTAAAAATATGTAACATATGTAAATATTAAATAAGTAATTAATATTTAGTCCATAGCCCATGATTTTTAATAACACTCTTAATTCTTCGGAGCATGCTTTCAATGCAAGATATGATTGCCTCTTTTATATATTCATCGTTCTCCCATACATCCTTTATATTCTTCATTAATATTTCCTTTGTAGGGTTTTCTCTTTCATATACCTTACTTTTTAGTCGATTCCATACGTTCTCGATGGGATTGAGGTCCGGTGAAGATTACAATTGTAATCTCCATTATTATTAATGTTAATATTGAAAACAAGAATTAGCAATTAGTGATTTCAATGCTGATTAGATAATGTATCTTCTAGAAGATTCGAATTTTAATTTTTCATAAATACAGTGAGGTCCTAAAAAGAAATTACTATGAAGCGGAATATACTAAACGCTACCCTTGTAGAGAAGGTTGCTAAGTACGAACTGGGGTCTTAAGTCTCAACTAATCCTCTGGTAACTTAAGGCAATAATTACACTCATGATCACCTACACCTCTTTGGTTTGACTCGCCTGTTTTAACATTACAGGTATGGTGTGTACTTGTACCACAGTAGCGCAGTCCTGCTGGGAATAACATTTTCAGAAGCAGGCTTTATCAAGTGCCCTCACTCCTAGTAGAATTGAGGGATAAAAGCCTGGTAATCTTAGAGGGCAACTCGGAATCCTGAAGATCTCAACATAAACTATCTAATGCACATTGCAAAGGACATGATTTCTATGCAATTCAATTTTGATCAGTCTTATAAGGTGACCAGGGAAAGCTGTACGAATGTTAGTGGACATCTGGTGATACTCAATTTAAAAGAGGTACTCTAGTGGACGGCATCAGTGGTTCTAACTACCATCTACGAATCCCTACCGGACCCCATGTATTTCAAGCAAAGATCTCTGCTTTAAACCTGTGCGCCATACAGAGTCTCGAAAAATGGAAACGACGCACAATCAGGAATATATTCAGCAATAGCCAGGCAGTTCTAAAGGCTATTAAGGCCTGCTTTACAGTGAGTCCCAAGCCATCAAGGGATCAAAGGAAATGAAAAGGCAAATAAGATGGCAAAAAAAAACATAGAACATGCCTTCCATTGGTCCTAACTCCTTTTGTGGACTTCAAGAGTACCATATAAGCAATCAAAGTATGGGAGGATAATCAGAACGCCTCATACTGGGAAAGTATTCCAGAACAGAAATAGGCGAAAGCATTCATATCAGGCTCGCCAAAATCAGCAAAGATAGTGTATTTTTGACAGGTCATATAGCCCCAAAATACCACTTATTTAAACTAGGAGAAGCTGTCGTCTATGCCAAGAAGATTTGGAGACGGCATTCCACGTAAAGGTGTTTCCATCAGTCGCACGCGACACTAACATTTCATTAGGCCATTTCTCACAGCCACTGAACCGAAGGAAGAAGATCCTAGAGTAGTACTAAGATTCGTTAAAAGTCTCTTATTCTAACACTTACAAAGGCATTTGTGTCATGGCTATAATAATAATACTACTCTTGTAGAGCCGGAAATATTTTAATTTTGTACCAACAATTAATAAAGCAGGACAGGTAGGATAAAATCTACAGAACGAACTGCTTTGACAAGAAAATAACAAGACTTAAATTATTGAACAAATAAAGTAATCATTGTGACCAGATTTATCGAATATTAAAATTGACCCAGCAGTTTTACACCGTTCGTCCGAAAGCCATCTTAAAAGTACCAACATAATAAGCCCGAAAAGCAAGTATATTGTCTACCAAAAACTTATAAATTTGGCCAAACCTATAACTAGTTAATTTGGACAAAATTCTATAACGAAAATATGAAAAATTTAAGGTATAATAACAAAAAATAAAAATAATTTACGCATTTAGAAATTGAGATTTGACAGTTTAGCAATTGTTATGATTACGTTACCTAGCGACAAACTTTGGATTAATCTAGCGTGTTCCATTCAAGATAAGAAAGTTGACATCACTTCCGGTGTTAGTGAAATCGAAATTGAACCGCTGATAACACCGAAAATTAGCTCACAAAAAATCAACTTTTTTTTACTAAATCAGCCTGTACTTCAAAAGTTAGAACGGGGGGATGATACCCTAGAACCTCATACATTTCTAAAATTTTTAAAAAATACACTTTATTTATGTAAAAATCGTAAGCCTCCACTGCTTTAAACCAAAACAATATAATGCCCTCTGAAAGTATAACATAATTGGCAAAGATTTTTCACACATTTAGTTAAAAATACTTTTTTATTTAAAAATAACCGATTTGATGACTTTTTCAAAATAATGAAGGAAGAAGAAAATTTAGGTACACTAGAAAGTAAAATGCATTTTATCGTTTTCTTGAGTAAAGTACGTATAAACGCTGTTAAAAAGGGATTGCTACTTTTTTTTAAATATTTTTTTGTGGAATTTGGAGGCGTACTTGGACTAAATTTTCGGAAACCCATATCTGAGATTTTTGGTATCTATGTCAATAGAGTGTTAAAAAGGTGGTACCGGCAGTGGCGCACCGCACAAAAGTAGGTACGTAATATACAATATTAGTGAAAAATAATATTGTTACCTTTTCCTGTTGTCTTGATGTCCGCTGTGGCAATTGGCAATCGCCCTGGTAAGCTGCGTAGAATTGCAACATCATCAACGCTTCCATTGTCGATTCATTCAGCCGTCGACGGTGTTGTGAATACGTTATCGTATACTTCGAAAATGATCGTTCGACATCCAGTGAAGTAAGATTTGCAAATGTCAGATATTCCCTTTCCTCATCTGGGCACTCCTATAGTGTTCGTCAAGTTTTCTAGAGCGGCTTGTAAATTGTTTGTGCAATTTAATGCGTCTGGTGCGGATAAGTGACTGTTTTCTAATTGCTCAATAGCTTATGCAACTTCAGAATAGTTCATGGAAATTTCATCTATTTGTTGTTGAACGTCCGAATTGGAAAAAAGTTGCTGACTATCTCGAACTGCTACAGAATCATTTGAATCAAGTTTCAAGACGACATTTTTCACTTGTGAAAAATATTTCTGATAGTAAGATACCGCCTGGAGCCATGTTCCCCATCGCGTTATTACAGACTGAGGTGGTGGTGGTAATTTTGGACACAATTGTTTGAATACACGGATGTGTTTGGGAGATTTGATGAACACTTTTGTGGTAGATGCTATTAACTTATCCACCATCGGATACTTCTTTCGAATGGTTTCTGCTACGAGGTGACATGCGCGTATGAGGCATGTTATGTGAAGAAGAGTCGGAAAGCATATTTTCAACATCCTACCAACTCTCAGTATTGTTGCGGCTCTGTCAGTAACGAACATTGTGACTTGAGTTCCTGTGATACAAAATTCTCTCAACGAATCTTTTATTATCTTGACAACGGTTTCTGCATTAGTTTTCTGAATCCTTTTACTGGATAATAACTATGAAGCTGGTGGACCATCACGTTTTAAAGGACGTGCTACAACATGAATGACGCTGTGTTTCTGAGCATCAGTTGTTTAATCCACACATAGGCAGATTTTCTTATTTCTCAACTCGTCTTTTATACATTCCTTTGCTGTATCTTGCACACGTGGCAAATTGTATCGTAATTGCATGAATGTTGGCAGCTTCCGTGAGGGAACGTACTTAGCCCAAAAAAGACGAAAGTGTTCATTAGATACTAGATGTCGTGGGATGTCGTGGGATGCACACACTTAACATAAAAATAAAATCATATACAAATTTCCAGTATCGAATACCGTTTCTTAAATTCAATACATGACGTTTACTTTTACAATGTTTTCTACATTCAAACCTATCGCGTCTTAGCAATCCGCTATTGCATATTGTGCAATAAATTGGCGGACTTCTATATTTTAATCCAAGGAAATGCCTGTCGCTTTGAACTCTCTCGCGGTACTGTCGAGATCGACGAGTTGAAAATTACCCTTACCCACGCCGCTACCGCGACGCTACTGCCATCCGGTACCACCTTTTTAACAAACTAATATCAAACAAAATAAATTGATGTTTAAATAGAACCTTACGCCTGCAAAAAATCTGCGTAATTTTGAAATAAATGGATGAAATGGACGATTCATAAAATCCATCATTCTTAAAAATTAAACTTTTGAAAAATGTGTAATTTATGCCTTTGATTCACTCTAAAGGTTTTGTATTTTTCTGGTTCACCTGGTTCAGAATATAGATACTAAGGTTTTTACACTGCGAAAGTATATTTTTCACATTAAATCACGGCATACTTCCACTATTCGTTATAAGACCATGTTTTATTAAAATTTTTATATCACAAATTAAATTATCTTTTAAACTTTTGCATAATATATAGGCTATTCCATTTAAATATGGACACGAATTGTGAGTAAAGTAGCTGGGACAGTCTGTAAAGATCTGGAAACTGAAATGGTTAATCTATACAGGCTGGACATATGATTTTGTGAAATATTTCGTAATAATTCTACTTAAATGCTCATAGAATTTTACGATGCATGTCACACATAGGTGTAATTTCTTTTAGATCTTTATATGTTACTTTTAAATTAATTATAAATCCTTCATTGCAGAATCTTGTAGACTACAGTAATATCCCGATGGACGTTAGAAAATGCTACGAAATACGATTTTTGATCATTTTTACAGAGTTTATTACATTTTTAATACTGTTGTAATAAAAATCATTCTTAAATTAAAGAACAAAAGTTAATAAATAAAACAAAAATACAATAAGTATTGCAAAGAGTTGGATTTAATCCCCATTTGCAAAATCTAAATGTATATTATGGAAAAAAGATAACCGCAGGTCAAAGAAATGTGTTATCAATAAGAGATAAATATTAAAAGTTTCTTCAAGCTCGAGATTAAAAATGTGTTGAATTGTGGATTGAACAAGAGTTGGTGAAATTTCATAATTTACTTAAACTCTACTACGTATGTATAACAAAAGATCTTCATTGCAATTAGAAGATGCAGAACTTCCAAAACAACACAATGCCATAAACTGTATTGATGTTCATTTTGTATAAAATGTGTGGTAATACTTGGCACATGCTGTATATTCAAATTAAAAAATTAACAGTTTCAAAACAAAGAATTGAAATTTCTATTGCGCAGGAATATAATAAAATTTCCTACAAATTTATAAAAAAGTACCTCAAATATAAAATTACATTTTTACTATTTGTTTTTTATATTCCGTGGCAACGTAGCAAAACTAACGTTTCCTTCACTTTCACTCTGAAAGCACCGGATACGATTAGTTCTTTTTTTGTCAAGAGCCATCGCGGGGTCAACTTCAATTGTCATAAAATTAGTAAACATTTCAACAACATCAAAAAGAAAGAGAAGTTATTTAAAACGTTCATAACAAGTTCATGACTTTTTCAATAAATTTCGTTAAAGTAAATTCTTCGAAACATAACTAACTTTTATTAGCAATAAACGTGCAGCATCATTTAGTCGAGGTATTTTAGTTCTCGGAAAATCAACGCCACTTCCTAATAGAATAAGTGACTCATCCTAAAAACCAGACGCTAACTAATGTAGGCAGGTTGACTGGAAAATTTTCGCAGGCGTTTTCCATTGAATAATTGCCTTTAATACATTCGCTCACGAGTTAATGCAGTTGTAAGGTTATGTGTTTTATATATACTCAGTGACATAGAAATTGCAACAGCTAGAAGAGGTTGGAATTTCCGGATGAAATTTGGTAGGAATATTCACCTATGTAGTAGTAATAAATGATCAAAATTTGAATCCTCTCAGTGAAGCAGTAAAGTTATTATTGAGGTTTTTACCTCTCTCTCAGCACTGATATTGAATGTTTTTTTTTGCGGTGTTTTTTATACCTTTCTCGATTTGTGTTGTTGTTCTCATTGAACTGCGGTTCAGTTAAATGTTAGCTATGCCTAGAGTAAGAAGACGAGCAGTGTATCGACAATTAAGGGAATTCGACAGAGGTCGAATTAGTGGTTTGCGCGAAGCTGGTTTTTCATTTGGGGAAATTGCTAACCGTATAAATCGAAATCGGTGTACTGTAATGCGAGTGTGTCGTACATGGTTTGAAGATGGCCAGGAACGTCGTAGAAGAGGAACCGGGGCTTCAAGAAGAACGAATGAGCGTCAAGATCGTCGCTTAAAACAACTGGTTTAGTGAAGAAGGTCGCCATGTAACCCTTAGAACAGTTTATCGCCCAATCTGGAGTTTTGGATTAACATCATATCGTCCACAACTTGTGCTTCCTCTGACTGCGGAACATTATCAGCAACGGTTACAATGGCGCAATGAAAGATCTCATTGAAATCTTGAATGGCGTCGTGTTGTGTTTAGTGACGAATCAAAATTTTGTTTAGGCATGCACGACGGTCGTCAGAGAGTCAAAAGAAGACGGGATGAACGACGGAATCTTCGATTTACCGTTGAGAAGCACGTACACCGCACTGTGGGTGTTCTGGTTTGGGGTGCGATTACTTATGGCAGCAGGTTTCCCTTGGTGTTCATTCGAGGCAATATGACAGCACAATGATACATTGCGGAGGTGGTTGGAACACATCTTCTGCCATACTTACAAGGGCTCGAAGATCCATTATTCCAGCAAGATAATGCACGTCCTCATGTAGTAAGGTTTTCCTTGAGCTTCTTTGAACAGGCCCAGATTAATCTTTTGCCCTGGCCTCCAAGATCTCTAGATCTTTCTCCTATCGAACATAATGGGTAGAAGGTTGCGAAACTTGCAGCGTCCTCCTTTGACTTTGGAGGCTTTGAAACATGAGGTGCAACTTGCATGGGAGGCAATACCTCAAGACGAGATAAACCACCTTATTCAATCAATGCCACGGCGTGTAAATAAGTGTGTAAATCAGAGAGGCGGCCCCACACATTATTAAGAATTATTATAAAATTTTGTTTAACCAATAAAGATTGTCCTCATTTATTACTTTTACATAGGTGAATATTCCTACCAAATTTCATCCGGAAATTCCAACCCCTCCTAGCTGTTGCAATTTCTATGTCACTGAGTATATATATCGCAGAAACAACCAGTTAAGTGCTTTAACAAAAGTTTCTTGGGAAATGTCTAGATAAAACTTATTTTTCACATTTTCATATATACGGAATGTCATCAACAAGGAGATAGGAAAAGTTTGTTCATGTATGCGTCATCTTTATACTATAGATGTAAATATATAATCGTGATACCTGAGAAAATGCTATAAAAATTACAGATGCTGTAATATTTTCGGCCATGATGTAAACGCAGAATTATGAGGGTGGGTGAATTTTTGAATGAGAGATAGATTTTTCGATAAAAAACGTTTTACTTCTCAACATAGTCTCCTTTTAGCTCAATACATTTCGTCCAACGTTTCTCCAATTTTTTGATCCCCTCCAAATAATAACATTTATCGAGGTTCTCAAAATAGGAGTTTGTTTGAGCGATGATTTCGTCGTTAGAGCCAAATCTCTTTCCAACGATCCATTTCTTCAGATTTGGAAAGAGGAAACAGTCACTGGGGGCTAAATGCGGAGAATGTGGCCGATGGGGGAGCAATTAGTTCCCCAATTCATGAAATTTCACCATGGCGACTACGTACGTATGCACCCGTGCATTGTCTTGATGGAAGAACTATATAACAGAATCCAAAACAGCGGAGATGATGTATTTAAGAGGGGGTGAAGGTAGTAACACAAAGCAGTCGTGTAAGAAATTAAGAAATAAGAGAAGAACTATATCTCAAAGCAGCTTTGAAAACAGTGGAAGAAAAACCATTGAAATGGTGAGGATGCTTACAAAAATTGAGCAACAATAGACCAGCTAAATAAGCACTGGAAACCAAAGTAGCAAAGATCTACATTAAAAAAGGAGAACATGAACTAGAAAGAAGCAAAGGCATTATCTCTGAACAAACAGGAATTGTAGAAGTTAGTGCGTAGCATGAAGATCAAGATTCCGACACCGCATAGTATAAGAAATATGGTTGTATAATAATTTTATGTGCTTTTCAATATTGTAAAACTGGTACCTGATACTTCTCGCGTAGCTCTTTCGGTAGCGAAACAGAAATATTATACAGGGTGCGTTTTATGTTCCAGGCCGATGTTTTTTTTTGAATAACTTTTAAATGAAAAAATTATTGATTATATGGTCTTTAACATTATTTATGAAAAATTATATCGGTCAAGTGGCCACCTCTGGCCATGGTGCAAATGCGAGCTCTTTTAAGCATTGTTTTCATAACATTCTCACAAACTTCTGGTGTTATTTCGGTAATTTTGTATCCCCATAAGAAATAATCGGAGGCGATCAAATCAGGGGATTGTAGGGACCAATTGATATCACAATTTCTTGACATTAGTCGGCCAAGAAAAGTTTCTCGCAAAGTTTGCGTCGTAGCACGAGCTGTGTGTGATGTGGTACCGTCCTGTTGGAACCACATGTGCTATAGTTCCAGTTGGTTCAATTTGGGTACAACAAAATTTTCTAACATGTCGCGGTAACGATTACCAGTAACTGTTACAGCATCACCTCCAGCATCCTGAAAGAAATATGGATGATGCCGCCGGTCCAAATGACGCGAGGGTGTAATCGTCATTGGTGTATCGAATGAGGATTTTCAGTGCTCCAATAGCGACTACTCTGTTTATTAACAAAGCCAGCCAAATCGAAATCTGTCTCGTCGTTCATGATGGTTTTTTACCAAAAATTGGGGTCGTCTGTACCGAGCCGTTCATGACCATTTTCCTGTAGTCCTTGCGTCAACTGAATTTTATACAGGAATAAATGATGCTCCATAATAACTTATAACTTGTATATATATATATAACACTCTTTACAACTATCAAACATGAACTGTTAAATAACAGCCAAACCAAATCATCAGCCTAGAACATAAAACGCACACTATATACATATCTGGTGTTCTTTCCTTTCATTTCTTTTAATATCTTTTTTTATTTCAGCAGGTGTGACTGGATTTAAATAAAATGATGATGTTTCCAAGTGGCAGTTCCGTAGCAGAGTTGATGAGTGTTTAGCCTGTATTCCGCTCGCGATTTCCTCACCAATCTCGGAAGAATATTTGTTAAGGGAATCAGTGGTTAACGAGATATTATGATGGATATGAAGATTTGGTTGATTTAATTCTTTGTTGATCACGTACTGCTTTGGACTTATTACCTACGTTTTGGATGTATGTCGCGTTGACTGATCGTTTAGCAGCTGCTACCTTTTCTAAATATTCTCTTTTGGCATTTTTGTATACTTTGCCAAAATTGCCCAATCATATAGGGTATTCCGAATTGATTTCGTTTTTGAATTTCGTTGTTAGTCATAGCTTTGCCTTGCTTTACGTTTTTAATATTTATTTTCTTTTCAGGGAAACAGCCTACCTAAATGCCTCTCTAAGTTTCCTCTGGGAAGTCTAATAATTATTGAATTAGGTTATAATTGAATTATGGAAGCAATTTCCATATCTTTTTCTGCCGGTAATACGCACACATCGGCCCTATTGACCACCTTTTCGTGTACTTCGGCCAATTTTGATAATTTATTTCAATAATTTATCGCCAATTTCAGTTATTATTCAATCAATAATTTTTAATCACCTTGTATATTACATTATTCGAGTTAGAAAAAGATACGCTCTAAATTTGATATTCTTACGTGATTTTCCTCGGCTCCTAACGCGAAAACGGAATCGTCACCAAGCGTATCGTGTTTCGTATGAAATTACATAAACAAGAAAGCTTTAAGCATTTCACAATGGCAGAGAGCAACTTTCTCCGTATAGAGTACGACATTTTCATGGTACCGTAAAATATTAAGAATTCCAGCTTGCATCACATATTACTCCGTGAATTGCATGGGCATTCTTTCATCAATATTATGAAAAAATAGTGCATTCGAGCTTTTACTTCTTTGAAATGTACTTAAAGAATATAGGAGATGATATATACACTGCAGAACATAAGTTTGAACTCACTACTAATGTAATGAAGGTATTGCAATAGTTTTGGTGAATGTTAACAAGAAAAATATAGTTTCAGGATCCATCTTCATCCACGAAGAAATTATCACAAATGTTCTTCGGACGTCGGACATTGGTCACCAACACTTCGTTATGCCTTTTAGAGGTATGGTTTGGGTCGTTATGCTGTATCAATATAAAGTTTTCATCGATCGCAGATTGCAGATCAGATGACACAGCATTGTGTTCGAGTATGTCTCTGTAGAAACATCTCCAGACAATAACGGAACCACCACCATGCTTTACAGTAGCCACTGCACGCTGTGGCGCCATTTTTTTCTGCAGCAGATTTGAAAAAATCCAGCATCTAGAACTAAACACTTCATACTTGGATTCATCGGTCTCCAAAACTCTAATATCCAATCGGTGTATGTTCTTTGTTGTTGTCAAAGAAATCGGATTTTGACGCTGTCTTGAGTTGGACCCTTTTTGTCCTTGGCTGTAATGTTGTTTGGTAAGGCAAGTTGTAATAAAGTGGATAGTTTCCTTTGGCATTTTACTGTTGCGAGTTCTGGTTCTTGACCTATCACACAGCGACCTTTTCAGATTCATTGTGGTTCCTCTATCATTAGATCAATTATATTAGCTTTGCCTTTTTCACCAGACCTAGCAGCCTTGTGAGTGATTCCTCTACGTAGGTTTCGGCTTACCCATTTCTGAGAGCCGTATTCCTATGGACGGCAGTCTCTTCTTCCGGGTGGCAGAATCTACATGTAGTTTCATCTGTCAGGCCTAGGTTGCTCATGTGTTTCTTGAGCATGCAACGTCCTGTTAGTGGGCCTACTATTGTTCTAACGGACTTTCTGTTCCTGCTTAATAGGTCTACTATAAATTTAGACATGTGTCCAATCAGAAATTGCTTGGACTAAATCAATATGGAATAAATACGATAAAGTCTACTTCTAAATCTTTTCGAATCGAATTCGATAAAAACGCGGTCCCAATCCGGAAACCAAGAAAATAGTGTAATTGACAACCGCGAAAGGTTACGTTCCAGGTTCTACTAGATATCTTTACAATATTCGGTATCCTTAGTGTTTTAAAAAGTGAGAATGCGCAACAGTTTGTTAATAGGGTACACTCAGAGAAACGTTTACTTGTATCAAAGCATTTAAATCTGTGAGATGCACTTACCTGTGTTTCCTTGTAGGTGTATAGAGCTACAAGGAGATTAACACAGGTATTTATCATACTATCCTCGTAAACATAGAAAAATGTACCAATCCCATACGTTTCTGATAATTGATAGTTTCTAAATGCTGTCAACTACGTGTTCCATTGGACATTGTAATGATCCTATTAGCAGAAATACGTTCGTATTAGACACACTTGTATTCTATTACTAGGTGTAATTAACGTGCATTGATATTGTAAGAGTTCTAATCTTTCTAATCTTAATTAACTTGCCTATACATCACATGGATACGCACACGATGTGTATGTGTGTGTGCGCGTGCATATTGCATATATGTAACAATACATAAAATTAAATGTAATGTATAACTAGTGTTAAGCAACTTAGAACTAATCGGATTATTGCAGTATGTAACGTAAGTATTGTGCATATGACTCAGATACATATGTAATTTTGTTTTGCACTCGTATAGTATGGCGACTTTTTACTTGCTTCCGTTAAATGACAGTTGGAGCTTTGCAAAATTGTGTAAGTGGATAAGGTAGAGGATGAGTCAGATATAACTTACAATTAGAACTCTGAATTCTTATCTAGCAAACGAATTTTGAGTATACCGTATATTATAAAATGTTGCAATAATATTATCTACATAAAAATGACAGTATTTAATTTATTAAACCAACTTAGGACAATATTAAATCCATCCATTTCATCGTCCCACAGAATTTATGAGTAAGATCAACTTCGGTTTCAAGGGAAACAAATGATCCTATTGACGCACGTTCAATCCTTGTTCCAGGTAGTTGATTTCTTAATTGCTGATGAAGACCAGAAACTGTCTTCTTCTCAAATAGAGAGCAAACCCATAAGCACCGTGTCAATGCGATATTTGACACGTAAAAATCCTACAGCAGATTGAAATATTTGCATTTTTAAGCTTCCAATTATACGAGGTAGGCGCCACAAATTCTCGGCCTGACATGCTTATACAGGTTCTAGCGGGTTCAAACTCCATTGCGACATGGTTGTGCATGTGCGAGGCATACACTCAGGGAATTTTTTGTTAAAATATCAAATTTTCTAACATAAACTAAATTTCACAATTCTTAGTGGGTTTGGGAGTATCCCTGGATACCCAATTTTCTAACGAATTTCCAAATTAATAAATCGAAATTAACGAATTTTAAAATTATAAATGTAACTAACCTTGAAATTCGAACGATGCCAATATTATATAAACTCTCTGTTTATAATAACCTCTACAGGAAACTGCCTGTTCTAGAATTTAACCCCTTTTCTCTTCGAATAAATAAATTAAATTGGGATCGGAGTTAAGATACACATTTATTCAACGAAGGCTGAATCAAGATTGATGAAATTATTGGCGTTGCTCATCTTTCTTTTATTTTAAATCGCGAAAGACCGGCGATTGTTTTATTCCACAGCAAATTTTGATAAAGCAACCCAAATATAAACTTTTATGTTGAATTTCGATGAAATGAAATTATTTGTAAAAGAAAGTAGCATGGAAGAACGCATGCAGGAACGCTACCAGCTTACAGTAGGCAAAATCTATGACCTAAAACTGTCTGACAAGTATTAAACGTGAAATATCTCTAACGATTTTCTTAATAATGTTCGGAGAAATGTTTAATTGATGAAATAATGTTTAAAATACCTATCAATTTACTCTGTTGCTTGTTTTAGAGGACTTCTACATTAATTTTGACGATTTACAAAATTAGAAAAGTTAACTGAAGTGGATTTGTCCATGTTACCTTACAATCGTCGTTATCTGGACTTAACTTTAGTATTTAACGTCAACGCCCCAAGGCCAATTGGCTGGGGGGAAATGGTGACTGGGAAATTTCCATTTCTAACCGCAAGAGGGATATTTAGTTACCAACGGGTGGCTAACCTGAACCTCCTACTCGTTCGGAGGTTGACAGCGGATGCTGTAATTGTCGTAAATATTTAACATTACAGTATATTACGGCTCGAAGAGTAATAGTGTTTAGTAGCCAGCCAGACAACGTGACTAGTGCATGAAAATGTTTCAGGGTATCGCGTGGTCATTAAATTCTTAACAAAGGAAGGGCATACGCCTAATCACATTAAACAACGTTTGGACGGCGTTTATGGTGATTTATCTCCTTCATATGCCACTGCAAAAAAGTGGGCAAAATGTTTCCGTTTAGAGAAGAATTCCTTGATGATGATGAGCGCCTCGTCCCGGTGGGCCAATTGAACTGATAACGCCTCAAAACATTTCAATTATTGAAGGAATGGTATTAGCAGATCGCCGTTTGAAAGTGAAGGAATTAGCAGTGATGTCTAACATTTCTGAAGCAAGTATTCGCCGAATTCTCCCTAACCATTTGGGTATGAATAAGATTAGTGCAAGATGGGTACGGCATCTTCTTTCTGCTCTCCAACGTGAACGTCGGGTCGAATATGCGCGCTCGTTTTTAAACATGTGTACAGACGATCCGAAATCGATTTTAGAGTCCATTGCTATAGGAGATGAAACATCGGTTCTGTATTATGATCCTCTGTCCAAGAAGGAATTGATGGAATGGCGACGACCCGATGAACCTCATCCCAGAAAGGCGAAAGTTGTTCAATTAACGAAAAAGGTGATAGCCACAATATTCTGAGATTGTGAAGGTATTTTACTTATTGACTTTAAAGAGCGCAATACAACTGTCAACAGCACATATTACGCGTCTTTGCTGCATAAATTAAGGGACGATATTCGTGTAAAACGTCGAGGAAAATTGACAAAAAGCGTTCGATTATTGCACGACAATGCACCTGTCTGTAGTGCCGCCAGCGATTCGCGAACCCCCACGGGTTCGCAAGCTTTATAAAGGGGGTTCAAAAAAAATATTGCAATGGCGAAATATTAAATCCGCAAAAAAGAAAACGAAAAATTCAATGCAGATAAATATATTCCCTGCAATGTTAATAAATACAGTAATAAAAAACTTTTCCCCAATTAAATGACTTCAAGCTGTCTTTAGAAGGTCCAGATGTCACCATTTTCAGTGTACATGATAGAATAGAAGCCATACTAAAGAAATTCAACTTTAGGATTCAATGTCTGAAGATGAATGAATATGGATGATTTGGTTTTCTCAGTAGCATTTTATCGGGAATATGGAATTTAACTTTACGAAAATATTAAAAGCAATATTACTCGATATCTCAAACGGCTTCAATTCATTTTTTGGAGATGTCAGCTGAAATACTTTTTTCATATTACTGGAAAAAAAAAGTTCATTGATTTACTCTCTGACAGTTCCCTAAATGCTGTTTTTAAAAATCACTCTTTAATTGACTCACAATCAGTGTAAGAAGTTATTATCCTGTTTTGTTCTGAAAGTTCGTTAAACTTATATTACCCTTTTGTACAATACATCTAGATGTGAGAGGATTTTCAACGTACATGTTAAAATCGTTAGAATATAAGTTTGAACTTGACAAAGCTGCTAGACTTAGTTCTGAGAAACACAAAAGATTGCGATTATTTTCAAATCCTGATGATTCAACGTTTATTTATTTTGTTTTCCCATTACAAATATAATGAAATCCTTTTAAAATGGATACTCTCTTACACGGACATTCTTCTTCTGTGGTCATATTTTATGGACATACATTGTATGCCGTTCCACTTATCCATATAAAAATTATACACGGTATCCATCTGTATTTAGTCAAATTTAAGAAGTGCGATTCATTAAACGTTCCAAAACCTAGTTGATACTTTCGAAATACATACATAGGTGTAGAATTCTTATAGGTGGATTCAACAGAGCTCTAAATTCTACTAATCACCCGCAACTACTGATCTCGTTTTCGTTGGATTCGCGCGTTTTGAACGCATGGAGGACGAGGTCAGGCGTGTGTCGTGTTTATTATTAAACAAACGGAGCTAACGAAATAACGACATCGACTTCGAAGTTGTGTCTCGTTTCAACGCATATCCACCCTTATTTACATTTGTACAGACGTGCTTTGCGGATAATACAACACGAAACTGCGCTCGCGAAAGGAAAACGTTTCCTATTTTATACATTTTACACGTGCCTACGAAAATAGACCTTCGGACGGCAACGGCTACTTAAAAACTATGACGTCAACGATTTTTTTATTATTGGTTTTTCGCTTGGAACATACACTGGCGTTCGCGGAATTTTCAACATTTAAATGTTATTTAAGGTCTGCAATGAACATGTATTACAACATAAATTACAATAATTTTGTTATGTGTAATGTTTATTTATCTGTATTTAGTTTAGTAGGTAGTAAAATAGGTCAGTAAAATATTTGAATCTTTAGTCTTTACGCTATTAATAATAATAAAAATAATAATTTATATTTTTGTTGTCAATGTTACATTTGTCAAAATTCAATAATTTAAAAATAAAACAGTTAATTAACAGTTGTCAGATTACAATAAACGGTGTATGTGGAAAAAAACAAAGGACGTTTAAAACATGTTAAGCAAATGAATAAATTGAAACTTGTACAATAGTTAAAATTTAAAACATAGGTACTCGTCCATTGTATAAAAGGCGTTTTCTAATAGAATGTTTTTAATTGTTTTAAAAAACTGTGTGTCCGATAGTCTTTCCTTATCTTGCGGAATTACATTATATATATTCGATGCCCAGAAATCCACTGATCTTTGGGTAATTTTTAGTCTACGAGGTGTGGCAATTAAATAACCGGATTGGTGCTACTATCGGCAAACAGCCAGGGCAGGTTCGAACATGTCTGTGCTTGTCGATGCTTCCCCCACCCTGAGCTCGATGGGAACGGTTGTACGCCGCTCAGTCTCGCTGTAGCAATCGCCCATTCAAGTCCTTACGCTAGTGACTCGTCGGAAAAATGCAGAGTCTTCATATCGAGCAACAAGTTAACCTCAAGTTTCTTGTGAAACACAAGGTTTTAACTACCCTTCGTGAACGAATGAGAAGACGAAGACTCGATTTGTGGAAGAGCAAATCCTGGATGATCCACCAAAACAATGCGCCAGCCCATTCCGCCTTGTCTGTGAAGGCGTTCTTTGCGAAATCCGGCAACACCGTGTTGGACCACCCGCCGTACTCGCCCGACCTGGCCCCCCGTGACTTTTTTTTTATTTCCTAAGGTAAAATCGGAGCTTAAGGGGACAATATTTGACAGTGTTGAAGCGGTGAAAGCGAAAGCGACAGAGGTTCTCAACAAGCTGACGGAGGATTTCCAGCACTGCTTTCGACAGTGGAAAACTTTCCACGTAAAATTTAAGCACTTTTTGTGTATCTGGACATTAAAAAGTTAACCAGAACAAAGCTCCCGCCTTTTAAACGTTTTCCTACTAGGCAATGTGCTGATCTATACCAAGACAGTGGATTAATTGAAGACCTAGAGAGCTCTCCAGAATACGGAAGATGCAAAGTGTTGACATAAATGCTGTAAGATTTCTCACTTTGATGCTTTTCACAACCATGGGCTTATCAAAAATGAAGTGGCACTACAGTACTACTAAGGAGAGCTTTACAAATAAGTATTCTTGACTTTATCCTACCAAAATCACTTAAAAGTTCACTATTCTTACACTTATTATAAACAGCCTCTAAAGTATTAAAATCGGGATTTTTCCTTAAAACATCTGCCAACTTTTGACTAGCGCATAATCCTGGCGTATCATTTAATGTGTGTAATTTATTTTTTACACTCTCCACTATGTCTAATGATTCCTGCAATGACAATTCAGTACATTGTAGTTTTCTGATGGCATCTAGTAATACTGTATAAATGGTACATATTGTTGTTAAATCTTCTAAAAGTTGAGAAATTTGAAATTCTCTTTGACTTTCTCTAATTGCTTTGGATTCATTCCGATTAAATCGCATTATAACTGATTGAATTTGTTGAAAATGGATCAAATAGTAAGAAGCTGCTGTTAGCCAAGTACCCCATCGCGTTAAAATTGGTTCAGGAGGTTCTGGAATACCTGGACAAAATTTACGAAATCCTTTTAAACGTTTAGGAGATTTACGAAACACTGCTTTAGTACTTCTAATCATCCGATCAACGTTTCCGTAATGTTGTCGAACAACTTCACCAATTAAATGCAAAGCATGCAGCACGCAGGTTATATGTATTAACTTAGGAAATATATGTTTTAAGGATCGCCCAACACTTAACATCGTTGCTGCACTATCTGTCATAATCATCACAACTTGATCTTGGGCAATTTTAAATTTTTTCAAAGCGTTCATTATCACTTTTTGAATATTTTCCGTGGTACATTGTTGAACACGTTTGCAAGCTAACAAATATCGAGATGCTGTGTTCTCGCTAGATAAAACGCGAGCTATTACATTCACAATACTGTTTTTCTTTTATATCGGTCGTCTCATCCACGGTAATCCATATTTTTTTGGAACACAAATCACATTTTCTAGCATCTCTTTCATTCGCGGCAAATGATTTTGTAATTGTGTTTGTGAGAGTAATGGGTACTTTGGAACGTATTGTCGCCAAAACGTTTTAAAAGCTGCTTTTCTCACCAACGACAACGGAAGATTACAAGAGGTAAACATAATTAATAAATGTATGAGGAATAGTGTATAAGGTATTTCAGTTCTTGCATTTCTCATATGCTTAATACCATTGACATGCCTCTGGCAATCAGTTCTGTCCAATGCAGCCAAACGAACATTGCATATTAAGCAAAAAACTGCACTACCGTCATATTTTAAATGGGGAAAAAGTGACACATACTTATGTACATTAGTAGCAAATCTATTACGAAGCATTGTTTTCTTAGGTATGTAAATATTAGTTCTATATGAAACGATACACTAATTATGCACTTGGTATAATACTACAACACACAAAAAACACCAGCTATATTTTCAAACGCGACACGTAAGTACATAACCTTGACCGTTTAACTAATCTCTGCAACAGCTCAACCGGTACTAAAACGAAATCTCTCTCAGCGCGGTTTAACATGATTTATATTCAAGGTCGACACTACATGCCTGCTTCTCTACCGGTTTAGTTTATTTATGAATTTTTCGCATTCTTATATTAACCCGTAATATCGACGCCTATGCGAGTCCGCAAGTTTAGGTTACTCTACTAATGACACACGTTAAACACACGATGTTTTGCATTAATGTCCAATATTCCAAATATTTTTGAATGTTCTCTTTCTAACTTGATGTAGTTTTGCTATTATCCGTTAATGTTAGAGTACATCATATACATTTTTTAAATCTGAAAAACCATTTTGCAACATTAAATCCGGGTAGTAATAATAAAAATAAATAATTTGCTGACATTAAGAAATAATTGTTTTTAATAAAACTAGCAACGATTACAACATTGAATTGATTTTTGAAAAATTGGAAGGCTGCCAAATAAATATTTGACATAATCTTTTCTGCTATCCTAATCAGCAAGGCCAGGCTTCGAAATCGTAAAAAAGTTACTACTAGCGTCAGGGATTTTTGTGTTGCCAACACTTGAACATTGAAACTGATCACTTTATACTTATTCATGTTTGTTGTTTGTTATTTTTTTTTTCAATTGAAGAAAGTTGTGAAAAGAGCGTTAAAAGTTTTTTAGTTATCGATATCTATATAAGTTAAGCTATGACTCGATAAATATACATACTTCACGAATGGAATTTTAACGATCAGAGTGAAGTATGTATTTTGTAAACAGTCAAGAATTACGGGTAATCTGTCTAGAGTGAACGCCTCAAAAAATTTTTGTGATAATGTAAGAACGAGAACTTTCCATTTAACTTGGAATTTGCAGTGTTATAGCTCTAGCAAACGAGTTTGTATTATTACAATAACTACCAAATAACAACTAACACTTTTTTTTTAATTCCAACTACAGGATGAGTCAATAGTGAAATTAAAATTATTCACAACCATCCCCTTTTAAACATATCTCTAAAGGTAAGGAATGTCTTTCTGAATCGATAACATACAGAGTGCTCTATTTAAAATAAGAAAATTCATATCCGCTTCTAATTTAAGCAGAAATGCCATGAATATTGTCCACCGAAATTTTAAAAGGATATGTGGTACGTAGGCTTCCGCGGTCGTCAATAACACTATACTCTTAGTTTCCGGGTTGGAACCGCGTCGTTGTCGGAGTTTTTGCCGACGTTTCGACCACACTCTTATGGGACATCTTCAGGGCTGTTACTGCACACTGACTGGGGACTATTCATTCTGGAGGGGTTTATATTGGGGATTGTTTCGAGTCAACGGAGCGGAAATGTTGTGGATCAATGAAGCGTGGCCATTGCTAGGAGGTTTGATAAGCTGGGATTTCCACGTGTGATGTAAGGGATGGCCATCTTCGCGATTTAAATTGTTGGGATGTTTGAAAATCTCTATTGATTCACGGACTTTCCTGCTATAATACTGAGGTTTGCGAGATAAGATGCGGGTAGAGTTAAATTGAATTTGGTGGCCAGTGTCCAGTCTATGTTCAGTCAGCAAGGACCCGGCTACGTGCAACAACCGCATACAACGCTCATGTTCAGTAACCCGAGTGCTGACCGATCGCTTTGTCTCACCGATGTACACACTACCGCACGAACATGGAATCTGGTAAACACCAGGGGCTTCCAGATGATTGCGGTCTTTGATGAGAAAGTAGTCTGAGAGCTTGAAATTGAGTTTGAAGATGGTTTTTATGTTGTTCCTGAAGAGAATCTTGCTGATGCGATCGGTGAAACCATGAATGTAGGGTAGATACGCTTGCTTACGGAAATTAGGATTAGATGAGGGGACTTGCTGTGGAAAAGGGTTGGTGTAGCGGTTAATGGTAGTTTGAATGTCTTTCCTAGAATAATTGTTGCAGATCAGAGTTTCAGTGATGTGGTTCAATTCTTGAGGAAGCGAATTGGGTTCAGACAGGGAAATGGCCCTTTAGATAAGAGAATTAATGACACCGCGTTTTTGGGCTGGATGATGGTGAGAGAGGCCATTGAGATATCTATCCGTGTGCATGGGCTTTCGGTAAACGGAATGTCCCAGCGCACCGTCAGGATGCCGGTGTACCAGAATATCTAGGAAAGGAAGGCAACCGTCCTATTCGATCTCCATGGTGAAGCGTATGGAATCATGTTGGGGATTCAAAAACGAACCAACCCGGAAACCAAGAGTATAGTTTTAAAAGGATATTTTGATTTTTTCAGATATATGTCACGACGATGGCCGACGTCGTGAATTATCCTGTATATTGATATACAAGGTGTCCCATGACATGATTCCCACTGCTTAAAGATATGGTGCTCAAGCAATTTCAAGTAAAAAATGTCTAATGAACATAAGCCCAGAACTCTATCGTAACTTAGCTAAAAGCATTTGAAGTTTTAGGAAAGCCTATCAATGCAGGTTAATTTCGCTGTTATTAAAAATTGGAGTGGCTGTGATTTATCATTTATTATTCATTGTGATAGTAAACGTAATTTATAATTTAATTCAGCGTATTTCGTTGTTTGTTTTACATTACAATAATCTTAAAAGTATCTTCATTTTTTTCAAATGAAGAATACGCCGACATACAGTTTGTTTATGGTTTCTGTAATGAAAAGGGACGAATGGCAGTTGACGAATATCGATGGCGATTTCTTACTCGTATAGAGTACCTTGTAGAAAAGTTTTTAGCAATGTCCATCGGTGTTTACGAGAAACATGCAAGTTTCCTGCAGCTACTTCTGAACGTCCCAAACTACAAGAATTTTCTCAAGAAGATGCAACACTTAATATGGTTAGCGCTCAACTTTCTACTAGTGCTCAAAGAATATCCAACAGATTTAGCGTAGGCCGCATGAGTATGGCGAACTGTACACAATTTCGGTTTGTACCCGTGTAATCTTACAACTTGTTGCTAGGATTATGGATGTCGCAGAAAATATTCGTGCTGGCCCTGAGACTGTTAGCATAGCTACCTCCTCAGTTTCGAGAAGAGTTCGAATGTCTATACACCAATTGGGTGGACATTTCGAACAATTAATGCAACAAAGCAACTTCTTTTTAACTGATTTTCAATGAGATTTTACCTGATATTTATTCCGATTTTAAATTACCCTAGTTCAGTTACGATAGAGTTTTGGCTAGAGATCAACCTATATGATTTTTTGTGGTCGATACCAATGTACGCATGGCTGATATCGGCCGATACCGATATAGGCATGGCCGATATCGGCCGATACCGATATATCGGCCATATTTTTTTATTATGGTTATTTGCTATACAAATTAGCTAAAATCGATTGATTTTTGACAATTTTTTGAAAATAGAATCAATACAAAAATACCGTTACCGTTGAACATGATTTAACCAAAGAAACACTACTAAAAAGAACACAGAACAAACTCGATGTTCGGTGAATCCCCTTAATCGAATACAATCTCGTGCGGTGAATCCCCTTAATCGAATACAATCTCGTGCGGTGAATCCCCTTAATCGAATACAATCTCGTGCGGTGAATCCCCAAATTTGGCAGTCTGCCGACGCGCGTCCGTGTACCATTCTCTCGTGTAGTCGTGTGGAATACTCTACGTCCGCTCCATCGGGGAATACCAGAGAGGATCAAATATTTAGAAACAACAAAGAATATTGTCCTGATTTTTCAAAAACATGGGTCGTTTTATTGTGCGTTCTCAAACCGTTTCGGAGTCATCATCTTTACAAGGGCCTGGTTTATCAGCTTCAAACAGTAGTAGTAATATAAAGGCTGGTAAAAGTATTTACTAGAAGTATTTCACTAAAAATGAAGTTAATGCCACCTCAACAAAAGCAAGTGCAACTTGTAAAATATGTAATGTTGTTGTTTCTCTGGGAGGAAAAGGCAAGACAGCAAATACCAGCAACTTAAAACATCACATGGTCAAGTTTCATATTGAAAAATTAAGCGATGAATTAAAAGAAAAAGATGTTCCTGTTACGGAAGGTCGAAGAATACAAATTTATTTTAGACTGCTAAATTAATAATTATATTTATTTTTAATAAATAATATCTTTTTTTTTAAGAAAGATTATTTACTGGTTAAGAATTAACTGAAGAAATGACGCTTGAACAAAACAGCGCACGGACTAAATGGCACGTGCGTTATTTGGACTATCCACGCACATTTTCTTTCATTCGCCACTTTATTCACAGAGCTTGTGCTTTTGTGCTTAAGTTGTTTTGTCTACACGTGATTTTATGATCACACAATATTTTTTTTATATATTCAGATGGTTCCTTTTTTTTCAGATGCAGAAGAACTCGGGGAAGAACCGGGTCCGTCTTGTTCAACTGCCCGCTCAAGTGAAACCACACAGCTACAGATTTTTGAATCATTTGACAATATGCAATTATGGGACATCAATAGTACTAAATCTAGGAAGATTCACTATTCTATTGGGGAATTAATAGCTATAGATGTACAATCCTTCAGTACTGTGATTGGTGAATTGGTTCCTTCTTACAATATGCCTTCGGATAAATATTTCAGGGAAAAGATACTTCCTGATATTTACGAAAAATGTTCGTCACCAATTAGTGAAAAATTATCACTTTCCTTAGAGGAAAACATCAAAAGTTCCTCTAACTACAGATATATGGACTTGCAAACATAATAACAATTCATTTCTCTTTTACTGCTCATTGGATAGATTTTAAAACGATTGAAAGATGCTTATTTGTACTGGCCTGCAAACATTTTCCAGGAACAAATACACCTTTAAATATTGCCCAGATGTTAAATGATTTAATGAAAAGATGGAAGTTAATTCATAATCAAGTACTTTTGATTTTGGCTGACAATGCCGCCAACATGAAAAAGGGTATCGACGAGGTTAAACTAAAACACCAACCTTGTTTTATACATGCTTTACAATTCGCCATACAAAACTCAATAGAAAGTCAACGATCAATCACAGATTTATTGGCAAAAACGAGGCGTATAGTAACTCATTTTAGTAATTCCTCTTTAGCTTGTGATAGACTGAAGAATACTCAAAAGATTCTTCATATGGCGGCAAAATATTTGCTTCAGGATGTACCTACAAGATGGAACTCAAGTTTTTATATGTTGGAACGTTTGGTAGAACAAAAAACCGCTTTAAATATATTAATAATGGATGATCCAGTTTTAAAAGGTACGGCACTAGCATATCACCAGTGGGAACTAGTAAAAAACTTACTAAACCTATTAGAACCGTTTGAAGATATTACCAAGATTTTTAATAAGAACAGTGCATCTATATCGGAAGTAATACCATTACTTAAGACACTTTTGAATTATCTTGACAAAGCTGAAGGAGCTGATTTTTCTACTACTAAAAATGGGCTTAAAAATTCTTTAAATAGAAGGTGCAAAGACTGCTTCACTGATAGAAATCTTCTTTTGGCCACTTTATTAGACCCAATATTCAAAACGTGTTTTTTCAACAATTGAATCTTAAAAATTAATGGGCAGGATCCCAATAACACAACAAACCGGGTGGAGAGTAATGATAGCTCCGATGTGAGTGGCAATGATGATGCTCCATTAGCGAACATTGCTAAGAAATCAAAAGAAGTAAACCAAGACAATGTTCCTAACTCAATTCCTCATAGTTTGTTCTGGAATACCTTTAAGGGATTTACCGGTACTCTGGCAAGTAAATCGCCTTTTATTAATTTGATAAGGGAGCCGATGATTTAATTAATAAAATTGAAGGTGAACGTAAAAAGTACATTGGATTAGCTAAATTATCAAAAGATGAAGATCCTTTGACTTGGTGGGCAAATAAAAAAGACATTTTCCACTGCTATATAGATGTGCAATAATAAGTATACTTGGCACCCCCATCAAGTAGTGTGGCTAGTGAACAGCTATTTTCTTCAGCTGGGAACGTATATGAAAGCGCAAGAAGTCGTCTAAGCTCAGAAAGGACAGAATGTTAAATTTTGTTGCATTATAACTTACAAAAACTAAATATTAAATATCATAACTGTTTTTTATTCAATCTTTTTCCATTTTAAATGTTTTTTTGTATTTTTAAAATATAAATATACACTTATATCGTTTTTTATTTAGTATTTTTGTTTTAATTTCTTTAGAAAATGCTTATCATTTAAAATACTTATTGATATTTTTATTAGGCCGATGCCGATATCGGCCAAGAAGGCCGATATACCGATACCGATAACGGTATCAGTCGATCCCTACTTTTGAGCATATATTCATTAGATATTTTTGACTTGAAATTCTTAAGCTGTGGCAACCATGTCATGGGACACCCTGCATACAGGATGTGGCATTTACACCGTCCATTAGCGGAATGCTAAGAATTATTACTAGCTGAATGCTGCACATTTGTATTCGAGAATTTTTGATGCTGTTTTTTTAAATAAAAGTATTGCAGCAACACTGAATTATTTTTAATTGTACTCTATTTTCTGATAGCAGACACTATTCTACATCAGTTCTCTTAAGATTTCCCTATACCTATGTTTTTTGACATTTTATTGACAGCGGAATGAAAAAAAACTGAGAAAGTGTTACGAGTTTAAAATTTTCAAGTTATATACGTTGTACTACTGTACAACGTTAAAAAATTACAAAATTATACAGGGCGACACAAAAAATTGTCTTATATTAACCAATAGGACGTAATAACTCACTTATTTTAAATGGAGCATCCTGTATATTATCGGCTCTTGATTTATCTGATTATTCTCTATTAAAGGTAATTAACACTCACTATATTCAACTGTAATAGTTTATGAGTTTCTTGAATTTTTTCGTATTAGAAAAAATGTTACATTTGTATAGATCCTCAAGGTTGCCCTTGTTTTTGTGTTAGGCTGGAAACTTTACAGTCTACTCGCGTACATGTTCTATTTAGAAATCTAAAGACATTATCAACTTTCACAATAATAATAATTAAGGAACAGGAAATTATCTGGATAGCAACATACAGTCCCTGGCCATATTACTTGAAACATGTCATAAATCAACCCTTTTACTAAGAAATTCCCATCCTATTATAGTGATATTCTTTTGCTTTGAATCCGATCGTTTATAGGGGGACTAGATTATTGTATCAATAAATAAAAATACCAGAGAAATTATATTTAGAAGAGCAAAGTACGTATATATAAATATTTCAGTTATCAACTTACATTTAGCGAGTTCATAGTTTAGAGAATGAATCGATATTTTTAAAAATATTTCGTCATAACCGTATAGAAGCTAAGTTGTGGAGTATCGTTAAGTGTTTTGTGTTGATATATCGTTATTGCAAAGGTAAAATTGTTATTCTATCTCTCTCTTAATAATTAATTGGGGTTTTTTTGTAGAAAATGCCCGGGAAAGATTTAACAAGTGAACAAAAAGCCGCTATACAAGCTCTTCTACAATCAAACAAACATTCACAATGAGAAATTGCAAAATTACAGAAAGTATTTCCTTCTTCTGTATCGCGTTTAGCTAGAAACTTAAACGAAGGAGCTAGCATATCGACACAAAGACGGGCAAAGTGCGGTCGGAAAAAAAAACTTCGAAGAGATCTGACCGTCAAATTGTTCATCAGGCTTTTAGCAATAGATTTGCTACAATTAAAATGATTCAGAAAAATTTACAAGAGAGGGGACTAGAGATTTCGAGCAGAACTGTCAGGCGCCGATTGCGCGAAAATCCCCTAATGGGCTGAAGACCTGTAAAAAAGCCGCGTTTAATAGAAAAAATGAAATCTGCTCGTCTCAACTCTGCAAGAGAATATCGACATTTCACAGACGAGAATTGGAAAAAGGTGAATAACTTAACAACATGATTTTTACTGAATTCATGTTTGCATTATTTAATAGGTTTTCTTTAGTGACGAGTGCTCGCTCTGTGTGTTAGTGCAGCGAGCACAATTTGTTCGTAGACGACCTGGCGAACGTCTCACAGAGTCCACGGTTCTTCGAACTGTAAAACACCCTCCGCAGGTAATGATTTGGGGAGTGATTAGTGGAGACGGACCCGACCCTCTGTATTTTGTAGAAAGTACAATGCGTCAAGAGTAGTACATAAATGTGTTAAAAAACACGTTATTAACCGTATTTTAAGCCAGGACGTCGCATACCGACAGGGCGTATATTTATGCAAGATAATGCTCCTTGCCATGTGGCAAAAAAGGTTAAGAAATTCTTTGAAGACAATCACATACCTCTTTTACGTTGGCCCAGAAATTCACCGGACCTCAATCCTAACGAGAACGTATGGAATCGACTAAAAAGTAAGGTATATGAAAGAGAAAACCCTACAAAGGAAGTATTAATGAAGAATATAAAGGATGTATGGGAGAACGATGAAGATATAAAAGAGACAATCATATCTTGCATTGAAAGTATGCCCCGAAGAATTAAGGGTGTTATTAAAAATCATGGGTTATGGACTAAATATTAATTACTTATTTAATATTTACATATGTTATATATTTTTACAATATATTTTATAAATAAAAAATATAATACATGTATAGTTTATATTTTATTATGAAGAAACTACAAAAAATTGAGCGTTTCAAGTAATTTGGCCAGGGACTGTATATAATAACAAAAAATAGGAAATATTGAGAGTTCTAGTTCAAGACCATGCCCATATCAACATCTGTTTCATATTATGAACAATTTTGTGTTTGAAATATTGACAAAATAAATGTATAACTCGATCTCTTGAATTCCGCAGAATCGTTCCACATCCAATATACTCTCCTGTATATTATCATTAAAATATATTCCGCCGTCAACAAATGGCTTCTTAACATTTTATTTCAAGGATAATAAATGCGCTATGAAGTGAATGCATTAAGAGAAGGAAGTAGTTTGTCAAGAAAATCACATCTCAGCTTCTGGTTTATTTATGCAAATGAATCCAAATGAAGTACATTTTCAATAAAATATTTTCGTACTATAATGTCTACATCAAAATCATATTCATAAACATACAGCAGAAGTTCTCTTTATGGATGAAACACTGATGAAATAATTTTTAATCGAAGTTTAAGTCCTTACGTAATTTCTTAAGGTTAATAGAGAATTTGAAGATTGACATAATTAATTAAAACAATTTATACGTTGGGAAAGTATTTTACAAAGAAAAATTATGAAAATCTGTTGAAATAATGGCCAACAATTTTATGAAATGTGACGGTTGCGAAAACTAATAATGCACCCTATCCTAAAAAGTAAGATGTTTCCATTATTTTTCATATCGCCAACATTTTTAAGTGAGTCACCTCATTTTATTAAATAAAATGATAGCAAGAATTGCGGGGTTTGACAAACACTAAAGTATCGGCAGACTCCTCTATAGATGTCGTTCTCATCTCTAGAAAGAGTAAGACCAACAAAGGCATTATGTAAGAAATTCTACTACTTTAATTTCGGTAGAACCCCGCTATAAGAAATTTGTGCGACTTCATTTCCACAGAATATTGAAAGGTATTAGTAAAATTTTAGGGAGTAAGGTATAAACATGTGTTTCAGTTCGCAAAATAGACTCAGAAATATTCTAGGCAATTAATTCAAGATATACCAGATAGACGAAAGGTCGAGAATTTATAAAATCGCATGCGGTGACTGTGATAAAGCCATATCGGACAAACAAAATGGGCGAGTAGCCACCAGATTCAAAGAACATATCGCTCATTACCGCTACGGAAGGATCGAATCTCAAATTAATTAAGAACGCGAGAATTAGACACTTACGAAACCATTTATATGAAAAAGAATGCAAATCTGTTAAATAGGGAAAAAAGTCCACTTATCAGCCACTCAGATTTGATGGATTTATCGGTGTAAACCGGACGCATGGTTACGTTTGATACTACAGGTAAGAACCTCTCCTTTTAGTTTCGAATGTTAGGATTATAATCTTTTTCTCATATCACTTCCTCACGAATTCCCGAAACAATTGTTCCGAATTAATGAAATAACTTGTGTGGTACAGAGTGTGGCGATAATTTAGTGTTTGTAGTACTTTCGAAGACAAATTCAAAGACGTATATTTTTCTATTACATAAAAAATATACAAAATTGCTACAATTCTCCAAATGCGTTCAGTTGACGTAGAAAACAATACAATTACATTTTATTACATGTTTGCTTTTTAATGCAAGGAATGTGAAAATCGTCAAATAAATCCCCAAGTTAAGGATAAACAGGTTTTTTTATGGTACTTTTGCCACTATTGCTTAAAATTCAAAATACCCCTGGCTTCGATTACCCTTTTGATATCAGTGAATCCCTGTACATTGAAAACTCTATCGTATCATTTAAATCCCAAATTTCAGTTAAAAATACTCAATACCAACCAAATACTCAAGGCTGAAAGGAATCGTATTGATATTTGTTTTGCCATGAGCAATTGTCGCCAAAGATCTTTAGTTTCTTAATAGAGAAATTTACGTATGTATTAATGAAATCGAAGAAGAAAGGTGGAGACTTCATTTGAGAGTTTATTGGCTTGATCTTCTTGGTAAATGCTACAATAGGGCGTGCTAACTTTCAAATAATATACAGGATGTTCTCAAAGTTAGAATATTTATTTGAACAGGTTGGATAATTCGTAAAAAAATCATTTTACCAAAAATCGGCTATATAAAAGTTACAAAATAACAGGAATATTAAAAACCATCTGCATATTTTTTAGAAAATGCAGGCCAAGCAACTGGTCTATTCCGCCCAAATCGACTGGGAAATACATTATTTAAATATTCGCGAACCACATCATCCGTTTCACATAAAGGAGCATCTATAATAATTATGGCAAGTTTTGAAGAAAATCTAAATAATCTTCATCTATCATTCGAGATGGAAGAAAGTACGCCCCATAAGCATGCCATATATTTACCAGCCTGAACAATAACTGAAAATCGGTTATTTTCGCATCATGTGGATTTTATAGGGCCCAACCATGATTGTTATAGAAATTACTCATTCCATTTCTTGTAAATATGGTTTCATCGCCAACCAAAATAAATTGAGTAAAATTTTCATTTTTATGGCGTTGATGTAAAAGCCTCTGGCAAAATTGAACTCTTATGAGATGATCTTGTGGCCAAAACGCTTGTTACTTTATTGTGGCCACTCCAACTTGAGCTGCTATAGATCTGGTGCTCAAAAATTTCGTTCTCACTGTCTAGCGTAACCTCCTCGTTGTTCCTTTAAATACTAGTTTTACGCGCTAAATTAACAAACATCCGTAGCGTCAGGTAATTTTTTAACGGAAACCTTTCCACGTATACTCGAGATGCCACGGTTGTATTTTATCGGCACTCCCCGTATACAATGAATAAAGACCAAGAACTGATCGATCGCACGTAATACTCAAAATGGTCGACTTCGAAAATCCTGTGGATTTGCAAACGGTATCGCACCTAAAGTTTAACAAATTTATTACAAAACAAATAGTCATACCACTATACTCTTGGTTTCCGGGTTCGAACCACGTCGTTGTCGTAGCTTTTGTCGACGTTTCGTCCACATTCTTATAGGACATTTTCTGGGCAGAGTGTGGGCGAAACGTCAGCAAAAGCTACGACAACAACCCGGTTCCAACCCGGAAACCAAAGGTATAGTATTATTGATGACGGTGGAAGTCATCAGACCAGAGTAATGCCACTTTTAGTCGTAAATTGAACAAAAAACACCAACACGTTCTGAAAACATGCCACCAACGCAATGGTTTTTATTACCTCCGTTATTTTGCAACTTGTATTGAGGCGATTTCGCATAGAACCATTTATTTTTACGAGTCCCACAGCCCATAAAAATACAAACACCTCAACTTTGAGAACACCTGCGTACCGGGTCTCTCAGATTCAATGTTACAAGCGATATCTTCCTTATTTGTAGAGATATAAGATCCAGCAGGGTGTCGTCGATAACGGTTTGAAGTTTCCTAAAAGATATACTTTTTAAAACTACCCCTAGTAAACCTCATCCAAACCAATTGTTTTAAACTGCACCCCTCAAAGAACTTCATGACTAAAGTACGAAGAGTTTGCAATACAACGGTATAAATGAAAATTGCATTCAAGAAATATTTAATACAAAATGATAAAATCATATAGAAAATAAGTAACAAAAAAATTCCTACAAGAAGTTAAATAAACATTAAACACATGCTTCAAATCGACCAATTAATTCCCTGGAAGAATTACATGCACACCGAATCTTAAAGTTTCCAATCGTCTAAGTTCGTAGGCGGAGTAGAATACACAACTTCTTTCAAATACCTCTCTAAAAAGAAGTCCAGTGGGCTTAAGTCTGGCGAGCGAGCTGGCCATTGAATAGGACCATTAGTACCAATCCTATTGGGATACACTCTGCAACCAACCGCGAGCTATGAGGCGGAGCGCTATCCTGTTGCTACAATAAATCATTACGCTCTGTTAATGGAATATCTTCCATTAACTGTAAAAAATGTAAATGATGTTGTCCTGTCAAAGTTCCTTTAAAGATGTATGGACCAATGACACGTCCATTAAATAATTCGCGTCAAACGTCGACAGCCCATGTTACTTGAAAATGAGGATTTTCCGTAATGGCAGTTACGACGCCTGACCACTCCATTGATAAGAAATCGTGTCTCGTCAGTTCACAAAATGTTATTGGTAATTTTGGGATCATTGTTTAACATTACTTGCATTACAGCAACGAACCCTAGTCTCTGTTCAAAATCTGTAGGCTTTAATGCTCGCAGAAACTGAATTCTAAAGGGATATTTGTGAAAGTTTAGTATCATCTGTACTATTGATTTAACTATTCCCATATTTTCTGCCACAGTTTTAACTGAAATATGTGGATTCAATCCAACATTTGCCAATACATTTATTTGCATTTCTTCTGTTCTAACTGGTGTTACATGATGAGAGTGTTTTAAATTTAATGGAAATGCATCCGTTCGCATTTTTGCTTCAACATGAGGAAATGGCTTAGGTGATGGTACCGCTCTGATAGGAAATCGCTCTTCATAAAGTATTGCTGTCGCATGAGAATTTTTATGACATTCTCCATAAATTAATAACTAGAGTTTGTTAAAAAGGTGGTACCGGAAAGCATTAGCGTAGCGGTAGCGGCGTGGGTAGGGGTAATTTTCAACTCGTAGTCGATCTCGACAGTACCGTGAGAGAATTCAAAGCGCCGGTACGTTGCACGCTGCACGCCAAATAAGTACGCGGAGATGGGACGCCCAAAGGGTATAACGTTCCCTTCGAATGTGAATAAATATCTCAAGCATTTCCCTGGATTAGAGTATAGAAGTCCGCATATTTATTGGACAACATGCAATAGCGGATTGCTAAGTCGCGATAGGTTTGAATGTAGAAAACATTGTAAAAGTAAACGTCATGTATTGAATTTAAGAAACAGTATTCCATACTGGCAATTTTTATATTATTTTATTTTTATGTTAAGTGTGTGCAACATCCCACAACATCTAGTATTTAATGAACACTTTCGTCTTTTTTGGGTTAAGTACGTTCCCTCATGGAAGCTGCCAACATCTATGCAATTGCGATACAATTTGCCACGTGTGCAAGGTACAGTAAAGGAATGTATAAAAGACGAGTTGGGAAATAAGAAAATCTGACTATGTGTGGATGAAACACCTGATGCTCAGAGACACAGCGTCATTCATGTTGTAGCACGTCCTTTAAAACATGATGGTCCACCAGCTTCATTATTGTTATCCAGTAAAAGGATTCAGAAAATTAATGCAGAAACCGTTGTCAAGATAATAAAAGATTCGTTGAGAGAATATTGTATCACAGGAACCCAAGTCACAATGTTCGTTACTGACGGAGCCGCAACAATGCTGAGTGTTGGTAGGATGTTGAAAATATGCTTTCCGACTCTTCTTCACATAACATGCCTCATACACGCATGTCACCTCGTAGCAGAAACCATTCAAAAGAAGTATCCGATGGTGAATAAATTAATAGCATCTACCAAAAAAGTGTTCATCAAATTTCCCAAACACATCCGTGTATTCAAACAATTGTGTCCGAAATTACCACCACCACCTCAGCCTGGAATAACGCGATGGGGAACATGGCTCCAGGCAGTATCTTACTATCAGAAATATTTTTCACAAGTGAAAAATGTCATCTTGAAACTTGATTCAAATGATTCTGCAGCAGTTCGAGATAGTCAGCAACTTTTTTCCAATTCGGACGTTCAACAACAAATAGATGAAGTTTCCATGAACTGTTCTGAAGTTGTACAAGCTATTGAGCAATTAGAAAACAGTCACTTATCTGCACGAGACGCATTAAATTGCATAAACAAATTACAAGCCGCTCTAGAAAACTTGACGAACACTATAGGAGTCGATGTTGCTCAAAAATTTGGTGCAATTTTAACGAAAAATCCGGATTTACAAAAGGTTCGGTCTATAACTGAAAATCAAGTGCCCAGATGAGGAAAAGGAATATCTGACGTTTGCAAATCTTACTTCACTGGAGGTCGAACGATCATTTTCGAAGTATACGACAACGTATTCACAACACCGTCGACGGCTGAATGAATCGACAATGGAAGCGTTGCTGATGTTGCAATTCTACGCAGTTTACCAGGGCGGTTGCCAATTGCCACAGTGGACATCAAGACAGGAAAAGGTAACAATATTATTTTTCACTAATATTGTATATAACGTACCTACTTTTATGCGGTGCGCCACTGCCGGTACCACCTTTTTAACAAACTCTATTAATAACATATCGACATATTTATTTGGAAAAAAATTAGAAGGCAGTTTAAATGGAAATAAATATCTGAATCTTTTTTGTCGAAACAACTTATACGATTGTACAACCAAATTTCAACTAACAATTTATAATGTGTCATTTTTATTAGTAGCTATTTATTAAATGGAATTTTTGTTTAGACCGTTGTATTCCTAACTGCTAGTACTTCAATCATAAGGTCAATAAGATGAGGGGTGTAAGTTAAAAAAATTGGTTTGGGGAAGGTTTCTCAGAGGGTGGGTTACTATTAGTAGATTTAAAAAGTATATCTTTTAGGGTTCTGCAAACCATTTTCGACGACACCTTGCTCGATGTTATATCTCTACAAATAAGGAAGATATCGCTTGTAACATTGAATCTGGGACACCCGGTAAAACACTACATCAAATTATTTATTTATGACTTTATGAAGTAAACATCAAGAGGCCTGCTTGTTTGGAATACATTGTAACAGTACATTATACGACTTCCATAAAAACTAAGTATTTTGAATAGCAATCAATTATTTTTTTTAATTCATCTGTATTGCATAGAACAAGGTACAAAAAATTGATTCAAGTTATAGGTAAGAATCCAATTATTCTCATTATAACTAGCCTTTGGTCGAAATGAATGAACATATTTTCACAGCAAACTTGCCAATAACAATCAAATTATTTCCGAAAAATGTTGAGATAATACAGATATTTATCAAAACGGCATCGCGTTTGAATGTAGACTGCATGCTACCACATAAGTTTTGTTCCAATTTTGACTTTGGTTTAACGCAAAAAAATACAAATCTGGTTTGGTATTATATCATACGGGGTCTGAGCAGATTATGCATACAAATCTAAGATACTATTAAATATCTCAGCATAATTTCGACTACAGTATATTCACTTTGTGAAGTAAAATTTCCTTACAGGAAAATTAACCAAACATACCGTTTGATATATGTAACTCAAAAAGAGAAGAATTTGAATTATACAGTTTTCGTTGAACAAGTCGACTTGTATTTTACCGTGTTCTTCCATGAGAAATTCCACTGTGTGCATAGGTCTATTTTGGGTAACGAACTCAAATTTAGACCAACATATTTATCTCAAAAATATTTCATAATTTAGATTACACTTGACGTAAAGAAAAATGATAAAATTTGTTTGCCAAAGCACTGAGGGATAAAGGTGATAAAAACTCAAAAAAATAACAAGTCAATATATTCAATTTCTTAATTATTTTATTATTTACTCAAATTCTTAATCACAATATTTCAATACCTATAAAATATTAAAAAAAAGAAAAGCGAGAATATAAAAATAACTAAGACTAAGTAATACTTTTACTTAAATTTTTTTTTTATTAGCCATATGGTAACCTACGTAATACTATCGATAAGAAAATTGCCTACATACAACCTATAAATAGAAAAAAAGTCAAGATTTTATAATACAGCTGATTATCAAATAAAACCCAACAGATAAACCAATTGTGCAAATTGAGTCTCAGAGGATAACAGCAGATATATAAGTGGGTATCACGAAAAAAAAAAAGATATAATTAGATGACCTGTATTAAGGGAAATGTAGAGTAATGAATGTAATGATTAATGACAAGCGTATGAATATTAGTTTACTTTTTACCATTTTTTTAGGAGAAAAACAGCGATAGCAAATTAATTCAAGAATGCCTTACCTAAATTTGGTAATTTTATTAAAGTGCAAAAAAACTAGTCACAATTTGAATAAAGTAAATATACTATACGTATATACTTTTTATATACACAATCTTTAAAAAAACCTCCGCAAGTACAAGCTATTAATTTCAAAAATATACCATCCATATGTCAGGACAATCGGTAACTTTACAGAGACATATCATAGCAATGTAATGTAATATCTTCAATCTTTCTTTGGAGTGCATTAAACTGTATGACTAATTTTATTTATAAGATAATAGATAAAATGGCACCCAGCTGTAGTCAAAAGACAGCATCGACATCGTATAGTAAACAAGAAATAACATAAAAAAATAAGACAGCAAGAGAAACAATTACAGAATTACATACTGCGAATAGTTAAATATGAAATTAGAACTATAGTGAGAGATCTTTACCTCTGAGCACTCTCCGAAACTCTTCACCGTTTATTTCGCTGCTATATAATCACACTCAATATAAAAGTCCTTATACTTTTACTGCACATTTTGAAGAAAGAAATGGTTTTGCTGCAGACAATGCAATGTCGGATTCTGCCCAAGAAAAACCGTCCTAACGAACCGTAGGTTCTCTTGAAACTAGTCAGCTGTTTTGAAGAGGTTAGCCTTGATTGTTTTCGTGGTGGGGATAGGAAAATTTACTCAGAGCAGAATTAAAACATTGGAAAAATAAAAGCCCCTAAAATTTCCCAGTAATTTATTGCTTTATGATTGGTAGAAGCAGATAAGGAAAATTGGAGAACAATTTAAATGTACTTTTGACCTGAATTTTTAAATACCTCGTCTATTGTAACATATTGAGCATCTAAATGCATAAAAGAACTCAACATGGAATTTTTCTTTATTCCATTGCAAAAAATTTAAGTATTGTAACTATGTAGGTGACTATTTGATTTAAATAATAATATATTTCTGTTAGAGTTATAGTTTAGTAGAAGAACATACCGGTTGGTTAATTTAAATAGTACTTTAACTTCTTTGAAGTACATTAGGTTGCCTAATCTATAGATGCCTGATTTTAAACAACTGATTTAAATTTATTGTTTAGTCTATGTTTAGCAACGTATTCATTTGATAACCATACCAGATAAATTTTGTTGACTCAAATCTGGCCATTGACTCCTATTTTTTTCCAGAAAGGTTAACTTTGACAAAGCAAAATGAATTAATGGCATGTATCCCAGCAACAAAGAATTTACCTACTATTCTTAAACTTTTTGGGAAGATTGTTCTTTTGTCACATATTTCGCAATGCTTACACTTCACAATGCCATATTAATTTGCAGTAATTTTCACGTATACTCATGTAATATAACAATTTATTAAATAACTCCTCTAAATTAAGCAAATTATGAAGAACACATCACAAAAACACATGATAAATGAAACACTTACATACGATGGTTAAAATATTTTATTCAAACGTAAAAGAAACATCGTCTGAGATTGTTACAGTCATATACACTTATTTACAGGAATACAGATTACCACAACATAAATTGTCATCATTTTTTGCTCGATTTTTTGATGCCACCACCTCCCATTGGTCCCTTCTGGGATGCTTTCGCCTTAGCATCTTGAATAGCTTTCTGCTGTTCTTTCTGCTTCTGCTGAAACGCTACATCCTCGTCGTCGACGTCTTTCTGGGACTTCTTTGGTGTTTTTAGGGGTTTCTTTTTACCACCTTCTCTTCCTGACATTCTAAAAAACAAAATTTTCAATCAAAAGTAGTGACAATAACAGAAAAAAAGTACTTACTCGACTAGATCTGCCCAAATAGTAAGTGTGAACACCGAAATCAATTTAGATTATAACGAAAAGTAATAAAGAAGGCTGACTGTAATTAACACTAGATTGAGAATTTCGAATGTCAAAAAGAGTATCTTGCTAGAAGTTTTTGGTTAGAATTTATACTGTGCGAAATTCATACGAGGCATATTCCATACTCAAAATGGACTTATAATTACATTATAGTTATTAAACAATAATAATTAATTACACAGGAAATAAGATTACGTATCAAAATATAAAGGAAATTAAAATAAAGTATTAGACATAGAATTTGTAAAATAGGGTGACATCTACAGGTAGTGAACGCTATTAAACTGATTCAGCGGAAAATTCAAAACCTTTATTTAAAAACAAAGGCAAAATCGAAAATTATTCTTTATTTTGAAAAATAATTTGAACCTAATAATTCTGATACAAGAAATAAATACATATTACTTCATTTTTTTACAAGTCACACTGGTTTTAGATTCTGAACAAACATATACAAAGTACATCATGGCTCTTATACTAAGATTAAAAAAAAAGTGTTTATTCTGGGTATTATTAAAGATGTTTAGCTTCATTGTTATTTAGAGCAGGCTTTCGACAAACAAAGAAAACACTATCGTATTCGTACTGCAACATTGCTTCTGGATTTTGACAGTACCTGGTTTTGATACCAGTTTCACTTTTTTCAATTACAAAACCAACTTTCTTGACTACTTCACATAATACTTCGAAACTTGGTTCGATACTTCTTTCATTCTTCATGTTTGAATAATGGTAAAGCAGAGGGCCTAAGTTTATCCAAACACCACCTGGTTTCAAAATGTGATATATAGTTTCTATGAATTGAACTACATTAGGGGCACAATCAATGAAGAAGCATGTCGCTACACAATGAAATATGTCCATATCGGTGTATACTTCTAGAAAATCACCAGCTGTCATCGAAAACTGACTTTCAGGTTTTGAAGTTGGTTTGACGTCGGGAAATCTAAAAACAATAATTAATTCTTTCGAAAAATATTATGAATAAAATGAGATACCTTACGCTTAACATTTGTGTTTCCGCAGATAGGTTATTACAGTACTGGTGTATCCATGGATATACTTCGAATTCATTTACTACTTTACAATGATTTAAAACATGAAACGAAACAATTAGCATAAATAAATTAAATTCATTTCCTTGGCAAGAAAATCCACGAGATGCGATCTCAAACGCTAGCCTCCCTAACCCTGCACCAGGTACAAGAATAAAAATCTTATCTCTGGCGCATTCAGCAACAGGAAATTCTAATTCTATTTCATCGATTATCGGGTCGTAACATTGCATGCGTTCTTTTGCACCTAAACTACTCCAGTCTCGCATCAACTGCTTAAATACAGATTGAACTTTATCAAGACCCTCACTTAGTGTGCCTACTTCTGTTTCTGAATGTGATGTATTCTCATTACTATACACGTTTTCAAAAATATTATTAGCATGCTCCATTACAATCGGTATATAACTAGCATTCTTATCAATACATTTCTTAAACTCTTCTAGGTCATTCTTATATTTCACTAGCCACTTTTGGTGGTGATCTGTTAAGGAGGCAAGACATTTCTCTTTGTACTCAATTCTTAGCATAGACTGCTTTCTAAAAAATAAAAGCAAACATAAAATATACTAAACACAAACAAAAAAGTTGTTTGTTACCTATAACTTTGAAATGTTTGAAGAACTGAGAGGAAATACTTGCGTTCCTCAGATACCACATCCTTATCTGTATGCATTTTGATTAATTTATATAATTCCTATTTCTATATCACATAACTTTAACGGTTTTCATTTTAATAAATAGAAAGCCCGGTTAATTGATATACATAACCTCACTTACGTTAAGTTGAAATTATTGATTGATTCGTAGAGGGCGGTACTAATTAAGGAAAGAATTAATTATTATTTTTCGGTAGAAAGGACATTTTTAATTAAATTAGAATATTAGAATTAAAATATTAGATAATATATTTCTGTTCAAGTATAAAAAGAGAATTATGCCCAAATAAAAATCTTAATATTAGATATAAAACAGAATTCTCTAACATTAATTAGTAATGGGGAGTATAGAGGGCGCCACCACGGGCAAATTCTGTATTTATGGTTTATATATTTTCTAGGATTCGTATCTAGACTAAATTTAACTGCATTATACGACTTATACAATTTGTTGTGCAAGGACAATTCACATCAGTTTGATGTCGGTGTTTTTTGAGTATAGATGTTTATATTTGTGTAACAATTGCGGGGACACTAATGATGAAGTTGACTCCGAGGAATTTTCAGAGCATCTCAAAGATGCTCGATTTTTACTCCCAGTTTAACCCTTCACCACTTTCCATTAAAAAATTCATTGATTTCGGTAAGTGTCCCTTTATTTTATTTAATTTTTAATCGCCTCTCTCTTTGGGCAAAAGATATACTCATAAGAATACAATTTTAGTTTATTCTATTTATATTTATAGGATTAATAATGGTCAAAACACCTGGATTTCATTCCGTCTCCTTTCAAAAATCTTTGCGTCCTTAATTGAAAAGGAAATATTTTTGGCACCGTCAATCTGGCAAATTTTATTTTCCTACATCAGAAATTTTATTAGCTTACAAAACGAGTGTGTTTGCACGTTCAAATATGCAACATTTTTCCAATTAGTTTCGATGCGTGCTATGTGTTTGTAAACATTAGACTTGTTGTCTTGTTAACCTTGAATTATTAATTTTTGTTCGTTATTTTGTTAAGGAAGTAGCTTTTGTTTACCGAACCAAATGAAAAAAGACACGCCTACTTATAAAGAAACCTCGAAATATACATACAAATAACAATATTCCCTGATTTTTAATTGGAATTTTAACAGAATCTAAGAGAAGAGTTGCAAAAAAATAACGTCTTGTTAAACTGGTTTCTTTGAGTAACGCCGCTTTCTACTTAAGATTTATTTAGTTAAAAATTTTTGCATATGTGGAGATAGATGATTTTTTGATAAATTTAAGGTATTCTACATGATTTCAAGGATTATTCGGAAAAATATACAGGCTGTTCGGAAGAGCAAAGTAAAATTTTAAGCCTCTAATAGGTGAGGTCATTAGAAATCATATTAATCATATTTACCTTAGTCCAAAATCTAATGGATTTTTCGGCAAAAATTCACAATTAAACAAAACGATCTGCCAGATTTGGTACTATTTAAAATCCATTAGACTCTGGGCTAAGGTAAATGTGGTTAATATGCTTCCTAATGACAAAAGACGAAAGTCAGTTAGGAACGAGGCGTGACTGAGAGCGCCACAGCAATACTTTAGCATTAGTAGGGGCAGAGAGGCGGCATTTCGTATGCATTGCTAGGTAACGTACATCATTCTATCGCTGTCTTAGATAACGATAGAATGCTTATGCGATACTGCCTCTCTGCCCTTTTTAATGCTGACGCATTGCTAAGTCACGCCTCGATCCCAACTAACTTACGTCTTTGCTAATCACCTCACCTATCGGCTATTCATAACATTACATCGCTCTTCCAAACATCCTGTACACATAGTGGGGTACCTATTATTTTTTTTTTTTCCGAAAATAATTCGCATCATTCGTGAGACTGTGTAATATACGAGAGTTTCCGAGAAGTTTACAAAAATTAAAAGATCCTGTAGATTTTCTGAGGGATCTGTACTTCAAAATCGAACAATTCAGCCAAAAAATATGTTGTTTTTATATGAAAGTACTTTTTCAGTCTCTCGAGTTTCATCTAAATCTGAAGTTTCGGGTTGCCGGTGTTTCCTTGTAAGTCGGTTTTGCTTTGTTCTGGCATTTTTGCAAGCCATTTCAAATTTGAATTCGGGTAAATACAATCATATATTATCTATTATGGAGCTATGTTTATCTTACGACTATGGCTTAAGCTATAAAGCGTGTCATAAACTTTACATTGGAATATTTTCGAGAAGCTCTAAAGTTTTCCAATACCGAAACTACCTATTATTCATAAAATGGCTTCAATGTTTCTATTCACTATATTATGTATTCTGTTTACTTTTATTGTTTACTTTTCAAACAAATTTTAAAATCTATTTTGGGTGCTTTATATTTACTTCAAAAAATGGAAAAATAATGTTAATGTTACCACTGAAACAGTTCACTAAAACCCTTACCACAACACTTAATTCGTACTGGACGCACGTTTCGATAGCCAAGCTATCATCATCAGCAGCAAGACTGAACGTCTTGCTGCTGATGATGATAGCTTGGCTATCGAAACGTGCGTCCAGTACGAATTAAGTGTTGTGGTAAGGGTTTTAGTGAACTGTTTCAGTGTTCCAGTGCCACAGTTTTAGAGTATCCGTTTAATGTTACCAGACGGTTTTTGACATATTGGCTATTCGTTTGTTGTCGTCATGTTTGTTGTCATGGTTTTCTATAGGAAACGTATTAGTGGTATTCGCTTTGCTTATCTTACTTGTTTGTTTATTATTCATTTCGTTTTTACGTAATAATTCCTAGAAATCGGTATGTTTTGCTGGGATACTTAGTAATATTTAGATGTTAATATTATTCTCACTAGGAATTAATTAATCTGTCTACAGATACAAGTGCAATACTGTAGGTATAAACATTAAATATGACACTTAGTTAATATGGTAATTATTCTCTTGTTTTGCGAGCAAAGCTAACACAACACAACTCTTTTGGATGTTGAAAGTCCAAGGTGTATTGGATGTTCTTATTGTTTTTAACACTTACGTATGTATTAAAATGTTCAAATAAACATCTTTAAACATTGTTTGGATATGGAAACTTCAGACTTGTTTCTACTGGAGGTAGACTTTAGAATCTACAGATCTACAGATCTTTTTACTGTTTGTTAAAAGCAGAAGATCTACATTTATCGCAATTATTTTTACAAATTTAAGGTTACACGCAGAGAAACGTTTACTTGTATCAAAGCTGTCCGCTTTAATTCAAGACAATTACTTTTTAAATTATCCGCAATACAATAACTGTTTTAAATAAATTAAAAAAAAATTAGCGTTTCTTTCCCCGCTTAAGAGAAGTATACACTTATAATGAAATAATTGTATTTCTTTGCTTAAGACATTTGTTAACTTGATTCAAGAAAATCTGTGGTTGGTGGGAAGAACCAACCCGGAAAAGTCGTCGAAGTATACCCTAGCCTCAAGCCACATACGAAAGAAACCAGTAATACATACATTAATTAGGGATTATTGAATAATTAAATTATTGAATAATCCCTAATTAATAATTTAATTAATCTATTTAAGTAATTTAAGTAATCTATAAAAAGAAACTTTTTCATTAGCTCATTTACTTGCTCCTAATTTTAATTATTAACTTTAGGTTTTTTTCCACTATTGTAATTTTTTTTTTTATTGGAAATCCTTGTAGCTCGCCTGAGGATGCGTTTTTTTTTACCACGAAACTGGTCGCCTAATTTCTCAATAGAACTTTGTGAGATCTGCACCATTTTTTTATTTCTACCATTAATATGAATATTTACTTAACTTAAAACTAAATGATTTACTTGGAAGAAACTAGGGACCCTAAGAAAATATTTATTTAGTCCAAATAAAATTTCAAGAAAATTATTTTCTTATACATTTTTATTAGGTTGTATCAAAAATTCTCGCCACTTTTAACATTTACTATATAAAATTAAAGTAATTACAAAAACGAGAAACAACTTAGTGTGCAATGTAAGCGCCATCAACCTCGATTACCATACGCCATCTTTTAGTCAATTTTCGAATTTGGTCGCGATACCATTCCTCTGTTTTCGTATTTGTTTATAAAGAGTATTTATCAAGGATATGCGGTAAGTACGAAAAGTGATGGAAACTTTTGATACAATCTAATATTGTCTTGAAATAAAAATATTTTCTTCAATAGAGACTGATTTTTGCTGCTCTCTTTTCTTGATGCAAGAAACCATTTCCCTGCGTGTACAGAGACCGAGTTTTATTTTGGAAAAGCTTTGCATAAATCTCTCAAAGGTCTTTCTATAAAATTCTAAACAACTGCTTGAATCGCTTATTTCTGAAAAGTAATTTTCTTCGGTTTCCAGATCATTATTAGGAAAAATATATATTTTTTTTTGTTTTTACTTTTTATCATTTTCGTACATATCCATAATCATCATGTTTACGAAGCTGGTGATCTGATATTTTTGAAGTTCATTCTACAATTATCGTTGGTTGATTTTTAGAAATCTATATTTTAAATGAATCCTTACAAAATACGAGGGTTACCTAAATGTTTACAAAAACAACGAAAGCAAAGAAGTCTTTTATTATATATCGTTTTATTGTTTTCCAAAATATTTACCATTAAGATTTATATACTTTTGCACGCATCCGAACCAATTCTCTAAACATTTTTCTACTCTAGGAGAATTGATTCGAGCGCATACAAAATAAAATGATTTGCGCCAAAAATTCTTTTTCTTTCATTGTTTTTGTAAAAATTTAAAAGGTATCCATCTCCCGTACTGGAACAAATATTCAATTTTGCCTTGGGCAATTGTCGCAAAATATCTTTAGTTTCTTAATGGAGGAATTCAAGTATATGTTAATGAAATCAAAGAGCAAGGTACATATTTCGTGTTTGCGCGGGTGTGCGAGGGTGTATCAAATATAAACGGGACTCGTTTTTTAAAAAATTCTAACTTTATTTAACTAAGCCTACAAATATATATCATTTTTCTACATATTCTACCGCCCTAGAAATACATTTTTCCCATCGGTTTGGGAGCTTTTTTATTCCATCATCGTAGAAACTCTTCGGACGTTCGTGTAGCCATTGGAGCACAAACGCTTCCACCGCTTCGTTGTCGTCGAAACGCTAGCCTCCAAGCGTTTCTTTGAGGGGTCCAAAAAGATGGACAAGTCAGGACTATAGGGTGGATGTTCCAACGTTTCCCATCCCAATGCATCCACTTTTTGCATCGTGACATTAGCCACATGAGGCCTGGCATTGTCATGCAGAAGAATGACACTTCTGGCCGATTGATTCTTCCTTTTCCTTCGAAATGACAATTTCACGGCATCCAGCACTTCACAATAATATTGCGCATTAGTTGTGCGTCGATCGTGGAGAAAAGCAACGTGAAAAGCACCTTGCCGATAAAAAAAGAACCGTTTCCAGCTGACAACCGCGTCTTTGCCTTCACCGGTGCCATGCAAATACACGGGTTCTTGGCAGGGTGCTGTCCCCGAACTGTATCTGTAATCGCCGCAAAATTTCAGTTGGGTTCATCCCCTCCATGGCCAAAAACTTGTTGATAATCCGCTGCTCCACGGAGACATGCACTTCTTTCTCGCTCATGGTTTCTTTTGATATTAAAGGGACCCGAGAGAGTTGCGGTCGGTTCTCCCCTCTCCCTAACGGTACAGGCTACCTGCGCGTTAACCCCTTCCAGGTCTAGAAGCCTTCCGGAATTTTTAAGAAAATCAGTCGTGTTTATTTTTGATACACCCTCCTATGTTTCAAATTAAATATGTGTACAAAATACGATAATGGTTAGCTGTGCTTCACAAGACACTTTTTAAAGAAGTCGGTGAGTAACACTGGAATAGAATAATAAATTGTTAATTAAGCATCACGGGTGTACAATTGTTAAGTGCAGGAAAGAATTGTGTCATTTGAATTCAGCCCTTTCAGCACCAAACGAAAATCTTATGCAACCTTGCGATACAAAACAAGTATTCGGACTTAGATCATTTCTTCACTAAAAAAAAACATGGTTAAAAATGCAATTTATTATATCTAACTGGAAACTGTTCAAATGTGACTCAGGCTGCTTCTTTTTCTTCGATCCAGCATTGTTCTAAAAATAGTAATGATTTAAAAATTTCAATAACGTTACTTTTTCTCCCAAAAATCCCAAAAATCAGTCTTGAAATGTTACTAACTTAATGAGAAAATTCCATTTCCAAGATTCCGCCATTCAGAAGACACTTCTCCCTTTCCTTTTTTGTTTTTCACTTTCAAAACTAGAACATTCCGTTCATATTCTAGCATAAAATATCGTAAATATGTGACGCATAGCATCCAAGGCTACCCGAAGCGAATACGGAAGAAAGTGGGTGTTCTTATTTAGTGCAATGTATAGTTGTTATGGAGTGTTGATGTTTTCATAAAGGCTAACCATTATCTCGTTTTGTTCATGCTGTGGTTTTGACCATTGATATTCATTTAGTTTGATATATGTATGTATATCGTAGATAGATGGTTCGAGTTAGTGCCAGACAATGTTTTATAAATTATAGGTCACATCTGTCGTTTTCATTGAATTAATCAGTGGCGGTTCGTGACTTTTTGGCAGGGGGGGAGGCTTTGTAAAAAATATGATAAAATTGTACCTTCAGTTTACAATGATCTTTGAAGAAAAGTAGGAATTGCTGACAGATTATTAAAAAATACGCTCACTGCAGTGGTGAGCGTAGCAGTGAATATAATGTGCACTAGGATATTTATTTTTAATGTGTCTGACGCCGTCCATCATCAATTCGTCAATCCATATTTTTTTGGAACACAAATCACGTTTACACACATTTTCTAGCATCTCTTTCATTCGCGGCAAATGATTCTATAATTGTGTTTGTGAGGGTAATGGGTACTTTGGAACGTATTGTCGCCAAAACGTTTAAAAAGCTGCTTTTCTCACCAACGACAACGGAAGATTACAAGAGGTAAACATAATTAATAAATGTATGAGGAATAGTGTATAAGGTATTTCAGTTCTTGCATTTCTCATATGCTTAATGCCATTGACATGCCTCTGGCAATCAGTTCTGTCCAATGCAGCCAAACGAACATTGCATATTAAGCAAAAAACTGTACTACCGTCATATTTTAAATGGGGAAAAAGTGACACATACTTATGTACATTAGTAGCAAATCTATTACGAAGCATTGTTTTCTTAGGTATGTAAATATTAGTTCTATATGAAACGATACACTAATTATGTACTTGGTATAATACTACAACACACAAAAAACACCAGCTATATTTTCAAAAGCGACACGTAAGTACATAACCTTGACCGTTCGACTAATCTCTGCAACAGCTCAATCGGAACTAAAACGAAATCTCTCTCAGCGCGGTTTAACATGATTTATATTCAAGGTCGACACTACATGCCTGCTTCTCTACCGGTTTAGTTTATTTATGAATTTTTCGTATTCTTATATTAACCCGTAATACCGACGCCTATGCGAGTCCGCAAGTTTAGGTTACTCTATTGATTAAATTGGAGTTTTTACTGATTTCTGAAAGGTTGTTATTTTTCAGTTTATTAATGGCTTCGTTACATTCTTTCTCCGTTGGTTGTTATTGATAATTCTCTTCCCTTATATTTTCTTCTTCTTCCTCACTAGTTAACATGGTTTCTTGCAGATACACCCCTCATTCTTGCTTTTTTATGCCTACTGTGGATTTCTTCTTGTGTGTGTAATTAAACAGGGAATAAAAAATGTGAATAATTTATTGCATTTATGTTACGGATATGCCGTACTGTTTTAAACAAGGTAAGTGCAATTAATAATGTGGATTTAAAATAATATGCATTTCAAGAATTCTAATGCTTTATTTTAAGAAAATGAAACTATTGATTTATGAACAATACCTAAACGCTTTTTGAATTAAGGAAATTATTTACTATCCTTAAGAAAATATTGTTTTGTGTTATAACGGCCATTTGCTTATACTAAGAATCGCTTTCTTCAAGATTTTCTCGAAGTTAACAAGTGTCTTAAACAAAGGAATACAATTATTTCATTACAAGTATATACTTTTCCTAAGTAGAGAAAAAAACGCAAAGAAAATATATTTTTTTTTTGTTTAAAACAGTAATTGTATTGCGGATAATTGAAACAGTAATTGTCTTGAATTGAAGCGGACAGTTTGATACAAGGAAACGTTTCTCTGAGTGTAGAACAACACCCACTGAAAACAATATAGTAAATTTGAAACTTCACATTCACATATCCAATTATTTCTTTTATAAATGTCCATCGAAAAACGTCGTGTGTGAACGTTCTATTTTCGGCTCTTATTTTCGTTCTTTGTTCTAATTTTAGCTGAGCTAATGGCCTAACCTAACATATTTTATTTTTTTCTTCTAGAGGAACTCTATTAAAGTAACATTTTAAAATAACGCTGTAATTCTGTTCATTTTTAACATTATTATAAACACAGTTACTTGTCACTATATAAGAACACGGAAAAAAATCTATAGTAAAGGGCAACACTCCCTCTCGTAGCTAAAATTAGATTGGACGCGGAAGTTCCGTGTCCCAAATGCATATACACCGGCTAGATTGTGATTGGTTGTTTAGTCAGGCATCGTACCGTTGTTATAGCAATCAGGGCCGCGACTTCATTCCAACCTATTGCACGTTGCAAGTATGCTCTATAAGATACAGGGTCAGTCAACGATAGAGTAAAGTAAGTTTATGATTTATCGGTAAAATTTGCAATAAAACTATATATATCGTATGGTATGGTTAATAAGTCCGATAAAACTGATGATATGGTTAGTAAGTCTGCACATTTTAAAAATATATAAAAGTGTACAGGGTGCGATAAAAAAGTAGAGCAACTAAAAGTTGTATTCTTTTAAACAGGACACCTACGTATGAATTAATCTTTATTTCTACGCCGAATTCTAAAACTTTTTTGTTATGTATTTGTTATGTTGAAACCTTGCAGTTTTTGAGATATTCAGCTTTAAAAGTAAAAACTCAATTTTCAAGCATCTATTTAATTGAAAATGTTATCGTCGTTTCTGTAAGAAAAACCTTTATATTTGGTAAGTGGAAAGACAAATGTTAAGTTAATAGGTACTCTATAAAACATTTGAGATATCGGCTACAGGATGTTGAATATAATTGTTCCAAAATGAAAGAAAAATAAATTAAAAAAGATCGCTTTTTTCAAATGACGCACCTGTATATTTTTATTTTATCTTATAAAGGACTAAGAACCCTTTAATTTTTGTTGAATATGTCCTATACCTATCTTCAATTCTTTTTGAGATATCTTTTTTTTCATTTTCTTGTATTGAGCAAATAAAATAGGCAATGAAAAAAATATATTGTCCAAAGCAATCAAAATGTATTAGAAAGCAATTTCCCTACTATCTAGAATAAAATAAATAAATTAAAATAAGGCAAAAAAACATACTGGGTATATACCTAACATATTTAACAAGGGAAACTTAATGGTTAAAATAGTTAATTTCTTCATAATAAATGTTCAAATAAATGAGCTTCTTGTAGAACGCACATATTTATTCTTTTTCTTATGTCGTTTCTGAGTCTTGACAACATTAGTGATGTTACGGTCCGGCAGACATCTCTTATTTTATTCTGCATGTCTTGTTGTAGGTTGATTAACATACACCCGGTCTTTTACATAACCCCATAAGAAAAAATCTAATGAGGTAATACCGCAAGATCTTGGTGGCCACTCAATATAACCTCCACGCCCAATCCATTTTTGTGGAAATTGTTGATTCAAAAATTCTCGAACCTCACGGTGGTAGCGCGGAGACACACCATCCTGTTGAAGCCACATATTTTCCTGCCGATTTACATCAAGTGTTTTAAGTAATCGGGGTAATTCTTCACTTAAAAAGTTTAGATAACTAAGGCCAGTTATGACCTGATTAAAAAAATATGGACCAATTATTCTGTTGTGGATACCACATCAAACATTCACACACCAATGGTTTTGATTTTTTTTTTTCTGTAGCATAATAATGCATATTGTGGCGATTCACACCATTACTTTATACAGACGAAGCTTCGTCGGAAAACATTATGTTACATAAGACGTTTTCATTTAACTGTAACTGCTGAATCATTACAATGCAAAACTGCACTCGTCTTTCAAAATCTTACCCTCGTAACTCCTGGTGAAGTTCGATGATATTTGTACTTTCTTGTTGTCCGATTCGCAGTTTATTGTGAGGTATCACATAACGTTGCTAACTCTTTACTACTTACTTGAGGATTTTCCAGAGTATTCATTAAAATTTGAAGTTCCTTATTTTCATTAGTAGCTTTTCTATTGACGACTACGTTTAAGATAATCAACACTACCGGTGGAATCAAATCTTTCTTTTAGATTATAAAAACTGTACGAACTAGGTGTCGGGTGTTCAGGAAACTCCATTTTTTAAATTCTTTGTGCAAGAACACAGTTTTTGTCAGCCTCACCTAATACAGCGGTGGCCATATGTATTAGCCACCTATGATTTTTTTGTTTCAGGAATTCTGTAGGAAATAAATATAAATTTCTCTATTGAAAATGTTTTAATATTAGTTTATAAGAAAATATCAATATTTGGTACTTCCACCATAAGCCTTTCTTACCGTACGTACTCTTCGAGGCATGCTATTTACCAGGTACGGTACTGCTCTGGAGTAATTTTGTTTCTCTCTTCGAATACTTTCTGTTTTAAACATTCTTTTGTGGCACGTGTGTTTAGCAAACTTCTGTTTTAAAATGTGCCATAAGTGTTCGATGGAGGACTGGTCAGGTGACTGCGGCGGCCAGTCCAGTACCCGGACGTCATTCTCGTCAAACCAACGCATTACCTCGCGAGATTTTTGACATGGTACATTGCTGGAAGTAAAACTCAGGTTCGTGTCAAATAATTTAACCGCAGACGGTTCTAAGACCTCTTACAACATATCTATGTACCGTCGACTGTTCATCCGACCTTCGCACACGAAAAGCTATCCAACTCCTGCCGCAGACGTGGACTCCCACACCATTACACTGCCAGCACCAAACTTGACTGTTGTAGGGATTATGCAGTCAGGATGAAATGCCTCACCACGCCTACGTCGCACATACTGAGCCCCAGGTTTCCCAAAAAGCTACAAAAGAAAACGCGAAAATTTCATACCCGTTTCTAAAAGTTTTTTTTAAGAAAACATGTACGTAAAACAGCTACATGAGAATGAATGCGGTAAATAAACATTACTTCTTACTTACCTCAATATTTGATTCATCTGACCACATTACGCCCAATCATCAGCTGTCATCAGCAGCTTTTTATGATTCTTCGCCCACGTCAATCGTTGTCTTCTTTGTAACTCGGACAAACGGGGTTTGTGTCTGGCTCTAAATCCACGTAGGCCAGATTCCATAAGGCGTCTTCTCACCGTGCGAGCAGAGATGTTAACGTTATGCCACCGAAACAATTCACTAGCGAGCTCTTTCGGTCCTTTTTTCCGGTTACGCAGGGCCATCCGTTCTAATACTCGCTCATCTCTGGAGGTTGCTATGCGTTTTCTTCCTCTTTTCGACCTGTTTGCGTAAGATCCTGTCTCCTTGTATCGTTTGATCGTAGTTCGTACCGTAGATCTTGAACAGCGTAACTGTCGGGCAATAGCAGATACCGACAGGCCCTGATTGTTTAAAATGACAATCTGTCCGCGCTCTGCTTGCGTCAATTCGCGTGTTTTTGGCATCCTTCCTTGTGGTAGTACTTTGTAAAACTCTTACAACCAATAACTTTCATTTGACGTTCACTACTCGAGTATTTCAAAGACACTAATAAATTTAATGCATGTTCGTAAACCTAATTTATAACTATAAATAATCCGTTCTTAACGATACCCCGGATTATGCAATTAAAATGTCATTATTAGGTACTTACCTGAATCCCTTACCTACCCTGTTTCTTAAAATTCCAGTAATATTCATAATTTCAGTTTTTCCGTGGGTGGCCAATACAATATCAATTAATTCATATTTTGGATAATCCATTTCAAACGCAATAATTCACAAAAGTTAAGCGAAGTAATAAAATATATTACTGTCACAATAGTGCGCTTCTCTATATTGACATTTCATGGATTTTTAATCTGGCTATTGTTTTCCATGGCAATTTGATTGAAGCAATAATAAACTAGAAGGCAATACAAGTAAATTAAAAAAAAATATATCTCAAAAAGAATTGAAGATAGGTATAGGACATATTCAACAAGAATTAAAGGGTTCTTAGTCCTTTATTAGATAAAATAAAAATGTATAGGGTGTGCCATTTAAAAAAAGTGTTTTCTTTTTATTTAATTTTTTTCATATTTGGACAATTATATTCAACATCCTGTAGCCGATATCTCAAATGTTTTGTAGAGTGCTTATTAACTTAACATTTGTCTTTCCACTTACCAAATATAAACGTTTTTCTTATAGAAACGACGATAAAATTTTCAATTAAATAAATGCTTGAAAATGTGTGTTTTTACCCTTAAAGCTGAATATCTCGAAAGCTGCAAGGTTCCAATACAACAAATACATAACAAAAAAAATGTAGAATCAACCGTAAAATTAAAAAAATAATTCATATAATGGATGTCCCATTTAAAAAAATACAACTTTTGATTGCTCTACTTTTTTATCGCATCCTGTATACATTTATATATTTATAAAATGTGCGGATTTACTAACCATATCATCAGTTTTATCGCAAATTTTACCGATGAATTATAAATTTACTTTACTCTATCTTTGACTCACCCTGTACAATTCATAATATTGACCAGGGGGCGAGAAGCTGCGGGATTTTCCCATGCATTGCATTTTCCCAATAATTACTTAATATCAATTTGAATAATTTTATTTATGAATTGAATTGAATTTTTAAACGATATAGAATATTTCAATAAAATTATAAATTATTATATGTAATATATTATTCCATCAGATTTGAATATTATAATCAAAGGTTTAATTATTATTTAATGCCCTAACAATAGCTACAAATTTGATAAGCATCATATTCAATGTCGAAGCTCAAAAAGTTTAAAACAATCTCACAAAGTATTACAAAATTAATATACATACTAAAGAATAAGTTCGTAGTGGTATAGTCCAGAGCTCGGTCAAGTGCTCTGATAAGATATTTCGATGTAGTGCTGGATGCACTTTTTGGGCTCCAATCGCTTTTGAAAGAAGGTATTTGGTACTTGATACTTGGTACTTGTTTAAGTACTTGAAGCTTTAAAGCGCTCGTGCTTCAATTACTTTAAAAGTAATTGAAGCTTATATGCCTCGTTGGGCCGTCACCACACGTAAAAAAATATAATCTACTTACAGATACTAAAAATCCCAACCCAAAGCATTTTTAAAAAAAAGGTCGTCACAATTTAAACAATTTTTCGTATCGAAATCTAAATCCCCAATAGAATTTTCTGTGAATGAGATCACGTAGTGTTTTTCACAAATCTTCTCAAAATAGTATCTACTACTTTAAACTCATAGTTCCATGGAAAATTTTACGATACAAAAAGTTAATGAAAACAAGTTCTAACGTCAGAATTACCGCATGAAACGAATTTACTACCAAATAAACAAGTAAACTATAATTTATTGCACTGTCATAAACATTTTACGGGTTTGATATTATTTTTAATTGCGGACGTAATGCTTAGTAGTTTCCAAGTTTCCAAGTGCCAACTGTACACACCTACATTTTATTTTCTGTAATACGGCGAAATTTTCAACAACCTAATTTTTCTAATGTAAATATAATCTCCATTGGAATTTTACATACGTGAAGGTACAGCGTCGTAGAATTTGGCAGTTGTTGTACAGACTTTAGTATGTTTGGATTTCCTGTTATTTTTAATACGTATTCGTAGGCTAGGTCCTTGCATATCTGAATTTATCTTGCAGCTGCGCTTTCGATATTGTATCTGCCTTAGAAATTTCATACAATTTCATATAAAAAAAAGAAAGGAATTTCAAAGTTGAAAGTTTGATATCAAAACTGGCGTATGTTTAAACGTTAAATGGAAACAAATTCACCCAACTGGGATAAATAAATATGTGAGAAATTATACACTGTATGTCTGAAATAACTCTTGCAGTAATAATCCTACAGATAGACATGTTAATTTTTGTTTCAAAGGGAACATTTTTTTTACATAAAAATGCTACCATACCATAATTGAAACCATCCAACCGTTTTCTTCAAAACAAGATCCTGTAACGTTAACAGGTTTTTGGTGGCCAAGATCAGATTAAATTGATTTGGATGATAATGTGATGCCAACAAGACGGTGGTATATGTCACCCTGCTAATATATAACTATCGACTTATTCAAGAGCAATTTGTTAAAATTACTGGTAGGAAATGCAATTGTTTGTTAGCCTTGCGATTTAACCCCATTGTGTTAGTTTTGTGAAGTTATTTAAATGCTGTAAATGCAAATGCTGTATTTGTGAAATTAGGCCAATCGTTTTTTCTTCCTTCTCTTCCTACCATTCTTATTGAAAAATTTCTGCATTTGTTTTTTTTTCCAGTAGCTCCAGTGCAAGTTCTTCTCATAATGAATAATCTCTAAGATTTTCAATACTCGAAGATATATGTAGTTCTTTGACTATTATTGGTTGTATTTTGACTCCTCTATTATTTATTTTATTATTTCCCAGCCCAGAATTATTTTATATACCTAAGTTGAAGTAAATTTCCGCAACCCTTTCGTCACCTATTAACTGAGATAAACAATTTTCCTGATGCGCAAGGTGAAGAATGTGCAAATTTAAATGATAAAACTTGGTTCAGTGATGTATCGTTTCTTACAGATTTTACATCGAACGTAAGTGATTTAAATTTAGAATTCCAAGGAAAAAATAAGACAACAATTAAAATGTTCAGCAGCATTAATGCATACACAACAAAGTTTATTATGCTAACAAATAACAAAATAATTTCAATCACTTTCCAAACATCCGATCACGTACAAAAACATCAAACATTGAAAAATACGTTGCAGAAATTAACAAGGTGATTATAGATTGTGAGGTCAGATTTGATGTTTTCGGAAAAATTAAAGATATTGAATAGTATCTGACTTTTTAAAAAAGATATGAAACATATTGCCACAAAAATTCGTCTTGAAAAAGACCTGTTAGAAAATGAAATAACTCTACAAAACCAAACTTTAGGAAGATTTTAATCGAAAAAATATCCCAGTTTCATCAAATGTAGCGATTTTATTTATTCTTGTTTGGGATCTGTATACTTATGCGAATCATCTTTTTCGTATTTAAAGTTACTTACTGAGGATTCACTATCCTTCATTACCTAAATTTTGAACGTTTGGTTGAAGAAATGCCAACCCAGATTTCCTATTAATAATAAGTTCATAAAATAAAATTTAATTCTGTTTTTTTCTGTGCCTACTTTTCAATTATAAATATTATTAATAACATATCATGCTGCTTAATGCTCCATCTTCTGTTGTCACTTATTAGTAAAGCGTGACAAACGGTTGCATCCGCAGAGACGCCTGTACGAGGGGGTGTATGTCCGTATGTGGATGTAGAGTTCAGTAATGCGGTAGGCATTGAGAAGTTTGGTATTTCGGTTATTTATCGGATTCTCATTGTGTGTTTTCGAAAACATGGGACGTAAGCCTGGTGTACCTCTTGCATCGCATATGAAGAAATATATTTGGCGTTTCCCTGGTTTGGAATTTACAGGTTCGCACATTCTTCGCAAATTTTGCGGTATAGGGTTGCTATGTCGCACGACATTTGAATGTAGAAGTCATATTAAAAGTAAACGTAACGTCTATTGAATTTAAGTAACAATATTCCTTACTGGCAATTTATTTACATGTTGAGCACGTGCAACATCCCACAACACCTAGTCGATAATGAAAGCTTTCGTCTTTTTTGGGATAAATGTGTTCCATCATGTAAGCTACCAACAAAAAGACAATGGCGGTACAATTTACAACATGTGCAAAGTACAGTAAAAACGAGATGAGAAATCAAAAAACACTAGTAAGAAAATAGAAAAAAAATATACAGAATTAATACATAATTATAATATGTGAAAAGTAGTGAAACACTCACCCTTTTAAGCAGCCTTGGCTACGGAACAGTAAAACTAGAAGCACCGTTATCAGTATTAACATCATATGGATAAGAGTGGCAAAAAGTTGACACCATTAGATGTGTTTCCACAGTTGTCTCGGTGAGCGATGTTCGCCGTGGTGAGAAAATGAGTTTATATTTCGAAAAAGAGCGTTCAACATCTACCATGTTATACATGCATGATTAAAATACTCTTTGTACTTAGTCAGTGGATTATTCGATACACCATCACAAATTTGTTTTAATGTGCTAAAATCGGGATCTTTCTGTAGCACACTCTCGAACTTTTCTAAAACGCGATTATATTTTGCGTCATGTATAGTCAGTAGCTGTGCATGCACTCCGTCCATAATTTGCAGAGACTCCAATAATGATAAGGATCTATTTTGTAATTGGTCTATTGCGTCAGCTAATCCTTTATAGTAGCTTCGAATATTTTTTAAATCTGTTTCAACGGAAATATCTTGACATTTTGACTGGCTCTCCTTAATAGCTGCAGCTTCGGTAGGGTTGAATTGTGGAACAACAGCTTTTACTATTTTGAAATGTTCAGCATAATAAAAAGCTGCCTACAACCATGTTCCCCAACGTTTACGAATTGGCTCCGGTGGTTGACGAATACCAGGACACTGTGTGTGAAATGATCGTAGGCGTTTGGGAGATTTCAAAAATACTTTTTTTGTGCTTGCTATTAATGCATCTACCTCGGGAGAGCATTGTCGAATGGTTTCTGCCACAAGATGTAAAGCATGCACTTTACACGTAACATGTAAACACTTGCAACCATATTCAAGAAGAGAACGGCCTACCGAACGCATTATCGCTGCGCCATCGCTCATAAACATCAACACTTTATCTGTTGAATTATTTTACAGTGTGTTGTCTCGTCAACACATAACCAAAGAAACTATTTTTTCAATATGCGTTTCATTTTCTTTTCCACGTCATCGCGTACAAATGCAACATGCTTACGTGCCGTTTTCTCCGTTGGCAACCGCAACTCGGGATTGTATTTGTCCCAAAAGTCCTTAAACGGTTGTTTATCGAGGTGGCAAATTACAGTTTATCAACATAAGAATTACATAAAAAATGCACTTCTCAGTGGCATGCCCAATTTTCGTTTTCTATGCTGTGCGGAATTTACGTATCTTGTATAGTTCCACTTCTTATTTGACATCAAATGTATTTTGCACACTTTACAAACTTACTTCTGTTGTAAAATAAATCGGGAAAGTCAGAAATAAACTTATTTACTATGTCTTGAAAGGGTCGTTTTTTAGCCTTCGACACGTTCACTAAAAACCACAATTAATAACTACGTCTGTATCAATAAAATCAACACGCCCTATCCGCTATCCAATGCTAAACTGAGCTGAGTGATGATGATTTGTCGTGTCGTATCATAATCGACCAGCCCTCCCCGCCCACCTAAACACAGTCACACCGCCGCTGCGATTGCTCTCCAGTTACCGGGCTCTGCTTATAATACATAATTTAATTTTTTTGTATGGGTAATAATAAAATGAATAATAGGCAGCTCAAAATATATCCAATAATTCTGTTTCCAACATATTAGATCTCCATAATTTATATTTATCTTTTGCATTAATGTGTCAAAATTGATGGACAGGCAATATTGACACTTACACCGAACATATTAAAAATAAACACAAATACAACACGTACATACCCGAATATTAACTTCTGATAAAGAACCATCAGGTTTGACGGATTTACACATCTTTTGGCAAACATAAGGGTTATCGAAAAAACTTGGATATTAAAAACAAACATTTGGACCAACAAACCATTTATTGTTTCATGTTACATTTTTTTAAAGTTATTTTTCAATAAATGCCAGAGAAATATAACAGAAAGTCTCCAAATAAATTACGTATTCGCGTACAGCGCCCATAAAGCTATGAGTATCTCCATCTCCGTCTCTCCTCTCTATCCAACTCGTTTTAAATTATTAGCCGGGAGATGTTTGCGTAATTGCCGGTCCAAAGTACGTTTGCCAGTTCGCAGTTTCTACAGATAATCGTGACACATTCTAGACTCGTTTCACGCATACAATATGCATATGTAGGAAAGTGGTATCGAGATACGTCACAGGGTCACAGTCCAAACTGTTCCGATCTCTTTCTTTCGTTCGCCGGCGTATTTGGCCTGCGATTGGTACAATTGTAAGGCGTGTGGCCCCTGCCTTCCCTGGCAATCACCGCGGATTGTAAACATCAAGCGAGAGCCCAGTCATGTGAGTTGCTGGCGGCTATACAACTGGTAGGCGATAAAACGGAGATTTTGAAATCGAGTTTATACAAAAATGTTGCTCTTTTTTGTTCCGTTCACTTTATTCCATGTATACAGCGTGGGTTGCGGAGAATTGTACAAACGGCTTATATATAACCTTTAAAAAATGATGAACAATTTATTGCATACGTAGTCTAGTAAAAGTATTTAATTACGTCAGAGAATGTCGTTATTTTTGTTTATTTGTTTGTGCTATTGAAATACGCAAATGAGATCATGTGATAATTATAAAACAGAATCTAGTCATTCTATAAAGATAGACTATAGTCATCTCATTTATTTTTGTAATATATGTTATGTTACATAATTCTCTTTTACAATAATAAGTTATTACAATTACCAAAAGATATATGTATTGTTATGTTCAACTTTGTATGTACGACAACAACAGCCTCTCTCAGTTGTCACTTCGGAACGACTAAATGTCAGGTTGGCCACTCGTTGGTAAATAAATATCCCTCTTGCGGGGAAAAATGGAAATTTCCTCGTTACCATCTCCCCCCAGCCAACTGGTCTTGGGACGAGGACATTATATTTATAATACAAGTCCAGATAACGACAAGAGTGGAGTAGCATGGACAAATCTACTCGTCAGTTAATTTTCCTCAATTAAATCATCTGAAATAAGCAACAGCGTAAATGGAAAGGTATTTTAAATAATATTTCATCAATTAAATCTTTATCTGAAGGGTTTAAGTAAATTATTAGAGGATTTTCACGTTTAAAGCTTGCCAGTGACATTTTGGATCATCGAAATACGACCTCCTAGTTGAGTCACTGCGTCCATTATCGCATGCTATTTGCAGAAATAATCTCATTTGATCGAAATTCATCGTAAAAGTTTCCTATTTGGGTTAAATTATCAAAATTGGCTGTGAAACAAAACAATCGCCGGTCTTTCGCGATTTAAAATAAAAGAAAGAGGAGCGACGCCATAATTTTTCATCAATCTTTATTCAGCCTTGGTCGAATCAAAGTGTTTCTTAACTCCGATCGCCATATAAAGTGCTCGATTGTGAAGTCGAAGTCGTTATTTGAAGAGAAAAGGGTTAATTTTCCAGAACAGGCAGGTTCCTGTAGTGGTTATATAAACAGAGAGTTTATATAACATTGGCATCGTTCAAAAGTTCAAAGTTAGTGACTTTAGAAACTTAAAATTCGTTAATTTCGTTTTATTAATTTGGGTATTCGTTATAAAATTGCCGAAAGGGCATCCAGAGATACCCCCAAACCTAGTAAGAATCGTTAATTTATTTTAAAATTAGAAAATTTAACAATTTTCCCAAAATCCCCTGAGAAAGATATTTCAGTATATTGAGATGTTTTTCTTCTTATGTTCCTCTTCTTAATCCTGGCGTCCTGTTTTTCACCCCTCTGGTCGTGTTCTTTGATTACATTCTCTTGAGCATTTTTCTTTAAACTGTTTCTGTTTAGTTTTAACAGTTTTTTGATACTTTTAAGTTTACAATTTCAAATACGTTTGAGTTTTAAATTCTAAATGATTTGATTTCTAAATGATTAGATTTCTAAATGATTAGTCGAAAACATGTCTTCTGTCAGAAACGTTATTTTTCTGTATCTCCCGTTGTTTACTCGTTGTTCCGGCATTGCCAGTCCAACGATTTGGTACTTTTAAATTTGGCTTGACGATGTCTATATTCAGTACAGTAGTGTGTGTTGTTTGTGAGTTTCGTGTTTTACAAAAATATCTTCAAAATGTAAATTACTCAAAATAACCCGGAACTTTAATTATCCCCCACAAAGTAATACTAGTGGAGTTTTTTTTTCTTTAAGAAATAAAGAATTAATAATATAAATTTTCAAAATGTCAGAATTTGAATAACAACCGAAAATAATTCGAATTCTGCAATTATCATATTAAATTCTCATATTTTACGAATATGGACATTGAAATAATAAAATTAATAAGTTAAAGTGGAAATGCACATGTTCACCCCAATAAATCCCACTACAATATATATATATATATATATATATATATATTATCGGTACTTCTTCTATCCGTAACTAGCGGTTGTCCTGTTCTACGTCTCGTTCACTACTTTCCTCCAATTCCTCCTATTGCTTGCTTTCATCTCTCTCCTCAATCCCTTTTCCTTCAGTATGTCCGTCATTTCACTGTCCCAAGTTGTTCTAGGCCTCCCTCTTCGTCTGTTTCCTATTTTTACCGCTTTCCAGATTATTTTCTCCTGTCTGCTTTCGGTTAATCTGTTTAAATGTCGCCACCATCTCAAATGAGCCTTTCTTACAGTTTCCATCAAGTCTACCTATGCCACTCTACACAGGTATTTCATTTCTATGACTTGCAACCTCTTTTTCAGCTTTTTTGTTAATACACATGTTTCACACTCATACAACAACGTTACTAGGTATATTGTTTTATAAATCAATAACTTAGTGTGAGCACTTATCTCTTTTCTATTCAGGACTCCGTTCTTGATGGCATGGAAAAGTCCTGTAGTTGCTGTTATTCTGCTGTTTATTTATTCCTCTAATTTTCCAGTTCTTTCTATCACTGCCCCCAGGTATCTCCTTTTTTCCTTCGACAGATGCCACTAACACACTAGTTTTATTTACTCTCATTCCTTTCTGTTTTAGAGTATCTACCCATACATTGACATTATTTTGTAGATTGTCCTCAGTACTTGATATCAACACATCAGCTGCAAACACACATTCGCTCATTGTTATGTCCCTCATCCTACTGTGTCCCACATCGATCTTCTTCGATTGTTCGCTACAGTCATTAATTATGTCGTCCATATACAGCACAAACGGCAGTGGACTAAGAACTCCCCTTGTTTCAACCCTTGTGATGTTGGGAACTTTTCTGATTCCTGCCCATCCGTTCTCACTATGGTAGTACTAGCTGTACAGAGCGATCTAATTGCCTCACTGAGTTACTAAGGTATTCTATATTTGTCTCCTTGGCACTCGATCGAAGAAAAAAAGCAAGGCAGACGAAAAAATTAGAAAGAAAAACATGAAAAATAGGAGGAGAAAGTAAAAAGAAATAAAGCAAGATAAAAATATAGAAAGAGTATAAAGTAGCTAATGAAAGGAAAAGGTGTTATTGTTAGTCCCAGTCGTTTTTTTTGTGAAAGTTTCAGGTTTGATATACCTACCTGTACAGTACGCATACTTTCAAACCGATAAACTTCTTTTTTCTGTGTCTTAACTTCAAGAGTGTACTGGTGTCGTTCAACGCCAAAATTCCGATTTATTTCGCTTAGACTGCTTTAACAGGGCCTTGGAAATATTCATTGAAATGCGTTTTTGGTTAGCGGTTAGCTGTTTCATACCAAAATTGGAGGCAATATATGATAAGCACGTTCTTCGAGATGCCCACAGCCTCTCCTATCCACTCTAACCTTAATTCGATGGTCCTCTAGCTCCACTTGATGAACTGTTTAGATATTGTTGCAGTTTTTGGTGGCTCCGAACGTTCATCGCCGACCAAACTGGTACGATCACATTTACATTCAGCCGTCCAAAATTTCACTGCGTAGGCGTATTGCCTTTCAAATGCAAGGATTAAAAAACGGCTCGATATTCGATTTTTCCATTTTTACAGAAACACAAACGACTATTAAGCAACAACTGAGCGTCCAACATGGCTGGAATTTTCAATAGTATCTTTCAACGGAATTATATTACTAGAATATTTTTGACGAGTAACACCATCTTCGAGCATTACTGAAGAGCAATGCACTTAGTAAAAAACGAAGACACACATACATAAGATATTAATAAGACCAATTACTGCATACACAATAGAAACAACAGTAGTAAACAAAAAAGAAGAAGAAGACCTAAAAATAATGGAATTATTGGATATTAGGACCAAACGTGACACGAAATGAAGACAAAATGTTGAAGACAAATGCCAAGATAGAGTAACAACTAGGAGGAGAAAACATTGTGAGGCATATAAGAACACAGAGATTAAAATAGGCAGGTCATATAACCAGGAGAAATGATGCGGAAAATAACACAATGGACACCTCTATGGCCATGGAGTGGAAGAGGATTTAAAAATGAAAGGAAAGAGAGACTGGAAGATAATGTGCAAAGACCGAAAACAATGGAAAAAAATTAGAGAAGCAGCCAGGGCCCACAAAACTCTTTAAAATGAAAAATGATTGCGGTGTCTAATCCACCCCAATAAGTGGATTTTAAGCGCGCGAACGTTAGCCATGATCCTAGGGATTGCAAGGCTTGATGCTGATGGTGAACGCCATCTTTATGTTGTGGCTTGAAACTTTTCAGACTATCCTCCTACATTGTTTTATTTTTTAAGCAACTTCAAACTTTTGGAAAATATTGTATATACATATTTAGCTCCTTAAAAAACACGTTTTATTCGTACTCCTTTTTTTTCTTAATTTTCGTAACCCGAATTATCTGCGACGCGATTAAATTCAAGGTTATTACACCAACTTTTTACTCCTTATGTAAAAAAAAAAGATAAGGTTTGCTTGAAAACAGTGTTTATGTGAAAAAGTTTACTTATAACGTCGGTCATTGATAAGAAATAATCCGCTTCATATCAAAAGTCAAATTAAATAATCTCATCGTATGTTTTCGCCGAGGTATCAAGGGTCGAGATATGTAAACAAACATTGCTTAATATGTATATAACGATTTAACATGACTCAAATTTAAGGCGCGTCGTAAGTATTATTAAGCCAGTAAACTTTTAAGCCAGGAAATGTTGAAATTTCTCGATTGAAGACAATTAGATTCTAGGAAAACGATAAGCACTATAAAAAGATGTACAGTAGAATCTCCCTTGGGCGGACAACAACGGTGACAAAATTTTTGTCCACTCAAGGGAAGTGTCCATTTATGAGAAATAAAAAAAAACTTAATTTGTACATATGGATATATATTCAAAACAAAATCCAAAGCTCAAGCCTAATATATATGCTACAATAATTAACATCAATTATTAAAAAAGTCCGTAATTGTTTGTCTTTTTTCTGCAAATGTCGACATCGTTTGAAAATGTGTCTGAAGATCTACAAGGAGATTCAGCGATTTTCCATAATTTTTCTTCGTGACAAGAACTTTTAAATCTTCAATTAATGGTAAGGCCTCTTTGTACGTTGCAATAGTTCTCCCGTTTTGGTTTTCTGTGCCTCTTTCGTCATCACCGTAGTCGCTTAATTCACTCACATCATTATCATTACCATGATCTTCTAGTAGCTCAATTACATCGTTCTCTATATACGCGTTTTTGTCGAGTAGAATGAAGTCTTCAGGTCTTGCATCAGATTTACATTGTTGTAGCAGTTTTGACATTTCTACAAGTTGTCCCAGTGACAAGTCATCTTCTTCATCATATCCATCATTAGTATCAACTGGAGCATCTATTACAAAGCCAGATTTTCGGAAACAATTTTTTATCGTTTCGGATGTTACCCGCTTCCAAGCGATATTTAAGAGATAAATTGCATCTAAAACGTTGATACTTTTTGTTAGAACACTTGCAGATTCTAAAGGAATCTAAGACCATTCAATTCCTTTTGGAGTAGGATCAAGTAGGATCACTTATTCATACCTTCCTATCAAGTTCATCCCGCAATAACTCGATAGAATAGTGGTCGGTATTCCGCGGTCATATTTTGCAAAATATTAGCTTGATTCTCCTCAACGAAATATTTTTTGCAAACTTATTGTTTTGAATCACTGTCTTGCATAAGAATAAAATTCTAACCAATAAGTCGCAAACCAGAAGGAATGGCGTGGGTTTCTATAATTCTATGATACTACTCATTTCAGATTATTCCTTCTATCTTATACAGAGTCACTGTCCCAGAGTACTAAAAGTAACCCCACACCGTAATTCAACCACCATTATGTTTGTCTGTTGGTCCAATGGTATTACAGACGACGTAAATGTTATTATTAACGCATGTCCTCATGATTTCTGTCTTAAAGCTAATACTATCTACAGCGAAATCAACACCTGGACGCCTTGGAATCGTTTAATTGTGAATTCGCCTAAAACAACATTAATTCTGTTGTCATACTTCAAATTACAATTTCAAGGGCTTACCAGTACACAAAAAGTTTCTAGCTTTTGATCGCTCAACAAAAATGTTGGGTATTTTTATTGATGATGAACTAAAATCGAAGATTTATGTCAACGAACTCAGTGAAGAGTTAACGCAGAGCTGCTATGCAATGTATAATTAAAAAGAAATCTTGTAGCTATCAGATTTTACAAAAACTTTACTATTCAGATTTCTACTCCATAATGATTTATGGGATTATTTACTGGGGTCTTAGCCCCGGTTCTAACCGCATATTTGTCTTGCAAAAAAGAATAATTCGTATAATGTGTGACTTCAATTGGCATGAACACATGACCTTTAAGTCTGGGAAATTCGTTACTCCTTATGATGCCTACGTACACGAACTTCTCTGCTTTGTCTATAAACATTGATCCGAATTCTCTGTTAATATCTCTGATAACTCTCTAACATAACTGGTAATTTAGATTATTTACCACCTCAACATAGAACGACCTGTTTTCAAAACAATTGTTGTTTATGGGTTGCAAACTCTTTAACAAATTGCCTGTAATAATTGAAAGTATCACCAATCACTGTAAATTCAAGTCTAATGTCAAAGAATATTTGTCAAGTGTTAGCTGCTATTCCATTCAAGATTATTTTGAATTGAAAGTTTATAATGGGTGTTTTTTAAGCCCGATAGAATTTAAAATTATAAAAATACAAGTTATAATACGAAAAATTAAATTCGAATCAAATTTTTGGTATAGTTCGAAAGATTCATGCATGACTTGATGATTGCAACCATGTTCCCCAACGTGTAACAATCGGCTGTGGTGGTTCACGTAAACCAGGACACAGTTTGTGAAATAGTCGGGTACGTTTCGTGGACTTTAGAAACACTGCCTTTGTACTAGCAATCAATGCATTTACTAGTGGAAAACATGTAGGAATCGTTTGTGCCGCAAGATTTAGAGTATGGATTTTACACGTTACATGTAAGAAGTTACCACTGTGTTCTTTAAGAGATCGGCCCAAAAAACGCATGTTTGCGGCACCATCACTCATAAACATTAAAGGTTCAATGAGTTCAACATCACCTTTAAAATCTCATCGGCAGTACAATTTATAACTCTTTTGGAAGCAAGTAAGAAGGAGGATGACGGTCGATGTGGTTCCATTGTACGTACCACTACATTAACCACATAATGTTTTTGACGATCTGTTGTTTCGTCCACACACAACCACAGTTTTTTATCTTTCAATTCCGTTTTCATTCTTTTTTCTATATGTTCACGAGCAAATGACACATTTTGTATCGATGTCCGACTAGGTAATTTACAGTCCGCATATTTATTCCAGAAGGAGACAAATGCTTCTTTGTCTAGTAAACGAAATGATAGATTACGAAAAATAAGAGTAACACATAAATCAAATGTAAATTTTTCTTGGTCTCGTATGCCACTTTTTGGAGAAGAATGCTGTTTGCTTTCGATGTGACGTTGACAATGGCTTCTGGACCAACACATTAAAGGAATTTTACAAACTAGACATTGAATTTTAGCGCCATCAAAAATTAAGTCCGGCATGTCCACTATAAAGTTTTTAACTGTGTCTGCCATTGGTCATTTTCGCGACGTACCTAACTGCGACATTTTTAAAGCAAACATAAGCGTACAATTACGAAATAAGTTACGACAGCCTACATATACACAGAACTACTCGCATACAGCATCGATTTAGTACTGACGTTGTGAACGCGTGAAATAAATAATTGCCGACTCCGCATCACATATCTACTACACTGACTGTTACCGCTATTTGCCCAGACTAGTTATATGTTTATGTGTTCCTTCTTCTAATGAGTCCTAGTTTTCTTTTTTGGGCGGTATCAAAATCCAATATCCTCTTCTAAAACCCCTTTGATCGTCTTCTCGATGAAATTTTTCTTGATTGCTTCTTAGAATGGTGTTTGCTTGATTAAATATTCTTCCTTATTGTTTGTAACTGTTTCTATTTCACTCTTACAGTTTTTAAATGCTTAAAACTAAATAATTTTAGCAACGTTTAGTTTGTAAAATGCATTTTCTAGATTTTTCTGTCGAAAAGTGTTTGTTTACTATCAGAATGTTTACGTAACTAACTTCTTGCTTATTCGTTTGTCCTAGCATTGCCAATTTAACAACTTGATATTTAATTTCGATGTTTTGAAGACCGAATTCGGTGTCACAGTTGACGCAAGGGATTTCGATGGTTGTTTTCCGAATACCGTGTGTTACTTCTGTATATGTGTCATTTTTACAAATAATGTTTTAAAAATGTAAATAACTTAAAATAACTCGGAATTTTGATTATTCCCTGTAACGTAACATTAACTTAAGTCTTTTTTTAAGAATAAAAGATTAATAATATAAATAATCAGAATGTCAAAATTCGAATATTGATCGAAAATAATTCAAATTGGGCAAATGTTCTGTTAAAATCTAATATTTAACGAATTTGATATTAAATTGATTAATATGAATTTAGTAACAATTAAACGTACGCTCTTCACGTCAAACATCCCACTACAATTAATATATATATGTAAATAAATATTGAACAATTAAAAAAAAGAATACCATCAAATTCTTAATATTAGTGTACATGATTTTGAAGTTGAGAAACGGATAATAAATGTGGCTACCACTTCCCTTGTATACTGCGATCAATAACTATTACACTTATTTACTATATAAAAAATTAATAGACCGTAAAAACGTTTTCGTTACCGTAAAGTTTCATGGTTTTATCCTACTCCTGCGTACTTCCACTATAAGGAAGAAAGACTAACAAAAAGATAGCGTGAGATAGGAATATTACTCTTAACAATATACTTCAAAACTGTGAAGATAACAATAAATGTACATAGTTGAGAACTAGTTTCAAGCTATAACAAACGTCTCTATATCTTAACACATATTATTTGTCCGTGAATACCGTATATATCAATATTTATCAGCCATGTAGAAGGTCAATATTTGCTAAAAGCGAAGTGTTGAAAAATATTTTGATCTCGTAGAACAAATACGTAGTAATATTTATTGTTTATCGGCTTCTCAATAGTTTTGATATGTATAATGATTTTACAAGAATTATTTGCGTGAATATGTAGAAAGGATACTATAAACCATCCAATTAATTTACTTAACATTACGCAAATCATCAACAATCGTAGAGAAATACGGTGTTTTTATTTTATAGAAAGCTACTTGGAAGTTCTTTTATCTAGCTGCATACTTCTTTTAGTAATACATTGCGTATCAACAAAGCTACCATTACCCTTGCACACCAAAAGCACAAGAAAGTAATATAAAGGACACAAAACATGTTTACGAAGGATACCTTTTAAATTTTTACAAAAACAGTGAAAGAAAGAAAATTTTTCTTACCAATCGTTTTATTGTTTCTTCAAAATCAAGTTACAAATGTTTTAAACAAAGAAATACAATTATTTCATTACAAGTATATATTTCTTAGCGAAGAACAATTATTGTATTGCGAATAATTGAAACAGTAATTGTCTTGAGGCGGGCAGCTTTGATAAAAGTAAACGTTTCTCTGCGTGTACGGCTTAGAAATAAAAAGTGCGTTAGGATATATTTTAGTGTTCATCAATAAGCAAGTTAAAGGTAAATAACCAAAAATATTTTTAATATTAAAAGAAAATATCAAAACAAAAGACCCTTTTTTGGCCACCTCTCCCGTTTATGTCGGAGAGATGACTCACTGTATTGGGGTAGATACCCCTGTTGTTTTATTTATTATTAACAGAAAAAGTACCAAAACGGAAAATGATGTATAAAGGTTATTCAGTTGTCGTTAAATGTTACTTTTTGATTTAGTAGGTAGACCACTCGAAGTTCTTTACAGTCATGCATTTAGCTTGATATAATGTGCAACTCTCGTGTAACCACTTATCACAATGCACGTACTTTTCGTAGTTTTCCCAACACTCTCTACAAATGACGCATACACAATATGTCTTTTAAATAATCGGACGAGATTCTTCCTGGCGTTCACAGTGGCGCCATCTGTTGACTAACTGATATTCATAGAGTGGCACATCAGCTACATTCTGTCAAAATCTTATGGAAATCTGCCGACTAGTTTCGGAGATATAACGTTTTCAGTGTCAGTACGTTTATATATGTATATCGTCACAAAAACATGATAGAACAAAGAATGAATATCAAATGTTGTTTTAAACTCAGTAAAACGTGTTCGGAAACGTACAAAAAGTGTACAGCACTGATTGTTTGTCCCGTACGCAAGTTTATCAGTGCTATGCCCGATTTAAAGACGGCAGAGAAGACTTGAGTGACGATCCCAGACCAGGCCGCCCGGCCACAGCTGCCACCGATGAACTCGTCGAAAAAGTGCGCGAGTTAATTGCTTACGACCCGAATGTGACGTGCAGAATGTTGGCAAAGGAGTACAATGTGTCTAAGAATACAATTCACGACATTCTCACGGTTAAATTGAACAAAAGAAAGATGTGTGCTCGTTTTGTGCCGGTCAAGCTGACAGACGAACAAAGAGCGGCACGCGTGGAACATTCAAAAGACAATAAAAACGGAGAAAAAGAACCCAAGCTTCTTAGATTCGATTGTGACAGGCGATGAGTCGTGGTGTTTCAAATACGACCCCGAAACCAAGCGTCAGAGTGCTACTTGGAAGGCGCCGGGCTCACCGAAAGCGAAGAAATTGCGTTTCGAGAAGTCACGAATCAAAACAATGTTCATTTGCTTTTTCGATTCTAAAGGAATTGTTCATCGGAAATTCGTGCCGTATGGTCAAACGGTCAATGGTGAGTTCTATTTGGGTGTTATGAAACGATTGTGGAATAGAATCTTACGAATAAGACCAGAATATCGTGAGCCGGACAGCTGGTACCTCTTGCACGATAATGCACCTCCACACAAGACCGTCGCTGTTCGTGAGTTTTTGGCCAAAAAGTCTCCGTGATCCAACATCCGTCGTACTCGCCTGATCTGTCGCCCTACAATTATTTCCTGTTCCCCAAAATGAAATGCGCGATGAAGGGAACGATGTACGACGATATCGCAGCCATCCAAGTGGCTGTAACGAGGGTAGTCGACGCCATTGAGAAGCCAGCTTTGCAAAAATCCATGCAAGCATCGGTTGACTGCGCCCAGCGTTGTATCGACGCAGATGGAACATACTTTAAATAAACGTAACTATTTTTAACATTTCTGTTTTTTCAATCCCGTCCGGTTATTTAAAAGACATACTGTGTAGTCTTCTATGTTCTTCCGTTTACTGCGAATATTCTTCTCACATTGAAAGATAGCAGCAGAATATGTGTTCGTAGTTGACGGTTCAACCCTAGATGGTTCTGCTTCAGTTTCTTTCCTGACATAAGATCAGATGATGACCATTGACAATCTTCACGATCTATTGATATTTTCTTGGGGCATGTCACTTCCGCGAACTATTTCTCTCTTTTGAGCAGTTTTCGAAATATTTGGAATTGGACTTATAGCAGTCAAAAATTTTAAAGGTGTTGATACCAACTCTTCATTTTGGTGAAATATTAGCAGTTTGAGTTTGTGCTCTGTTGTTCCTTTGTGTTATATAAAAACATTCGTACTTTCTGCTGTAGAAGCAGGCTGCATTCCATCGGAAATTGAGTAAAAATGTTATGGGATGGCGTCTGGATTTAAAGAAAAAGTTCCTGTCTTCCTAAATGAGAAAACAGCTGCTTCTACTACCATGCAGCTCCTATAATTTTATCAGATTGTAATCGAGTAATCCATCTGCCAAGATTAGCTAAAGTCCATTGCCATGCTTCTTTCTTTATGTAATGTTTTAAAGCTTTAAAGAATCCACGATGTAAAGGCTGAAGTGCGTGCGTGGTATGACCAGGAAGACATATTAGTAGACTCTGCAAAATTTAACATCTCTAATGAGTTTTCATGAACCGAGTGCCCATCTAAAATTAACATTATTGGCCCAGAGGTTTTTTGGGAACGAAATCCTCCTTAAGCCATCGGAAAAATAAATCTTCAAAAATATTGTCACGGACCACCGTGATAGGAGTAGCTCGGGGTAGATACTCACACAAATACTACACACAGAAATTCACCTACCTGTTAGAAAGAGGTACTGGAGAGGTACGTATATTCCAAAAGAAAACAGGCACTCCACTTTACGCTCTTTATTTACAAAAAAAAACAAGAAGTCACTGCAGATCTCTTTTCAGAGACTCTGCCCGAATCCCAATTCTTACAAATTAACCTATATTTATAATCTACCCAATCCCTTCTACTAACTATCCTTCCGGTGCTTGATCGGCAGTATCAAAGTTCGAGGTCTTCGAATTGACCGAGAGATCATAATCTTACACAGCAATTGTCCAGACGCTCAGTCAGCTCGACGACACCGGTCACCGATCGAAAAATGATTACAATACAGAAAACATAGACGATGAACGCAAAGCAGCGGAAGTCCAGTTAGCGTCTTTTCTAAAAGTAAAAGCAAAGCGTTTATTTGCGACAATATATGAAGACTTCGGATTCATAATAGCTCCTAATGGTAAAATCTCTAACTCCTCGTCACCGATAGGATAAAGTTGCCTTCAGCATTGTGACTTCTAGCAAACATATTGTTGTATACCATTCAGCATTAACTGTTTTTCGATCCTCCAAAGCAATGCTTGCGACATATACAACAACGAAACAAGCAATCATTTTCTTGGAAGTGCTTCGTGAACTAACAACTTTTGCTGGATACATTTCCGGCTCGTACGAATACATCCAAATTTCATCACCTATTACGATGTTGTATACGGATTTTGAAGTTCCTCTGTCGAATTTTTAGCATTGCTTGGGTCAAATTATGTGGAATCTATCGGAAATACATCTTTTCCACACCTAAATGTTCATGCAAAATCGAATGTTACTGCGGTCTTCGGTGTGGCTAAGGATGCCCCTATTTCACGGTAAGTCACATGCTGATCCTCTTCGATCAGGTTTTTTGGAACAATAACCGATTTTGGCCGACCTTTACGAAATTCATCACTGACGGAAGTACGACCATGACGAAATTCTGCAAACCAGTTGTAAACGGTCCTTTCTGACGGTGCTTCGATACCAAAAGTCACATTTTGCGAATATCAAATTTTGCGACAACAGTAATGTCAAATCTCAATAGCGCCTTCTAGTGGTCGTTTGTGTAAAATTAAGATGCTATCCTCACATAGACAATTCCTCCAATAAGCAGAATAAGTCTAACAGCAAAGGCACCATTGGGCATTGTATAATCCATGTGTAAAATTATTTCATTTTTCATTAATACTTCTAGACACCAAAAATAGCTTTTCCATAAACTGACAGTTTTCTTACATCTTGACTTAATTCTGTTAGAACTAAGGTTCCAGTCAGTTTCTAAAAAAAAAAAAAAAAAATAAAATTACTAAAATTTAATAGTTTTATTTGCGTATAACTAGAAAGACACAGTATCTTCCCCAAATTTATCAATTTAGATAATTAGCTAGAGTAATGTACCAATACAACTTTTCCACACGTTATACACCCAAATAATGCAAATTACAAACATTGTGACATCCTGCACTAGCTAAGTAGATAAACAACACCATATTGCTAAAATAGTAGCGTGATAATTTGCGACGTGATGACTGGCTATCAGTAATTGCTATAAATGTTGCTTATTCACATTAACGGCTGCATAATTAATTGTAGTCAAGTATCCGTGACGTAGCTAGAGTATCGTTAATTACGATATTATAATGGGAAACAGCAAGGAAGGCCATGGACGATAAGCTTATAAGTGGTAATAATTGCGGTTAATATATAGTAAAGTGTTTGAACAATAATCTAATGAAAGCGTATTTTCTTTTTTATGCTGATGATGTAATTGTGTGCATGTAATAAACAGCTTGCTCCGTTAAAAAAAAATTAAACTTGTATCGTGCGCTGCGAAAACTGAACACCGTGTATAACTAACAAACTAGTAGGCATGGCACTTGCGAACCAATTAATAAGTAGGCAGCTACTATGCACCAAATTAATATCAATTAGTGTTGGGCATAATCGATATATTTCAATAATCGAGTGAATCGAAATAATCGCTTAAAATAATCGAATGATCATTCGAAATCATCATTACAAATCCACTAACGATTCGGATTATTTTCCACGATTATTTGACAGAATCCGAGTGATGAGTGAATTATTTCGAAACTCGAAACCTCGAAGTTTCGAATACAGATCTCGAATCGTAATCCGTTTGTGTGATCCTGCGCAGTCGAAAAGAATAATGAATGATTTCTGAACCATAATCGAATGATCGATTATTCGGGTATAATCGATATATCTCGATTATATCATTCATAATCATCCAACAGTAATATCAATTAAAGAGTGTCGTAGACAATTAGCTACCTTTTCCGTTTACCATATTCTCCAAAAACAAAATAACTAATAATTTATTGTGTTATTCATTATCACGCCCCCACTATAAAACTAATTGAAACAATTACCACGATTATCTAATACGCCTAGAATATTAACACCAAATTGTGCAAGAAGTATACACACATTATAATCACCGGAAAACGAAAGTTAAGCTACGGTTTTGTTTGACAATATCCAGTTAATTTTGGTTTAAGCTAGTTATGTATGCAAATTATTTTTTCCTTAGTAAAAAAATATAACTTTGACATATGTACATAATTGACTGGATTCATATCATACGTGAAAATATTATGCACTGTTTGGGTCGTGAATAATGTATGTAAAGATGTTCCGGGAAAAACCAACAAACAAACAAAACAAACAAGCAAACAAACATTGAAATGACAGATCTGATGGAGTTATATTTTTATTTACATGCATTTACATCTCAAATTTCAATCAAATGATTTCATTCAAGGATGTCAGACGGTATAATTTTCACCGCAGATATTCATCAGTACGTCGTCTCTACAGACGATAGGAATTCAATTTCCAAGTCCATAAATAAGGTACTAATTGGAGTGCAGTAGATTATCTCACTGCGGGATTTGATTTGAGATTTACGCGGACTGGTTGCGGTGGTTCGAGAAAGGAATAAATCTAATTTATTGGGGATTTAGTATTGTCTCCAGTAGTAAATCTGGATGCTTTTATTTCCAACTGAGAGTTAGAACTAATATTTGGTTTAGATTTGTCTTAGATTTTGTTGTACTTTTATTGCCAAGGCTGCTGTGCTACTGTTGGCGTGGGTATGACACCGGGTGTCCCAGATTCAACGTTACAAGCGATATCTTCCTTATTTGTAGAGATATAAGATCCGGCAAGGTGTCGTCGAAAATAGTTTGTTTTAAATTGCACCCCTAATCTTTTTGACTTTATGATTACAGTTCTAGAAGTTATGAATACAGCCGTATAAACAACAATTTCACTTAATAAATAGCTACTAATAAAAACATATTATAAATTCTTAGTTTAAATTTAATACTTATTTCGATTTGCGAAAATAGTTTACGTGTAGTTAAATACGCAGTGAAGTTGTGGTAGCAACGGGATGGCGCTCCGCCTCATAATTCGCGGTTGGTTGTAGAATATTTAGAAGACGTGTATCCCAATAAATGGATTCGTACTAACGGTCCTATCAATGGCCAGCTCGCTAGACTGAATTAGGCCCACTGGACTTCTTTTTGTGGGGGTATTTAAAGGAAGTCGTGTATTCTACTCCGCCTACGAAGTTAGACGATTTGAAAACTACGATTCGGCGTTCATGTAATTTCGTTATAATAAATATAATCGCAACAGCAACTTCCAGGAAAATAATTGGTTGATTTGAAGCGTATGTTGCTTCGAATGGTGGTCATTTTGAACAATATTTTTTTTGTATTTGTTATTGATATGATCATTTTCGTACTTCCGTCATAAAGTCAAAAAGATAAGGGGTGCAATTTAAAAATAATGCTTTGGGGGAGGTTTCTTAGAGGGTGGTTTACTGGCGGTAGTTCTAAAAAGTATCTTCCAGGATTCTGCAAACCATTTTCGACGATTCCTCACTCGATCTTACATCTATAAATAAGGAAGATATCGCTTGTAACATTGAATCTGGAACACTCGGTGTACACCCTATTTTTACTCTTGCTTCGAAGTGTTGGGTCTTTTGAAGTATAGCCTTTTTTTTGTCAGTTTACATAACATTTGTATAAAACTACCCTTGTTTGAAATCAGCGCTATTGCCACGCCTTTTGGTAATATTTATGTCACCTAACAGGTGACATAAATTTTCCAGCTCTTCCTTAACAATCCATCATTAATAATGATCAACTTAAAAATCGTAAAATTACAACACTTTGGCACGGAGGCTTGTAAGAGAAGGCGCCAAGGCGAGAACTAATCTGCTAAAGAAAAGCAAATAATCTTCATATTACATATTTGGTAAAAAATATAAATGTCTCCAAGTCGGTTGAAGAAACATGTAAAGCATTTGGCTGTGGCGAAGGAGTGGTATATTCCATCCAAAAAGGCAAGGAAAGCCACCCACCGGCAGCTGTAGCCAAAAAGAATGAGGATGTCATCCACAAACAAAACACTCGCGTGCAACCGTATTATGAGCATGTGCAAATGGTTGTTAGATGTAAGACCCACAGTTTCTTCTTCACACAATCTTAAGGGCTCTAAATAGCGACGAAGATGTACTTCATTTGCAAGAAGTACACTGTACAGATTACTGAAAAACGGAAAGACGTTGGTTTTTCTTTTGAAAAAGTTAAAAGGAAGGTAATGCTGATGGACAGTGATGATATAATTAGATGGCGTCATGAAATTTATACAGCATTAGAAGATATCGAAATGAAGGGAGAAATATTGTGTTTACAGATGAATCATGGGTGGATGTTGGACATTTTGTGTCAAAAGCGTGGACTGGCAGTACTGTAAGTACATTCCAACAGGCATTCCTTGCTGAACTGGCCTAACTGTACCAAAAGGCGAATTTGCTCCAAAGAAGGCGAAGACGACCCCATGAGCCAGAAAGATCATGACCAATTTTTTGGTATTCCAAGGGAATAATTTTCGTGAACTTTTAGGAGAAAGGACGCACGATCACGAGGCATTACTATAGTGAATTATTGAACGAATTGGACGAGAAATTGAAGGAGATACGGCCCCATTTATCAAAGAAAACAATTTTGTTCTACCACAACAATATACCAGCTCATACATCCAGAGTTGTGGCGGCCAAAATACATAAATGCACTATTAATTACTGTTCCATCCACCTTACTGTCCCGACCTGGCTATTCCCCAATATAAAAACGAGCTCGCTGGGAAAAAAATCAGCTCAAACGAAGAGGTCATTACTAAGACAGAAGCTTATTTTGAGGAATATAAAAATCGTATTTTTTAAGCGTAATAAAAAAAATTGAGGGTTCATTCCTAACACACGTATTTATTGATCCACCCTCGTATAATTTATAACTACGCCAAATTTTGCATAACACATTATCGATTCGACAAAAAAAAAACTTTATTGACTTGCTATAGATATTCCAATTGTTACGTGACTAAAATCCACTTTACTAAATCGAAAACCTGTTCCATTGGAACCATATGCCGTCTATTATGGCGACTGGAATAAATATTAATATTCTAATTAACTTTAATTGGCATTGCAAATAAGCCCTATGGATTTTCGACCATTAACGACGATATTTACGATGTATGTGTCAAAATAAATAAAATAAACGAGATGAGACGGAATCAGTCGGTATCACCTGCTATTGTCATGATCAGATAATTAAGTCTAGCAGGCGTATCACGTTTTGTGGCGGTGTTCTTTATGTTTGTGTATATACATGTATACATATGTACATTATCATATACTCTCGACTTCTTATTGTATTTAGATTTCCCGTTAGCGCGTAATATCAGGTCCATAGTCCATTGGAATCGTTGCCAAAATAATGTGGAGATGATATCCCGGACAATATATCGTTTCAATTATAGCATCTGGAGCTTACGTTGTTTAGATGGCTACGTATGTACATACCTATGACATACGTTAAATGGCGTTGATCCAAATAGATGAAAATTTTCTAAAGGTTGGTAAAAAATATTGAAAAGAATAAAAAAATATTAAATAATAATATCTATAAAATGGTAGAAATTGGTATTTTCTAATTGTGGGGATATTTAATGCTGTCTACTAGAATATAAAATGTATCAATTAAACTTATAAAATCACTAAAGAATTGTTTATTCTTCAAAATTAATTAAATCCAATCAATTGAAAAGAAGCAACGTAATAGTTCACTAAACTTTCTAGATATAAAAATACAGATTACTAATAATTTCTTAGACTTTAGCATTCATAGGAAATCAACTTTCTTGTGATACGTTAATACCTAGAACTAAAGCACTGCGCGGGCTAGGAAAAGCCTGCGGCCGTGCGGGCGGACTCGAGCGGGCCGGCCCTAAAATTGTACGGGTCTGACGGGCCGGGAATGTTTTATTAAATACATCGAATGGATATAACTAACCTGGGTAAATATGCGGTAACAGCCAGCGGCGTGGCGAGCTCATAAAAGTTTACACATAAAATAGACACTTATGTACTCTACGAGTACTGTGTCATATCTAGTCTTGAATCCCCCTAATAAATGTGTGAGCACAGAACACAAGTGAAAACTTGTGCTTTGTGCTCCAATGTTTGTATTAAATACAGAACTTAACAAAAATTGATGAAAATTTAAGATATAGACCGCATATTCTGCTGATAATTTCTGTTAATGTTGCTCTTTAAATTCTAAAACATGGTAAAATGCCATCAAAATGATGCCTATTTTGCCATGAGTAACCTGGGCAAATATGCGGTAACAGGCAGAGGCGTGGCGAGCACATAAACGTTTACACATAAAATAGAAGGTAAGAAATAAATTATAAAACGTGCTGAAACACTTTTTTAAAAGCTTCCGTGAAATCACAAACCGGGTAAATATTTGAATCATTAGATTTGTTTCCACAGCTGTTTCAGTCAAGTGAGTACGACGTGCGGAATAAATGTTTTTTAATGCCGAAAACGACCGTTCGACATCTAGCGTTGTTATATTTGCATATTTAAAATAATATTTGAAACAACTTACTGCATCTTCACAAGCACCTTCATAAATTTGTCTTAATACAAGAAAATCGGAGTCTTTCTCTAAAACACTTTCAAATTTTCGTATTACACACCAATTTGTTTCGCCTTCTACAGCGCATAACTGTACATGAACATAATTCACAATTTGAACAGAATCCACTAGCGACATCGCAACATTTTGTAATTTTTCTATTCCCTCCGCTAGTCCGAAGTAATCGTTGTGAATATTTTGTAAGTCTCTTTTAACCTGACTATCTTGAAATATTTCCTGGCTTTTCTTGATTGCCGCAGCTTCTGTCGGATTGAATCTTTAAAACTACCTTCTTTACTTGGTCAAAATATTTGTTGTGGTAAAACGCAGCCTGCAACCATGTTCCCCAACGTGTAACAATCCGCTGTGGTGGTTCAGGTAAATCAGGACACAGTTTGTGAAATAGTCGGATACGTTTCGGGGACTTTAGAAACACTGCCTTTGTACTAGCAATCAGTGCATTTACTAGTGGAAAACATGTAGGAATCATTTGTGCCGCAAGATTTAGAGTATGGATTTTACACGTTACGTGTAAGAAGTTACCACTATGTTCTTTAAGAGATCGGCCCAAAAAACGCATTTTTGCGGCACCATCACTCATAAACATTTAAGGTTGCTTAGTTGAAACTTCAAATTTGTTCAATGAGTTCAACACCACATTTAAAATCTCATCAGCAGTACAATTTATATATATTTTGGAAGCAAGTAAGAAGGAGGATAACGGTCGATGTGGTTCCATTGTACGTACCATTATATTAACCACAGAATGTTTTTGACGATCTGTTGTTTCGTCCACACACAACCACAGTTTTTTATCTTTCAATTCTGTTTTCATTCTTTTTTCTATATGTTGACGAGCAAATGGCACTTCATTTCATATCGATGTCCGACTAGGTAATTTACACTCCGCATATAAACATAAGCGTACAATTACGAAATACGCTACGACAGCCTACATATACACAGAACTACTCGGATACGGCATCGATTTAGTACTGACGCTGTGAACGCGTGAAATAAATAATCGCCGACTCCGCACCACATATCTACTACACTGATTGTTACCGCTGCTTGCCTAGTCTAGATATAACGTTTATATATATATATATATATATATACGCTATCGTTTGTATTAACAATTTTAATGTATGCAATGTTATTTCCAGATAATGTTTACTAATTTAAATTAAGAGAATATAATTTATTAATAACAAATATATACTCTACATAATGTACTTTGCGCTTCAATTAACAGGCAATGTGTTCTATAGATTGGTGACCAGATGACAGTGGCATATTCGAGTTTTGATAGCACAAAAGCGAAGCAGAGAAGCATTATTACACTACCGTTCATGGAAGTTCGGGCAAGCAAAAAAATGTACGGAAGTCAAAGAAAATAAGAGAAATATTAAATGGCCATGTATTTAATACTTACTTATATAATTTTACATATTTTCAAACACAAATTTATTAAAAAGAAAAAGTTAATGCAATACAAATAATTTAAATCCGATTTTCATCGAAAAATCCACCTTTTGCCTTTAGGACTGCTGCCACTAATCTCGGCATCCGATTCACTAATTTTGCTAATGGGCAAGCTTGTCCATACCTCCTGGAGAATGGTCCACAAATGTTCCTTCGATTTTGGACACTTTTTCCTAACACATCGGTTTAACAACTCTATCGGGTTCAGATCGGGGGACTGTGGCGGCCATTCCATAATTTTTAGAGTTCTTTCATTTTCTTCTTGCTGCAGGTAATCTGTACACAATTTAGATTTATGTTTGGGGTCATTGTCCTGCATAAATTCAAATCCACGACCAATTAATCGGACTACTGACGGTATGGCATTTCCCTCCAGGATTTTCCGATATCCTTCTTTTTTCATTATGCCCTCAATTTTGAGCAAGTCCCCTGTTCCGATTAAGGAAAAACAACCCCAATTTGTGTTCCAAAAAAATATGGATTACCGTGGATGAGACGACCGATATAAAGAAAACCAGTATTGTGAATGTAATAGGTCGCGTTTTATCTAGCGAGAACACAGCATCTCGATATTTATTAGCTTGCAAACGTGTTCAACAATGTACCGCGGAAAATATTCAAAAAGTGATAATGAACGCTTTGAAAAAATTTAAAATTGCCCAAGATCAAGTTGCGATGATTGTGACAGATAGTGCAGCAACGATGTTAAGTGTTGGGCGATCCTTAAAACATATATTTCCTAACTTAATACATATAACCTGCGTGCTGCATGCTTTGCATTTAGTTGGTGAAGTTGTTCAACAACATTACGGAAACGTTGATCGGATGATTGGAAGTACTAAAGCAGTGTTTCGTAAATCTCCTAAACGTTTAAAAGAATTTCGTAAATTTTGTCCAGGTATTCCAGAACCTCCTGAACCAATTTTAACGCGATGGGGTACTTGGTTAACAGCAGCTTCTTACTATTTGATTCATTTTCAACAAATTCAATCAGTTATAATGCGATTTAATCGGAATGAATCCAAAGCAATTAGAAAAAGTCAAAGAGAATTTCAAATTCCTTAACTTTTAGAAGATTTAACAACAATATGTACCAATTATACAGTATTACTAGATGCCATCAGAAAACTACAATGTACTGAATTGTCATTGCAGGAATCATTAGACATAGTGGAGAGTGTAAAAAATAAATTACCCACATTAAATGATACGCCAGGATTATGCGTTAGTCAAAAGTTGGCACATGTTTTAAGGAAAAATCCCGATTTTAATACTTTAGAGGCCGTTTATAATAAGTGTAAGAATAGTGAACTTTTAAGTGATTTTGGAAAATAGTTTCTACATGCAAATGTAACTTCCTTAGATGTGGAGAGGTCGTTTTCTATGTATAAGAATATTTTTTCTTGTCGACGCACAAGGCTTAAAGAAGTGATTGTGGAAACATATGCAATGATGCAAGTTTACAGTAGTTCACATCCTGATGCCTCTAATTTGTTGAACAATTAGTAAGTAAGTTTATTTATGAATTTTTCGTAATCTTATATTAACCCGTAATATCGACGCCTATGCTAGTCCGCAAGTTTTGGTTACTCTACTCATAATACAACAGTAACAACAATAAATTCCAAATCAGATGCATTATGCGTCATTGCACTTACTTGAAAAGTTTCATCAATATCATCGTTTCTGTTTTAGAAATATTTGCTTGGTTCCATGCTTTATCCCAACCCGGTATATAGTTAGGCTATCCCTGCATATGAACTGTTCTTTCAACTGAATGTTGACCTTGTATAACAAAAAAATCTATTTGATATTTAAATTTTACTTGCTTAATAGTTAGCGGATTTTTTCTATACATTATGGGTTAATTGAATGGGCAAACACTGCACGTATTTCAATATTGTTTACTTAATCTATATTTAGTGGACTTTGTAATAGTGTTAATCCAATTAGAGTATACTATGCATTTCAGAAATGTAGTCCTTATCTATATAAAATTGCCAAATTCTAGATAGATAGATAGAACAAAGTTCTTTGTTTGCTTATCTGTTCTGGAGGTGTCGATCTACGTCGATTAGGTTTAATTGTATCGTATATATATCAACGAAGATAAATGCATGTCATAAAGTTGGTGTACTAATTACTGTTGTCTCTTATCAATAAAGTAGTGTAATATTCCTTTCAGTAATCAGATAAAATTTGTCGGTTTCAATTTAAACCCGTATTCTCACATGATTTAACCGTATAGCCATTTAAAGTCTGCTCCACACATGGCAATTAAATAGAATTCCTCTCGTTTAATTATCCTCTATTTGAGATTCAAAATATTCAGTTGTGGAAATAGTAGGTACTTCATTTTCCCTTACCACTGGTATTCCGAGAACCTGCCACTTGAAAACATGAGATCCACTGTCAACATTAATTGCAATTATTTTGCTCCTCTGGAGGAGAAGAAAACTACTTATTTTAACTCAAAATCGTCCCCTCCACCTCTCGATTTCATTTTAACCGACATCGCTAGCGATCTTTCGAGAAGAAAACGTGTGCTTGTTTTATTACCTCTCTCTTGTAACTAAGTAACGCAAATATTGATTGTCAGTGAAGAGTACCGTTTGGTGTATTGTTAGTAGGCGAGGCTATTTATTTTCAACGCCTACGTGATTCGATAATTGAAAAGCGAAGGAGTGCGATTAATATCGGGGAAAGGCTATTAAATTTTCTTGGGTGCAGTTTATTTAATATTTGCTGAAAATATTTTTCTTTGTTGTAAGGATATACCATCGTCATTTCTACGAAATGTGTAACGTTTTTAAATATAGGTACAGCAATTTTGTTAACTTTTCGATCAAAATAGATCAATCGGTAGAGTAACCTAAACTTGCGGACTCGCATAGGCGTCGGTATTACGGGTTAATATAAGAATACGAAAAATTCATAAATAAACTAAACCGGTAGAAAAGCAGGCATGTAGTGTCGACCTTGAATATAAATTATGTTAAACCGCGCTGAGAGAGATTTCGTTTTAGTATCGGTTGAGCTGTTGCAGAGATTAGTCGAACGGTCAAGGTTATGTACTTACGTGTCGCTTTTGAAAATATAGCTGGTGTTTTTTGTGTGTTGTAGTATTATACCAAGTACATAATTAGTGTATCGTTTCATATAGAACTAATATTTACATACCTAAGAAAACAATGCCTCGTAATAGATTTGCTACTAATGTACATAAGTATGTGTCACTTTTTCCCCATTTAATATATGACGGTAGTGCAGTTTTTTTGCTTAATATGCAATGTTCGTTTGGCTGCGTTGGACAGAACTGATTGCCATATGCATGTCAATGGTATTAAGCATATGAGAAATGCAAGAACTGAAATACCTTGTACACTATTCCTCATACATTTATTAATTATGTTTACCTCTTGTAATCTTCCGTTGTCGTTGGTGAGAAAAGCAGCTTTTAAAACGTTTTGGCGACAATACGTTCCAAAGTACCCATTACCCTCACAAACACAATTACAGAATCATTTGCCGCGAATGAAAGAGATGCTAGAAAATGTGTGTAAACGTGATTTGTGTTCCAAAAAAATATGGATTACCGTGGATGAGACGACCGATATAAAGAAAAACAGTATTGTGAATGTAATAGCTCGCGTTTTATCTAGCGAGAACACAGCATCTCGATATTTGCTAGCTTGCAAACGTGTTCAACAATGTACCGCGGAAAATATTCAAAAAGTGATAATGAACGCTTTGAAAAAATTTAAGATTGCCCAAGATCATGTTGTGATGATTGTGAGAGATAGTGCAGCAACGATGTTAAGTGTTGGGCGATCCTTAAAACATATATTTCCTAACTTAATACATATAACCTGCGTGCTGCATGCTTTGCATTTAGTTGGTGAAGTTGTTCGACAACATTACGGAAACGTTGATCGGATGACTGGAAGTACTAAAGCAGTGTTTCGTAAATCTCCTAAACGTTTAAAAGAATTTCGTAAATTTTGTCCAGGTATTCCAGAACCTCCTGAACCAATTTGAACGCGATGGGGTACTTGGCTAACAGCAGCTTCTTACTATTTGATCTATTTTCAACAAATTCAATCAGTTATAATGCGATTTAATCGGAATAAATCCAAAGCAATTAGAGAAAGTCAAAGAGAATTTCAAATTCCTCAACTTTTAGAAGATTTAACAACAATATGTACCAATTATACAGTATTACTAGATGCCGTCAGAAAACTACAATGTACTGAATCATTAGACATGGTGGAGAGTGTAAAAAATAAATTACACACATTAAATGATACGCCAGGATTATGCGCTAGTCAAAAGTTGGCAGATGTTTTAAGGAAAAATCCCGATTTTAATGCTTCAGAGGCCGTTTATAATAAGTGTAAGAACAGTGAACTTTTAAGTGATTTTGAAAAACAGTTTCTACATGCAAATGTAACTTCCTTAGATGTGGAGAGATCGTTTTCTACGTGTAAGAATATTTTTTCTTGTCGACGCACAAGTTTTAAAGAAGTAACTGTGGAAACATATGCAATGATGCAAGTTTACAGTAGTCCACATCCTGATGCCTCTAATTTGTTGAATAATTAGCAAGTAAGTTTATTTATGAATTTTTCGTATTCTTATATTAACCCGTAATACCGACGCCTATGCGAATCCGCAAGTTTTGGTTACTCTATCAATAAGTAATATATCGAAAAATTATCTTCAGCATTCACGTGGAGAATGCTTGTGAAGTTATGTCCACGATATTTTCGAGTACTTAAATAATTTCAACGTTGACTGCATTTGCACCAACTTGAAAGCTATAATTTTTTGCAATCAGCCAATATTTTTATGACTTATCGGTGGCCCAGTAGTAAGGGGGCCTGTTGGCAGAGCTAGGTGCTGTATGTTCAAGTCCCACCAGAATCAAATGGAAGATTTTTCTGGTAGGTGCGATACAATCTCGAAATGCCATTCACTTATTGGAAAATAATTAAGTGCAGTTCACCTTTTACGGAGAATAGGATGGTAGTAACACTGCCATGGAACATTTTACGTAAATCATTTACGCACCAAAAAGCTCTGAAGGTTATGGCAGGTTTTAAAGCTTACATATACCGTAGAGCCGTCACCACACGTGAAAGAAATTACGTTTTAAGTGCCATTTCTTAGTTCTAACGCTTATTCAAGGTGTCAAATGAAGTTTCTTTGACATTACTTCATGGAAAAAGAAGTCGAAGGTTTTGAGAGACGGAAAGCGTTTTCATTTCTTCCACAACTTCTGCTCAACTTAATAGAACGGTCATGGATTCCGGTATACGTCGGTGTCCTATAATAGAAGCTTAAATTTCGCTTTAATTAAAATGACTCGCTACGGAGTAAGATTTTGCAGATTGTGTCAATCCTTTTAGAAAATAAATTCAATAAATAAAAGGATTTAAAAGTACATATTATTGAAGCAGTTATCTTTCTTTCACTACTATAAATTTACAATGCATAGAATAACAATAAAAATGCACCTCTGACCATAGACGTAGGTGCCTGTGGTGAACATACGAGGGTAGTCTGAAAAGTGTCCAGCCTAACACAGAAACGATTTTTTTTGTCAAATTAAGTTTTATTTTTCAACATAGTCTCCTTGAAAGTCTATATACACTTTCCCTCACGGTGGTGCGTTTAAGAAGCTTTTTGTACGAATGTGATTTGAGAAATCTATGTCCTCCGCGCGAAAATTTGAGGCATAGACGAAAAGACCAAATGTCGCCAGAAGGTAGATCTGGTGAATGGGGTGGGTGGTCTTTCAAATGGAAGAACTTAATGATAATTCCATTTTTACAGAAACACTAAAACAACCTGACACAACGATCTTAAACAACAACCGAGTGTTCAACATGGCGGAAAAGTTTCAGAAGTATCTTTCAACGCATGCGCAATTATAGTACCATATAGGTATAGGTCTTCTTTAACTATCTTTATTTTATAACCGTTTTATGGATCCTAATAACGGTTGCAACTGTTATCTCGCTGGGAAAATAACAGGTATGCGCGGGTTGCTTAGAGGAGAGACTGTTTGTGACCATATCAGCGACCGCCGTTGCGGCGTACTCAACTAGCGTGGTGCTTACGACTTTCTGTCGACGCTGTTGTTTTATTACAGATAATAGTTACAACTCCCCTATAAATAACTTATCACGTATCTACCTACATAAATATCCTCTCGACGGTTTTACGGCGATAGTCGACATCGATCGGAAAAATTATAAGGTTTGGAATTATCAAATGTAAATTTAACAGACCCTGTTATATAAAAAATTTACCTTATAAACACTAAATATAAAACCGTTATATTTATTATTAGCATTTAAACACATAGATGTTCTCGCATTTCGAAGATTACTAAGATTAAATATAAGAAATTCGCAGTAGGATCATCAAAATGGTGGACATTAAACGCTGCTGTAATAATGATGCATTGCATCTGTTTTATCACTTAATTTCTTTTAATCTATTAACCAGTTTATAATTTAATCTGCAAAAAACGCAAATAAAAATATTGATATTCAAAAAGCGTCTGAATTCAACTTTTAGCGTGCTGCAAGATCGCAGTTGCATAATGTGCTATTGATCGGGTGATGCGTTATCGTGTTAGAACTGCTAGACTACGAAATTAAACGCCTAAACCTAAGATATGCTTTATTTTAATAAAATGAAACTATTGTTTATGAACAATACCTAAACGCTTTCTTGATTAGAAACTATCTACTATCCTTAAGAAAATATTGTTTTGTGTTATAATTTCTCAGGATTTTCTTGAATCAGTTACAATGTCTTAAACAAGAAATACAGTTATTTTTTGAGTAAACGTTTATTGTATTGTAGATATTGAAACAGTAATTGTCTTCATTGAGGTTGGCGTCTTGGTACAATAAACGCTTGCTCTGCGTGTAAAGGTAATCCAAATGACCATGAATTGGGAATCACACAAAAAAGAACTATTAAATCAAGCAATTAAACACCTAAGAACGGAAAGCTCCCGGCGAAGACAAAATAACATCAAAATCATTAAAATTGGGTGAAGAGAGCGAAACTCACTTCTCTTGGGAAATGTTGAATAAACCTGGAATAAGAAAAAGTACCCGAGATTGGAGTTTGGGTCTTTATATAATAAATACTATATATTCGCAATAATAACTAATTACAACATTACAACTTGCCAACAACTTAAGAATAACATACAATACCCCCAGTGCAAACTTTTTGAACAGCCTATTGAAATAAGCAATGTAGAACATCATTTCCGAACATTTCCTTTCTCACAATAACTGTCATGTAACCATTTTGACATGGGAAGTTACATTCTTTTATTTGCTTTTGAAGTTGTATGTAATGTACTATTTTAAGGATAAAAGATAGATGATTTTCATTCAAATTTCAATATTTTAAGAGAAAAAGGGATTTGAAAATCCTCAAAATTCAAATTTCACAATGGCGTGATTTAAAACGCACTAGCGATTGATGTGATATCATCCGGTCACCCATAGGCTGTTTTCCTTTGCGCCGCAACATCGAGCGGATCAATTTCTTGCTATAGGTATGTTCCTTTTACAAATATGGATTTAGATATCAAATGAAAATAGTTGGCTCTCTCTTTCCTTCTCAAACCACACCTCGGCACTAAATAATAGCGATTTCAGCTTACATTCCTATTTATTTCAATAACTAGAATGACACATCATTGTACATATTTACAATCTGGGAGTCGTCTGGGATATATTAAAAATGTACATCTCTTTTATCTGCATTGAATCTGATGTCAATTATTATTATACCAAATATACAAACTTTATGTTATTCGGGTTAAATAGTCTTTTAATGCGTAAATACGAAATGGTTGATTCTTTCGGCCGGGGTGACATCACAAAAGGCTGACCAAAGCATGTTTGCTGCACCTACATATGTTTTGACATGATAATGTGATGTTGAATCTTTGTGAGTAGAGAGAATTTTTATAGCAGTTTCATTCATATATCAACATTCAGCTTATGCTGTTCCGTGCAAAGACACATAAGGTACTATTTTACACAAACTATATGACAAAAATACATAATAGAGCGGGCTAGAGCGCCAACGTGCCAGGTTCTCATCAGGCTGCCGGGCGCATATATGTTGTAACATAGGTAATTTAAAATATGTAATTATTAGGACGATGACCGAAACCACTGTCTATTCCGTCGTGAAAGACGCGCAAATATACACCTGCAGTTTGGTGTTCGTTGATAAATATGGCGTTGTTCACAGTGGAGCCGCATTACAAAAAAAAAGTTCATTCATCGACGGCTACGAACTAACACCGCTTATTCATTTACGGTGACGCGCTCTATTCTCAACAAAATGACGAGTCTGCAGATGTTACGTTTGGCCAAACCCCCCCACGTTTTTTTTCGTGGCATACTAGAAACAAGCTTCGGTGGTGGCTTCGCTTTGGTGATTATGTCTAACGTAACTATTAATTAAAAATAAACGGCCATTACCTACGAAAGTTATAATTTCTCTCTTAGTGAATTTTGTGGATTGTACATACAATGGAGTACAATTTTCTGTAAAGTTTGTAAAAAGAAACTACTGTGCTGAGCACACGGTTGTGAAAGACATATAAATATCGCGACGGACCAAAGAATAAAAGAATGTGTGTCACACAAAGTCCCAATTTCAATTATATTGTTTTACGTTTAGGGTATGTTGTCTACCATTTCTTCGTATACTTGATAAAAAAGCATTTCGAAAATTCTGGGGTACATCCAATCAGAGTGGTACTACCATCTCGACGAGCGTTACGGAGGATTTCCCCAATACGTGAGGACATTGAAATCGAATTTAAAAGCCGATTAAAAGATAAACAGCTGTGGCTATGTCTTGATGAAGCAACAGATTGCCAAAAAAAAATTCTATTTTGAATATAATAGGCGCGTATTGATCTATTAAACCAATTTTTGCAATCTATATCCAGCAGAGATTAAAACAGTGTACTAGTAAGCAATTACGGCCGTAGTCGCGAAATGTGTACAAAAATTTCAAGTGTCAACCAAGTCAACTGTTTGTTGTTCATAGCGATGGTGCGCAACAATGTGTCATTGTAGGATCGCATGCTTTACATCTTGTGGCACAACTTTCGAGAGTTGTTTACCGAAGAGCGCTATGCTTAATAGCAAACAACAACAAAAAAAGTGTTTCTCAAAAGTCCTAACGAGGACTAGGGCATATCCACAGGTTCTGCCCTGGTATTAACGAGAACACCACATGCCCAGTCTTACGCGTTGGGGAACGTGGTTAAAAGCCGCTTTTTATTATAATGAACATTTTCAGAGTCCAATCTTTATTTTGCAATTCGTCCCTGCCGAAGCTAGAGCTATTAGGATAGCCAGAAGGGATTTCCTCGATATTTTCTGTTGAAACACATCTTAAAGAATATTAGCAACAATTCAAAGGGTTATAACGCGATAGAAAATTTGCAAATTCTGGATTTGTCGTTGGTAGAAATCGTGGCAAGTCGTGGACGAAGTTAGTAACATTGTACAACACGTATAAACGATGCAACAAGTGGACGAGTTTTAGCTAAGTTCGATAGTGTTTTAAAAAAGAATCCGGACTAACACGAGATTAAGAAAATGTGCGATGGGTCAATCTGCAGATTCCTTGACTAAGTCTAAAGATTATTTTAATTACGCCTGTCTTACTGTCAGGTAGACGTGAACGGTCGTTTTTCGAAATATAGAGAACATTTTTTCTTCTCCGGCGAACATCCTTCACCAGCAAATGTGGAAACTTATCTGATGGTGCAACTTTTAAACAAGCCTATCCGCATTCTTAAGAAGCATAGAATTATTTATTATAATCTTTATTTACAGTTACATTATTAAGTACAACAGAATAAAAAAAACCGTTCAGTTTTCTCAGTTGTGCCTTTATTCACATCCATTTAACGACGCATACCGTTTTTCAATCAATAAAAAATCATAATGAAAATAAAAACACCTCAGCGTGTACATATATATTATATATCGTATTAATATATATATATATATATTTATAGAGATATATATCCGCTCTAATTACTAAACAGTTTATTGCGTCAGCTTTTATTTTTTTTACTCTTGTGTATTAATTTCAAAATATCACATATCTGCTGTAACTCACATATACTCTATTACAATAAAGGCGGCCGTTTGCGCCTGTTCCGATTTGCTGTTTGGATGGCGCATTTGGCCCCGCCTATCATAATAAATGCTAAGGGAAGTTAATCTGAGGTACAATTCAGCTCTGGCTAATATTGTCGGTTTTCTGTACCCACTTACAGGAAACCCCCTACAAAAACTATCTATTCTTTAAAAATCATCCCATCATGTATGTCTTTTCTAGATCTACTTAATATTACTGACAGATTTTTTGTTTTAATGTTTAAATATTTGCAGAATTTCGTATTTCTGAATGCACTTTGCGTAGAATCTTGGAACCAAGCTAAGCAGTACATCTTTTGTAGTGCCAATATTAAAAAAGTGATAACCCGGACTGTCCCTGAAACTACAGACGACTAACTTATTAAGCACTATTACGAAACTTTGCGACGTATATTAACATAAGCTTCGAAGAATAGTTGAATAAAAAATTATTAGATTCACAGAGTGGTTTCAGAAAAGGAAAAAGTACAATGGGCTCATATTGGCTATTAAGGAATTATCTGACGTATACACAATAAGGACTATTTTCTTAGTATATTTCCCATGTTCAGTTGTTATACAGATAAAGGACTTGTTTTCTTCACCCTATTTACCTAAACTACAGCTATCTATAGTTTTTTTTGCTATCAAAAATAGTTTTACGTATCGTAGATCGATACCAATAAACAAACGTGACACAATGAGTATGCGGCGATATTATCTTTTTATTTTTTACTCGATCGAATTCAATTGTTCGCTGCGCTCAGACGAGGCCTACCATTCTATTTTATTCGCAAGATACGGCGATATTAAGAATCGGAATCCTTGTCCTTTACTAGTCGAGTTACCTTTATCTTTGTAATTTATCTCCAACAGCCAATAGATTGAAATAAATACGTTTAAACTGTTTATAACAAGTAAATATTTTGTCGACGTTTCCTATTACACCGTTTAAACTTTGTTGTTGTTTCCGACATTTCTGAAAAAAAAAAAATTGAAGTATCTAGTTTACGTAATATGTGTATATCGCAGCACTCGAAAATTATACATTGCAGCTTTTTATCACCAACAATTCTAGCCTCTTACGCTTATGTTTGCCAGTGTCCTCTGATGTATTGGGTAGCTTGATGTTAAATTCTTTTCCTCTAACTGCCAATACCTGCTGATGTTTTAATAAATTCTGTCCTTTAGTGGTGTGGTAATAAACCTGGTCAATACCTGTCTTAAACGAAATGTATTTTTGATTGGTGTTTGTTTTGGCCATTTTCTCATGACTTACAGCTTGAGGGGGGGTGGGGGGAGATCTATGAGCATTTTACAGAGGTCCGCTGATATCAAATGACTTCTTTCCTCTTTAACTATTGTTAATTTGTCTTTTAAAACCTCCTTTTTTAGACTGTATATCGTAGTTTCATTTAGAACCACCGATCGTCTTAACATGTATTAGGGCAAAGGATTTTTTTTATGTAGGTACAAGCAGAAAAATGGTTCTTGCATCAGAATAGATTTTCTGCAAAAGGCATCTCTATTCAAGAAATATTTTTATTTCAAACAATAAAAATGGAATAAAATATAAAAATAATTTTCGTGAAATTTATTTGGACTAAATAAATATTTTCCTTAGGGTTACAAAATTCCAGGAATTGAAGACCATCCATGGTTTTTAAGTTCAGAAATATCGATATTAAAGGTAGGAATGAAAAAATCGTCCACATCTCACAAGTGTTTATGATGAATTAGTGCGACGGGTTTCGTGTTCAAGAACACATCAGACTCAGCTACAGGACACTAATAAAAGAAAAATTACAATAATAGGAAAGAAATCTGAATTTATAATTAAAATAGGGGCAATTGAATGACTAATGAAAAATTAATAATGTAATGCATTTCCAAGAATTCTGAAGTAATAAATGCTTTACTTTAAGAAAATGAAACTATTGATTCATGAACATACCTAAAACGCTTTCTGGAATTAAGAAACTATTTACTATCGTTAAGAAAATATTGCTTTTGTGTTTATAACTAGAAATTGCTCCAGCGCCAACGACATGGCGGAGGTTCGATACCCTGCTAGCATAAACTGCGAGTCTCAACAGATCTGTTGTGTTACTGTCCGCTGCCGGAAATACTATTTCGTAGTTTTTTAAAAATGTTGCCTACGTCGCGAAAACGACAAAGTTTTGGGACAAAGTTACAGGGGAATTTATAGCAGAAATGTCTGACCTAAATTATGATGGTGTTAACATTTCATTCGTAGTTTGTAATATCCCTTTATGTGTTTGGTCAAAAAGGGGATTGTCTACGTCACTAAATAGTAAACTAGCATTTCAATTTAATTTAATGTGTTACCTTAATTGCGTGTAATCTACCGTTTAATTTTACTAGACAAAGGAAGCATATGTCTTCTTTTGGAATCAATATTCGGACTGCAAATTACCAGTCGGCATCGTTTACAAAGAATTGTGCCATCTGTTTCGTTACATGTTGAACAAGATTAAAGAAAGATAAAAACCTGTTGTTATGTGTGGACGAAACAACAGATCGTAAAAAAAAACATTCTGTGGTTAGTGTAATGGTACGTACGAATGAACCCACATCGACCGTCACCTCAATTCTATTAGCTTCCAGTGACGAGTACACAATGTATATCCCGCAGTATTTAAAAGTTAGTGGTTAAATACTTGGAAAATTTGAACTTTCAACACCACTGTTGATGTTTATGAGTGATTGGTGCCGCAAACATGCTTCTGTGCCGGTCTCTTAAAACATGTGCTAACTTGTTACTTATTACGTTTAACATTCATGCTTTCAGACATATGGCAGATAGTCTTAGAAAATGTTATCCTGAGGTAAGAACGCTTTAAATAGCGCATACAAAGCATGTTTGTCAAATCCCTCAAAACGTATTCGCAAATTTCACAGACTGTGGCCCCCGTATGATTGACACCAGGAACCTATTCTACCGTGGAGAACATGGTTACGGCCGCGTTTTATTCATAAATCTTTTGAAATATTAGAAGACGTGGTTTACAATTGATCCAAAAGAAGCTGCGGCTAATCAAGGAAAGCCAGTCGAAATTTCACGATAGTCGGGTTAAAACGATTTAAAAACTGTTCAGACATTACTTCGGACTATGGAGGCCAATAGAAAAATACAAAATCCTTCGGTTCGTGTCGTTAGTGGAACTCTGCAACTAGTGTTAAAATGTTTGTGTGTCTAGAAAGGTTTGAAAGTGTTTTAGAGAAGATTCTGATTTTGCACAATTAGACTAATTTGTGATATGCTTCACAGAACCGTTAAGTTGTTCCAAAGCATGATTTTATTACTCAAATATAACGTCACTAGAGTAGAAGGTTCGTTTTCTGCATATAACAAACTTTTTCCTCACACCGCAACTCGTTTGGGCGAAACAACTGTAAAACATATCTAATGTTGTCAGATATTTAACAGACATTATCACTTTGTGATTTTCACGGAAGCCTCTTAAGACGGTAATTGTTTGAGCTCGTACTATATTTTTATTTCTGACCATTTATTTTGTGTAAACTTTTATGCGTCCGCCACTGGCTTTTGACGCAAATTGAGCAACTCTCGCTTAACGGTTCATTTATTTATACTAAAATCGCTTTCTTCAAATTTCCTTTCTAACAAGATTTTCTTGAATCAATTAACAAATTTTCTTACTTTATTTAACTAAGCGTACAAATATATATTAATTTTTCTACATACTCTCGCCATACATGTGTTCTGGTAATGCGGTTCTCTCTTGCACACGGTGCAGTGTTTGCATGTACGTTGTAAAGTGCACGCTTTACATCTTGTGGCAGAAACTATTCGACAATGTTTCACTACCGCGGTGATTGCATTAATAGCAATACACAAAAGTGTTTCCAAATCTCCAAACGTCTTCGAAACATTGTTTGTGTCTTGTATTCTGAAACCACCACAGCCGATTCTTTATATGTGGGGGAACATGGTTGCAGGAAGCTCTTTATTATACTGAATATTTTCAACAAGTAAAAAGCTGTTATTCTACAATTCAATCCTGCCAAAGCTGCATCTATTAGAGAGCCAGACAAAATTTCAGATATATCCGTTGAAACAGAGTCACAAACTATTCGTTAACACTCTAAAGATTACTGCGCAACAGCGACAATTACAAATAAAGCGTTGTCGTTAGTGAGTCACTGCAATAGTGGCCGAAGTACCTACACTGCTACGCACTATACATGACGCAGAGTGTATTAAAGAACGTTTCCGATTATCAAATTGATCACATTAAAACAAATTTGTAATGGTTGTCACGACTAATATCCATTAGCTGGAATTCAAAGGCAGTGTTTTTAATCTACATGTATTACATCCGCAGATGTGAACGATCAAACACATTTTTCACCACAGCGAACATCGTTTCAACGAGACTGTGGAACTTATCTAATCCTGTACCTTTTTTACGACCCTTATCCCGGGGTGATTTCTGATAATGGTGGCTCTCTGCTTTTATTGGGAGCGGAGACATTACCTCTGCTTTACAAATCACTACAGTTCAGGGCCATCGTTACTAATATTCACCAATTTATTAAATTATACTGAAAGTAAACGTGACCACGAATGCAACGCAGAGACAATATCGCGCAAAAGTATAGGTACGCGAGATACAGTATTTATTAAGTAATATATTTTACCTTTTATTGACGTCTTGATGTCCACTGCCAAAATACTACTGCCCCATAGACGTCAATCAAAAGTTATAATATATTTTTTTTTTATGATACTGTATCTCACGTACTTACTTTTGCGCGAACACGCCTCTGGACGTTGCACTCGTTTGTCGAAACCTTATGATAAGACATTCTTCTTTGTCGTTTACCTATTTTTGACAATCTCCAATCGTTTTTGATAATTATCTTATTTTGAAAGTGACACACCTGCTTCAGATTGAGATAGTACAGTTGTTATACCTATCTAGAAATAAGGATTGGTTTTAGATAAGCCCTACTAAACATGAAAGTAGTACTATCTTTATGGACATATCGAGAACTCGTTTGTCGTTTCTTTAAAATCAGGCCCTGTCTCGGATTCTTGATTCCCAAAACAATAAAACAATTTTAAATCATAAAAACATTACTGATTCCTTTTAATTACTATAACCTTACTTAAATTGACTCATACCCTGTAACCGGTCGTAAATTTTTGACAATAACTGAACTTTACAAGCCTCCTTCCGACGTTCGCCTTGGTAATTCTTTATTGCCCTACCAAATTCATTGGACTAGCACTTGACGGTAGTAATGAATATGATTCATCGTTAAAGCCAAACATTCTGGTCCACCGGTAATTCGCTCTTAAATCTAAGAAATTGCAATTTATGTATTTCGGTCATTGTTAAATTTTTGATGTTTTTTATTTTACGGTATACCATGATGTCGGTATGTCAAAGTTTTTTGCTTTCTATTGGTTTTTTGTGTTAATTTTTTGAGAAATTCGATTTCAGTTGCTTTTCATAATTTACATGCGTTTAATCAATACTGAGCCACCTACAATGTAAATCCTTCTCATGCCAAAAAGGACATTGAGGTGAGTAATTTTACCTAATTTTAATTTCCCCATACCATGTGATCAAAAGACTGATACGTTGGCAATTGGGAGCGGATATCTTAACTTGTTAGCTTCTATCCACTTTTTATTAACAAATATCTTTCAACCTTATTAATATTTAGTTATAATTAAACCTGTTCCAATAATAACTATATGACTTAAATATAACACTTTTTAGATAATGTGACTAACGGCCTATACTTGACCTTTGAATGTAATCGGTTAACTTGCGTTGCCAAGGGTGAATCACCAATTGCCAACATCATACCGAGTAAAATAAAATCCGCAACGAATGAACCATCTCCTAATTACCTATGCTATTTAAATATACATAATATTTCTTAACATTTTTAATAACTAACTTTTACGAGGGTAGATGCCATAAATTTGTGCCCTGACAGGACTTATACAGTTCGAGCGTGTTCAAACTCCCTTTGCTTCATAGTTGCACATGTGGCGATGCCTACGCTATATATAGTATATTTTTTAAGTAGTCATTTCGACAACGGACTATGCATGAAATGTCTCAGGTAATGATAAATTTGAGTAGCGCGCGGTCATCAAATTTTGGAGTCCAATTGTCACGTGCAGCTGAAAAACAATGGTCTGTATCCTGATCCTCTATCCAAAAAGAGAGTTTGATGGAATGACGCGATCCGATGAACCTCCTCTCAGAAATGCGAAAGTCGCTCAATCAACTAAAAGGTGATGGCCACAATATTCTGGATTGTGAGGGTATTGTACTCATTGACTTTAAAGATCGCAACACAAACTGTCAACAGCACATATTATGCGTCTTGCTGCATAAATTGAAGAACATATTCTTGCAAAACATCGGGAAATTGGCAAAAGGGTTTTCGATTATTGCATGACAATGCACCCCTCTATACTGCCAAGCCATTTCACAAGCTGCCATCACGCGAAGAAATAGCTTTCAAGAATTGGAACATCCACCGTATAGTCCGGAACATGGCTCAAGTGATTATAAATTCATTATAATTCAGATCCTTATGTGTAGCTAACCGCATTTAATAATTTTCTTTGTTACCTCCTCTAGTTCTGTTACGTTCGAGATACCTTCTTTTCTTTACTCTTCTAAAACATTAGCTCGTCAAGGCTTAGTGTTCTTTTATAGTTTTTCCTGAATCCTGATCAAAAGAGAATTTGAAATATATCAAATTCTTGCCTAAACAATTGTAGCAGGCCTCAACTGAATTAAAGATCTGCTGACAGTCTTCTACCTCGTGTGAATTGCGCCTAATATCTTAAAGAATCTTCAAAAAAACCCAGAACAGCCATGTCCACAACTTCTGGAAAGTCAGTTAGGTGTGGCAAATGTTACAATAGCAAATACAGAAAGACCAATTTACTTTGTGTTGCTCCAAGTCTGGGCGGCGCTGTACTGATTAGTCGTTGTGTGAATTGGTATCATTTATTTCATTAGAATCGTACTACTTACAGCAGCTTTCTTAGCCTATTATGTTTCAGTTCTTCTGTTATATGAACATAACACACATGAGTGTCAATTTTGTATGTTCTATAAACATTAAAATTTCCATCTATAAACATTTCTTTCTTGTATTTAAATTTCTTATGTATAATAACTAACTTGGGCAAATATGCGGTAACAGCCTGTAGGCCGTGGCGAAGAGGTTAGAAAAATTTAAAAAAATTTCTTGCCCCCTCAAATTTGTGTGGACGTTGGTGGAGGATTGTTCGAATAAAGTTTTATTATTTTAAATTTTTTTTACGTTAAAAAATGTAACCAGTTTTGTGTACGAATTATTAAATTAAAGTAGGCCAATTTTCTCATAAACTGAAAATCTGTCGTAACTTTTAATTCCAAAAAACTTTTCCTAGTGCCACTTTTTCGAATAGTAAAAATAATGGTAGTTTACTCTTATGACATTTTCGTATTTTTTTAGTTTCGGGACACCCAGTATGTGGAACGTTAATGCTCTCCACGGCAATCTCATTTTAAATACAAGCAAAACTTTTTATCAAGTATGCTCGTTTTCCCTAAAATGTAAAATAACAAAGTTTTTCCTCTTATTTACTCTAATCGTGGACATACTGTATATTACTTCTGGGTTGATGCATAAGAAATTGTAACAATTTCATATGCATTTTTACTATTCCATTTACAAACAATGTAATACTGCTATATTATATCCTTCTGGCTTAACCTGAGGATGGGCTTTGACCCGAAACCGGTCGTTCTTTAGTTATATTAAAAAATAATTTTGCGAGTAAAAGGACCGTTCTATCAACCCTTCTTCCTAATTATTATTATTATTATTATTATTATTATTATTATTATTATAACTACTAAATACATGTTTATCCAGATACGCGTGCCATCTGTCAAACATTAATTTGTTGTTAAAGCCAACTTTTAAAAACACTATTTTGTGCACAAGACAAATGCAGTAAAATTGTGTTGAGAAATTTTTTATTTTTTTTAAAATTGAACCAGTAGGTATTAATAAATGTTATGTTCTTATTACGAGTTTATTATTTTGAGCAATTTTGGGTATTAACAAAAACAAAAGAACTTCGCACCAAAAAATTTATAAGTTTCTCACATTTTTTTTTTAAATTGACTTAAGTTAACATAACATTTGGCCAATTTGTAATATTCTAACTTTTTAAATGAAACGTTATTTACATAATGTCGATTATTTATAGTTTTAAACAACTTTTGTTTTTTGATGACGACATTTGAGAAAATAAGCAAAAAAATAACATTTGATTTAGGTGGCTATGGCTTTAAATTTAGGGATAATTTTTAATGCTAAACAACTTTTTCAAATAGCATTTTTCGATATTTTTTTTAAATAAGGGTAGGTACTTTACTCTTGGGACAAAATATAGTTTTTCAGACGTACCTCGTATAATATTGGAAATTTTCCATATTTTATTGGTACTGTTTAATTTTAGGGGATGCACAAACTTTTAGCAAGAAAAATTTTTTTTCGAAAAACCCATAATAAGAAGTTTCCCATATGGTGCGTACTTTTATGGATGACACTGCATTTGCTGCTACTCATTTCAGTTTTTACGTCGTTAAAAACATGTGTGTAGAGAATAAGAATTCAATTTTTTATCGTCGATAATTCGTATCTCTAACATTCAGGATTCAAATAAACAAAACAATTTCCTTAATTACATTTCAAGTTTGATACATTGCATAGACACATGATTATTGATAAATTGCATTTATACAATGTAAAGGCGGTAATAAATCAACGCTAGATTAACAGCGAAATTCGATTCGATAAGACTCGTCTAACGGGATCCATGCCAAGTAGGTAGATTTAGATATCTATATAGATGACCGCTTTCAAATGTGAGCTTTAGACCGTGCAAAAATATTCATCGGGTGGAAAGTACAACGCGATTTAAAAAGAAATTTTTATTTTTAATTTACATTTCACCGAAAAAAAATGTTTTTAGCTTTTTCCGCGAATTGCAAGGGACTCTCATTTGTACACGTACTCTTGGGTCCAAAGTTGGTACTCAAAATATATTCACCTCGGGATTTTTGGGCCCAATTTTCGGCATTGAGTATTTTTAATTTTCGTTTTAATATAGCTTTCAGAAAAAACTTTACAACAACCTTCTTTATAAATGTGGTAATGCTATGACGTTATTTAACAGATGTATCATTTTCTGTACAGTCCCTGGCCAAATTACTTGAAACACTCAATATTTTGCAGTTTCTTATAATAAAATATAAACTATACATGTATTATATTTTTTATTTATAAAATATATTGTAAAAATATGTAACATATGTAAATATTAAATAAGTAATTAATATTTTTGTCCATAACCCATGATTTTTAATAACACCCTTAATTCTTCGGGGCATACTTTCAATGCAAGATATGATTGTCTCTTTTATATCTTCATCGTTCTCCCATACATCCTTTATATTCTTCATTTAATATTTCCTTTGTAGGGTTTTCTCTTTCATATACCTTACTTTTTAGTCGATTCCTATACGTTCTCGATGGGATTGAAGTCCGGTGAATTTCCGGGCCAACGTAAAAGAGGTATGTGATTGTCTTCAAGAATTTCTTAACCTTTTTTGTCACATGGCAAGGAGCATTATCTTGCATAAATATACGCCCTGTCGGCATGCGACGTCCTGACTTAAAATACAGTAATAACGTGTTTTTTAACACATTTATGTACTGCTCTTGACGCATTGTTTCCTTCTACAAAATGCAAAGGACCGGTCCGTCTCCACTAATCACTCCCCAAATCATTCCCTGCGGAGGGTGTTTTACAGTTCGAAGAACCCTGGACTCTGTGAGACGTTCGCCAGGTCGTCTACGAACAAATTGTGCTCGCTGCACTAGCACACAGAGCGAGTACTCGTAACCAAAGAAAACCTATTAAATAATCCAAACATGAATTCGGTAAAACTCATGTTGTTAAGTTATTCACCTTTTTCAATTCTCGTCTGTGAAATGTCGATATTCTCTTGCAAAGTTGAGACGAGCAGATTTTATTCTTTCTGTTAAACGCGGCTTTTTTTACAGGTCTTCGGCCCATTAGGCGATTTTCGCGCAATCGGCGCCTGACAGTTCTGCTCGAAATCTCTATTTCTCTTTCTTGTAAATTTTTTTGAATCATTTTAATTGTAGCAAATCTATTGCTCAAATCCTGATGGACAATTCCATGGTCAGATCTCTTCGAAATTTTTCTGTTTTGACAGCACTTTGCCCGTCTTTGTGTCATGTGCTAGCTCCTTCGTTTAAGTTTCTAGCTAAACGCGATACAGAAGAAGGAGATACTTTCTGTAATTTTGCAATTTCTCGTTGTGAATGTTTGTTTGATTGTAGAAAAGCTTGTATAAGCGTCTTTTTGTTCACTTGTTAATCTTTTCCCATGCATTTTCTACAAAAAAACCCCAAATATTTCAATTTTTTTCAAATTCCAAATAATTAATTATTAAGAGAGAGACAAAATAACAATTTTACCTTTGCAATAACGATATATCAACACAAAAAACTTCACGATACTCCACAACTTAGCTTCTATACGGTTATGACGAAATATTAAAAAAAATATCGATGCATTCTCTAAACTGTGAACTCGCCAAATGTAAGTTGATAACTGAAATATTTTATATATACGTACTTTACTCTTCTAAATATCATTTCTCTGGTGGGTTTTTTTGATACAATAATCTAATCCCCCTATAAACGATCGGATTCAAAGCAAAAGAATATTACTATAAAGGATGGGAATGTTTCCAGGTAAAAGGGTTTGATTTATGACATGTTTCAAGTAATATGGCCAGGGACTGTACAGTAGAATCAAATTTATAACAAGTTGTAACGTGTTCAATTCTACTTTGTAAACATATTTGGATATTATAATTAATACCGCTGTCCAGCGTTGCCGGAAGCAGTGCTAAAGCACTATTTGTAGTACTTTCTTAGTTCTGCAGTACCAAAGTGCTACTTTTAAAAAATGAGTACTTTTTTCATTCGATTATTCAACTAAAACTTTGAAATTGTACACCTGCTGTGTGCCCCTTTTGTACCCGTAAATTTTTCTTATTAACATTTCTCGTCACTTTAATGTACATTTATGTATTGAAAAAATATTTTATTATCGTTTTGAACAGAAAACAGAAAACTAGCGGAAAAAGATATAATAAATTTTACAATTTGGGGTAAAAAAATCCTAAAAATAGGCGGTTAATTGATTATTTGAAGAGGTCAAATGATGTCGTTTGACCGTGAACTAAGAAGGTACATTTGTGAAAATCTCCTGTGGCGATTTTCCTCTACACAAGTAGGATTTAAAAGATTTTCACAGTTACCATAATTATGTACTGTGATTGGTTGTAATTCGTTTATTTTAATAACTATCACCGACATTGTTGAATATATTTAGTTATTTTTCAACGACGGCACGCCAGTGTTAATAATCTTCAATCATCGGCTAGCAAACCCTCCATCCCACCGAGGTAATTATTTATTTTAATCATATTTCATTAGGTTTACTACAGTTTTATGAATTGCAATTGATGCATCATATTTTATTTGATATCTCAGTTCATCAGATAAGCTTTCAAAAGCAATAAAACACAAATTCAGTTACATATTCAATGCTTTATTTCGCACTCACACCAAAATTTACAAAATTTCACTTATCAGCAGATTGCTGCAATCCATCTATAGTTGGCGGGGTTGGATTTTCTTTAAAAGTATCTTCCAAGTCCAAATACTTATTGAAAGCGCACCAATCGATTATTGAGCCGGTTAAGAATTCTTTTTCTGTAGCCCACCACAGTTCTCTCTTTATGTTAATTGGAATAGTATCGCCCATGGGACATTTAGTACGATCAAGAAAATCCATCAAGTCATAGTAGTATAAAAAGCAATTTTCATCCTTCTTAGTTACTTGTAAAATCTTCTCTATTAATTCATTATCGACTGGTAGTCGACAACCTTTCAGTAAGGTGTAACACTCTTGCTTGCTCATTTTTCCCGTGCGATTAGGATCTCTGAATATGAAGTACTCTTTTAGACGGTCCAAATCATCCCATAAGAACCGTTTCAATTCTGTAAGCGTTACGGCACGTATGGCGTCCCTGTCGTATTTCTCCTTTGCGCAAGCTGCATTAAATGCTCTTGCAATCGTTATCATTTCCTGCTCAGTGAAAGCATCTCCCATAATAGGACATAATTTTGCTCTTAAAGTTTCGTACGAGATCGCAGGTGTTTCATTTGGAACATTTTCAGCTACAAAATCTTTGTAGATTGGACGAAGTTTTTCTCGTATCTTATCCATTATCAGTTTTATGTTAGATTTTGGGAATTCCTGGGCGTTAATCTCCATGTATCTAAAAGCATATTCATCAGCATCAATTAATATGAAATGAAAGCTGTTTATGATCAATTGTGCTCCAACGAACATATGCTGAGACGTATAGCATTTTGGCGGCTTGCTGCTATAAACAGGTTGCCCTGGTATTTTCACTTTATCTCTCGAGAAGAACTGGCTCGTTGTGAAGCCAGAATTACGTTTGGCTATCTCAAAAACTGATATTGAATCGTCAGAGAGATAATAGCAAATTACGAAGACCCTGGAGCAGTTCTCTGGGATCCTAGACACCATGCGAGCTTCAAACCGAAGTATATGACTATCCATGCCCACTCGATCGAATTTTAAGAATTTTTTGAAGTCTTTGTGAGGTGCTTTCAACTCCACAGTAATACAATTCTGCGCAGAATCTTCATGAGTACCAAATCCGTTCCACGGGGGTAATTCTCTTTCCTTCTTCGTATGATGGCACGCCGGCTCTTCGTAATCCGCAGGCTTAGGTATGGCTTCGAATGTATCTACACCATATTTAGTACTGTAATACTTCTTGGTGAAAGCATCACAATCCGTGAGATGGATTCTTCTTCCGTAGCAATTGATAACACCGCCAATAGTTAAATCGTTCTCTTTGTAACACTCGATGACCTCTTTTCCACTATCTAAAGGATCTGTAACGTATCTCCCGCCTTGTAATCCGGGACCCAAAACGTTGAGGACCGTGAATGGAGCGTCTGAACCCAATGCTGGCAGGTTACAGAATGTTTTAGGGAGCTTCGCCCGTTTCATGAACATAAATCCGGAATCTCGACCAGCATTTGGTGGGACAATATCTTTAATCTCTATGGTGTCATCTGCCAGGTAATAATAGATTTCTAAATCGTGAAGAACGCCGTGCTCGGATTGTCGATCGTCCCAATATCCGTAGAATCTGAGCACCTTTCTATCGTTCTCCAAGAATTGACCAAGAGTATCTATTGTCTTCGAAGGCTTTTTAGGCATCATTCCACTTTTGTCATGCGCTCTCAATTGTAGATATGGATCACGTGGCGCGTTAATAGGATCTGGTACGGTAATTCCGCAGCGATTCAGAAAAACCCTCGTAAATTGATCGCAATTAACTATTTTAAATACTTTCCCATACAATTCCACCTCCCTTCCAATATTGAAATCCAATATATCGTAGAAATTTTCATCCATTGGCGCCGGAAAACGGATTCTTTGACGACTAATAAGAGTACCCTGCGGAATTCCACTATTCTCCACTTTCGGTTCAACAACCTGAATGGTTCCATCCTCTAAGAAGAAGTAGATCTTCACGTTTCGCACTTGAAACGCCGATCCTCTTACCTCCTGTAAGGTTTCTTGAAAGAAGGCGTCGAAACACAACACCTGTTTGTCGAAAGCGATCCACGCTGGTAATTCTGTAACCTCTCCCCTAGCGTATATCGAAGGATATTTATCCGTAAGCGGCCCGAATAGATTCGGACGGACTTTTTCGATCAACGTCGGCACGCCGTTGATACGTTCGAATTTGAAGTCTCTGTTGAATTTTGTGCGTCCTATGTTCGGATTGAAGGTGTATCCTGGAAGGAACGGCAACGCCGGACATCTCGCTGACATTATTATGATGAAAAATCTCTAAATTTACTTTACGAAAAATTACACTGTACAGTGACAAATACGTCAAAGTGAATGACGCGAAAAGGTATTGCTAGACGGTAAGGTATTGATTTGTTTGGAAGATCCGTTGTTTTAATTCACGAGCAAAGCGCACAGCCTTCGTCGAAAACTTTAGGGTCTGTTAATTCTGTTGTGGCAACCGTTGATAAGCACTGCATATTCTATGCCTATACATGGTCTATACGTCACATCGTTACAGGTAAGCCGGGCATAATCGGTCTCCGTAACAGAGTCGGATCAGTCGCATGGGCGGCGGATTATAAATAGTATATGTGTGATTCACAGCCGACAAAAGTGATATTTTGAAATCAATACCCCGGTGTAAAAAATACGGTCTGACGCAATAAAATTGTTTGATAAATAAAGCGAATATATCCACACATTGAAGTGTTTTTTTGCCATTATTAATTTTTTTAAACGGCATTTGTTGTATATGTAATGTAATAACCGCAAAAAGTAAACAAAGTAGTTTCTTCAAAAATCTGTTGTACTTAATATCGTAACAATAAATAATAATACTGCCCTGTTAAGCCAAAAGGGTGTATCTGCAAAATTTTCAATTAACGGGTTTTGACAAGCGATCTGTTAATAGAAAAAGCCATATTTGTAATACTTGGTGGGTTTTAAACCGCTAAACAATTTGAGCGTATCTACAGTTTAGGTTATTGTGTTAAGTCAAAAAGACGTAAGTGCAATTGTTAGACGAAATGGCGTATCTAAACAGGTTTTGTGCACATACGACCTTTTGACTTAAGGCTAATTGTAGATACGCCTGTGTGATTTATAGAGCGGGCCAAGAGCGCCACGCGCCAGGTTCGCAATCAGGCTGCCGGGCGCATATATGTATGGAAACATAGGTAATTTAAATATGTAATTATTAGGACGAGGACCAAAACCACTGTCTATTACGTCGTGAAGACGAGCAAATATACACCTGCAGTTTGGGTGTTCGTTAATAAATAGGGCGTTGTTCACAGTGGGCCACTACAAAAAAAAAGTTCATTCATCGACGGCTACGAACTAACAGCGCGCTTATTCATTTACGGATGACGCGCTCTATTCATCAACAAATGACGAGTCTGCAGATGTTACGTTTGCACCACTTCGTGGAATACTAGAAACAAGCGTCGACTTTTACATGTTACGTGTAAAGTCCATGCTTTACATCTTGTGGCACAAACTATTCGAGAGTGTTACCCGGAGGTGGATGCATTAATAGCAAACACAAAAAAAGTGTTTCTTAAAAGTCCTAAGAGGACTAGGGCATTCCACAGGTTATGCCCTGGTATTCGAGAACCACCACAGCCCATTCTTACGCGTTGGGGAACGTGGTTAAAAACCGCTTTTTATTATAATGAACATTTTCAAGAAGTCAAATCCGTTATTTTGCAATTCGTCCCTGCCGAAGCTAGAGCTATTAGGATGAGCCAGAAGGGATTTCTCGATATTTCTGTTGAAACACATCTAAAGAATATTAGCAACAATTACAAAGGGTTAGTAGACGCGATAGAAAATTTGCAAAATTCTGGATTGTCGTTGGTAGAATCAGTGCAAGTCGTGGACGAAGTTAGTACATTGTTACACAGTATAAACGATGCAACAAGTGGACGAGTTTTAGCTAAGTTCGATAGTGTTTTAAAAAAGAATCCGGACTACACGAGATTAAGACAAATGTGCGATGGGGCATCTGCAGATTCCTTGACTAAGTCTAAAGATTATTTTAATTACGCCTGTCTTACATCGGTAGACGTGGAACGGTCGTTTTCGAAATATAAGAACATTTTTTCGTCTCGGCGAACATCCTTCACCGAGGCAAATGTGGAAACTTATCTGATGGTGCAACTTTTTAAACAAGCCTATCCGCATTATTAAGAAGGATAGAATTTATTTATTATATCTTTATTTACAGTTACATTATTAAGTACAATAGAATAAAAAAAGCGTTCAGTTTCTCAGTTATTTCCTTATTACATCCCATTTACAACGCATACCGTTTTCAATCAAATAAAAAATCATAATGAAAATAAAAACACCTCAGCGTGTACATATATATATATATATATATATATCCGCTCTAATTACTAAACATTATTATTGCGTCAGCTTTTATTTTTTTACTCTTGTGTATTAATTTAGAAATATCACATATCTGCTGTGACTCACATATACGCTATTTACAATAAGCGGCCGTTGCGCCTGATTCCGATTCTGTTGGATGGCGCAATTTGGCCCGCTCTAGTGATTTAACATCGTGTCATCAAGCGGCACCTACGAAACTAAATTTTGTAGGTTACGTTTTGAGTTGTTGCGTTCCCGCGCAATTTATTGTACAAGTTTTTGTGACTGAAGTGCACTTAGTTAGTATTTTCAAATATAGTTTCTGAAGTCTAATTGTAGGTGAGTTATTCAGCTTTTATCGAGGTTATTATATTCAAATATTTGCATCATTTAGATCACTTAACCTCTAACATAAAAATGAGTACAAGAGGAAAATTAATGTTGACTCTTGCATTAAACAAAGAACTAAGAACTAGTATCAATGAATCCAAGGAGAGCAATAGAAAAACTTCAACTAGGAAGAAAGAGGAAGGCAATGATACAGAATATCTTCCTGTCTCAGCAAATACATCCGAACCAAGGAAAAAGAATAAAATTAACATACTGAGTAACGTATTACTTCAACCTGGTACCTCTAATGCCGCACATGAGCTCATACAAGAATCCATTGTTCAAAAACCAATTGAAGTTGGAGTAACAATTGTTGCTGAACTATTAAATGCAATAATAGAACTTTGACTTTCGGTGTAACAGAACATTGTACATAAAAAAAGGAAATGAAAAGCGTATGAAGAACCTGTGAGTGTGAGAAGAACAAAAAAGGTTAAAATTAATAAACAGCCACAGCATAAAAAAGACCTCCCACTTACGTCACCGCCAGTCGCCACTGGTTGTATTCACAGCAAAACTACATACTGTTTTCTTCAAATTCAGAAATATTTAGAAGTGCATGGTGATGAACTTGAACATCCTTTAAAAGAACTTTTTTTCTGTTTTATTTATTTCTCCTTATATTTATTGAAATTGACATATTTATACCATATTTACACCCTGTATAAGAAGTTCTTGTCGTAAGCTGAAACACGTTAGATTTGTGAATGACAAAATACGGGAAGTTGGTGAAATGATTATGATTAGAGTTTGTTAAAAAGGTGGTATCGGATGGCAGTAGCGTAGCGGTAGCGGCATGGGTAGGGGTAATTTTCAACTCGTAGTCGATCTCAACACTACCGCGAGAGAGTTCAAAGCGACAGTACGTCGCACGCTGCACGCCAAATAAGTACGCGGACATGGGACGCCCAAAGGGTGTAACGTTCCCTTCGAATGTGAATAAATATCTCACGCACTTCCCTGGATTAGAATATAGAAGTCCGCATATTTATTGCGCAATATGCAATAGCGGATTGCTAAGTCGCAATAGGTTTGCATGTAGAAAACAATGTAAAAGTAGACGCCATGTATTGAATTTAAGAAACAGTATTCCATACTGGCAATTTTTATATGATTTTATTTTTATGTTAAAAGTGTGTAACATCCCACAACATCTAACACTTTCGTCTTTCTTGGGCTAAGTACGTTCCCTCATGGAAGCTGCCAACATCTATGCAATTACGATACAATTTGCCACGTGTGCAAGGTACAGTAAAGGAACGTAAAAAAAACGAGTTGAGAAATAAGAAAATTGTCTATGTGTGGATGAAACAACTGATGCTCAGAAACACAGCGTCATTCATGTTGTAGCGCGTCCTTTAAAACGTGATGGTACACCAGCTTCATTGTTGTTATCCAGTAAAAGGATTCAGAAAACTAATACAGAAACCGTTGTCAAGATAATGAAAGATTTGTTGAGAGAATTTTATATCACAGAAACCCAAGTCATAATGTTCGTTACTTACGGAGCCGCAACAATGCTGATAGTTGGTGGGGTGCTGAAAATATGCTTTCCGAATCTTCTTCATATAACATGCCCCATACACGCATGGTGGATAAGTTAATAGCATCTACCAAAACAGTGTTCATCAAATCTCCCAAACACATCCGTGTATTCAAACAATTGTGTCCGAAATTACCACCACCACCTCAGCCTGTAATAACGCGATGGGGAACATGACTCCAGAATTTGCTGTGAGAAGTGTAAAAAGAAATGTTCTGAAAAAATAAACATGGAAAGAAGAACCGACCTCAATAAACAATTCTGGACGTTAAAGAAGGCACACCGAGCAAATTACATATTAAGCTGTGTATCAAAAATTGATAAGAAAAGGAACACTTATAGTTATAGTCATGCCGTCCTAGATAGTAGCGACGGAACTGAAATATAGATAACATACTTATCCATACAATGATATAACCTTTAACGTACAACGTTTCATAAACATTTTCAAAAGATACCGGTTAATGTAATATTTTTTTTCTTTTTATTACTATTTACCACGTGTACTAATTTAACTGTTTTTTTAACATATAATAAATAATAATATTTAAAAAGGGTTAAATAAACTGAAATATGAACTCATTAATTATTAAAATACATAAAAATAATCCCTATTTAGATACATTATTAAAAAAAAAAAACTTTTTCATTAGTTCATTCACTTGCTTCTAATTTTAATTACTTCAGGTTTTTTTTCCATTGTTGTAATTTTTCTTTTATTAGATATCCTTGTAGCTGGCCTGATGATGTGTTTTTTGAATACGAAACTGGTCGCCTAATTTCTCAATAGAACTTTGTCAGATCTAGATCATTTATTTATTCCTATATTTAATATGAATATTTTCTTAACTTAAAACTAAATGATTTACTTGGAAGAAACATTTTTCTGTCTTGGATTTTCTTGATTTTCTATCCCTGAGGAAATATTTATTTAATCCAATCGAAATTTCAAGAAAATTATGTTCTTATATATTTTTATGATCTTCAAATAAAAATATTTTTTTGAATGGAGACTGATTCTTTCAAGAAAGTTTATTTTCTTGATGCAAGAAACCATTTCTCTGCGTGTAGCAAGACGGGGCTCGACCGCATAATATTAGGGTCGAGGGTTTTCTAAATGCAGAATATCCAGAAGGTTGGATAGGAAATGGCGGCACTATCTTGGCCAGCAAACAATCCAAACTTAATGATGGATTATTTTTGTTGGGGGCACGTAAAGAATATTGTTTAATAAACTCTTTGCTACGACACTGAGGAACTTAAGCAACGAATAATTAACGCGGTTCAAAAATGAAGAGATACTCCAGAGATTCTTTCAAATTCAGTAAACCACGCTATTATAGTATATGAAAAATGTATTGTAGAAAACGGTAGGCACGTGGAACACTATTTATAATTAATGTCTATTTTTTTTAATAAAATAAAATATATTGAAGGAAATTGAGGAAACAGAATTTTTTGTATTGAGGATATTTTTTTATTTTCATTTTTCATGTCACACTATCATGAAAATATTAATGTATCAAATATCAAAAAATATACAGGGTGTTCTACGTATCTTGTAAAATAAATAGTCATTTGCTTTTTTCGGAACACTAGCAAAAACTTTGTAAATAACCCTACAATTTGGTTTTTGATTCATTTTGATAACTTCAAAAATAAATGAGTTACGGCGCATTAAAATCAATAACCTGAACAAATATGCGGTAACAGCCAGAGGCGTGGCGAGCGCATAAAAGTTTACACATTTTTATGTGTAAAATAGAAGGTAAAAAATAAATTATAAAACATGCTGAAACACCTACCGTTTTAAAAGTCTTCCGTGAAATCACAAACTGGGTAACATCTGTTAAATATTTGAATCATTAGATATGTTTCCACAGCTGTTTCAGTCAAGTGAGTACGACGTGCGGAATAAATGTTTTTTAATGCCGAAAACGACCGTTCAACATCTAGCGATGTTATATTTGCATATTTAAAATAATCTTCGAAACAACTTAACGCATCTCCACACACACCTTCACAAATTTGTCTTAATATAAGAAAATCGGAGTCTTTCTCTAAAACACTTTCAAATTTTCGTATTACACACCAATTTGTTTCGCCTTCTACAGCGCATAACTGTGTGTGAACATCATTTACAATTTAAACAGAATCCACTAGCGACATCGAAACATTTTGTAATTTTTCTATTCCCTCCGCTAGTCCGAAGTAATTGTTGTGAATAGTTTGTAAATCTCTTTTAACCTGACTATCTTGAAATATTTCCTGGCTTTTCTTGATTGCTGCAGCTTCTGTCGGATTGAATTCTAAAACTACCTTCTTTACTTGATCAAAATATTTGTTGTAGTAAAACGCAACCTGCAACCATGTTTCCAACGTGTAACAATCGGCTGTGGTGGTTCAGGTAAATCAGGACACAGTTTGTGAAATAGTCGGGTACGTTTCGGGGACTTTAGAAACATTGCCTTTGTACTAGTAATCAATGCATTTACTAGTGGAAAACATGTAGGAATCGTTTGTGCTGCAAGATTAAGAGTATGGATTTTACACGTTACATGTAAGAAGTTATCACTGTGTTTTTTAAGAGATCGGCCCAAAGAACGCATGTTTGCGGCACCATCACTCATAAACATTAAAAGTTGCTTAGTTGAAATTTCAAATTTGTTCAATGAGTTCAACACCACCTTTAAAATCTCATCGACAGTACAATTTTTAACTCTTTTGGAAGCAAGTAAGAAGGAGGATGATGGTCGATGTGGTTCCATTGTACGTACCATTACATTAACCACAGGATGTTTTTGACGATCTGTTGTTTCGTCCACACACAACCACAGTTTTTTATCTTTCAATTCCGTTTTCATTCTTTTTTCTATATGTTTACCAGCAAATGGCACTACATTTCGTATCGATGTCCGACTAGGTAATTAACAGTCCGCATATTTATTCCAGAAGGAGACAAATGCTTCTTTGTCTAGTAAACGAAACGATAGATTACATAAAATAAGAGTAACACATAAATCGAATGTAAATTTTTCTTGGTCTCGTATGTCACTTTTTGCAGAAGAATACTGGTTGCTTTCGATGTGACGTTGACAATGGCTTCTGGACCAACATATTAAAGGGATTTTACAAACTAGACATTGAATTTTAGCGCAATCAAAAATTAAGTCCGGCATGTCCACTATAAAGTTTTTAACTGTGTCTACCATTGGTCGTTTTCGCGACGTACCTAACTACGACATTTTTAAAGCAAACATAAGCGTATAATTACGAAATAAGTTACAACAGCCTACATATACACAGAACTACTCGCATACAGCATCGACTGACGCTGTGAACGCGTGAAATAAATCGCCGACTCCGCCCCACATATCTACTACACTGACTGTTACCGCTGTTTGCCCAGACTAGTTATCAAGATACAATAACCACACTGTACAATCAACCGTGTAGTGCAAACATCCAGCCAAAATTGCTGAGAAAGAAATGCCGAATAAATTTACATTTTTAAATTCTTTATGTTTGAATTCTTCCTTCTTTTCCAGCTCTACTATTCGGAGGGCAGTTAGAACGGGCTCCCGGACCGAACCAGAGTAAATACATAGGCTGCATAGACCCACAATGTGATATCGTTAGTGTGATAAAAGACGCATACGAAAATGCAAGATTCCTCTGTGATCAATACTATCTCTCCAGTCCCGACCTAATTATCCAAGAAGCGCAACATAACGGTAAGACGTGATTAGAACCCTCAAATATCCCAGTCCATCGTATGTATCTTCCCGGAACTCAACGGGTTGATATATCGCATCTGCTTCCAGATGTCGAGCAAGAACATGCTATTCGGATCGTATATGTTCCGTCGCATATGTACCATATGCTGTTCGAACTGTTCAAGAATTCCATGAGAGCGGTAATGGAATACCACACGTCCAGTGATATCTATCCTCCGATTACCGTTACAGTGTCCAAAGGAAAAGAGGATATATGTTTAAAGGTAAGCTAAATGCTTTTGCGATTCTTTGAAACTCTTCAGTATTTGGTATGTCCACCTCTTGTTCCAATTACAGTATGCAGTCTATCAAGCATCGAGTACGTTAAATTCAAAATCAGTAAATTCAAAATCAAAATTTAGTAGTTAGAAATTTTATTAAGGAGTATAATTCTATTGTTAAATTAGTAACATTTTTATAATTCTGTCTCTGAAATTCCCTTGTTGGTTTCTACGTTTAGAAAATTGTAAAATCCTCCTACAGAGCGTCTCAACCTGCTTATGCAGTATGGGATTTAATAGCAACAGTGCATCTTTTTCTATCCCTAGAAGTCTCTCAATAACGCTACCTTTCTTTCCGGTTGCGATGTCAGTTATTAAATATTTGACATAACCTCAATATTAAATCTGTACCTATGTGTATATTTCACTATTTTCCACAAGTTTTGATGGAGTAATGTATTCACAAAATGTTAACATGTATTTATCAACAGTTCTTTCCTATTATCTTTTTGGTTTTCACTTTTAAATTGATTTTATATAAACTTTAGCAGTCATAGAACCCCTAATATAGGTTATATTTTGATCGCATTAAATGTCAAATAATGAACCGGAAATAGTAATGTAACATATGATTGGACGATTTGGCAACCACGAATCGAATTGCCATAACACGTGTACTGCACACCGAGGTTGAGATGATCTTTAGAGTATTTATTTGTGGGAGATAACGTTTTAATGAACCTAACCCTTCCAATAGAATATACGAGGCGTGTCCGGGAGCAAAGGTACACTGCTGCGCATGTGCATGATATCGCGTGATTTCAACCCCGCAATTAAGTCGTCCTATTGTGTCATCTTTTCACTCAATGTTAGTGCGTCGTTTATTTTGTTCCGGTCAGTGCTTTGGAAATTATTGCGATAATAATGGAGCCTCCTCTGTCAAAATCCGTCCCACTGGAAGTTCGTGCAATCATTCGCTACTTTTGTATGGCAATGAAGGAATAGCCGACCGCAATCCACCGAAGAATTTCCGAAGCTTATGGCGAGGTTATGTCACGCAAGCAAGTGTCGGTTTGGTGTTCAAAGTTTCGAAACGGTCGGACAAACTTAGATGATCTTCCAAGATCTGGAAGACCGAGAACGTCTCTGACGGACCGAAACATCCAGCGAGTTCGAGAACTCGTCACCGACAGACGTTTGACAATTCGAGAAATGGCATCCGAACTGTACCTTCCGAAGATGGTAATCCACGACAACAGTTTCGGCCGGATGAGGACGTCATCCAAACCACAACACAGTGGCTGCGTCGATTTCTGTACCATTTCTGTGCCCTGATTTCTATACCAGGGTTATGTTAGACCTCGTCCGCAGATGGGACAAATCGGCTTGGTGACTACGTTGAAAAATAGTTTAAGGACCGCACTTTCATCCTGTAATGCGCTTTTTATTTTTTAATAAATTTATTTGTATCTTCTAAGCGAGTGTACCTTTGTTTCCGGACACGCCTCGTATTACTTAAAGCTCACATTTTTAGATTCTTCCTCTTAGTACTAATTCATGATGCCGCCATATCAACAGATACAGAAAACGAGTTCCTTATTGTCGATAATGAAAGGAAAACATACAGTAGATCTATATATTACAATTCGACCATGTTTCAAATGTCAAGTTTAATGTCCTACTTTCTGGCACGTGTCGAAAACAGCTGCTTTTTCACTGACTGTGCCCGAGCATTCCTATTTAACTAATTGTTTCGAAATGAAATGTTTAACAGTCTAAATAAAAGAATTATATATGTTTCACCGTGTATACAGCAAAAAAACCCGTGAAGATGATTGCAACAACATTGTAAGAACGATTTTGTATTGAAAATTCACCTAATAGCAGAAAGCCGCGCTATCGTTAAAATATTGGAGTAATTTTATTGAGTAGAAGAATATGCTGTTTTGATATTTAACAAACATCTCAAAAAGTTAACGATATACAGTACCATATAAAACTGGCCGCCGATGAGGGTAAAAATGTTATTCTGCATTTCTCTGAAAAAATTAAAGGTATAATGGCTCAGTTCTTTAAATAATCCAAAATATAGTCATTTATTACAATTGTTAAAAAATGCTGGTGCTGTTGTACTCAGCTTGTATAGGGAATATAAGGAATATATTATCGTGCATTCTAAATCTCTGTTAGGTGGTTTTCTTAAGCTACTAGGAAAAAAAAATTTTACTCGATATTTTAATAGGAAGTGCAGGTTTAATAATTGGTGGTATCGTTGGATTTCTTGTATCATGCCATTCCTGGAAGTCAGAATATGTCGCGATGCATGCAACCAATTCAGTGTATTAGGTATTCAGGAATAGAGGCTGTTGTGCTAGTAGAAGATGCACTGGGTAATATAAAATGTGGTAAAAATGAACTGTTGGTGAATGTAAAAGCAGCAGAATACAGTAGACTTAGAAATATGCAAAGGTTATGGTTCCTTGATTCGTAAAGAAATGGAAAGAGGCAGCAGGATGATATTATAGTAGTCAAACTTTCGACGAACATCTAGAAAGACTTACTCGTTTTTTTAAACGCATTAGAGAAGCTGGGTTGACATTGAAAGCATCAAAATGTAATTTTTGTAGTCAGGAACAAAAAATTTTAGGGTTCCAAATATCTCCCGCGGGAATAAAGCCGGATCAAGAGAAAATTAAAGCTATTGTTAACTTTCCAGCACCGAGAAAAGTTAGGGACCTCCAGAGTCTTTTGGGACTTATTACCGGTTTATTCGAAATTTTTCATGTATAGCCAAACCACTGTATGAAATAATTGGTTCTAATTCGCAATTCAAATGGAGTGTATAGCAGCAGGATACATTTGAATTACTCAAATCCAAATTATCTAACCCACCTTTACATCATTTCAATCAAGATGCGGAGACGGAATTGCACATTGACGCTAGTGGGAAAGGACTAGGAGCAGTTCTTTTACAAAAAGTTCCACAAAATGAAGTGTTTCACCCTATCGCATTCTTTTCAGGTACACTAACACCCGCCGAACAACGTTATACTGTATCTGAACTTGAATGCCTCGCAGCAGTATGGAATACTTCGGAATATATCTATGGGGACTTCTTAGCTTTGCTATCTTAACCGATCACCATTCGTTGTGCTGGCTACACTCTCTAAAAACTTCGAACTCTAAATCGTTAAGATGGGCACTTAAATCAGCCGAATATTCATACAAAGTTGTTCACAAACGAGGTACAATGAACAAAGATGCGGACGCTCTATCTAGATATCGTTGTCAAATAGCAACCATAGGAGACGAACAGAGATCGCTCGAACTTCCTACATTTCTAACTACAGCAGTAGAACTACGGACAATGCAAGACGAAGATGCGCGCATAAAGAACGTAATCCAAGCGATAAAAGACCCTAATTTTGGTGGTCCTGCACTTCTGAGAGCATCGAAGAATGCAGTTCTGTACCGCCGAAATCCTACAACTCGAGGTGACTCGTTACTTCTGGTTGTTCCACATCACCTTAGGCATGAGATCATGTACGCTAATCACAGTGAACCGATTAGCGGACACTTGGGACTCGCTAGGACATTGGATAAAATGAAGAGGCGATATTACTGTGATTGTATGAATCAGGACGTCAAACGGTACATTCAGAGGTGTCTGTCCCGATTGTGAAACAAGAAAAGGACCGACGAATAAAAAACCTAGCAGTTTATTACATCCCATAGAAGTAGGACAGCCGTTTGAGAGGGTAGGAATAGATTTACTGGGACCGTTTCGCCAAAGTTCATCAGGTAAGGCTTTTATAATTGTAGCAACAGATTATGCAACTTGCCGGGTAGAAGCAAAAGCTGTAACGAGTGGAAAGGCAGAGCCAGTCGCCAAGTTTATTGTAGAACATATAATACGTCGCCATGGATCACCGAAAACATTATTAAGTGATCGTGGTACGGTATCTATGTCTAAATTAGCAACTAATAAAATTGCTAGGCACCGAGAGTAGTTGTACAACAGCTTATAAACCATGGGTTAACAGAAAGATTCAACAAAACGTTAGCCGAAATGTTAAGTGTACACACAAAGAGACTGGGACGTTTTTCCACCACATTGCGTATTCACTTATAGTACAACACAACAAAAATCTGCAAAATTTAGTCCGTTCATATTCATGGAAGGGAACCTGTTCTACCGGGTGATGCCGAATTAGCCAAAAAATGTCACCTGAAGTCTAACTTATCGTTCCTCTTATCGGGGTAATTGGGGAACCCACAACACCTTTTATTTCACTATCTCTTTATTACTATTCCAATTATTCTACAACTTCTTCTTTCTCTAACAATTCTAATACTAATTTCTCGACTGTGCTGACTACTCTACTGTTACACATCTAAATGTCTAACAATCTAATAATCCCCTTTTTTCCCTAATTCTTAACTTTTCCTTACTCTCCTACCTATCTTCTGTCTTTTTCTTACTTTCTTCTTATTTCTTCTAAGTCGGAATCATAATTCAATACTTCCTTCAATATCGCGTGAATGAGTTCTTGAATGCACTGGAATGAATTAAACTTCTTTTTCCCAATTGAAGTCGACCATAAATCAAGTTTTTTTATAAATCCGTTAATTTTATCCGTGGCTGTTATTATATTATCATCGCAATCTTGCAAGCTATTATTCAGAATATTTAAGTGTTCGAAGGCAAGGAAAGCCAGTCTAAGAAGCCAAAGAGGACTGTGGCGTAACTCCTAACAGTCGCCGTTTTATTATGAGGGGGTCTCGAACAAAATTCCTGCCGTTTGAAAAAAAAGTTTGAGAAACACGGTGCTATATGATCTACCCACTGTTTTACATTGTTTTCAGTTAATTACAAAAACACTGATGTTTGTAATTGATTCAATTTCATGGTTGAAATGTTATCATGTGTTTCAAAATAACTTAAGAAAATTAATGATACTTGAAATAGATGTTTATGCGTGTTGTTAAAACGGAATTGAAAATATCTATGGAAAGAAGTTTTGCAAAGTGCACCAAAATTCTATTAAAGTTTTTGAAATTTTTTAAAATCTCATAGGAAATAGTTTATTAATTTATATATTTGGCTTCCGTCGCCATTGGTGAATAATAATAATAATAATATAAGCGTTATTGATGCCGAATTATGAAAATCTATAATTTTCCTTGGAAGTTCCGACGTAATTAATTAAACAAATTAAAATTATTAATTACGTTAAAAATTACAGAAAAAATTGCTTGTTTTCTAATTGCTTTCTAAATTGCAATTTTTTAAAAATGTTAAATTAGTGGTTAAAACGGCACATGATTTTTGATGAAACAAATGGCAAAGCAAATATTTTAATGATTCATTAAAAAAATCTATATAATGGGAACTTTATGTATAGCACTGTATAAACAATTATTTAATAGATTGATTGATTTTGGAAGTCCATTTATTCTAAAATTTAATTACAGTTTTCATATTTCAACGGTAGTGTTTTTGTTTCTTAATAATCTTTACAAGAAATTTTTAAAGTCGCGTCGTTATATCCGGACTTCGTTATATCCGCACTTAATTTTTTCGCAAAAAATAGAAAAAGCAAGTTATACATATAAAATGTCACTTCTGTCTTTTTTCAACCCGCTTTGTCTTTCACCCCATTTCGGTGCATCACCAATAGATAATAAAAGAGAATAATAAACCTAGAATAAGGCTCCTCCTGAGCAAAATTCATAGATCTAATAATAATAATACACAGAAAAACTGCAACGTAAGCAACGCTTCCATTGTCGATTTACTTATTCTTCGACGTTGATCTGAAAACGTTTTCGTTTATTTCGAAAATGATCGTTCTGCATCTAGCGAAGTAGGATTTGCGTAATTCAGATATTCCTTTATCTCTTCTGTGCACTCTTTATTTTCAGTAATAGACCGAACCTTTTGTAAATCGGGATTTTTATTTAAAATTGCACGAAATTTTTGAGCGACATGTAGTTCTATAAGATCCGTCAAGCTTTCTAGAGCGGCTTATGAATTATCTAAGATATTTAATGAGTCTCGTAAAGATAAGTTTAATTGTTTTGTAACAGCGATATAGCTTGCACAACTGCAGAATAGTTTATGGAAATTTCATCTATTTGTAATTGAACGTCCGAATTGGAAAAATAGTTGCTGACTCTCTCGAATCGCTGCAGATTCATTCGATTTAAATTTTAAAATCACATCCTTCACGTTTGCGAAATATTTATGATAATAAAATACTGCCCGGAGCCATGTTCCCCATCGAGTTATTACAGGCCGAGGTGGTAGTGGATGTTTCGGACACAATTGTTTGAAAACGTGGATATGTTTGGGAGATTTCACAAACACTTTTTTGGTAGATTCTATTAAATTATTCACCATCGGATACTTCTTTCGAACGGTTTCTGCAACGAGATGATACGCGTATATGAGACATGTTATGTGAAGAAGAGTCGGAAAGCATATTTTCAACATCCTACCAACTTTCAGCATTGTTGCAGCTCCATCAGTAACTAGCATTGTGGCTCCTGTGATACAAAATTCCCTTAACGAATCTTTTATTATCTTCACAACGGTTTCAGCATCACTTTTTTCAATCCTTTTACTGGTTAATAACAAAGAAGCTGCGTTTACTTTTAATATGTCTTCTACAGTGAAATGTATCGCGACCTATCAACCGTATATTGCAAATTTTGCACTGAATGATAGTACCTGTATATTTCAACCCAGGGAAACGGTTAATATATTTATTCACATGCGATGCTAAAGGTAAACCTCGCTTACGACGATCCATGTTTTAAACACCGATAAACCGATAATTATCGAACCACCGTTCACTTCCACGCCTAGCGAATGACTAAACTCTCCACTGGCTTCGCATCGACCTAAATCCTCTCTCGTCGCTTCTGCCGTAGCACGCGTTTGTCGAACCTTACTAATAAATATGCGATCGTACAATCACGTGATACAATTTTATAAAGTGTAATACAGATATACGGGAAAGATGTCAGTTAACTAGTTTGGCTCTCCTACAATTGCAACATTCTTATTATTTTTTTGATTGATAAATTTATTGAATTTTTATTAAATATCAAAGTATAACATTCCAGCATATTCTTTTACTCAAGGATTAGGAATTATAGATTAAGTTTTTTGAATTTTCGATATTTTTGAAGCACATTTTATTTCAATAAAAGTACTAAAATACAGAGGGTTTTGCACTTTTATTTTATTTATTGCTTTGAAGCCTATTGAGATATAACTACCTGATTTTTTGTAGTGAGGAAAGCAATTCAGTGTCAGAATTGACATATGTCACAATGGAGCGGTTTGATGTTCAACAACGTACGTTTTGTGTTCGCAGTTGTTATTAGTTAAATGATTCTTTCATGGCAGTTTGGCATCGATTTCGTGCTCGTTATGCCCTTCACAATGTCAATGAAGCACTTACTACCAGTCTAATCAAGTCCTGGATACAGAAATTTAAAGAAAGTGATTCGACTGTATATATTCGCCCTCCTAGACTCCCGCGCACTAATCAAAACATTGACCGTGTTCGTGGTGCAGTGGCACAAGATCTACGCCGATCAGTTGCGAAAACAAACTTCGGTTTTGCAGTTACATAGGTCTACTGTTTTTCACACCTTCAAAAAAGACTTGAAACTACACCCTTTTAAATATTAGTTAGTGCAAGAATTAAAAGAAACTGAATGTCCTATACGATTGACGTTTCTCAACCAAATGTTGTAAAGATTTGACGACTTTAACAGAATTTTCTTTTCTGATGAGGCAGATTTTCATCTGCATGGTTACGTCAACAAGCAAAATTGTCGTTAGTGGTCGCATGAAAATCCCCGGGAGAAACATCGAACTCCATTATATAGCCCTAAATTTACCGTTTGGGCAGCAATAGCCTCTAGAGGCATAATAGGCCCAGACTTTTTTGAAAATAACAACGGACAAACAGTTACTGTAAATTCTAACAAGTACGCCGCAATAATTCGCGAGTTTTTTGGCCCTACTCTCCAAGAATTTGATGACTTTGATGACCAGTGTTGGTTCCAGCAAAGTTGGGCTACTAGCCACGGATCAATTACCGCATTACAAGCTGTAAGAGAATGGTTTCCGGATAAATTGATATCAAGAACAGGCGACATCAGCTGGCCGCCAAGAAGCCCGTACTGTACTCCAAACGATTTTCTTTGTGGGGCTATCTTAAGAGTCGTGCTTATAATAATTTTGATTCAGCTTAATTTGATTCAGCTTAAAAATCGTATCGAAGAAGAGATTGAAGCTATTACTGCTGACTTATGTACAAACGTAATGGAAAATCTAAGGCATCGCTTGGAAGAGTGCCAGCGGCAAAATGGGCGACATCTAGATTTTATAGTTTTCCATACATGAATGTCCAGTAAATGAAATTTTAAGTTCTAAATAAAGTTAGTTGAGAAAACTGATGGTAGCTGACCAAAATTAGAAAGAAAAGTGCAAAACTATTTGAGACGCCTTCCATTTTAATGAAATTTACTCTGTGACAACTACACAGCTTCATCCAATTACATGAATTTGTAAATAAAAAATTCCCGCAATTATCTTTAAGGGATTTTTTCCTGTGTACCGTAAAATTTCTGCTTGGCAATTATTATCACTTATACTACTATCATTTCCAGATGTCAGACAGAGGTGGTGGTATAGCAAGATCAACTACCGATCACATTTTCAAATATATGTACTCTACAGCACCGCAACCTAGTAAATCAGATGCACACACAGTTCCTTTGGCGGGCTACGGTTACGGTCTGCCGATCTCCAGATTGTACGCTCGATATTTTCATGGAGACCTTATCTTATTGTCGTGTGAAGGATACGGCACTGACGCTGTGATATACATGAAGGTAATTCTAAAGTATATACTTTACTTTTAGCTAAACATGTATGAATCTTTTTACTATCGACTTCAGCTTAATATGCTTTGGCCATCTTGTGCCTGGTAGTTAATTTTATTTTTATCGCTTTATTTGCAAGTGGAGAAAATTGCTACATTTTTTTTTCTTTTTAATGAAGTACCTCTAAATTTGCATATTGGACATGTTTCACTGTGATTTCTTCAAGGATTCACGTTAAGATGTGAAATTTTGTGATCGATAATATGTAAAGGATAGAAATATATTGGAAAATTTAAAAACAATTTTATTGCATTAGAAAATTTTATTGCAACAATTATAATAACTTGTTCAACAAATACCCTACCTAAAAATGATTGTGGGAAAAGTAATGATGGATTGGGTAAAACATCACATAATATGAAAGATAGTTTAGGTAAAACACCACATAATAGGAATTTTAAGACCCTGGTTAAATAGCATGTCAGTAAATGTTCCCCTGAAATTGAACAAAATTTCGAATAAAATTGCAATTAATGTATCATTTCAACCTTAGTTTCGTCCAAATACATGTACAACAACAAATAATAATAAATTGATCTAATGCGGCTCTGTGTGAGATTCCTCACGCAGAGCCGCATTAGATCAATTATGTCAGTTATTATCCAACTTCATTATGTATTCACATAATGAAGTTGGAAGAAAAGAAAAATCCACTTTCTCACAATAACTCAATTTAATAGGACAGAGCGACCGGTTTCGGGACTAATGTCCCATCTTCAGGCTCGCTGAAAGAATCCGGAAAAATATTATGTAGTAGATTGACATCATTAATAGATAGTAATTTGACAACAAATAATACGTGACAATTTATGTTAATAATTGTAAAAAATGAAATTTAAGTTAATTGTATTTCTTTTTAAAAAAGAAAAAAATTTATAAACGACGCCATAGTGCTATAAATAGACCGCCCGAGACACGCTTTTATCGTTTCAGAAAAGGTTTTATAACTTATACAACATTAGAAAAACATTACAGGTACCACCAACAAAATAAGGAAATATCACTACACAGTATTTTTTTAAATAAAACCAATATAATTTGGATAAACCAATTCAAAAGGCAAGACACGGCCTGAACGTGTAAATGTCAAGACGATAAATATGGCTGATCGTTTACCTAAACCAATATACGTCACAGCCCGCTGACGTCAGAGCAGTTAGGCCTTGTTATACCAACGGTAGCAGTAAACGTCAAAATTGACAAACAATACGCACGTAGCTACCTTGATTAAATGCATCAGAATACGTCATGTGCAATTTTTTACAGACACAGTATAAAATGAATTGCTTAAGTTTATAACCTCATTTCATGTAAGATCAAGTCCATTCTCTTTTCTATGCATTAAATGTTTACGATCAAAATATTCATATTTGAAATCGCTTCAATACAGGCTCTATCCAACGAGGCAAACGAGTTGCTGCCGATCTTCAACAAGACAACATCTAAATTTTACCGTACAGTGGTGCCAACTGGCGACTGGTCGAATCAAGCGACTAACATCAGTAGCAGACAAATAAGCACGAATATAAAGAAACATCAGCTTCCACAGTCAATCCAGCAAGAGACGATGACTGGTACAGGCGCTATTTAGCTAGAAGATTAGATTTTAGGTAGTTTTAAACTAATTTCTCTTTTTTTTCAAATCTGTAGAAAATTGATTTATATTTTTCTAATTGAAACGAAATGAGAAGCATTGCTATATATATTGTAATATATAAGCTCCGTTTAATGACATTGTACATATTGTTACATATTTCTTATGTTATTTATTATTATCAATTTGTTATTTAGCTGATTAAGTGAAAAACAAAAATATCCATGCACATTTCGTGATGGTAGTAGCAGGCTTTATTAGGATTTGCTGTATTTACTTGTCGGATGCAATCATAAGTTCGTTGTTATAAATTTTAGAAATGAAGGATTTAGGACTATGTTGAGACTGTGAATATGTTGGACGATATATCTGTTGGGTTCTAGGTGTTCATATTGTTATATCTAAGTTCTCAAAATCTTTAATTTGTATCATATTGTTGTATATATTGATTTTAACTATATCGGAAGAAGTATATATGTTTATTAATATTTTGTTTTAATAATCCTTTGAAACGCCAAAATCCATGTATTACATACATTCTTAGAGCAAAACAATAAATTAAAAGAGTGCCCTAAAGTGGAGAAGATATCTTCACTAGTTTCCAAAACTTTTGCTCGTTTCACATCATGCTTTTTCCGTCTAGAGACTGATTTATTTTGTACATGTTATAAATTAGTTTACAAACTAAAGTTCGTACTGTACATGCGCATTACCTCAGATAAAGGAGCTCTGCGGCACTGACACTACCATGTGTGAGTTGGACAAATAATATATTTCAATCTACGCGTAAAACCAACTATTCTGTGACTGCATTTACTCCCAACGAACACATCTGTAGAATCCACTTTGAAAATCGGAACACGCAGGCTAACGCCGATGCCGGAGGCGCCTCCTATGCATACGAAATCAGAATTATTACGGAAAGAAACTAAGAAAATAATGATTATGCATTATTGCGCCATCTTTTAAACTTTAAATAACTTATTAAAATCTGTGTTCCATCGCACAATATACAGCGGCTATCTGTAAAGCCCTTTATCTACGACATTCCTCCGAATTTCGGAACTACTAAACGATGAAACTCGCTATAGTAAACGTGTAACAAATGCAGCGCCATCTAGCGCGCAGATGTCAAATCTGGTACGTTTGAAACTAAAAATTGGTATGATCCTGCTCCTTTTACTAACAAAATTACTTATGTGAATAAACTTAAAGCACTAAAATGTATTAGTTTTAAGTATTTTATTTCCTTGTAATTCCTGGTAATTCTACTTGAACATACGTATAAAAATGTGTACACGTTGGCCCAGGCCTCACCGGGGTGCGAGATACATTGTACGTAACGCAATCTGGCGTCCTTGCATTTATCTCCGCCGGCCAGCCTCGCCGCGCGCAACTGCCATAGCTCTGAGAGTCCTATCTGACACACTCGTTGTCCATCTATGCGCTCGCAAGGTTCTAACAAGTGATCGTGGATTTCCAATACACTATGTTAGTTTTACAACCGCAGAGAAGATACAGATCATTAAATGGTATTTTGCCGGAAATTCCTACCAAAGCACGGCCGATCTATTTGCCGTAGAGTACGTGGATCGTCCTATTCCTTCGCATTCGACAATTGAAAGGATCGTCAAAGCGTTTGGGAAACTTGGCTGCATGGTTGGGAATTGCCGTAAATGCCAACAAATAGACGAACAGCCTCAAATCCCTCTAATACATCCCTAGCGAGAGGAGAGAGAAGTGAGGGTTTGTTCATTAGTTGAAATGAGCGAACCTTGCTCTGACCGGCAAATTTCAGGCGAAATTGGTATTAGTAGAAGTACTGTGAAACCTATTTTGAAACGCAACAAATACAAAAGTTACAAAGTTCAAAATTGCCAGGAGATTTTTCCCATTAATAAAGTAACATTGTTCGAATTTCAATTTATTTTGTATAATTATGGAATTTATTTTTCTTTAGTTTAATTTTATAAGAATCGTTGTTTATTTTCCTACTTAGAATTACTTTTTCGTTCTCCTACATCGCATAGCAGCAACAAAATGAATATAAGAAACTACTTTCTAACATAATCTGAAAATACAGAAAAATTACGCAATAATTCTGTATTAACACATTTTGTCAGAAGGCGTTGAATTATAATATTATGTGATTGAGCGGACATGCGCGCTTATAGATAATATTATGTGATTGAGCGGACATGCGCGCTTATAGATAATATTATGTGATTGAGCGGACATGCGTGCTTATAGTATGCGTGCGTACAAGTGCTCGCTTTATGATATACTGCGACTGGAGTGAGATTCGAATGCGCAGTTGCCATTCACAAAGACAATCCCACTTTCGTATCTGGACCAACGTGTACAACATTCAAAAGTTGTAATAAAAGCAGAAAGTTCTAACTGCATCTATTGCACAATAGAAAGACAATAGAGTTTAGAAACTAATTAGCCCAAACAAATATAATGTAAACAACCTTAACTACATGGCACCTTCAAAAGATCCTGTGCAAAGACGTATCGCAAATTTAGTCCAGTGTTAGACAAGATAAGAGGAATAACTAAATTTTCGAGGTATCCGGAAGGCAACACGAGCTCCTCATGGGATGAGTGTATCTAGTCGTTGCAAAAACTTAATCATTTCCCCTATTTTGGAATCAAAATTATAATTTGATATTGGGGATTTTTTGAGACAAAAATTGAAACTGGTTTACACTTTTGTTATATTTTGTGAAGGGCGCCGGCGGGAATACTAAGAGGACATCATATTGGGTGTTTTTCAACTGCTCCCATTTTTGATCGAACAGTTCGAGCAAAACAAATGCCGTGTTTATAAGTAGAGTAAAATATGATTAAGTTGAAACTTTCTCATTGTTTTCTGTCACACTTTATTTAGGCTTAGAACTGGATAAAATATAGACCCCGTCAATAGCATCGTTAGATAAATGCATAAATAAGAATTTGAAGACCAACAATGGTCATCTGTCAAGTTATCCGTTCAAGAACAATAAAAATGACAGAAGTGTCTTATTTGTAAGGCAGTTAACTATTAATTGCTATTTTATCGATGAATAGTTTTTGATTGAAATAATTTAAAAAACAATTCAAACCTAATGTTTTTACAGAAATCTATTATTACACTAATTCAGAATGGCGCCGCTAGGTGTCACAACCACTTGCCAGAACAAAATACTAACCTCAAAAAGTTTACTATTTTTGTACTCAATAATTGAGGTTATAATTTATAAATAATATTAAAATGAAATTATTACAACTTATTTTCAAACATCAACGAAGAAAATGCTCATCATCAGTCAAATGGCAAGGCGTTATCGGTTTAGAAGTTCACGCTCAAATCTCTTCAACAAGCAAACTATTTTCCGGTTCGTCTACAGAATTTAGTAACCCTGTTAATACAAACGTATCCTTATTCGATTCCGCTGTACCTGGCACATTACCAGTTCTCAATAAAAGATGTGTAGAAGCAGGAGTTAAAACAGCTTTAGCATTAAACTGTCAAGTAAATCCTGTCTCATATTTTGATCGTAAACATTACTTTTATGCTGATCTACCAGCTGGTTATCAAATTACACAGCAAAGAGCTCCACTAGCTAAAGATGGAGTCTTGAGATTTCATGTTTATGCAGCTGATACATATAAGAAGTCTTACATTGTGGAAGCACGTATAAAACAAATCCAGTTAGAACAAGATAGTGGTAGAAGTTTGCATGATGATTATCAGAGTTTAGTTGATCTGAATCGAGCTGGAACACCACTTATGGAGTTGGTATTCGAACCTGATTTGAAGAATGCGGAAGAAGCAGCTGCTTTGGTAAAAGAACTAATTTTAATTTTGGAACGAATACAGACTTGTAGTTGTAAAATGGAAGAAGGTGCTTTGAGAGTCGATGCTAATGTGTCAGTACATAAACCAGGTACCCCTTTAGGAATACGAACGGAAATTAAAAACATAGGATCGGTCCGAGGGGTTGCTGGTGCTATAAGATATGAGATTCAAAGGCAAGTTAAAGTACTTGAATCAGGTGGTAAAATTGTCAATGAGACGAGAGCTTGGGATGCAAATAGTAAAACAACTGTGGCAATGAGAGATAAAGAACAGGAGCAAGATTATAGGTGAGTCCTTGAATAGCTATGTTCGTTTATTGCATTTGTCTAAATGTTGCTTAACAGATACATGCCCGAACCAAATTTACCACCATTGCATGTAGCATTGGGTCCTGTAGAACAAGGTACTGTCAATGTGAACAGTATGAAATCGCAAATACCTGAATTACCTCAAGAAACAAGGAACCGTTTAATAAGGGATTTTGGATTAACGGTAGTTCAGACTATTATATTAGTAAATGAATCAAAATTGCAAAAATTATTTGAAGATGTTTTGGCAATACAAACTGTCAATACTAAATTACTTGCAGATATTTTAATCAATCAATATCTAACAGTTATATATAAACAAAAATTGGCGGTAGACGAAGTGAATATTTCACCAGAATATTTAAAAGATATTGTCGTCCTATTGACAGATAAGACAATTAATAAATATACAGCTTGCCTTATATTTGAAAAATTAATTAACGGCGCCCAAAAGTCCCCACAGAAGATAGTTAAGGAAGAGAACTGGGAACAAATCAATACTGATGAAGAAATAAGGAAAATCTGTATTGAGGTAATTGAAGAGAATCCCAAAGCAACAAAACAATATCAAGGAGGAAAAGCAAAAGTATTCAAGTTCTTTTTAAGAATGATCGCCACAAAAACCAATCAAAGAGTTAATCTGGCATTGGCTATTAATATTTTAAAAGAATTGTTAGATAATAATAAGAAATAAAATAAATTGATACAAGAAAAAGTTTTATTTTTTATAACAAATTCAGAATTAATTTTAGATTATCGTTTAGCTTCAAATACCTTGAACACAAATTCTACATCATTTTCTTGTTGGATACCCTTTGGTACATCAGCATCACTGTTAACATTTTAATAATTAAAAAATTCTAAATTACAATTTAATCTTTGTAATACTTACTGTACTTCAATGAATTTATTATCGATAGATGGAAAGAAAATGTCACAGTCGTAGTTCTTCTTAATTTCAGTCAGGTAAAGTCTATGGAAATATTTATTATCAAGACACATCTAAAAAAAATAAACTCAAAAGCTATTTTCTTGATACCTTCACAACTAACTAAAATATAATACCTTATAAATATGACTCCCTCCAATAACCCATATTTTCTCGTATTCCTCTTTAAATTCATCGCTTTGCAATTTTTCAAACATTTCATTGAAGCTCTTAAAAGCATATGTATCTTTATAGTTGTTTAAATCCAAATCTGACCTTGATAGCACAAAATTAATTCTATTTGGTAATGGTTTATATTTCGGAGGAATACTGTCCCACGTTTTTCTACCCATGATAACAACGTTTTTTTTATTAGTTAATGTTTTGCTAGTCATCTCTGTGAAATATGCCATTTCTGTTCTGAAATCAATTTTTTTTAAACCAACGGTTAAATAAGACGTTAATTACTTACTTTAATCGCCAAGGTAAATTGTTATTCTTCCCCATTCCCATATTTTCGCATACTGCAGCAATTACATTCAATTTCAAAGGCATTTTTTCGTTAAAGGATAGCGAGGGAAACACTACAATTAAACAAACAATTCAACAGACGGGAATTACTGCAGGTAGGCAACAGAAACGGCATCAAGCGTTTCACACGTATACTCTGTTCATTAAGTCGAGTCAGTAACAAAAAATTTGAGGTACAAGTTAATGAATGAAATTCATGTTATAATTCGCATGTAGCCTTGTTTATTAACAAACGTATATCTAAGATCGAAATATAAGGAAGATGTAGCAAAAAAATGTTTGGCTCTATAATAATAATGAATATAATACAGGCACAAAAAATTTGAAATTCTGTTGGTCGAAAAGCTATAAAACCTGCTTTTGATCTTTTTTTTTTTTCTTTAGTGTGGTGATTGCCCAACCGGATGTATAAGTTTTTTTAAAGCTTGTTATAATGTCAGAAGCCTTGAGTGTGTAAAGTGTTCCATGGCTTTGTTACTATCACCCCCTCGCCGTAAAGGGTGAAGTGCAGTTAATTGTGTCCCAACTGCGAATGGTGACTCGGGAGTGTACCGGACTGTTACCACCGTAACTAGAAGGCCTCACAGCTCTTCGATGACGTCACGCTGTTTAGGCGATGTATGGCCACGCACGATATTAGCCTAAGTGGCCCGCTAGGCCGCTTAGGCCTTTTTTTATGTTGAAGGGCTTCCGGTTTAAAGAGGATGCCAGTCGTCAACTGAGCCCTTCTTCGTATCCCATTCGATTTTATTATGGAAAAAACGAACTTTCAAAGCAAAAACCAAACACGTAACCGAGCACCGTTTTCGTGAAAGATTTTTCGTAAATTTCTAGCGTAATACAGACGAATACGTCCTTTATTGCCGGAACTACCAACTTAAATCAACCACGAAATTTAAAAAATGCCAATTTTAGTAGTGATATATTGAAATATGTGCCAATACATTACGGAAATTGACAACTTTGACAATTAAGTATATATGCAAATGTCAAATATTTTGGTAAAATGCGGATTTTTTGAAATTGCAGATCTCGGCAAACCACATCCTTAACCGCAAAGCTGCACGTACGTTGCTGGTGATAAACTATTTTGTAGGATACGTTTCTTTTTTACGTTTGTTTCATGTTCACGTTTATTATAATTATTTTAGTGCTTTACAATTTAGTGACTGAATATTACTCGAGAACTTGTTAAAAACATATACGACATCTTTAAAAATAGAAACATTTAGTAAAAATATCAAATCATTAAATCAATAAGTATACAAAATACCAAGACCAATGCTTAAAATTAAAGATTTTTGTGTAATTTTTAGGCGTGGACCAGTAAAAATGATGGTAAATGTTTTTTAAAATTAAATTAATGATAGAAATGGGTAAAATTAAAGTAAAATCAGTAAATATAGCTATTTTTAAAGGTTCATAAGTTAACTCGCTAGAACAGGCGGTTTGTATACTAATTAAAACAGTTTTTATAAATATTTTATTATTCATTTTGTAAAATAAGATTAAATAAGAATAAGTTTGTAATAAAACAATGTATCACTATAAATTAGAAAAGCATTGTGTACAATAATTATTGTTTCATGTGTGGATATAATCTTGTAATACTTAGAGCTTGTAAACATCTATTCAAATTTTTTATCTTTTTGCTATATACAATGGTTTTCTTAATGGAAATGCTATTATTCTTTATTTGTTCTAAGTGCAGCTAATGAATTAGCTAGTATACCATTGAATGTTGTTGTGACTGAATTCAAACAAGTTATCAACCTTTGATAATAGCGCTTACATTCCTCTTCAAAATAAAGTTGTTCCTTTTCAAGTACCTATTAGAATTTCTGCCTTGCTATTATCACATTTTTCTTTAAGTTGTTGGCACTCCAATGGTAATCTTTGCTGCAAAATTTTTTCTGCTGCTATCTTCTGATTAAGCAACTTTATCATTTCTTTTTTTTTCATTTAATGTACTTTCAAGTTGAAGAACTTCCTGAAATTCCTTACCAATATCAGCTATGTTTTGATTCATCTTTTCGAATTTTTTATTTTGCTCATTAATATCGCTTCTATCAGATTCTATATTATGGTTTTTTTTCTTAATGCTATCTATTCCACATAATCTAAAGCGGACATATCAATTTTCTGTATTTGCGTATGGAGTCTACCAAGATGTTCTAATTCCTTGTTTATTTTCGAGTGTCTCCTGATTTTTAGTTTATAAACTAAAAATCAGGAGATACATAAAATTGATATATCAGCTTTAGATTATGTGCAAGAAATAGATGGCATAAAGAAAAAAATCCATAATATAGAATCTGGTGAGAGCGATATTAACGAGCAAAATAAAGTTTTTGAAAAGATGAATCACATCATGGCTGATATTGATAAGGAATTTCAAGATGTTCTTCAGCTTGTAAGTACATTAAATGAAAAGAAAGAAATGTTCCTTGATCAGAAGATAGCAGTAGAACAAATGTTGCAGAAAGGATTACCATTAGAGTACCAACAACTTAAAGAAAAATGTGATAATAGCAAGGCAGAAATTTTGAAAAAGAACAACCTTATTTTGAAAAGGAATGTAAGCGCTGTTATTAAAAGTTGATAACTTGTCTGAATTCAGTCACAACAATTTTTTTCTTTATACCATCTATTTCTTCCACATAATTTAAGGCGGACATATCAATTTTCTGTATTTGCATATGGAGTCTACCAAGGTATTCTAATTTCTTGTGTTTATTTTTGAGTGTCTCCTGATTTTTAGAAATTAAACAATCATCTTCTTTTACTTTATCTTGTTGTTCCAGTGATTTTACACATAATCCATGATCATCAGATACAACCTGATCAGACAGTACTTGGATTTCTTTATTCAAAAGACTCAAACTATGGCTTTGCAAAGAAACGTGATTCAAAAGATGTATTTTTCTTTTTCGAGTTACTGTTTTTCTTTATTCAATTGAGCTTCAGTCTCTAAAATAACAGTTTCAATGTTTGTCTCAGCTTTGTACTGCCTATCTAATCCCTCTAACTATTCTTTTAATAAACCAACTCTATATGTAGACTCATTCAATTCTTTTTTTTTGTACATACTCCTTCATCTCACAACAACCCCCTCAGCTTGTTCATTAAATATTCTTATAATCTCCTTAGATCTTGGCAAATTTTCTTTAATGTAAAACAGAAAATTAAGACATTCATCGTAGTTCCAGTATGGTTGCTGTTTATAAAAATCACAGATGGTAAAGTAAGGTACTCCAATTTTTTTTAATGTATGCTAAAAAGCAAGAGGAACATTTCTTCATCAACGTCATGAGGGCAGAATTCCATTACATTTTCAAAATTGCATTCCAGGAGCAGCTGGCAATTATTCGCTAGCCCATTCGCATAGTGCTTATAGAAATTGATAAGAAAGGAAGGATTTAATTTCAGCAAATTGTCTCTGGTCGCAGCGAACTGAGGTAAAAACCGTTTTATGAGTTCTAGAATTGTTTTTATGTCTTCTTTACTTGAATCCATGCTTCATTGTCGACAAGTACTCTTTTATTTGATAGACTGCTATGTTGCTTTTACAAAATTTGGACGATTTTTTACAAAGAAAGTGTATGTAGGTAATAGTACACAATAAAATTGTTAACGAACTGGAACTTTTACAATTGATAATTGTTTGAATATGATTTAAATAGTTCAATTTTTTCAAACTCTATTTGATGTTTTACCGACCATATCGATAATACAGGGCCCTTTACTTGGAGATTTCTGTAAAAGCAAACTGGCCTTTTCGATTAAAATGTTAAAACCTATCTACTAAAAATGCACGTAAAGCTTGCATTAAATAAATTTATTACTTAATCTTTTGGTATTATATTGCAATTTTCGTAAACTATACCTAACAAAATCTAAAACATTAACCTTGCTATCAAGAATTGGTTGTCTAAAGGCATAGATAAAAAACATCCAAACATTTTCATTATGATACGTAAAATCGCCATTTTGTAAATGGGGTTAGGTTGTCAAACTACTTTTCGAACCGTATACATTTTTGATTTTTCGTAGGTTTGTGATTTATTTTAAAAATTTTCAGTTGTGCATTTGATATTCTTTTTTAGTGTAGTGTTCACAGATTGTGAAATTATGATTATAAATTCATAGTTTTATTTATATTGATATGGTTATTTTAAGACACAGTTCTGTTCATATTAATATGAATAGAACTTTTCTGGAATTATATATTTATATATATACATATAATTCCAGAAAAGAATGAGCATGTTCGGTTCTCCATAAGGTTCAAAAAGGTATCATGAAAAATATTATTACTTGAAACAAACAAATGTATTGTCTAGATGCAAAAGCTAGATATTAAATTATGGGAAAGGAGACTTCTTACATTACAGGTTGACCAATAATAGTTATATGTGCGCTGCAATCTTCGATGTTAACCTACTTTAATATGTTTGCTATTTAAACTATTTTAATAGTTTTCTTTAAATGAAAAAATGCATATCTTTCAGGCTTTCATATTCAAAGTAATATGGTGAGTTTCTTTTATGAAAACTGGTAAGATGTACCCAAAAGAATGTTTAAGTTATAAAAATGTGGTATCTTTCCTGACACTTCTTAATTTTCTAAAACGATTAAACGAAAGTTGGAAACTGATTGGGCGTTTGAAATATTAATACAGCTCAGAATTTATATTTAAAATGATGGTCACAATGAATGTATTACTGGCGAAACCCAAAATAAATTAAAATTACCTAGGAAATGCATCTTATTATCTGGAATCAATATGCAGTGCAATGTAGTGTAAACTACATATTTTAATTACGTCGGAAAAGCCTATATATAGGGTATGTCACGGTGAGCGTTGGTTAAAAGAATATGGGCAAGTGAGTAAAATGGAAATTTTAAAATTTACAAACACAAATTATCCTTTAAAGCTAGCTCAGCCAAAATATTTTCAACTGCCGGTATCTCTCTCTTATACCGGAAGTAGCCGTCAACTTTCCTATTTTAAATAGAACAGTACCATTTTTATGGTATTGGATTCTGTGTTAAATTTTGAAATTATTTTACCCTATCCCTAGAATTCACTCTTAAAGAGATATACCATCTTTTAGAAAAAAGTTTGACAGATGTGGTACTTCACAGGCTTTCAAATAACTTACAATTGTAATGCGCCAAAAAAAAATATTCTGCTTGCTAGTAATGTTCATGAAACGATCTTTCCATAGTAACAGATAAATTTGCTAAGTTATACAGAGTGTGCCAGCAAGGAGGGGACAATATCAGAGATATTTGTACTAAGAAATCTCGATTTTCTTAAATAGCCCGTCCTAATTTGTTAAGCGGTATTAGATTCTGCGTCAGAAAATAAAGCAAAAATGCAAGTGCTATTGCCAAAGTTAATAGTTTATGAGATATTTTGTGAAAACTTCCTTACTTATATTTATTTTTGTAGTGTGTAATAATATTTAATGAAAAAATTGTATGTACAAATCAGAGGCGGCTGATGGTGACGTAAATGGGAGGTCAATTACAACGCTGCGATTTCCTCATTTCCGTTGCGTTGTACAATGCACACGATATGCAGCGGAAATACACGAGGGAATCGAAGCGTTGTAATGCAGCTCTGCACCCACAGTACACCAACCGCCGCTGGTACAAATGCAAACAAACTTATTTTAAATTCCATACCTAAACACTTCATGTACGCTTATGAGATATAAATCATACTTTATATGTAATTGTTGTAAATAAATTGGTGATAAAAATCTGTTTATCTCCTTGATTTAGTAATTACAAACTTCAAATTGTCTTCAAGGTACCACAACTCAACAATTTCTATGTCTCGCAGTCTCACCAAAAATCCTGATTTTCTATTTTCTATCTTTTATTAAAGTCCATTTACATTTAGAAATAATAAACAATTTACTTCAACTAACACGTTAATTTATAGGTTACCAGTATTCATCTCTTTATTACTTTTCTAGATTAATTGGATCAATAGTAGGTTCAGAAAATTTAAACGTTGGGAATTTAATCATATCTACACCTGGTTCGCTACCATATTGCCTTGCTGCTTTTTCCAATTCGGATTTTAATTCCTTTTGGATTGCTGGACTTGGTTCGACTAATTTAGTACCCCTACAGGCAAAACTTTATCATTAAAACAATTTTACCTTATGAATAGATCAGTATATACCCAGAACTTTTCTGACTGTACTCCTTTAACTTATCAACAAACAATTTTTGAATCGGGTCACTAGCTTTTTGGAATACGGGCGCTAGAACTCCAAGGTTTCGACTGCAAACAGCACCCCGAAACTGTTTTTTGACTCCCGTTAGGAATTGGTAAGACAACATCTAGAGAAGAAAGGTTAAGTTATGTAACGACCGATATTTTTCTCGAGGAGATTGAAGTAATTTTGATGGAAATAAATTTATAGAGCGGCAACTAAGTAATTTCCTTATCTTACCTTTCAATTTGAATCGGGTGAGACCAGTGAATTATAAAATTTATAAACTTGATATCAATTTGCAGTCCTCCGATACCTGCTGATCTAGTAAGTTTTGTTTTAAAACTTTCAGACGTCTATTGACAGGTTAAATGTTGGTGTTGGTGGGATCGTTAGGGTTTCGGCGGGAAGTTTGTTTCAAGAGACAGGTTCCTGTTTGTGTTGCCAACCGGTTTCTCCAAGAGTCGACAAAACAGGAGTCTGTCTATTAGTCGCTTTGAAAATGTTTTCATTTCCTCTATCTTGCCCATCACTGATTGAAAGTAGTTGAATTATTAATATTTATTATTTTACAAAGATAATTTCTACCTAATGCATTATATTATTTACCCATTTCTGCTGTAGTATTTCGGAAACCAGTACCTACATATGTGTACAGAGAACAATTTGCTTTTAAATATCTTAGAAAAGTGCATATTTCCTTCTGCTGCGCAAATTTTCATGTTTTGAATCAACAAAAATTATATGTTGTCATATAAAATTAAATTTCAGAGACTACCCTAGATACGGCAGAGATTAAAACATTTTGACGTTTTTTCAATCTTGTGACAATGACTTGTCCATTTACAATTGACACTGACAGACAATTTGACGTGTTTTTTCATAGTTTACAAAAGACATGTTTAAAATGGGTAATGTCATAATAGTATCCCTTGTCCTAGATTTTTATGAAAGCGATGGTACCATTACTGTCATAAAAATCAACTCGTATGAGATCATTTTAACGTATTTTCAATCTTATGACGACTTGTCGATTTACGATTGACACAGACAGACAATTTGATATTTTACAAAAGACATATTTCAAATGTTCAGATTTTTATGAAAGCAACAGTACCAGCCTTCCGGACTTTGTTTAATCTATAGAAATAGGTATTAAGCTCAATTAAGCTGTCCTTTCTTGAATTGTCATAAAGTCATTGTAGAGGCGCACTTGTGTGTGACATTTATTCCAGAAATCTATTCGTACATGGTTTGTAGAAATGATGAAGTTGAAAATATAAACTAGAGATGGCGCTATCTTTTATAATGTATGAATAATGTTACTGGAGGTCTTCCTGGCGACAAAAATCGACTGTCTGTTGGGAATAATTCGTGCTAGTTTAGTTTCGTGTGTGATTCTATTATTTTAATTGAATTTAAAGGCAACGTGCAATGTGAATGTTTCTGAAAATGTTGTGCCGCACACGGCTGTTCTAAGGCATAAGATGCGGTGGGAACATTATTATATCTTGGGAGATGCCTTGAAGAAGCACATCTACCAGTGTCCATAGTGTAAGCTCCATATCAAGATTTTTTTCAGCCATCATGTCACTGACCAGGAAGTTACTAGAGAATCAAAAACCATAAAGATCTACGCAACGGTGTATTTTATACCCAGCATTGAAGAACCAGCGCGTCAATTTCATCATACGCACAACAAACTATGAATTGGAATCGAGAATGTTCGGTTGTCTAGTGATCATATTTTACGATTATATCCGTCAATAATTATTGTCATTAATATTGAGCGTAATTGTAAATATTGTGTTATATGTAAAATCGCCACAAAAAGTAATGTCGTAGCCTCGTTGAAGGGAGATCTCCCGAAGATTCCCGAGGTTATATCGTGTAGGGAGGCTACTGGCAGGAACCGTCATAACATTCAGTTCTTTGACTTAAGTTCATTATGTTGTTGTTCCAACAAATAAATTGTAAAATGGTCATTATTAGAGCGGACACTTTTTAAATTTCGCGGATGATTTAAGTTGGTAGTTCTGGCAATAAATGACATATACGTCAATTTCTTAACGTAATATAGACAAACATTAAGGTTGGTAGAATACATTTACTTTAAAGGTGGTCTGAGTTTAAAAATAGCGTGCGCAATGACGTCAGTGGTAGTGGAATATAGAACATATGAAATCCATCAATTTAACCCTTGTAACGAACAAGTATATCTATATATTACTACCAATGACGTCAAAATATGCGTCCTTCACCCCTCCGCCCACAAACTTACAGTCAAGTATTGCAAGATAGGAACTGCGACTGACTGAGACAACCTTTAGAATACATACATTTTACCAACCTTAGATAAATATATGCTGTATTGCCGGAACCACCAACTTAAATCATCCGCGAAAATTAAAAAGTGCCCGCTCTAGTCATTATTAATAATTATTCTTTAACTTTCTTTACCTTACTATGTATTTTGATTACTTTAACGACTGTGTTTGACGATACCCTTGTTTATGTGATATAAACAACGATATTGTGAAATCATTAGTCATTAGTAATGACTTTAATGATTTCACAATATCGTTGTTATATATAAATATAAGACTATTAGGTGTGTAATGACTCATTACAAACCTTATTAATAGAGTTATTTGAAATATGGCGGGAATTGTACAATGCGCCCTCTACTATAATTTTACATGACTTGGTATTCAAATTTGCAAGGGATAATCTGTGTCTGTGCATATAAATCGAGTTCGTTGAGCATCATTCGGAACCCTTACCTTTTTTATGTGACAAAGTTATGTAGCCCAGCATTATTCAGATTCCATGGAGTATAATATGGTTTATGCATGAAGTTATGATGTTACACCACAGTAGGACCACGTTTGGAATTTTTTTATTTTAAGAAAATCCCATAAATATAACACATTTTCAATGTCTTGCTGGGGCATACTATTATGCGCTTTGCATCAATTTTATTGTTACGCGGTCTGTTTATTTTGAATGGCGCTGTATGCGCACTAATATTTATTTCGATTTGTTGCAACACTGAATTTTTCTTGTAAGTTTTGTTATTGCGTATCTTCGACCGAATGAAATTTTCCTTCGTCCCCTTTCTCACGAGCTTTGATCAGAGTCACATCTGAGGTGTCGTTTTGTGAAGGTGCTTACTTACCTTGAATTGGTGAGTACTTTTGAGCAATCTTTTCCTAACATATCTTATTTAATGATATTTTATTGCAGCATACATTTTGTAAATTTTATCTTGTCGCTTTTGCCGAATTCTATCTTTACCTTAACGCATGTATTTCTTTTCATCGAGCCTCGTGCAAATGTTGCAATGGCATTCTCTCTTGTAAATTTTTGGATATTAAATTGCTAGAAAATTTACATTTTTGAAAGTTACAATATTTCGTGTACTACTTAGAATTTTTTAAAAAGCTTTCATATTTCTGTAATTTTGGTGGATTACTGAAGATCTTTTTTTTGCATTGGATATTAAATCTTTAGCTTTTATATGTTCTATTTTTCTTTGCGAATTACTACACTACATACTAAATAGTAAATTACTAGTTAAATATTTTTTCTTTTCTCTTGGTTTTTTCATTTTTGATATTCATTGAACACATGTAACTTTTTATTTTATTTCTTCCCTGATTTTATCCACCTTAGCTTCCGTTTTGCTGTTTTTTTTTGTGGTTCTAGGTATTTATCAACCCAGTAGCGATTATTCTGACCGTGGTGGCAGACCTTTACCGAACTGCGACTTAAGAGCCGGTGCCGTACGTCGGGGAACATTAACTCCATCTGCTCGGGGACGGCATCCAGGACTCAGGTTTCAAGGAAAAATATCTGGAGTAACAATATTATCTTCTTTTAATTTCAAATAATAACATACAATTGAAAATTCCTTTGTTGTAAAGTTTTTTCCTTTTCAAATACATTGTTGTCAACATTTTTATTTAAATTTACGTGTTATATATATTTCCACACACCAAGGGGAGGTGCAACAAAGTTTTTGGCGCTTTTCTAAAAAAAGCTCCTGACGTCCTTATTTATAAATTTTGCTGTATAATTTTGTGTTCGGACCGTAGTCGTGTAATGAAAGCGATTATTAAGATATCATTTTATTTATTTTTACATATAAAATATACTTGAACAGAAAACAAAAACGTATCTTCACAAGAACTATATTATTATTATTAATAATAAAACAATAACGCTTCAATACTGCCGTTCTAAGCGAAAAGGGGGTATCTACATTTTTTCCAAAACCAAGTTAGTAATCTCTAAGAATCCAGACAGCATCTCCTACCTTATACTAGGTTAATTTTGTCGTATCTTCAGTGCAAATACTTTATTGTGCACTATAAGCTTAGGGATATCTACAAAACATGTACCATATACTAGTATTTTAGTGGTAACTGCAGATACTAGACAAGAGTAGTGGTGTGCAGATACTCTTTTTTCGCTTAGCACAACACAATAGGTAATCACTACATTTTTCTTTATTACAGCAATATAAATCTATACAGGGAACGAAGTATAGTAAAATTATAATATATCATCATGATTTCATCACATTGAATAGTAGAGCGGATAATATGTATTTATATTTGGGAAAAAGAATTTGGTATGCCAAATAAGTTTTGGCCGGTAATGAATGGGTGTATTTTAGATAATAAAAAGGAAAAAAATATTATAGACGGGATATACATTTTCCAAGACTTTGGAGGTTGGAGAATGATTCCGGTGCCTGTAGTAGAATGCTTGAAGATGGGATGGCGGGGTTTCTTCACATTTGCTGGGTAGAATTGCCATTCCAAGTGTTATTGTCGTCGTCACTATCCGTTTTATCGGATAGACGATGGATGTTACCCTGTCTTCGTATGACAGTCGTTTCTCCAGGACGCTTTTTTGGGAATGGTCTGAAATAGAGATTGTAATATAGTTATATTGCAAGAAGAGTCCTACTTTAACAATAAGACGGAGTTTCATAAATTAGTTTAAAATACTGTTACATCCTAATTTGCGTTCGCAGCAAAATTGCATTTGAATTGGCGCGCAATAAATAATTCTAACGAACTTCTATATCCCCAACCATTTTCGGTGACGCGTTACCGCCCCTGAATCATCGTATTTGCGTCGGAGACGCGTTTCATTGCAATGTTTATTTGATTAGTAGACAATTTCTAGAAGCAGATCAGTTTACTGCTAGTTGTGGATGGCTTGATCGTTGGAAAAAACGGTTCGGTGTGCGATAACTAACCGTGTGTGGGGAAAAACTTTCTGCTGATGTATCATCAATAGAAAAATTTAAGCAGGACATTAAAAAAGCTGTTGAAGACAATGAGTACACTTGCGATCAAATTTATAACTGCGACGAAATTGGTCTGAATTATAAATTGCTTCCATTAGAAACATTGGCATCTCAACAGGAGAAATCTGCTCCTGGACATAAACGAAGTAAGGAGAGATTAACCATAATGGCATGTTCCAATACATCTGGTAAGCACAAAATCCCACTGATGGTGATTGGGAAGCCTGCGCGTCCAATAGCCTTAAAAGACAACGCACCCAAAGCCCTGCCAGTGTATTACAAGAGCAAAAAAAGTGCGTGGATGGATGCGAACTTATTCACTACCTGGTTTCAGGAAGAGTTTGTGTCATCGGTGACTGGGTTTTTGAAAAGGAACGGACTTCCGATCAAAGCAGTATTGTTAATGGATAATGCACCATCACACCTTGGAGAAGATCTTCGTGTGGGCGAAATTATTGTAAAGTTTTCCCCTCCGAATGTAACCAGCATAATGCAGCCGATGGGGCAAGGCGTCTTGGAAACATTAAACAAATTCTAGGCGTTTGTTCGCCACAGAAAACGAAACAGCGAGAACACAGCATCTCGATATTTGTTAGCTTGCAAACAAAATGTACCGCGGAAAATATTCAAAAAGTGATAATGAACGCTTTGAAAAAATTTAAAATTGCCCAAGATCAAGTTGTGATGATTGTGACAGAGAGTGCAGCAACGATGTTAAGTGTTGGGCGATCCTTAAAACATACATTTCCTAACTTAATACATATAACCTGCGTGCTGCATGCTTTGCATTTAGTTGGTGAAGTTGTTCGACAACATTACGGAAACGTTGATCGGATGATTGGAAGTACTAAAGCAGTGTTTCGTAAATCTCCTAAACGTTTAAAAGAATTTCGTAAATTTTGTCCAGGTATTCCAGAACCTCCTGAACCAATTTTAACGCGATGGGGTACTTGGCTAACAGCAGCTTCTTACTATTTGATCCATTTTCAACAAATGCAATCAGTTATAATGCGATTTAATCGGAATGAACCCAAAGCAATTAGAGAAAGTCAAAGAGAATTTCAAATTCCTCAACTTTTAGAAGATTTAACAACAATATGTACCAATTATACAGTATCACTAGATGCCATCAGAAAACTACAATGTACTGAATTGTCATTGCAGGAATCATTAGACATAGTGGAGAATGTAAAAAATAAATTACACACATTAAATGATACGCCAGGATTATGCGCTAGTCAAAAGTTGGCAGATGTTTTAAGGAAAAATCCCGATTTTAATACTTTAGAGGCCGTTTATAATAAGTGTAAGAATAGTGAACTTTTAAGTGATTTTGAAAAACAGTTTCTACATGCGAATGTAACTTCCTTAGATGTGGAGAGATCGTTTTCTATGTATAAGAATATTTTTTCTTGTCGACGCACAAGGTTTAAAGAAGTAACTGTGGAAACATATGCAATGATGCAAGTTTACAGTAGTTCACATCCTGATGCCTCTAATTTGTTGAATAATTAGCAAGTAAGTTTATTTATGAATTTTTCGTATTCTTATATTAACCCGTAATACCGACGCCTATGCGAGTCCGCAAGTTTTGGTTACTCTAATGATAACTTAGCAATAAAAATCGATTTATTAAGAATTGGGTGCTTTATATTTAAATATTTACTATTAAAGAGACATCTCCCATTCTTATTGAAACTAATACGAAGAAAATCAAACTTACTTGCAGCTCCCTCATTTACCACTATTTATTTAATTGTGTTCGCTCTGGTGTATACGGTTTTTTTTTTGTAGTATAGCCTAAGTGAACGTTTCAGTGACTACGGTATGTACTAAAAGGTATTAACGTATAGCTTTCTTGAATTCCTATGAATTTTAGTAATTTTATAATAGTAGAGTGATTTTTTATGTTTTCTATAAAAAACAGTATTTCTATTAAAGCTACAACCTAAAAAATTTGATTATTATGTACTGGACCATAATTCGCGCAATGTGCTAATACCTGATAAATTATCATCTACCCGCACATAGTTAATATTTCCCTGTGCTCCGGTAGATGATAGATATCGTTATGACTACGTAAGGATGTACATTTCTAGGCAAAAAATGGTTTAAACAACCTTGTAAACTTTATTTCGTAATTATTCGAGTCTAACACATGCCAGAAAATATTCTAAAAATACCGGCTTTTAGAATAATGATAGCAAGGACTGTGGGGTAGTATGGCAAACAACACTAAAGTATCGGCACACTCCGCATTACACAAGTTATTAATTAATTCGGAACAACCGTTTCGAGGACTCATGGGTCCTCATCATTAACCGCATGACCGAATAATTGTCAATCAACAATCATTCCTTCATAAATTATAAATTTCAAGGGAATCACCAATTAAATTAATGTCTTTTGTTATAATAATAATAATAATACAGTTTATTGCTTTACTACAACAGAACAAAGCAAACGTTAACAACAATAAACGAACAAAGTAAACGTATAAATGTACAATATGTTATGACAAGTATTCATTTAAGTTATAGGGCTCCATCTCAACTAACAAATTAAAAACTTGTTTACGAAACAGGTATACACTACTAATTTGTCTTAAGGTATAATACAATACGATGATCTTACTATCCCGGCAAGGTCTTACAGAAAAAAAGAAGAAGCCCAAGCCACAGTGATGATCAATAGCGGCAATGGGTGGAAATGGCCTTCTTCACCCGATATCCTTTGGTACAATGATAGTGACATAATTAAATGTATCAATGAACCGCAACAGAAATAAAAACAAACGTATCATCTACTAGAACAGGTATATATTTTTGTTATCATCTACTGGTACTACGCTATTTTCTCTGCTACATTGTTTTTGCCGGGAATAATTCCACCAATACCATGAGCTACATTAGCATTAATTTTTGGTTATTGTTACTAGGCATTCTTTCCACGTGTATTTCTATTTGTTTATTTTTTAAACATTTTCAAATGTCTGAATAGTTTTAACCATTTAATTTTTTATTCTGGACCAACTGGTGAGGCTGATGCAATTTGCCGTCAACAGTTCCAATATTTGTCAAGTATTAAATCGAAAATGTGTTTCCTTGAGTATCTTAAGTTATCATCTACCGGTACATTTACCTTACTAAGTTCTGCTTTTTTTCTAGAAACTAAATTTTTAAGTAAAAAAATGGTTTTATGTGTTTCAATTTGCTTTTTCATTAGATTTAATCTGTTCCTTTTATCAGTTTCTTGCTCCCTGATTTTTTTCGAACTTTCAAACATTGCCTGGGCTACATTAGCCTGTACTAGATCTTTCTTGAGAATTGCTTATTTGAATTTATTATTTGCCTTATCTACAATCTTATTGTAAGTTTTCTCTTGCAGTTGCTTTTCAGTCTCGTCTTCTGCTATTTGTTTTTCTATCTCACTTAATTCAGTCTTTTCTCTTTTTATGTTTTCTAAATTCTCTTGTTCCTTCTTCAACTGCTTCTCATGTTCTACTTACTTTTCCAACAACATTTTTCTTTATTTTTGTCTTCGAGGTAAAGCAAATATTTTTGTCCTGCACTGCGCTAATTGTATTAATTTCTTTGAAATATTCTCTATTTTTGGTTAATGTTCGTCCTGACAACGAAAAACCTCGTTCAACATCAGCATTTCCGCGTGAGTGATAAGACGGCCTTGACAAGCAACGCCAATGTAGGATACTTTAATTCTCCATTATCTCTTTTCCATTTAAATATATTTCTCCCAAAAAACATTAATGTTTTCATTTTCATCGTATTTTTGGTGAATCTTTATCAATTGATAAAAATTTCCATTCATTCAAAACATTATCGACGGGTAAGTTAATTGGTATAGTCTCCGCAATCTTACTAGTATCAACAATACTCCTTCCCTTATTTATTCATGCCGGTTGCAAACACCTAAAGTATTTTAAGAGAGAATTATTTAAGGACACTTGTTCGGGATATGCTCAAAACAAGCTAAATAATGTTTTTGATGGATTTTGATTGGATTTATTAAAAAAAAACAATTGGTCTTGCTCAGACAATTTTTTAATTTCTTTTTTAGCTTCATGTCCAATATCTATTTTTGTAATCTCTAAAAGATATTGTGAATTTTGTAGACTAGTATATAAATCATTGTTTTGATTGTTTTTTAACATATTTTAAACATTAACTGTAGAGTTACAAAATAGGGATAGTAAGGTTGAAAGCAACATTACATTTTCTGAATATAAAAGGTGAATAAAAGATTCATTTTTCTGAAAAGTACCTGTACATTTTTTAAATACAGTGGTATTTGAAATAATAAAGTAAATTTCTACTTTTATAGAATCGTTTCTTAAAAAAGTAGTAATTGTTTTGTAAGTACGTGTTCTTTGTATCTCGGAACATTTTTTTTGGTATGAATTTTAAAAAGCATTCAATTATTCCTGGCCTCTGTTCTAATAATTTAACAGCAGCTTCTTTTTAATGTCAACCAATGAAGGAACATGTTTTATGAAACGGTCTTTTGGTAAATGAAACTGCATTTGAATTTTTTCTATTTCATTGCAATGATTAAATCTGATGTATTATTGCCTACATATTTCAAACCTTTTAAAAGGGCGTCATCTATTATGTATATATTGCACGAACCAATATTGACTAAACTGGTACCTCTATGGGAAACAATATCGTCATTAGTCTTTGAACCTTTTTATTTGCATTTGGCCCATTTGCACCCAGCATTAGTAATTTATGCTTTGAAAGATTGGCTTCATTTAAATTTTTATTCATTTCTTGAAATAAGATATTTGCTGTTGCATGCCCTTGGTGTGTGTTTTTTAAATGTTTTGAAACAATACGCTCTTCTCGGACTGATCAATACCGCACTCGTTTCTGCAGTTCTTTTTGATCTGCTGCATTGACTGTCTCGTCACAACACGGAGCGTAATAAGCCTCTGTAACAAAATAAAATCAATTTTCATTTTATTTTGTTGTAGATAAAAACTTTAAGTATCTTTATTAATTATTCTACATTTCACATACCTTGTAAATCATCTATTTTTTCCCGAAAAAAGGAAGCTAATGCTTCTGTACACAAATAGCGCATTTTTATTAAACATAAACTGAAGTCATGAGTAGAGCGGGCCAAATTGCGCCATCCAACAGAATCGGAATCAGGCGCAACGGCCGCTTATTGTAAATAGCGTATATGTGAGTCACAGCAGATATGTGATATTTCGAAATTAATACACAAGAGTAAAAAAATAAAAGCAGACGCAATAATAATGTTTAGTAATTAGAGCGGATATATATATATATATATATATATATATATTTACATCCTGCTATCTCTTAAGCGCCCTTTCATGGAAAAGCCCCTCGGCGTCCGTGTCGTGTACTTTCACAATCCAGCCAGCAAGCGTCCTTTCACAAATCAGTCAGAGAGCGTCCTTGATATTCGTAATGCATTCATACAATTGACGCCTGGGCGTCCGCGCTGTATATTTTATATTTATTCTTACAACGACTGGGCGTCCGTAGATGTTGCCAATTCTTGTGAGTATGAAATTACTGCTGCCGCGAGATATTTTGTTTAGCCAGCAGCAAATTCTGTATCGAGGCATTAAGAGATGTTTTAGGTAATACGCGTATTTTTACTTGGGTATTAGGAATGTGCTCAAAACATGTCAATGCTTCTGATTTAAATTTTTGTATTTTTTTTTTACTGTTTTTCTTTTAATATGAAGTTGCCCATTGAATTTAGTATTTAGGAAGTATTTTTGGTAAAATAATTAATATTTCTCATTATACGTAAAATTACCTGCAGACAGAAATATTTAAATCATTTAAGAACTTTATTAATTTAGTCTTGAAAACTTCACTTTTTCCCGATTTATGGAAGGTTGCACGCATTGTACCCATTTTTAAATCCGGAGACGCGGCTGACATATCCAACTATCGCCCAATAGCTATTTTACCGAATTTTGCCAAAGTGTTTGAACAATGCTTATACACTGCTATTTATCCTTGCGTTAAAAACAGCATTTCTTCTTGCCAACACGGCTTTACTGAGAAAAGATCTACTGTAACTAATCTATGTCAGTTCACTCAGTCTTTATCTCATGCTATAGATTCTCGCGTGCAAGTTGATGTCTTATATACCGATTTTGCCAAAGCATTTGACCGCCTTGACCATTCTTTAATTCCATATAAGCTTATGTCTTTTGGGTTTAGTGATTCGCTTGTGCACCTGTTTCAATCATATTTGTTCAATAGACTTCAATATGTTTTTATAATGGCTTCTGCTCTCGTCAATTCATTGCCTCTTCGGGAGTCCCTCAAGGGTCTAATCTTGGACCTTTGATTTTCAACTTATTCATTAACGATATAAGTACATGTGTATCGTCTAATGCATTACTATTCGCTGACGATTTGAAGCTATATCGTAAGGTGTCCTGTTCCGAGGATTGTTACTTCTTGCAGAGCGATCTTGCAAATATTTCTAAATGGTGTACATCAAATAATCTACCTCTGAATATCAGCAAATGTAAAGTTATTTCCTTCACACGTGCATCTACGCCAATTACTTTCAACTATGAGCTTAATCAAGTTAACATCGAACGTGTCGAACTAATTAAGGATCTAGGGATTTTGTTTGATAGCAAACTGACTTTTGCGCAACACATTATCAGTATCTCCCATGCGGCTAGAAGATCTCTTGGCTTTATTGTGCGAAATTGCAGAGAGTTTACCAATGAGGTAGCCTTGAAATCTTTGTACTACGCTCTTGTTAGATCCCGTCTGGAATACGCGTCCATCATATGGTGCCCTTACTATTTAACGCATAAACGCCAATTGGAATTGGTCCAACGCAGATTTGCTAAACTCCTCTGGTTCCGGCAAGACGGAGTGTACCCACCGAGAGGCGTTGATCATATGTTACTGTTGTTCGGATTTAATTTACCCTCTCTTAACTTTCGGCGCATATCCTCCGGTTTGGTGTTTCTCTGGAAATTGTGTAATAGCTGCATTGACTGCTCTGCACTACTTCAAAGATTACAATTTATAATCCCACGCTCTGGTGTCCGGTATTCGAATACGTTTTATCTGCCGTTTCCTCGAACAAATGCTCTTTTAAAATCACCTATTTATGTGACTTGTACAAACTTTAATCTCATATCTTCGCAATGTGATATTTTTCACGATACTTTACATACAATAAGGATAGTCACTGCTCTTTACTTTAATAATTTTTTGTAACTTGTTACTCTTACTTATTTTTTGTACTCGTTTTGTAATTTGTTTAATTAATTACTTGTCCAGTAATTGGAATTTTCTCTGTTGGGCAATAAAGCTTATTATTATTATTATTATTATTATTATTTTAATAAAGGTTTGCACCGAGGCGAGCATGAGAAACGTAAACAAAGTAGCAGAAGACTGCTGTCGTTAGTAAAAAATGCTCTTATCACAACTATGTTGTTATATTTGACAGAACCAACTTAACAGTATTAGTAGTAAAATAATATTAGCCTTACAAGGAAACTGTTCCAACCTGGAGACATCGATTTGAATGAAAATTTGGCTAAAGTAAAGACCCTATAAAACTATGAAAAACCTCGTTGTCCATTTCGTTTAAACAAGCCTTAAAGGGTGTAAAACGGGGCACTGAAAATAGGGATGATGTTGGTTTTTTCTAAATTATTCCAAAATTGCTGAAGATAAAAAATATTGGTGAGTGCGGATGTATTGCGTTATAAGAACGCTATTGAAGTACCCGTAAATATCAGCATTCGGGGTGAGAAAAAGTCACCCCCTTCCCGCCGTCCCGCCGCCGTAACGGAGATTTTTTCTCTTATCAGGTTTGAAGACCCTACAAAACTATGGAAAACCTCGTTGTCAGTTTCTGCTAAGCAAGCCTTAAAGGGTGTAAAACGGGGCACTGAAAATAGGGATGATTTTGGTTTTTTCTAAATTATTCGACAATTGCTGAAGATCAAAAATATTGGTGTGTGCGGATGTGTTGCGTTATTGAACTACGCAGAAACATCAGCATTCGGGGTGAGAAAAGGTCACCTCCTTCCCGCCGCCCCATTACCGAAACGAAGAAAATGTTTATTTCTTATTGGGTTTAAAGACCTTATAAAGCTGTTTAGAAGATTACGCCCCGTTTCGACTAAAATACTTTTTAAGGAGGTAAAATGAACCACCGAAAATAAATGCAACATTTCTTTTGTCTTTAGTATAATACATATAAATATATTCTTGTTTGATATAATAATGTTATGTGAAGTATGTTTGTTTTGTTGGTGGTTGAAGGTTTGTATATTACCAGTTTGTTTACGGTTGCTGTCTATTGCAGGAGATATGTAATTATATTGGGTATAAAATGAACTGTGAAATATTCAGTTTCACTTTCAATCACACGAGTGTAGTTAATTAGTAACAGTATGGTGATTATAAATCCTTTGAATATTGTCGAAACTATAGTCACCTACATTTAGTATATTATTTTAAATACAGTAAAATTACAAAGTTTATTTGTGTTTTTATTAAACCTATTATTTTTTAACTTATGCTTTAAACTAGAACACCTGTATTCTATAGATTATTTATTAAATGCTGCCGATTTTTAGGCGCACTTAAAATGCAATACATCGGTACACACCAATCTTTTTTTGTCTTCCCCTTTTGTGGAATAATTTATAAATGAAACTAAAATCATCCCCATTTTCTGTGCTCCGTATTACCTCTTTAAAGGGTTTCTTAGCAGAAACAGGAAACGGTATTTTCTATAGACCTACAGATACGTCAAACTTGATAAGAAATAAACATTTACGATGATGGGGCGGCGGGAAGGGGGTGACTTTTTCTCACCCCGAATGCTGATGTTTGCGAGTACTACTAATAGCGCTCTTATAACGCAATACATCCGTACAGACCAATATTTTGTCTCTCCAGCAATTGTGGAGTAATTTAGAAAAAACCAAAATCATCCCTATTTTCAGTGCCCCGTTTTACCCCCTTTAAGGCTTTTTTAGCAGAACCGGAAAATAATAATAAGCAAATCTTATTATGCAATTTTTTGAGATAGTAACTAGGAGGACGAAAGAAAAACCATGCATCAATTTTTTTATTATTTAATATTGCATTTTATTTGTTTTGCTTTTTACTATATTGATTTTGTACGTATACCTTTCTTTTTAACGAGTTCTTGCTTTAAATAACCTCATTAAATAGTAGATATGCACGTAGTACAATTTCGAACAATAGACAGAAAAGATCGATTTTTATTAAATTCAACAAACAAAGATGTAAGTATAAGCGCGCTTTAGCTACTGCGCAGCTGTTATTAAAGTAAAAGAACTTCAAGCTGCAATGTTGCCAAATTTCGGACGCCGAGTAATCGAAAAGATAAAAACAGGATATACATAGCGGGCGCCCACAAGTCGAGAATTCAAACACACCGAATATTGCGTGTATATGGGTAGCGCCTCTATCGGCAACTTATGTGAACCAGAAATATACGCAAATATACAAGAACAAGAGATGCAGCTATCTTGTAAGCGTCAAACACATTTTTTGCTAAATGAAAGTTATGCAACGTGTAATGCTTCTTACAAAATTTCAATGGCGATACATCCAAGCGTCCGTATACGGACGCTCTGTTGGAACCGGACGCCCAGGGGATAGATATTGGTCAATATAAGGGCGCTCGGAGGATAGCTGGATGCATATATATATATATATATATATATATATATATATATATATATATATATATATATATGTACACGCTGAGGTGTTTTTATTTTCATTATGATTTTTTATTTGATTGAAAACGGTATGCGTTGTAAATGGGATGTAATAAGGAAATAACTGAGAAACTGAACGCTTTTTTTAGTCTGTTGTACTTAATAATGTAACTGTAAATAAAGATATAATAAATAAATTCTATCCTTCTTAATAATGCGGATAGGCTTGTTTAAAAAGTTGCACCATCAGATAAGTTTCCACATTTGCCTCGGTGAAGGATGTTCGCCGAGACGAAAAAATGTTCTTATATTTCGAAAACGACCGTTCCACGTCTACCGAAGTAAGACAGGCGTAATTAAAATAATCTTTAGACTTAGTCAAGGAATCGGCAGGTGCCCCATCGCACATTTGTCTTAATCTCGTGTAGTCCGGATTCTTTTTTAAAACACTATCGAACTTAGCTAAAACTCGTCCACTTGTTGCATCGTTTATACTGTGTAACAATGTACTAACTTCGTCCACGACTTGCACTGATTCTACCAACGACAATCCAGAATTTTGCAAATTTTCTATCGCGTCTACTAACCCTTTGTAATTGTTGCTAATATTCTTTAGATGTGTTTCAACAGAAATATCGAGAAATCCCTTCTGGCTCATCCTAATAGCTCTAGCTTCGGCAGGGACGAATTGCAAAATAACGGATTTGACTTCTTGAAAATGTTCATTATAATAAAAGCGGCTTTTAACCACGTTCCCCAACGCGTAAGAATGGGCTGTGGTGGTTCTCGAATACCAGGGCATAACCTGTGGAATGCCCTAGTCCTCTTAGGACTTTTGAGAAACACTTTTTTTGTGTTTGCTATTAATGCATCCACCTCCGGGTAACACTCTCGAATAGTTTGTGCCACAAGATGTAAAGCATGGACTTTACACGTAACATGTAAAAGTCCTTCACACTTTTCTTTAAGGGAACGGCCTACACTACACATTGTTGCTGCACCATCGCTCATGAACAACAACAGTTGACTGGTTGACACTTGAAATTTTTGTAACGTTTCGAGAACTACGGCCGTAATTGCTTTACTAGTACACTGTTTTAATCTTCTGCTGGCTAATAGAATTGCAAAATTTGGTTTAATAGGATCTAATACGCGCACTATTATATTCAAAATAGAATTTTTTTTGCAATCTGTTGTCTCATCAAGACATAGCCACAGCTGTTTATCTTTTAATTCGGCTTTAATTCGATTTTCAATGTCCTCACGTATTCGTGGAATATCTCTTCGTAACGTTGTCCGAGATGGTAGTATCCACTCGGTATTGTATGTACCCCAGAATTTTCGAAATGCTTTTTTATCAAGTATACGAAGTGGTAGACCACATACCATAAACGTTAAAAGCAATTGTAATTGAAATTGACGTTGTTGTGACACACCATTTCTTTTATTTCTGTGGTGTGCGCTATTTATATGTCTTTCACAATCACGTTTGCTCCAGCACAGTAGTTTCTTTTTACAAACTTTACAGAAAATTGTACTCCCATTGTAGTGTAAATCCACAAATTCACTAAGAAATTTATTAACTTTCGTAGGTAATGGCCGTTTATTTTTAATAGTTACGTTAGACATAATCACTAAAGCGAGCACACCGACGCTTGTTTCTAGTATGCCACGAAGTGGTGCAAACGTAACATCTGCAGACTCGTCATTTGTTGATGAATAGAGCGCGTCATCCGTAAATGAATAAGCGCGCTGTTAGTTCGTAGCCGTCGATGAATGAACTTTTTTTTTGTAGTGGCCCACTGTGAACAGCGCCCTATTTATCAACGAACACCCAAACTGCAGGTGTATATTTGCGCGTCTTCACGACGTAATAGACAGTGGTTTTGGTCCTCGTCCTAATAATTACATATTTAAATTACCTATGTTTACACACATATATGCGCCCGGCAGCCTGATTGCGAACCTGGCGCGTGGCGCTCTTGGCCCGCTCTAGTCATGAGTACTTCCAGGAAACATGGCCTGGAAAACTTCGGCAATGCCATCACACGAGTTGAAGGAATAATTTGCTGAGACTGCTTTTATTACCCAGATGAGTTCTGCAATTGTTGTGCTTTCTTTTGTGCTGTAGTGCTGTATAGTGGTAGGCACTGAAGTAGTAGCGGTTGTCTCACCATTATTATGTTTTATTGCACTTCTCTTTTCAAGGTGTAACTGATTGCACCCAAATTTTATTTTCAACTGCTTTATATGTTTATCACCACGAGCATGTTGCAAAAGTGACTGAATGCCTCTGCATACAAACACCTTTTTTTCACACACTTTGCATAAAACAGATTCATTTTCGGACTTAATTGTGCAAGTCGAAATAATCTGACCGCATCTTTTTCGTTCAACCATCTTTCATTAAAGTGTCATTTTCCCATTTTTACGGGAACAACATAATTCACATAAATATAACACAATAAATAAAACTCTTACACAAGTCAAACATCAACAACATTTTTCAATCTAGTGCATTTTAAGGTTAGAATTTACTACCATTGTGAGCGCTACGCAAATTGTACTGGAAACCCAACCTCGAATTTTTGAAAGGCGGCAAATACATAACGATTAACAAATTGTCTATTTTAACGTGCTAAAAATGATTTTTGCCGCTTGCTCTTTAGTACGTGCTTTACTAGGCGAATTCGGGTATTCGTTCGGAGTAACTTCATTTACTCAAAGTACCTTACTCGCGCTCTTTAACGTTCGGCAATGTCATAGAGTTACTCCATTCATTCGTGTTGAAGTATGGCTTGGGTGATCCACTTTTGCTCTATCCCTGATCTAGTCCACGTGTTCTGTACTCTTGATCTGCTCCGAATGAATACTCGAACTCAGCTACTGTTAGTTGGCGCGAAATTGCGAAAATATGAAATATATGTACTCCCAGAGAATATGTACTTTTATGTATTCAAGTTAAAAATATGTACTTTTACATAAAACATGTACCGAGTTCGAGCCCTGAATACGCTATGGTATACTATGTACGTACAGAAAGTCTCATTTCTCCATCTTTGGCAGTTTTCACGATAACGGCGTACCCGGTATGTAGGATTTCGTGGTTCTTTTCAATACTCTAATTTTTATGTACTAACCTGGATGCTTCGCCCGTAGTATCCGCAGGTCGTTTGTTATTATCGACCGGCGAAGTCGGTTCTTCGGGCGGTTTCGGTGCTCCGAACACCATCGACTTCAAATAACTGAGCATGTTCAGTATCGGAGCTAGAAGGGACCACAAAAAACTAGTGAATGTTCTGCTGTTAGTTGATACAGTACCATGAGCTACCGGCAGGATCAACAGTACAGCGCTGGGTATCAATTCCAGTTCGGTTAGTGTATTCGTATCGTGCTCGTTCGTAAATTCCCTTCTCGGAAAGGTAGTCGCCAGCAAGAAATTAAACGATAGATTCAGATTCGTCCTAATGTACGCTTTCACCTCTTGCAGCGTACTATCGCATTTAAATTCGTTCGTATGCGTGCTACCGTCGGGTAATTTAAATTGAATCCGCGTCATGCCGTTGGGTGACGCTCTCGGTACAGGTGGAGGCGTGGTCGTTTGCGGTGAAGGTCTGGTGGGTTGCTGGGGGTTGGTCGCGAATCTAGCAGCGCGATCGGCTTTGTCTTGTTCAATCTGTTCTAGAATCCTTTGTTTAGCCGCCTGTTGTTCCCGTTTTTCTTTCTCGCGTGATTCGATTAACTGCTTCAGTTCTTGATCGTGCTGCCATCTTTTCATTTTCTGGACGTCCTGACCCATTTTCCTGCGCTCGATTTCTTTCATTTTTTCCTTCTGAAAATAGATTAAATCTTGACTGTATCTTTAATTAAATCGTAGGAAATTTGAATAATTTTAAGGGCGATGAAGGAAAGGTTGAAATTAAAATTAAAAAGTGTCGTAGATATGATAATTGAAATTTAGACGGCTGAGACAGATATCTTTTCTGCAGATTTATCGTGAATTCGGGCGTATCCACTAGACACTCTTCCAGCAATTTCAATAAACAATAAAAAAAATAGTAAATCGTAGAAAACTAACCTTTTAATCTTGACGTTTGTTTGGGTGTGCCACGAATATAAATCCCGCATTTTTTCAAATGAGTCAGTATAACGAAAATTGCGCTTTGAAATACTTTTAATGACCAAATTCACAAATTGACTACTCTTGAATACAATTCACATCTAAACAAGTCTATCTCCTACAACAGCTAGAGCTGAGTAAAAAAAACTTAGATTGCCTTAGCGTACCCTCGCTCATCTGTTCTCGATTTGTTAATTTTCAACCAAGGATAACCAGGATACGCTTTTTATTTTAAAAATATTTATCGTAGTTAGAACAAAATTACAAAATTTATAAAATTTCAAATTACACAACTGCAATATGCTAGGGTTTACCGCCTAGCGTCAAGGCGAAGTGTCTGCAACCTTGAAATGTGTACGTTCCCAAGTGAACTTGACGACTTGTTAAAGAACGATATTCAATTCAAGAAATTATCAGTAAAACCAAACCTAATTATTCTTTATGTGTTTAGTGAATGAAGTCACATTAAATTTGCAAATGAAGGGCCGAAAGAGTCAAAGGCAAGTCATATTTCCGTTTTCCCGAGATCATCGTTGGCTATTTATCGATATTTTTTTACCGATTAAAATCACCGGGATAGAGAAACAGGGCTCGGGTACATTAGCTGCCGCAATGTCATGTTGGGGGTTGGCAGAGCGTCACTCTCAGTTATTACGGGTTTTTTTGGCCAGTTTCAGTGTGTGATCGTTGTTGAATCAACGGTTCAAGTGGGAGTTACCTTCTTAATTACTGTCAACATAAATCATGTAACTAACTTCGCGAAAACAAGCCGATTAGAAGATAAAACAGTTGTGAATTCCCTAATTTCAAGAGTGGCCAAAACGTATAAAACAGTCTGTTTAAAACTAGTGCTGGTATTGCAAGAATCAAACTAGAATGATGTTTTGTTTAATAGTACTTTAATTGAATTACATTACTAGAGTGGACTGTATACTTGGTGTGACTGCTTGCGCGGCTAGAAGACAACTTGTTGTGAAAAAAGGGTGTACATGCAGTTTTGTTCGTATAACTAAATAAATCAAGTCCTTGTCACTTCTAGTTTGCACGTCACATAAATTACCCTAGTCATAAACTTGTCAGTCCGTTGAGAATAGGTCTTTTTAACGACTACTTTTAGAATATAATTTATTGGTTCTAACACAGAAGTGATTTATACAGATACATATAGATCTAACCTAAAATGCACGAACACAGTCGTTTTGTGTAATACGAAAATGTTTTGGTTATCCCTTTTTTTATGAATTATTCTTTGATGAAATAAACATTATAGTAAGATCATTCTCGCAGAAGATCAACATATGAGGTAGCAAATGCCTGGTTAACTGATTACCAGCGTATAGGGTGTCCCAGATCGAGTGGGACTGCATAGGTAACTTTTTTATCATTGAAGATGGAGATTTGGTTAAATGGGCAATGTTTTGCAGTTTTATGAGCTGATTTTGAAAAAGTTCAAAATGTCGAACCCGCTGGAAGTTATTTCAAAAGAACTAAAAACTGTCAATTTCTTGTATGTCAAATATCTTCGTAAGTATAAGAGATACGAAAAAAAGTTTCAAATGAAAGACACTGTTTTCGATAAGACCAATTGAAAATTGACGTTGCACAAAAATTCAAGATAGCAGCTTTTGAGATACTCGTATCAACTTTCTTAAGTAGTATGGACGCCATATTGGATTTTTAGGTTGCTGAATAGAATTTTTTATTCTCTTTTCAACGATGTAAGATAGCGTACGATTGAATAAAAAACATCAGTGAAATTAATTGTTTTTACATTTTAATCAAGTAGGCTTACATGGGTCCAAACAAAAACAAACAAAATTTATACAAAAAAACTTAATCCTAATAAAAGAGATGAAATGTTTAAAATGCTGGCCATTGTTAGCTAAAAACTAGCACACCTTTGTAGTACTGCTTGGCGCAGTTCCTCAATATTATTGTTAAGGAAAGGTTCTTCCATATACTTTATTCTTCAACCTACCCCACAAAAAAAGTCAAGAGGCGTTAGATCCGCTAATCTGGCTGGCCATCGAAAATTAGTATTGGTGGCGATAATCTAATTGTCAAATCGGTTAATTAAATGATCTATCACGTTTCTTGAATTGTGGCCGGGCATCTTGTTCGTACCATAACCCAATCCTGTCTGCCAAAGGTAGGACATCCATGAAATCTTCTAAGGATGTTTGAAGAATTTCTAAATAATGTTGAGCAGTTCCATTGAACATAGCAGGTCCAATTAAATGACTTCCCATTATGCCGCAAAATACTTTAAATCCGAATCGAACTTGATTTCAACGTGGAACTATACGTGACTTTTCCTGCGACCTGTAGTGCCGATTAAACACTCCGCGGTTAGAAAAATAAGATTCATCTGTCCATAATACTCGACTCGTAAAGCTATTATTTCCAGTATTCGAATAAATAACCTACAAAATACTATTCCGCGATCATAATTTTCTGGCCGTTTCGGTGATATACGCAACATGCAGGAGTGAAACTTGCGACTTCTTAGAATTCGCGTTGCTTCTGATTTAGATACACCAGTGCTTCTATTTCATGAGTTGAAATGCCTGGATTAGCCGCGACACAAACCAGTGTTATGATTTTCCACTAATAAACTATTTTTCCTAGTTTTAATGGATTTTCTCAAACTTCCATATGCCGCTGCATATTCCTGTCTAGTCTAAATGCTTTGACATTTGGTTGTCTTCTTTCCGGAAAATTAGTTAAATAAGTTTGGGTAACAAGATGGGAATTTTTATAGCACTTGATAAATGTGCAGAACATATCGTAGCTTTCAGTAATTGGAAAATTCGCCATAATTTTTAAAATTAGTAATTCAAATAATTGCAGATAACACTCTAGCTTAAGTACTTGCTTTTGGCAGATTGAAATGAACTTTGTTATTGTTTTTCATCATACTTACTTACTTGATTGGACATTAACAAAGTAATGTCACGATGTTTTTTGTGGTTCAAGTGCTTAATACTTAGTACTAAATTAATATGTTACTAAGTATTATGGGAATTACATACAAAGTGTTTCTAAAATAAATTTCACCTGATTTTGTTTGGATCCATGCAAGCCTACTTGATTAAAATGTAAAAATAATTAATTTTACTGGTATTCTTTGTTCAATCATACGTTATCTTTGAGGTTCGACAAACGAGTGCAACGTCAGAGACGTATCGCGCAAAAGTAGGTACTAAATGGCAAGAAATTAATATTCAAAATTGAAAATGCTAAATTACTAAGAAAATATAAGATATAAATATAGGAAACCTTAATACAATTTTATAAATGGTTAAAATTAGAATTTAAATACGATAACGAATACAGGATGTTCCATTTAATATAAGAGAGTTATTTGATTTTAATGATAGTCCAAATCAAAAGTATATTTTCGTCCAGCCTGTATAATTTTTAGGGATCATTTTTACTTTATCATCAAGTCCAATGCTTCGACTAAAAATAAATATAATTAGAAGTATCTTACTTAAATACATAAGATAGACGCGCCTCTTAAATTTTAGTCTATATTTTCAATAGTCAAATGTCTCAAAAACGGCTTGAGTTAGGTATAGGAAACATAACAGTAACTTGCCTTTATTTAGCTCGTACTATCAAAATATGCAATAATATACAGAATATTCCATTTAAATTTTCACAACTTTGGTATGCAACTTTTTGTGGGTCATCCTGTATATATCAAAACAATTGCTCTCAATGAACCTACATAGCTCTTCATAAAATTTTAAAAACATTTGGCCACTTTTCGTATACAAACCGACGGGAATGTGGTGCGCCACGCTGTATATTTGAATCATCTTAGATTACTTGATTTTGAAACCTACTTTAGCGATGAACTGATATAATATTGCCTCAAAATAAGTAATAAACACCATCACATTTGAATATACCAAACAAATTTTCATCTTACCTCTTCTTCTTCTCTTTGTTTAGCTTCACGTTTCTTCTCAATAAGTTGTTTAGCCTTCTCAACCTTCTCTTCCGTTGTTAATGTACTTTCTGCATCGTTACTTTCGGCTACGTTTGATGTTTGGGAGGTCCCTGCTTCTGGTTGTTCGGAATTTAAAGTGCTAACACCATTTCCATTTGCTACATTATTTTGTTCTTGTGCAATAAAATTTGCAGATTGTACTAAGTAAAAATTACAATTAAACGTGATGAAACAACTTTAATAAAGAGTAACTAACCTCTGGGTGTTTTAATTAGGGTGATACCAGCTTTTGCAAGGACATTTTCTATTTTTCGTAATAGTTCTATTAAGCTACAAAATTTATCAATTATATCTAACGGAGCTCCATTTCTACCTATAAAATAAATAGATGGAACTTTGGCTCCTCTATCTAGGTATTTGTTAAAGCAAATACATTTTATTATGTTGAAAAACTGTTCAAGAAAGTGTAGTAAAGGATACATATCTCAGAAAACTGGTGATGGGGCACTGAATTTGCTAGTACCTTGATAGATACAAAGTGATTACTAGCTAAGAGTTTTGAGACCTCTTCTTGCTCGATTGCTCTTGTTAATTTTGCCGATTCATTGTCAGTACCTGTGGAAGAAAAATCGTTGATTCTAGGACACGTAATCCAAAAGGTTCATTTCGAATTATTTACCTTCTATGTAAACGACGAAAATTGACCCGTTTTTTCGTGATAACGATACTGCTTCGGTTATACTACCTTCGTACCAGTGCATTTTGGTGTTGACAACCGATACTTTGAAATTTTGAGAGATGAAATGCTATACGTCACACATTAAATTTACAAAATGACAAATGTAAAATGCTCAAAACAGAAATCAAAGGTTTTTGCTAGAAACTCTTGACAGATGTAGTAGGTTATTTGACATAATGAGTAAATTACATACAAGTCATTATGTTTTAAACAGTGTCGCTATCTGTTCGATGAATAATTCCCCACTACGCTGCTTTCCTCTTCTGTATTATGACTATAAAATTCCCTGAAAAAGCTTTAATTTCCCCCCAAAAAAATAATACGATGTGCTTATTCATTTATTAAAACTTTATTTGTTATATTAAATATGATGCAAATATGAATAACATACATACATATGAGTATTTCATATAATTTATAACAAAAGTGAAAGCAATGTAATTACTGCTGAATGGAGAATTATGTGTAATAGAGGCAATAAATTACTTTTACTATTTAAAATTGTAAATATTGTTATTTATATTTAATAACTAAGCATTTGATTGATGATGAGCAGTTGGCACATAATAATATTTTCGTTGGCAAAATGATAAAACAACAGATATCGATCTGAAAACTGTGTGTATCTAATTTATTGCGTCTTCTATTTTTAATACCAGTTAGGTACACACGAAAATATACGTTCAGCTTCAGCAATTCAACACGGTAATGTTAAGATTAGTCTTGTTAAATAGCTTATACAATACAGACTCTTTAATCCGAACTCACCTTAATCCGAAAATAATGGCAATTCGAACTTATCTGTTTAGACCCGTGTTTTAATTAGTTCGAATTAATGAATTTGTAGTGTATTTGCAAATTCGAGATGTGCGGATCTAAGAAACATATGTTTTTAAACAACTTGGTTTTTGATAATTTTTTTACATGAGCAGCAATAATATAAAACCTTGAACAGTTACCTGTTTACAAATATATATAAAATGTTCGAGATTTGTTAATTCCACAGAAAAAAAAATTATATAAGTATGTATTTCAGTTTTATAAAATGTTGACCTAATTATTTTATTAAGGGATGAGATTTTTCATATAAAGTATGTATTTGAATATTTCTGGATTGAAATAGTGCATTGACGCTACTAAATGAACTTATCACATACTTAAAAAAATAAATACGCTTTGTTTTGGTAATTACACAATGGATTTAAAATTGTTTCTGCATGTTTTAATTTATTCTCTACTACAGCTAATTGGAAAATAACAACGTTGTGGCGGAGCATTTGGCAATTTGCACAATACCACAAACTTTGATTAAAAATGTTGAAATACTTTTAATATTCAATATTTCAAATGTTTTTTGCACAAGATTCCCTTTATTTAAAATGTTCCCTTTTTCCCCTTTGGGCTACTTCTCTTGTTTTCCCCCATGAAATGGAATTTCCCCTCGAGATTGCGGCACTGATCATAGATGTCGCTCTGTGATAAATTTCAGATTTAAAAAATTTAAAATAAGATTTATACATATAATCAAAACTTTAAATACCCATTTAATAACAAATTTGAATGCGTAGAAGAAAACAAGATAATATTCTTATCAATAGTTACAATCTACACAACATTTAATATGAAAAACACAAATCAATGACCTTTTCCAGCAAATATCCTCGTTCTTTATTATCCACATAAAGATAATCGATTATTCACGTTTTTTAGCGTTTCTTTAACTTTTCTTCCTTGTTTTCAACATTCAATGGCTTTATTTCCCTGTCTGCTTTACGTCGGCGCTGAATGGGCGTCTACAAAGCGGCGTCGCGACGCAGGTGTCAGATGAATGAAAACTCCAAGACCCCTATAAGTGTGCACGATCCTATAGCCTAAATGTATAAAATTTTGTGTTCTACAACGACGATATGTAAAAATTTGACACTTCATAAGTTCTGTGTGCAGTTTCATATTACGAATTTTTATAGGTGAGTGGAAATTCCTTGTTTCCATTAGTAAAATTTAATTTTATATAAATCATATAATTATTGATTTTCTTTTTAATTTATTGGTGGTTTAAACATTGAAAGTATTTAATATGTAATAGTTGAAGGAAAGCATCTTCTGTAAAGAAATATTATTGGTATTTGTTGGGAAATAAATCTGACATTTGATGGAGGAGACACCCCAGACAAAATAGATCAATAACACGTTATATATTGTGGTTGATTATACACGTAGGTCGAAAAGTTTTGGACCGCGATAGCTATTATAGATATTAGAGAGATCTGCAGGGAAAATTCTACTCTTGACATCGACAGCTTTACAAAATATTAACTAACAAATTTAATTCATACGAATTTTAATTAAGTTATAAGAGACGCAATTTTAATATAACATCCCATTAATATACATGTCCCCAATTAATTTCCTGACGTGTAGTAAGTTAGGACAATATTTTTATTTGCAACATCAATTGCTTTTAATTGATTATTGATTTTTGCAAGGGACATAACGCACAACGATCTAATATTTTCTTCCGGGGCTATCTCTGATGACGTCAATCGAAGCTACTGTTTTGACAAGCTGAAAGGGATATGTTTTCATTAATAATAAGACTCACCGGGGGTCTAAGCGAAAGCTTTCCAGCGGTCAAATTAAAGAAGGGTGTTCTTGCATTAAATGATGCGGTCAAGTATGTTGAGATATTTGGTATAAAACAGTTTCGTATAGAAAAATATTTATGTAATTGATTAGAAACATTATATGCCAGATAGATTATATTGATTCTTTTTCGTGTTGGAATAATTTCAACTTTTGTGAATGAAATTCTTTTTGAATTAACATAAAGGTTACAATTTTTGAAATAATGGCTCATAAAAGATACACACATGTGAGCATTGCAGAAAGTAAACCAAGGTAATGAATAATGTAGGGACTAAAATAAATCCATACAAGATTTTATGTCCCAAATTACTTTTGAAGGATGAGAGGTCCAACACCGACGATTTATGATATTTGCTAATACATTGACTCTGGAAAGACTTTTCTCTGGAGATGAGCTAACAGAATTCCAATGAAGATAAAAAGGCCTTGAATTGAAGATTATTGTGGAAGGCTTGGTATTCTGCATAGCAAACTAGGCTGCAAATATAAAACTGACAAGAAATATGCTGCTAATATTGTTAAAAAGGAAAATCAAAAAAATGCATAAAGGCAAGATTGAAATAAATGAAAATTAACTTACATTTTCAAATGGGTTAACACTAGTGGTAATAAGTCTTGGTTTCAATTGAATGGCAGCGATACTGTAATAGATAGTCAATTATCAGTTTCGGTAAAATGATTATGCTTCAAAATTGATAGTTGTTCTATTTGCTTAAAGAGTTTATGGTCGTTTTTAGAAATACCGTTAATTCAACCTTATTTTCATTTCTACTTGATAAAAAATGTTGGTTCCGGAGCGATGTTTGAAAACTAGTGAAGTCATACCTGCCAAATAACGTATAGTAGCCAGTGTTTTCGAACACAGCATCGCGTCGTCTAGCGAATGTGTGTTGTAGAATTCCTTAAAGCTTAATTTCAGATTCACTGGTGTTCCTAAAGCACAGTTGTCCATGGATGGACCTAACTATACATGTAAACCTTATATTTTCATTATTACAGAAAATTATTCCTTACCAAAGACTGGCTTATTTTGAAAAGACTTTTATATTTAGTAACCAGAATATTCAGGACTCATGCAAGGAGCATTAAATATGGTAGAAGTATGTATGGTATTGCATTAAATAAAACACAATTCTCGTAATTATCGTTTATTACGTCCAAGGTCCAACAATACACACTGACTACGTTATATCGATCAATGACAATCAACAATAATAATGTCTTACTGTCGAGAGCGCACATACAAGCCGCTGTCAAGTGCGTTCACCTAACACAAATATAGTTATAATAGAAAGTATGGTGCAAGAAGGAGAATCCTGCTAAAATAGCACTTGTATCCTTCACCGAAAGAAAAAAGTTGTCTGTAATAAAACAACGTTAGATCAGTCAATAGGCTAAATTCCTGGGAGTAACCTTGGAGCCAAAATTGACCTGGAATTCACATCTCTAAAAAATGATCGACAAATATAAGAGGATGTTAATGATCATTCGCAAAATAATTGGGAAAACGTGGAGACTTAAACCATATATGATTTAGTGGTAGTTATGGCTGTTTGGTTTGATGGCGTAAGGTGACGCAGAAGCATGTGACATCTAAGTTCTCGAGAATTCAGAGACTGGCATGCTTATGTACGATTGGCGCCATTAGAGGCTTTCTAACGGCTGGCATGGAAACCATGTTAAATTTACCTCCTTTTGATATCCATATCAAGCAAAAGGCGAGAATGGGGGTGCACAGATTGAATAATTCTCGTAACTAGAGAACCCACGACAGTTCGGGGCATACCAGCAATGTTAATAAACCCTATCTTTGATATGGGTGGTGGTATAACAATCTACAGGTTCTTCTACGACAAGCCTTTCAAACTAATTTTGAAATGGGAAGAATGGAGAAATGGATAGGGGAAATAAACAAAAGCCCAAATCTGGTATGCAGACGGTACAAGACCGGGTACTAGCTCTGGCATTGGCATATATGAAGAAAACCACGGATGAGTTGACTACCTCCAGATGAGATGATTTGCATTCACTCAGAAAGTCAGACAGCCTTAAAGGCACTAGCATCTTATCATATAGCCTTCAAACTAGCATGAGAGTGCTTGCGAAACCTAACACCCTTACCTAAACACAACAAGATTACCTTGGAGATCTCATATCATCGCAGATAAGCACTTCCAAGTGCGATTGATCCATCATCGGAGAAAAGATTTACTGCATAGGCAGTTAACCTGATTAAGGAAACTAACCTGGTTGAGTAAAATTAGAAATCAAAGCAGAGTGAATACAATAGGCACGTTAGGCCGCATTGTTGAGGATGCAAAAGACTATCCTTTCAATGGAAAAAAAATGAATTAACCAGAATATTGGTTAAATCTACGAGGTGATCAAAACTTAAGAAAATAGAAAATTGTGTCAGTTATATAAGAGTTATTTAAAAATTGTTTCATATATCATTAGAAGTTTAGATATGTAACTTGAATACTGGTTTTCATATTTGATATTTTTACCTTAGTTGTGCTTGGTTTGATATTAATGAGTACTATAAGCTAACATATAGTACTGCGTAAACAACTTATTTAGAAGGTTTTTTTTTGCTGGAAATCTAAGCAAAAAGATATTATGTTTCATAACAATTCCCAAACTGTCAAATCTCAATTCCAAAAGCGTAAATTATTCTTGTTGTTTACTATCATTATATCCTGCACTTGTCATACGTTCCCTCTTTGTTCTCGTTAATATTTTCTCTCATTTCAACTTGTTCTGTTGTTATTTCTTCATTTTATCGAACTTTATTGCAATTAATTAATTATGGCGAGTTTGTTTAAATATCTTAGTTTTTTATTTGGACTAACAAATTTAGACAAACCTACCATAATTAATTAATTACAATAAAATTCGATAAAGTAAAGGAGAAACAACAATTAACAAAACAAGTTAAAGTGACATCAAATAATAATGAGCACAAAGAACGAAAGTACGACAAATGCAGGTTGTAATAACAATAAACAACAAGAATAATGTCCGCTTTTGGAATTGAGATTTGATAGTTTGGCAATTGTTAGGATTAATTTGCTAAGCAACGAGCTCTTTAGATCAGTCTGGCGTCACAGGAAACAATTTGGCGCTCTTTTCTAGCCAACTTTGCGTAACAACTAAAAAAGATTACTAAAACCTTTATTGCTGCATATCGTCATATTTCTTAAGTTAAAGTATAACATATGTGGTATCGTTGGATTCGTCTGTCAATTACCTTTTCAAAAACGTTATACAATCGAGAATTGAGTTATGCATTTCTGTCGCCTTTGTTGTGATTTGGCCTGACACATTCCTCTTGTTTGTCTCTCCTCTCCCATTCGTGCAACGTGCCCAAACCATCTCAGGTGCCATCTTTCAATGCCTTCTAAGATAGGTCCTACATTCAGTTCTTTTTTGACTAATTCATTCTTCGTGTGATTCCCTTTACTGCTCTCAGATATCCCACCTCCAATGCTTGAATTTTCTTTTTTGCCTGTCTGTTAAGGACCCAACTTTCACTTTCATAAATTAGAGTAGGCTTTAATATGGTTTTAAACACCGTTATCTTTGTTTTCTGTGAGACTTTTTTTCTTTTGAAAGTATTGTTTAGAGCGGAATATACGTTCGTTGCACTTTTTAGCCTTTCGTTTATTTCTGCGTTGTGTTTTCAATTCTTGTGTATTTTGACTCCCAGATACTTAAATAATTTTATTTGTTCTACAGGCTGTTCATTTAGTTTTATGGTGATATTCGTATTGGTTGTACCTATTACCATTGTTCCAAAAAAATAGATAATACAAATATCTTTACTATGGTTTTAGTAAGCTTTATTACAATTACGGTAGCTTTTAATATCTGGTACGGACTTTTTAATATATATTGTTATACCCCTTATTAAAAAATCTGTCTCTAGATAATGAAAGGTACAATAGATCATAAAGAAAGTGGGGTTTATTTACGTCTTTGTTTGTTTCTGCTCGCCCTCCACCCTTTCCCTGTCAATTCCCATGTCTATCCATGAAAGTACATACCGTTAACTTATGTAGCCAACTCGGAAAAAATCGCTTAATAGAATCCACTACAATGTTGTGGGAAAAATGTTGTGGCGGTCATTAACACAATTGTGTAACTCGGTCGCAGATTTTTGTTAATTGTTACATGTTGTTGTCACATACTTCAAAGTTATTGCATTGTTTCACATAAATGTATAATTTTTTCCAACAATCTTTGTGTCAAGACGTGCAGGACAAGATTGTGTCAATTTGTGACATAAGATTTCCTAATTTTTTCAAAATAAATAATAGAAAATGAGTGAGTTTATAAATAAATCATCACTTATCTGTACAGATGGTTTTATTATCGAAGCCTACCTAAATGCATGAACCAAATATTTGCCGCCCTAGGATTAGACTCAGATAGTATTGGTTATTCAGCAATAGATGTCACAACGAAAACTTATTTCTTTTCTAACAAATCATCTGGTTTTATATAGTCCCATCATTTTCATTGGGTTCATAATTCTTTCCGTAGTTTTTTTTACTTCAAATTTGTGGAATGTTTGGAGGGATGGTGCCACATACCTGCGAAACAGCGCAGGTGTTGGTAATATTCTCGTGGCTGACCAATGCAACCTGTAAAGTGGGAAGACGAAAATATAAGAATAGTTGCTGTTACATTGTAATATATAAGAACACTGCGTACATATTGTATAATGCAATACATTCTTTAGAACAATATTGTTGCATTTTTTTACAACGTGTATAACTAAAACTTGTACACTATTGTAGCAACCTTTGTAACAGATCACTGACTAAAGTTTTACAACAATAATGTATTTAATAGAAATACAATCTGTTAACCACGATCGAATAGTAGGGATTTGCGCAAGTTGTAGCCAGTTGTATACTCTCAAACAAATTGTAGTACATTATTCTACACATGTTTGATTCTTTATAACATTTTTTTCCATGAAGCTTCAGTAATACTCCATGGACCGTGATTTTGGGTATTATTAGGCTCCCTGCTAAATGCTAAGTTGTCTATTTTGTGCTTTTGTGGGAAACAGTAGATGACTCATATTTCTGAAATCGAAATTATTAGATTTAAATTTTGTAAATCACTTCAGAATCATAGATTCGTAACAATAGATGCAAAATGCCAGTTTCTCATGAACGTCCTTATGTTTTTAATGCGCCCATGGAATTAGAATCCAGACTAATAATTTTTTTCCTATATGTACATGAAAGATTTTACCTTATAAATGTCAAAAATAAAAATTCTTGTTTTCACATGTTTATGATATAATTGCATAAGGTTATGGAGGTGGAAAAATAAATGTATTGAGTCTAATTTTTATTTTCAGAGATTACGCTTCCCGAAATTAAAAACATTTCGCAAATACGAAAATCGACCAAAGAAAACAGACTGACCAAACAGATTCTTTTGCGCAAATCGAAGCGAAAATTCCTTCGCACAACATATACAATCAGATCTACACCTAAAACCAGAAATCGACGGTAAACTTGAAATATTAAGCTTTCTAGTTTCTTTCACCGACAACGAGAAGCATTGACGGAGCAACTGATTACCCACCGCAAGATCAATTAAGCACTAAATCGCGGACTCGGGAGCCAGAATCATCGCAAACCAGTCAAAGTGGCGCCGTTCAAGTTTAAATTCAGCAGGATGTCGAAGAGCAATTCTTCGACGAGAAGTAATTCGGTGGAAACGCCCGATAACTGTGATAGCGAGCTGAACAGCCCTCAGAGCAACGTTCCGGCAATCATGGAGGCGGCGGAAGGTCAAGAGGTTCTTATCCCGTCCAGTCCTCCACCGTCTTACGAATGCGTTCTAGAGGAAGTAAGTAAGATTAGCTCATAAGTCGGTTATCCAGTTATTTCAGAAAGGTGATTATCCGGAATTATCGAACTGGTAATGGGGTAAGGGAAACGTAATTGAAAAAAGCTGTTATTTCATTTTAATGCACATTTGGGTTTGATATTTGGTGTAGGATTAGTATCTCATTTATTTGCTGATTTTTTTAAAGTTCAGCATATTTTTAAGATACTTTAAAATATTTTGAAACTGTTTATAAAGTAGTGGAAACATCTTTTTGAACATCTATCAACGTTTGACAATTGTCAACACTTCATTCTTCAATTGTACGAGCTGTGGCTGTAAAATAACGAGACTGATGCTGTAAAATATTTTATTTTAAATGTATACATATTAACCCCTACACCGCTCCATGCGAGTTTTCCTTTGTTCGAAACAGTGCTAGAACTCTTCTTCTGTAAGCTCCTTTATCACGCGTACCGCTTTTTCTTTCACAGCTTCAACGGTCTGAAATTTTGTTCCTTTTAACGCAGATTTGACCGTGAGGAACAGATAAAAGCCACGGTGCCAGATCAGGGGAATAAGGCGGATGGCCTGACACTGGGTTGTTATACTTGGCTAGAAACGTCGTGACAGACAATGCAGTGTGAGCCGGTGCGTTGTCCTGATGTAGAACCTATGACTTTTTCTTCCACAATTCGGGTTTTTTTTTTCTTATTTTTCACGAAGTTGAGCAAAAACTAAGGTAGTAGTGTTGATTAATAGTTTGATCTTCAGGAACCCAGTGAAGGTACACAATCTCATGAATATCGAAAGAAACAATTATGATTGCTTTGAATTTTGATTTGTTCGTTTGTGCTTTTTTAGCTCTCGGTGAAGTTGGGCCCTTCCATTGCATCGATTGACGCTTAGTTTCTAGATCATAAGTGAAAAACCAAGATTCACCATATGTTATCACTCTTTCCAAGAAGTTTGGGTCATTTTCAATGGCATTTAAAGTGTTAGTACAAACATTTTCACGAGCTTCTTTTTGTTCGATTGTGAGAATTTTAGGCACCATTTTTTATCCGTTTTTTACCTAGGAGGGCTACCTTTGGAAACGTGTAAGCCACTCAAAAACCAGCGCTCGTGATAAACATTCATTGCCACATACTTCTTTTAATAAAATATAATTTTCAGTAGCGGTTTTTCCAAGTTTCATATGAAATTTCGCGACAATTCGTTGCGCTATTAAAACACTTATCGTTTTTTTAGCAAAACAAAATAAATAGATCTTATACAAATGAAGGCCACGGCCAGACTAATATGTAACCTGGACAAATATGCGGTAACAGCCAGAAGCGTGGCGAGCGCATAAAAGTTTACACATAAAATAGAAGGTAAGAAATAAATTCTAAAACGTGCTGAAACACTTACCGTTTTAAAAGTCTTACGTGAAATCACAAACTGGGTAACATCTGTTAAATGTTTGAATCATTAGATATGTTTCCACAGCTGTTTCAGTCAAGTGAGTACGACGTGGGGAATAAATGTTTTTTAATGCCGAAAACGACCGTTCAACATCTAGCGATGTTATATTTGCATATTTAAAATAATCTTTGAAACAACTTAATGCATCTTCACACGCACCTTCACAAATTTATCTTAATATAAGAAAATCGGAGTCTTTCTCTAAAACACTTTCACATTTTCGTATTACACACCAATTTGTTTCGCCTTCTACAGCGAATAACTGTGTGTGAATATCATTTACAATTTGAACAGAATCCACTAGCGACATCGAAACATTTTGTCATTTTATTATTCCCTCCGCTAGTCTGAAGTAATTGTTGTGAATAGTTTGTAAATCTCTTTTAACCTGACTCTCTTGAAATATTTCCTAGCTTTTCTTGATTGCTGCAGTTTCTGTCCGATTGAATGTTAAAACTACCTTCTTTACTTGATCAAAATATTTGTTGTAATAAAACGCAGCCTGCAAACATGTTCCCCAACGTGTAACAATCGGTTGTGGTAGTTCAGGTAAATCAGGACATAGTTTGTGAAATAGTCGGGTACGTTTCGGGGACTTTAGAAAGATTGCCTTTGTACTAGCAATCAATGCATTTACTAGTGGAAAACATGTAGGAATCGTTTGTGCCACAAGATTTCGAGTATGGTTTTTACACGTTACATGTAAGAAGTTACCACTGTGTTCTTTAAGAGATCGGCCCAAAAAACGCATGTTTGCGGCACCATCACTCATAAACATTAAAAGTTGCTTAGCTGATATTTCAAATTTGTTCAATGAGTTCAACACCACCTTTAAAATCTCATCGGCAGTTCAGTTTACAACTCTTTTGGAAGCAAGTAAGAAGGAGGATGACGGTCGATGTGGTTTCATTGTACGTACCATTATATTAACCACAGAATGTTTTTGAATGTTTTTTATCTTTCAATTCCGTTTTCATTCTTTTTTTTATATGTTCACGAGCAAATAGCACTACATTTCGTATCGATGTCCGACTAGGTAATTTACAGTCCGCATATTTATTCCAGAAGGAGACAAATCCTTCTTTGTCTAGTAAACGAAATCATAGATTACATAAAATAAGAGTAACACATAAATCAAATGTAAATTTTTCTTGGTTTCGTATGCCACTTTTTGTAGAAGAATGCTGTTCGCTTTCGATGTGACGTTGACAGTGGCTTCTGGACCAACACATTAAAGGGATTTTACAAACTAGACATTGAATTTTAGCACCATCAAAAGTTAAGTCCGGCATGTCCACTATAATGTTTTTAACTGTGTCTGCCATTAGTCGTTTTCGCGACGTACCCAACTGCGACATTTTTAAAGCAAACATAAGCGTACAATTAGGAAATAAGTTACGACAGCCTCCATATACATAGAACTACTCGCATACAGCATCGATTTAGTACTGACGTTGTGAATGCGTGAAATAAATAATCGCCGACTCCGCACCACATATCTACTACACTGACTGTTACCGCTGTTTGCCCAGTCTACTAATATGTCTACAAACATGGAAGGGGCGGCAGCCGAAAGAGAAGGCTTCACGCTACACAGCCGTCGATCGTACGACTTTGGCGCATGCGTAGTTCTTCTGTAGTAGCATCAGTCTCGTTATTTTATAGCCACACTTCCTATTTTTAATTGAAATAAAAAAAAAACTAAATGTTGGGGCGGTGAAAGAATTTTATTAATTAGTCACTGAAAATAAAATTGAACACTCACCTATTTAAACCAAACAAAAATGTCTATTAACTGTTCACCTAAATTAGGCGAATCTTCTCATCATCTAAGATCTACACTTTTTATGCAACTGTTAGATTGGTCCTCATCTTCCTACATCGAACCGGAATAATTTCCATCTGTTTAACCGAATTTTTTGGTGCTTTTTGTCTTTTATAATATTTTAAACCTTCTTTTTTCAAATTTTTTGATATACAAGACTGAGACACTTTAAACTTTGCCGCCATTTGTCATTGCGATATTCCAATCTTGTTTTCCATCAATTCCATCATTTTTGTAACTTTACCCTTGCTTAGCTTTTTCGCTCTGCCTTTTTTTTTCAAGTTAGTAGTAGGTTTGCCATCGTAAAAACGTTTTATGTTGCTATATATGGTGCTCCGGCTAAAATTTTCTTTTGTAAAGTGTCTCGCCACTTCCGCCGGGGTCCATCTTCCAAAGGCAGAATAAATAAGTTCTCGCAAATTTTCGATAGCAGCAGTTTGCATTCTTACAACTAACAAATAAACGATTTTCTGTTAAGAGAAGCGTTCGTACAAAACATTGACATTTGACTCATTTGTCAAAAAAAATTCTACAGCCTACTACGCTAATTTTTCAAATGTCCAGCTTCTTTTGCATCAGGCGTTAAACTCCAGGCTGTTCCGCTCAACTATCTTTTTTAATGGTTTCCAAACTAAGGAGGGCGTTATTGATTGTAGACGATTAAATAAATCATTCATCTCTTTCAATCAGTTGGGTCATTTTAAACACTAATGTACAAATAGGAAAATGTAATTATTTGACAGCTACAAGTTTCAATTTAATCGTTGATTTTCTTGTATTTCTCTCGATTGTTGTCCAAATTCAACAAATTTAAATTATATCTTAAATTTCAAGGTTGAAAGTTATTTCCATTACCATTTTAGTCCTTATAATCAGTTACATACCTACAAGTACTGACTTTTGTCCATCGTTGTATAAATTGGACACCAATGGCCTTAACTGAATATAAAAGTACAGCAAGACGAACTTATCCAACGGGTCTCACATATAAATCAACTTATCTACCTTGGTATAGTGGTGAAATTAATATTAACTAACGTTAAACGCCATCAACATCAACACGAAATTGCGAACTGAAGGAATAAACCTAAAATGAGTTCTATAACGAAAATGTCTATTCGATTTATCGATAAATTTTACTTCCATACCACTTAATAAGTAACTCTCCTTTTCAATAACGAAGAGGTCAACAGCGATGAAAGCGTTGATTGCCAAAGTTTTCCAAGTTTCCAATACCAGGGCGCGCAAACTTAGCAACCCGCTAATGCTTTACTTAAAGAAAGCTTCCAGGAAAAGTGTTTTTCATGGTATTTGTCGTTTAGTTTTTTAATTAAAGACTTTGATTGAATTTCTTTAGTTAATCTATTGTTAGGTCTCGTCTATGACTAGAATTTTTGGGACATTTGGAATTGAAAATTGATACAATAAAGTATTTGCGAAAGAATGACAGGATGCAATTTCTAATTCGCATAAACGTGATACCAAATTTGTGTTTTTCTCAGATTGATTTGACAATACTTTCAACATATTGATAAAAATCTTAACCGAATAACTTTTTGTTGTTGTAGGCGGAAAATAAGTTCTTTTACAGAAAAAGATCACTGGACAGAATGTACTGCAATATTGTAAGAAAAACATAAATGTATAATTTTTCCAACAATCTTAGTGTCGTGACGTGCAGGACAAGCTAGTGGCAATTTTTGACACAAAACTTCCTAATTTTTTCAAAATAAATAATAGAAAATGTGCGAGTTTATAACTAAATCATCACTTATTTGGACAGACGATTTTATTATTGAAGCCTACCTAAATGCATGAACCAAGTGTTTTTTGCCTTACGATTAGTCCCAGGTAGTATTGGTTATTCACCAATAGATGTCACAATGGACATTTTTTTTTCTAATAGATCATCCGGTTTTATATAATCAAATCATTTTAATGGGGTTCACAATTCTTTCGGAATAAAGTCTTCCGTAGTTTATCTTTTTACTCCAAATTTGTCGGATGTTTCGAGGGATGGTATCACATACCTGCGAAACAGCACAATGCGCATGTCTGTAGTAAAGACAGCAGGCAGCATGAGTAGAATCTTGGATAGCGCGGAAGACGGGTGCGGGAATAATTTCGGTTGATTTATATAGTAAATTAAGTTATTAGTGTAAGTGTATGTTCTCCTTTTCTTTTCTTTCCTTTCCCAACAAAGTGTATTAACAACGGGCACGGATGAAGTCATCATATATTTTTTTTCTAAACCAGCGATTTGTTGCGGATACAACAGTAACTTTCTCGTGGCTGACCAATGCTATCTATAAATTGGGAAGTTGTTGGGGATTCGAAAATATAGGAATAGTTATTGTTATTGTGTTTTACTTGTTCTTTCAGCCATTACAATTATAAGAACACTGCATACGTACTGTATTATGCAGTACAATCTTTAGAACAATATACAACGTTCTTTTTACAACGTGTGTAACTAAAACTTGTACAAGTTATTGTAGCAACCTTTATAACAAATCATTGACTAAATTTTTACAACAATAATGTATTTAATAGAAATACAGTCCGTTAACTACAATCGAGTAGTAGGGCTTTGTGCAAGTTGTAGCCAGACAAACAAATTGTAGTAAATTGTTCTACAATTTTTTGATTGAAAAATGCATAATAACAATAACCAAAAAAATAATGCTAATATAGCTTATGGTATTGGTGGAATTATTCCCGGCAAAAACAATGTAGCAGAGCGAATATCGCCATCACACCGACATGTTTCTGCCTACCCGGCGTCATCAGGGTGGCTACGAGCGAGATCATCTCTGCATAAATCGTCTTTGTCTCTCAATTTATCTGCTAATCCCCAAAACGGACATTGAACATGTCTCCTGGCAGCACCTAGCGCTAGGAGACATAGTCATGCTGTCCCAGAAGGTAGCGGGACAAACCGGAGTACACATGTCCGCCACCTCTCGGTCAGCTGTGTATCCTTATACATCATGGCAAGCCTTGAGGGATCATTTAGAGGCCCAGATGTCGCTGAAGTCAGGCGCAATGCCACCTTGTGTTCGTCAGCCCAAGAGCTGACCGACGGGGCTGGTATGACTGTGTCTCCTGGCGCTAGGTGCCGCCGGGAGACATATTCAATGTCCGTTTTAGGGATTAGCAGATAAATTGAGAGACAAAGACGATTTATGGAAGGAGGATCTTGCTCGTAGCCACGCTGATGACCCTGGGTAGACAGAAACATGTCCGTGTGCTGGCGATATTCTCTCTGCTACAGTCTTTGTCGGGAATGATCCCACCAATACCACGAGCTATATTAGCATTATTTTTTTGCTTAATGAATATTTTGTTCAGAAATGAATTGGTATATCTTCACCAATAAAATACAGAAATGTATATCAATCTGGTTTTGATTCAAAATGTGCAAAATAGTAAAAAAAGATGTCAGATTAGTGTATTTTGCGCATCTGTAGTCAACATCTTGTTTACTAACTTTGAAAATAAGTTACACTATAATAACGCAGGCCTGCGATAGAAAAATTATTTGAAATATAATCAGTGATTTTTATAGTTTTTTTTGCGCTGATTCTGGGAAAGATAATGAAAAAATTCCATCACGCACAGTTTATTTACAAATTCCACTTAAAATTATGAACAATTAAGCATTTTGGGCAAGTAAGCATTACAGTGTTCAATCTTAATTAGGCTTAAAAAAATTAATGTTCTCTTAGATCCACTTAAAGATAATTAACCAGTAAAGATTTCAAGATTCTTTTAGGGAATTAGCCATTTTTACGTCGACTAGACAATAGTACAACTAACCAAATCTGGTTCAAACTGGAATATTTTCCAGTCTCCACCAATCCCTCCGTCTTGCCCCTCCACTCCACTACAGTAGCTGTCAAGCCTTTGTTTGCTTTCCTCATACAGTGTGTCTCTTGACTCTGTGCTACACACATGTGTTTTCTTAATTTTGTTGAAATGGCAAGTGTTTCATTTTATATTTTGTGTTGTTAATTTACGATGGCTTCTAGAAGATGTGTTACTTCACCCGATTGTTTCTGCTACATTTGCGGTAATTATGTAATAAAAGAGTAACAAAGAAATATTTGCGATTTCGTTAAACAAGTTTACTTTGCTTACGTTGGCATGGAGTTAGGCGATCCATCACCATTGCCATGGTATGGAGGGAACCGAAGAATTATAGCGATGACTGCTATTTTTGTTCTTGCAACGTGCAAGGTTTCAATTTAAAAAATAAAAAAGAGATATCTTATCCTAACATGGCATCAGCGATCCGCCCTGTTCCGCATGGGCCTACTATACCCGTAACCTTCTCTACCAGTTAGTCTAGATAACGTTTTAGATGAGACAGACATATTGTCTCAACCGTGTGTTAGTGAAGAAGACAGTGAGGTCAGTGACATTTATGATCCTGGTACAAACGAACCTATGCCTTTCACTTAGTCTGAATTGAATGATTTGGTCAGAGACTTAGGCCTTACAAAAGACTCAGCGGAGGTTTTAGATTCAAAATTGAAGGAGAAAAATTTGTTGGCTTCTGGTACGTCTTTTTCGTGGTATCGAAATAGAGAAAAGAATTTGGTCTCTTTTTTTTCTCAAGCAGGTGACCTAGTTTATTGCAACAACGTCCATGGAGTTATGGCAAGTTTCAATGTTGAGTATGTATCGGAAGATTGGAGACTTTTTATTGATTCTTCAAAAAGAAGCTTGAAAGCAGTTCTTCTACACGACGGTAACAAGTATGCTTCAGTACCTGTTCGTCATTCGGTTCACTTAAAGGAAACTTACCAAAACCTTGAGCTGGTCCTCAACAGACTTGGCTATTCAAGCCATAAATGGACGATTTGTGGTGATTTAAAAGTCATTTCAATGTTGCTTGGTCAACAGACTGGATACACAAAGTTTCCATTTTTTCTTTGTGAATGGGATAGCCGTGACAGAAAAAAGCATTACATTAAGAAAAAATGGTCAGTCAGAAAAGGTCAGAAGTCGGTACAAAGGATATTGAGAGGGTGAGCCTTGTAGATCCAAAGAAAGTGTTGCTTCCTCCACTTCACATCAAATTGGGTCTAATTAAGCAATTTGTTAAGGCCTTATCAAAGGAAGGGGAATGCTTTAGATATCTTTGTGAGCAATTTCCTGGTTTATCTGAGGCAAAGTTAAAAGAAGGGGTATTTGTTGGACCTGACATCCGAAAACTTACGAAGGATGGCAACTTTGAGGCAAAAATGGCCCCAAAAGAAAAAGCAGCATGGGTATCTTTTAAACTTGTTGTAACCGGGTTTCTTGGGAACAAAAAGGATCCTGACTACAAGGCCATGGTAGCAGAAATGTTGGAAAGCTTCAAGAATTTAGGCTGTAACGTGAGACTAAAACTACATTTTCTCCACTCGCACCTTGACTACTTTCCGGAAAATCTCGGTGCTGTCAGCGAGGAACAAGGCGAAAGATTTCATCAAGATATGAAGGAAATCGAAAAGCGATATCAAGGAAGGTGAAATGTTAATATGATAGCGGACTACTGCTGGATGCTCAAAAGGGACGACCCCTAGCGATCCTACAGCAGAAAAAGCACAAAACGAAGTTTTGATGGGAAGCGAAAACGATACTACAAAGACTTTTAAACATGAAGATCATTCAGTTTTACTAATTTTGAGTTGTTTTTATGAAAAGCGTTTGGTTACTTATGATTTTAATAAAATGCAAAATAAAATATACATTCCATAATTTTTTTGTATTTGTGACTAAAGTTAAAACAATTTTCAAAAAGTGTTTTTTTGCAAGCCTGTTTAACCCTAGGATGCATGGGTGTTCGGATATACAGATTAACATTTCTCGGGTCCCTCAGGCCCGGTTGTTTTTTACTCTGTTAAAAATGTATAAGAACATGAAACATATTTAAATAATTTATTTGTACGTGTAAAAATCTTAAATAATTAAACAAAACCTCTAATTAAAGATTATAGCTCTTATAAATGTAAATACATGTTAAAAAGTAGCAATTTTTACAAATTCTTACACTATGTTCGTTGCATACATTTCACAAACTAGTTTGTTTTTTCTGTCTAAACTAGAAGGACACATAATGCATCTCTTCCTTTTATTTGTAACGGCGTCAGTCGCAGTTTTTTCAATGTTAATAAATTTGTTCATACAATTTATTGAATTCCTTGGTATTTTCGGATTTTTTGACCTCCTTATCATATGAGGTATTACCAATTGCTCAGCTAATTGCTTCAAAAATAGTCGGCTAGCGTGTGTTACATTCCTATGGTAATCAGGTTTCAACGTGGAAAATGTAATAAATGCATTTAGTGCTGCAATATCGATCATATTAGAAAAAAGCGCCATAGGCCAACGCTTCGTTTACCTTTTACATGTATAGTTGGATTGTTTTTGATCCATTACGTCTACTCCCACTTTGGTCTTGCTATAATAAAGTATTAATTTCGGTTTCTGCTTAACATTTTCACTTACAGACATGTCATTGTGCATGGTGCTGTGCAAAATGACTGACTTGTTTTTCTTAGGAATGTAACCAACCATAGTCATTTTGTCATAAAAGCCAAATGTAGAAGAGTAGACCGGTTTGTTCTTCGCATCTCTTATTTAATTTTGTATTTCTCTTTTATTTTTTCTTAGTGTTCCAACCGCTGTTAGGTTCTTTTCTAATAAACATTTAGCCAATGGAATGCTTGTAAAGAAGTTATCCATTGTAACATTTAGTCCAGAGAAGTGGATGCTGAGTATTAAAGTTTGCACTTCTTCAGAAGCAAGATTTGTATGAACAGGTTGATTGGGTCATCGTCCAGTATATACCATTCTATCAATTGCAAATCCTGATTCTGACTGACACATCCAGAAAATGTTGATATCGTATTTTGACGGTTTATTTGGCATATACTGAATAAATGAACATCTCCCTCCATACGAGAGTAACTGCTCGTCAATGGTAACACTTTCGTTTGGCATCAAAGATGATCTGCATTGTTGTAAAAATAAGTTCCATATATACGTTATCGGAGCTAATCTATCGGTCTGTAGGCGAAAATCACGAGTTCTTTTGTCATTAAAACGCAAGTACCGTCTAATATCTTCAAACCGATTAATTCCCATAGTAGCTTGATAAATAGGATTACATTTATCACAAGAAAACAGTTCTCTTATCGGTGCGTCCCAGTTTCTTTCCACACCAGCTTGTATCAGCAAACCTAAGAAATATTGCAATATGCAGTACATTGACGCCAGAAGCAACAAATTATTTAAACAAATGTAAATATAAACTATTATCAATCAAAAATAAACTGGGCCTACGAGGCCCGAGAAATGTAAATACGCGGTAGAATTCAAATATCTAAAATAGATTCTCTTATAAATTATATAGATAAAACGCCAATTAGAAATAGTAACAGGAAGATCCAGTTGAGGCATAGACAAGGCCCAGAAGAAAAAAAATTAAAGATAAAGAAGTTATGTAGCTTAGAATACCACGCTGGGCTTCGGAGGCCCGTGTTATGCATCCTGGGGTTAATCAAGGGCTCATTGTTTGAAATCTCACAATTGTCATTGTTTTCCTTATAGACTAGACTACAAGCACAAGCAGACGCAGCCACACCAATCAAAGGACCTGAAATCTTACACAAATCTAGCAAGGAACTGTACAAAGCCGTGGCAAAACAATTCGGTATCACGTGCAAGATGTCCGACCAATGCAGATGCTTCGATTGCCAAAGTCACTACTTCGACTGCGAATATGAGCAGAACGAACAGGAAAAAACGGATGGGGGCTTGGGTGCTGGTACGCCCATGTTCATATCGGAAGTGATGCATGGAACGGCATGTAGCATATTGTAAATTTATTGTATGTATTTCACAATTATTCTCTTCAATTCTCTTCGGTTCTAGGCAATGTTTTGACGTACCAAAATTGCGAATCTAGTGGAGTAGAACCTTAATTAGAATTAGAGATTTGAATTTACCGCGTTTACCAGAACCAATCAAACTTGAATTTTCAGCTTCAGTTGGTAAGGTTGCTATTGCACAGCAAGTTGTCAAATTTGTTTGATATGTGACATTTTAGAGGAAGTTGGGCAATTATATAATAGTTTGAAGATAAGCAAAATTTTGATGGAATAATATTTAAGGTTCTAATCTACTAGGATAATTTAATAAATAAATAAAAATATCTCACTATGTACCAACTTCATAAACTAAAACTAAAAACAGGAACTGTGTAAATAGAATTTTCCAAGACAAAAAAAAAGATTTGTACTGTAAGAAAACGCAACAGAATATCAAAAAGAAGCTTTCTTGGGATCTCAATTGAAATAGATGTAGACAAATGAAATAATACTTGAATTTACATTAAAGGAACATATAAAAATGGAAATACAACAGAAATTTTACAATACTTACATAGTAAAATATAGATCTAGATTACAAGACAAAATCAATTTCTAAACCGTTTTAAAGATAATTTTATTATATAGGACTAAGTATGTATATTAAACAAAAAAAACGCACATTTTTCTAAATATGTCACCTGAAAACAGGATATTTTTAATGCCTTTTTTGATCCAAAAGACTGAGAGTTCTAATTAATATTTTGTTAACTTCCTTAAGACAATTTTCTAGGTGTTATTTTCAACAAATTGTTCAAAACGTTTTGGGATAACTATTCTATATTATTTGTTGGTTTAGTAATATCTTGAAAATTACGTTGATGCACTTGGACTTGTTGTAAATTGGGGCGACAGCGTCCACAAACTGGCTGAATTGACCTTCAGCAATAAAAATCAAACCTAAAAATGGAAGTACATGCCAAATATTTTTAACAAAATTGCTCATACGATTAATACAATGTATTGTCTAAACCACGTACATAAGTTGAAAAGGCCACTTCCAGAAAATCAAAAAAAGCACTTACCCGTCAACATGGTGTTATAACCAAAATATGTTATACTGTGCCTCCAGCCAGAATAAGGCTTAGGGCGGGATATGGCAGAGGTATAATGATATTCGCAAATAAGGGCGCCGATTCGAAATTTAATTCGCAAATTTAAACACTCTGTAAAGTATTTTCAAACTATTGACATAGCTATCAATAATACGGACCTTCTGCATTTGTTTAAAGAAACTACATACTATAATTTAGTAATTTAATTTAGTTTAGTTTCCTCTTTTGTTGTAGCTTATTGATACATAATATTATCTTAGTTTATCATAATGTGATGGTTATCTTTGTGTATATTTTTTGTCCTCGTCTGTTGGACAATAAATGAATTATTATTATTATTATTATAACCGGGAGTAATATGTCTTCAAAAATATTTTAAACAATCTTTGTGTAATCGATTATCTAATCAAAATTTTGATTTTCCTTTCTGCTTACTTCTTAAAAATTCTTTTGCCCAAACCTCATGTACCCTGTATTGTGTTGCATAAGAATATCTGCTAGTTGCGGAGAGGTATAAAAATTGGGCGTAGCAAGACAGTGTCCCCAATTCAATTTTATTGCTGATGATGATAGCTTAGCTATCGAAACGTGCGTCCAGTGTGAGTTAAGTATTGTGGTAGAGAGTAAATTATCATCAAGTATTGTTCCCTTTCCTGCATAAATTATAAATGACCAAATATAGCGAGATGCAGATTTACATAACATATAAGATTTGGTGTCAAATCTAACCTTTTTAGGGGAATATATTGGATCCAACCTAACCTACCCTTGTAGAGTATCAGACTCGCGTCTATTGTCACATGTCTCTCAGGTGTAATTGCAGAAGAAAGCTTTTTTATCTAGACGTTTAATGATAACTCAAACGTTGTTTGGGGAAACACTACCGACAAGTTGAAAGAAGATCTGCCCCAACCAGTCTCAGGTTCGTTAGGGTACGAGCGAGATTCGTGCCCGAGTTGTGCTTGGGCAAAACTGACTCAGATTCGTTAGGGTACGAGCGAGATTCGTGCCCGAGTTGTACTTGGACAAAACTAATTTTATCATCGCAGTGAAATACTTGATTCAAATTCATGTTTAGGTTCCATTAAAACATTTATTTAGGTCACTATTACTTAAAACCTACACCAATAGATTTTTCGTCGCAAAATTAACAAAATCAACAGATAATATAAAAACGCATACTTAAAAATAACTGTAGGCTTTCACGGCCGGTGTCTGAATTTGTACTAGCACTACATATTTCCGGGTTGATATGCCGTTGTCTTTGATGTCTCGAAGATGCCGACCGCAATATTTGGCGAAATGTCGACTTCGACACATTAAAGACTACGGCATATCAGCCCGGGAATATGTACTGCTAGTACAAATTCAAACACCTACTTAATTAACATAAAAACCAAAGACGTGTTGATCAATTTGTTGCACAAATATTGACTAAATCAATATGTGTAATATTTTTATTCTAATCGAATTGCACTGAATTACTTCAAAATTCAATTTCATCCGGTCATTATCTATAGTTATAATAGTGTAAATAAAACATTTTTATCTATTGTGAAAGATTTTTGCATAAATTCAACAATATTTATCGAGAAATTCATAGATACTTTAAATTTTACTTGGAACACGTGTTATAATATGAAACTAGACTTAGATATCAAAATATTAGATCTATTTCTAAGGGCGGGTACCTATTACGAGATTCAACAATGGTCATTTGTATTAAACACCTTAGAAACACTCAAAGTTTTGAAAATTTAATAGTTATTTAAATATCGGGGTCTTTCTGGTTATCTAATACAAAAGACCAATATTGTACATGGGTAAAAATGTCATTTGATTGCTAAGAAAAGGTGATTCAATAATATTCTAAATTGCGTTTTAGAAAAGACAAATTTAACAGCAGTAAGTTTTCATACTGAACACTTACGTAAATAAATATCTATATTAAAATAAAAAGAAACGTGTAAGTGTTGAGTATAAATGTATAAAAATACACAGAATTTAATATTTTCGTAATGTATACTACTATAAATGTAATTAGTTCACTACTAACTTACGTAAAAGACACACAGTTTCTGAAATTACATTACCAATATTCTTATTTAAGTAAGAAGGCTCTAATTCAATAATTTTCAACACAACCAAATTTTCTAACTTTTCTTTGGTATATAATTTCAACGCCAAAATTAATTTGGACGACATGTTTCTCAAATACTACATATCATATTATATGCCTTAGATTTTCAAAACAGCTCTGTATATAACGAAAGTTAGAATTTAAAAATCTTTGAGTTTTAACCATTCTGGATTTTGGACTGCTGCTTATAGCTTTGGTGAAATTTGGCGTTGAAATTATTTAATCGGATTAATTGATATTGTGGAAGGTACTTTAGGTGATTTAAGAATTTTCTACACAATTAATATTATGTTTCCAATAGAAATGCTAAAAATGTTTTTTTAGAAATTTTGATAAATATGTTTAAAATCAAAAATTTTTTATTTAAAGAATTATTGTTGAACATCAAAGCACGTATGCTTTTTTCTTATATTAGCAGCCTCTTTTTTTTTAACTTAAACCTTAAAATAATTAATAATATGTGTATGAAAAATACTATTCTTGTTGTTAGTTTAGTATCTACATATATAAATGTATCTTAAGCATAGAATTGAAAATTATTCTAAAAATCTTGATACTATAAATATATGTGTCGAGTGAGTCAATGGTTTGGCAAAATCCATGCGTTTTTCAAGCAAAGGTAAAATCCAAATTATCAGTGGATAATTTTTGTTATTTTTTTTAATAGAACACTTTGAATATTATGCTATGTCTGCAGGGTGTTCAGTTTGAATCCCATTTTATGGGTAATTTTTTTGTTTCTAAAGATACAAGAACGGTTAAATTACAAAACAATTGATTTTTTTGCCATAGATTTAGAATCTCGTATCAGAAAAACAGTTGACTGTACCAGTTCATCGGAAATGGCTCCAACTTTGATTTTTTAAATGGAACGTTTGGTATATTTTTATATTTTCGGAATATACGACTTCTTCTGCCTCTGAATGCATCATTTGAGTAATCAAATACTTCTACTTGTTTTTACTGTATTAAGAAGCATAAATTATAATAACAATAGAAAATACAACGCGCCTTACACGGGAGTAGACGTGTATAAAGTGCTCCAATAGTTACTACCCAAACAGAGGGCAATATCGAGTGTAATATACACGGAAGCGAGAAAAGAGGAGTAGAAGTTTTACGAATAGCAGACCAGAAGCTAAAAACTGAAATAAGTTAAGGTAAAACTCTACTAAAACAAACGAACTATCACAAGAACAAAGCAGGCAAGGCAGCTACGAAGTGGAGGGGCCAGCGCGGCCGCGGGTATATGAACGAACCGAGTAGCTCGTGTGCATTCCCGATGCTGGCGCTCTCATATTTCCCGACATCCTGGAAGTGCGCCGACGTGGTGATATTCCCGAAGAAAGGAAAGGATCCCAGAAGAGTGGCCAATAAGCTTACTGTCGTGCCTGTCCAAAGTCGCCGAGGCGGTGATCCTAAGTCGTCTCCGAGATGAGCTGACGGAGACTGACGCGATACCTCAGGAGCAGTTCAACTTCCGGGCCGGACTCTCGACCGATTTCCAACTTTTGAGGATCACCCAGACAATACGGAACGCACTAGAACCACGAAATGTGGTACAGGCGATTTTTATGGACTTGACACGAGCCTTTGACACGGTCTGGCATCGAGGCCTACTACACAAGATGACGCTGCTAAAAGTCAACGGGTACGTGGTTCGCCTGATAGGAAGCTACCTAGAAGATCGTCGCTTCCATATCAAGATTGAGCAGGAGAGATCGCCAGGAAGACCTGCGCCGGAGTCTTGCTGGCTCCGGATCTTTATCTACTCTATACATACGATATCTCCAAACACCCGGGAACGGAGTTGGCAATATACGCGGACGACGTAGCCATCTACTCCACCTGCGGGAACGAAGAATATCTCACTAGGAAACTACAAGACGCAGTTAACAACTTCATTGAATGGACCAAAAAATGGAGGCTCCAAGTCAATCCAGTGAAATGCGAAGCAGTGAGATTCGCCCGCAGGATCAGAGGAGCACTAAATAACATCCACGTGGATGGCACGCGTCTGGCATGGAAGACGGAAGTCAAATACCTGGGACTCGTGATGGACAAAAGGTTGACGTGGGCGAGCCACGTAAAGGAGATAGCGAGCAAGCCCGCCGTTGCCAGAAATATTTTATACCCGCTCATTGGCGGACGTAGCGAGATGGACCTGGGAACTAAGAAGCTGATCTACACCTCAACAATTAGGCCCATCATTACATATGGGGCGATGGTGTGGTGCATGGCAGCAGACATTTATATGACGAGGTTGGAGGCGATCTAAAGCATAATTCTGAGGAGCATGACATCGGCGCCGTGGTATATGCGGAACAAGCAGCTGAGAACAGACCTACAAATCCCGTCGCTTCGGCGACATATCAGAGAGACCGCGGGGAGGGCCTACGAGAGGGCCAAAGACTCTACTCACTCGTCGGTCCGCGCAGCAGTCGAGCCGCAGGACCGGCCGCCACCTCGGATGATCGCTACACGGCGGATCGAAGACCACCTGCAGTGCCGCGAGGACGAGGATTAGGGATCGGAGGAGGATGCTGTGGCAAAGGGACCAGGACGATACAATCACCCGAAGGGATTATCAGGATGATTCATAATTCCCAAAATCCTAGTAGCTAGAACGTAGCTACTTACTAGCGATAAAAAGGGATCAAAGATATCGTCTACCCTAGAAAGAGACGGAAGACCATAGTGTGCATTCCAACTGCGGACGGGACGTCGTACACACGGAGCAGCGCGCTTGAAGGCTGAAGAAGGACAGGATCACTCTATTAATTAAAATAACTTTATTAATTAATTAAAAATTGATAACAAAATAAGGAACAGAGAGATTGGAAAGCTATTGGCATGAATACGGGGAGAATAGAAAGTATGTTTGGCGACATAAAAAACAACATGAAAGAGACAAATGGAAAAATCGAACAAATACTGTTGGAAATGAGAAACCTAGGAGAGGAAAGTAAATCATTGAAGCAATAAATTATGCAGCAGGAAAAGAAAATAGAATCGCTAGAAAGAGAAGTCAATAGGAAGAATATAAAGGGAGTAATTGACGAGGAAGAAGAGAGAGTACAAGATGCAACGTCGAAAGTAGAAGCGATAATGAAGACTATTGGAGTAAGAGTAAGAGAGGGTATGGACATAGATGAAGTAAAAAAAATTGGGAAGTTCAGAGGAAAAGGAAACAGACCTATATAGCGGAAAGTAACTACAACCATCAAGGAAGAGGAAATAATGGAAAAAACAAAAAACAAAAGGATCGGATATATGGCTAGAGCAAGACTTCTCAAAAGAAACACAGGGAGAAAGGAAAAGATTACTCTAGTATCTCAAGGAAATAAAAGGAAGAGGCCAAAGAAAATGGCATGGTTTGGACACCTAATGAAAATGGATGAGAGGAGGCAAGGACGACGGGAAGGAACAAAAAAGGTAGACCGGATAAAATGTGGAATCAAGACATCACGGAAATACTAAGGGAAAAAGGAAAGACTTGGAGGGAAGCAGCAAAGATGGCACTGGACAGGTAGGAGTGGAAAAGGTTTATGAAGAAATATGTTATGTTATGTTATTATTATGTTATGTTATTTTGCACATGATGTCTTTAGCATTGTCATGGAGAGATTCATATACCTGATTTTTAACGTAGCTCTACAAGAAAAAGTCCAAAAGGATGAAGTCTGGCGATCTAGCAGGCCAAAAAAACGGTTCATGAGTTCTTAGCCATTAATTAGGAAACTTCTCACTCTAAATGTTGCAACTCGCCGCGAATTATGATCTGGAGAGCCATCCCGCTAAAATATGAGATTTCTTCGTTCCTGAAGTGCTTAAAAGCTCTAGGTAGCGTTCAGTGTTGAACATACCTTCAGAGGTATGGAAAAATATTTTTTTAAAATTCTGCACCAAACATTGAAACTACTATGAAAACGGACATCTCGCACAATTAAGGGATTTTCTCGTGACCAATAGTGCCTATTTTCCCGGTTGCACATTTCATTATTTGAAAAATTACATTCGTGCGTCCATAATACTCTATCCACAATATTTGCGGTTAATTCAACAGCCAGTTGCAATAGTGTAAATGCCTTTGATGATCGCCTGGCTGTAAATGTAGTGCTGGTTTAATTTTATAAGGTTTAAATTTGTTTTTCATAAGATAGTGATGCATTGTTCCAATACTACAAACCTATCTCCGCAGCTGCTCTGACTGATGCCCTTTGATGGACTTAGAAGTAACCAATACATTAATTTTGCTTTCTTTGTTATCTTGGCGATTTTCCCTTCCTTTAAATGCATTTTCATTGGCTCTCAGCCTCTGCTTCAATAGTCGAAAATACGTTCTTTCTAGAACTACCCTCTCCGGAAAATATTGCAATTTTTATTGCACCGAAAGTGCACTTCTAACATATCCACCTCTTCATTGCGGGGAACTCGACTCATGCTGTTTTATTGTGAAAATGAATGTGCCAAAATGATAGTCGCCTAGCACAAATTGACAGCATAAGTTACTTGTTAAACTGATACATTGTACTCTGTTTTTCAGTCATGGCACACTTCAAACAAAAACATCGCTGTTATGGTCCACTAGACAGAGACTTTTAATCAGCTCCTTTAAAAAAAGAAGTGGAAGTATTTGTTTTCCAAAATGATGCATTCAGATGCAGAATGACTCGTATATTCCGAAAATGTAAAAATATACAAGGTGTGAACTGAGATAGTCAATTGTTTTTCTGATACTAAATTCTGAATCTACGACAAAAGTTCAATTGTTTTGTAATTTAACCGCCCTTGTATCTTTCGAAATAAAAAAGTTACCCGTAGAACGGGGTTCAAACTGAACAGCCTGTATATTCTACATTACATTTTTAATATTTTCCAATACAATAATTAGTCTAATAGTTTTGGAGATATTTGCAATTTAAAAAAAAATTCTGTTTTACGTTTTACAGGCGTTTATAATTTTTTTTTGTATTACAATAGTATTGATCAAAGAGAGTAGATAGTATAGGACGGTTGTAGGTTATTGTAGGGCGGTAATGTAATTCTCAGAGTCGCAGGCGTTACAAACGCCCAACGAAACAGAGAAAATCTGATTTTACAGGCTGTAAGACAATGGCAAAAACTATTTGCTACTTTTCCAGACCCAGACGGCGTTCCTCATCTTGAGCGAGCCCCGCTCCGTGTAAGTGTTTTCATAATTGAGCTTGGCTGGTACGGATTGCGATTAGAGCCTTAACAGACTTCCTGTAACGTTTAATAAGCCTTCTGGATCTGTCTCGGCTAGCCAACATAAATGCCGTCGTATGAGATAGATCTGTGGTTTCCCCAGAATCGGGAAAAACTTCTTGTTCGGGCCAGTGTGTAACATACATTTTGGCAGTGTTAAAACATATGCCAACTCAAGGTTCTGGACCCAGCGGAGTGCTCAGCTCCATTGTTAGCAATTGACGAAATGAACAAGATACGATCGATAACAATTTGCTTGTTTTAAACGATACTCTGTATATTTTTATGAATTTGTAATGGCTGAAGATACCAGTTATAAATTCGCCGAAAGACACAGGATGATCCATTTAAAAGAAGCAAGTTATTGTCCATGAAATTTTGGAAATTTATTTAGAATACTCGGTAAAACAACAATTTGTTTCATTATATTCAGTCTGTGATGAACATTCCCATGAGATATAACGAACGTTGCAAACACTTGCAAAATAGAACTTTCTTTTAAAAATTGCAAATATTACCAAAGCTATTAGATTAAGGTAGAATATATCCCTAAAAGAAATATATTCATATATATATCTATACAGTGAGGTCTTAAAGGTCCTAAAAACTAGCGTTTTTAGAAAAAATAGGTCGATTTCTATTTTTTGTGAGCTAACTTTTATCGTTATCGGCAGTTCAATTGTATTTCCGGTGTCACCGGAAATGACATCAGCTTTCTTATTTTAAATAGAACACCCTGTATGTTTTTCCGTTTTTGGAAAGGTAATCAAAAGGCGAATCCAACGATATCACATTGTTATACTTTAACTTAAGAAATATGACGATATGCAGCAATAAAGGTTTTGGCAATCTGTTTTTGCTGTTACGCAAAGTTGGCTAGGAAAGAGCGCCAAATTGTTTCTTGTGACGCCAGACTGATATGAAGAGCTCGTTGCTAAGCAAAGTAATCATAATAATTGCCAAATTGTCAAATCTCAATTCCAAAAGCGTAAATTGTTCTTGTTATTTATTGGTATTATATCATCCATTTGTCATACGTTCTTTCTTTGTTCTCGTTATTATTTTTTCCCATTTTAACTTGTTTTGTTAATTGTTGTTATTCCTTTAAATTATGGAACTCTATTGCAATTAATTAATTATGGTAAATTTGTGTTATTACTTTTATGATGGCTTCGGCACGAATCATGCAAAATTGCTGGGTCAATTTTAGTATTATGTAAATCTAGCAACAATCATCACCTTATTTGCCAAGGTTGCGCAACAAATTGTACAATAATTTAAATCATATTATTTTCTGTTAAACCAGTTCGCTCTGTATATTTTATATTTTATATCTATCCTTACTGTGTTCATTATGTTCCACTTCGTGACAATTCATCGAATATTAAAACTAGGTACTTCGGTAAAGTAAAAGAGAAACAGCCATGAACAAAACAAGTTAAAATGACTTAAAATAATAACGAGCACAAAGAACGAAAGTATAACAAATGTAGGTTATAATAATAATAAATAACAAGAATAATACACCCTTTTGGAATTGAGATTTGACAGTTTGGCAGTTGTTATGATTATTTCGCTTAGCAACGAGCTCTTTAGATCAGTCTGGCTTTTGATTACCTTTTCAAGCTCGTAAAAATATACAGGCTGTTCTATTTAAAACAAGAACGTTGACATCACTTCTGGTGTCATCGGAAATACAATTGAACTGCCGGTAACGGCAAAAGTTAGTTCGTAAAAAATATAAATCCATGAATTTTTTTCTAAAAACGCTAGCTTCTGTCGTTCAAGAGTTAGGATGGGGGGGGGCACACTTTAGGACCGTACTGTATATGATCAATACAATGAAATATACAGGGTGTTATGTTTGTAATAAAATAATACTTATTTGAGCCATTATATAAGAAGTTGTCCTGTGAAATAAGACACTTTTTTACTTGGAACACTGAACATTACTATACTTATTAAGAATGCTTACAATAGTTATATTGCGAATACATAAAATTCTCGTACTTGAGATTCAACTAAATTTTGATCTTTTGTCAACGAAAAGCTAAGGTGCACTCGAATCTCAGGAATTATGAATTACGATGGCTCTAAAATTAGTAACCCGTTCAAAATCATGGCAGTTTTAACTGATTATTTCAAAAGCCTTTAGATTCTATCTGATAGCTGGAGATAATGTTTCACTAAGTGTTGTTGTACACTCTCCCACTGACGAAGAAGCGGCTTTGACGGAGTCCCAGGCTTACTTATTCAAGATTGTACTACTGTGTTTGTTGTTTCAATGCAACCTGATACTGACTGAATGCTAATTCACAGAAATTTGGAAAATATAAAAAATTTGCTCCGTATTTAAAAGTGGCGAGGTTGCAGATGTAAGAAACTATCGTCCCATCTCTATCTTGTGCAATTTTTCGAAGGTGTTTGAGGCTATACTATGCGGTTACATATATGCGTCTGTGAAAACAGTACTGTCGCTTAACCAGCATGATTACTCACGAATCTGAGTTGCTTTTTGCAATACTTTTCCGAAGCTATGGATGAACAAGGTAAGGTGGACGTTATAAATGATGATTTTCATGTGCGATCCTTTTGGGTCTTACCTTACCGATAGACTGCATTACATAGAATATCATGGCACTACTTTCAATATATACACTTCAACTTCGGGCGTGATCCAGGGATCTAATTTCGGACCCGTTTTATTCCTGATCTTTATTAAATGACATCGCAAACACTTTACACTGCGAACACTTCTTATTTGCTAAAGATTTAAAGTTCTTTCACAAAATAAACAGTAGAAGCGACTGTTCTACACTTCAGAATCATCTTGACTGTATAAGATTTTGGCGCCAAAGAAATCGCCTACATCTGAATGTAAACAAGTGTAGAGTTCTAACGTAAATTAGACCAATACAGCATGGTTGTGCGCGTGTAACGTATGTATATGTATCCTCCCCCCATACTAACTTTGAGTTGACGTCACTTCCGGTGACACCAGAAAAATTGGATTATCAATAACGCCAGAAGTTAGCTTACAAAAAATAGGAATCGACATATTTTTTTCTAAAAACGCTAGCTTCTGTCGATCAGAAGTGCTTTAGGAGCTCATTGTAAATATACGTTGTCTAATTTCTTTGTACAATGACTTTGCTATACCGTTGACTCACTCTGTATATAACTCATTTGTTTCAAGCAATTCCCAAAGATCAGTAATATGATGGCAAGACTTACGCGTTTTCAGTTTTAGATAATGGCAGAAAAATATTGACGAAATGTTAGTGTGTTCATAGGTGTATTATTATAACAATTTTACGACATAAAGAAGAAAAAGGCCTACCGTATTTATTTTATAATAATTACTAATAGTCTTTATTAACATATTCATTCATAGCACAAACTAACCAAAAAAATGTACAGGTTGTTCAAAGTTATCGGGCCACTATCTTTGTTGGTTAAATTACCAAAGATGTAGCAATTTTTCCGCTGATCACAATGGTGTTGGTAAAAAAAGCAATTGGACATCCCATTTCATCGCTAACTTGAATTATTTATATTTTAAATTGAACACCCTGTATATTTTTGAATTATTCGATAGGAAATGAAACGCTGTGTAAAATATCCTCATAGTACTACAGCCCTAAAATGAAAAACGAAAGAGATACGATGAAATTTATATTAGACAATTAAAACTGTAATAATTTCATTATTAGAGAAGCTATTGAGATAGTTGAAACATGAAAAATACATATGTAATTTATTCCGCCTAATAAAATGGTATAATCAAAAAACAATTGGGGATCGTACTTCAGCGTTTGGTTAAATAACTTGTTTTTTCATTAAACAACCTGTATAAATCACAAATCGATAGAGAGTGACATTTCAAATAATTTACTCTTATAACGCTAAGACCCCAAAATCAGAGACAAAAGAGGTTTGATAGGTTTCAAGATGGAAGATGTAAAGTATAATGTAAAGTATAATGTTGACCCTTTACAAATTTCGTTTGGCATTGTGATCAATTAGAGAACTTAATAGTGAGAATAATTGCTTTTTGCCTCCGGTTTTTTTGTTTTTTTTTTTTACTTTTATGCTGGTTATGCGTTTTGTAGTTGTTATTATTGTTAGTGAGTGTGACATGCTTGAGGCATATTTTGCATGCAATGGAAACTGCGAAAGGGCCCTGTAGTGCTGTAGTGAAACATTTTCGGATAGGGTGTCGGCTACTAGAACATACTTTCTACGTCTCTTCCGAAAATTTCGCATGAACAAGAGCACCTTTAAAGCTAATCCATCTAATAAAAGCGTAATCATAAATGAGGAAGCAGAGGTAAATGTTCTAGCCTACGTTCTGTCAGCTCCATCCGTGCAATGATGCAGGGACTGAATATTAGTGTAGGGACTATTCACGCAATTCAAAAAAAAAACACCAACATGTACCTTTTAAATAGAGACCAGTACAAACGTTCCTACCAACGGATTTGAAAGGGCGAATGACTTTTTCTGAGGCTCTTTAAGGAAATTTTATAATAACAGTAAATAAAGGGTGGCCCATCGGGTACGCCGGATTTAATTTTAAAATGAAACACAGTAAATTATTATTTAATTGGGCAATTTCTATTGATTTATAAAGTAGACATGTTGAGATTAATTGTGGAATATGATGTCGGCCAAATGGCCGCCGCGGCTGTGTTGGCATACCCTGGCCATTTGGATTAAATTTTCCCAGGCTTTTTCCCAGTCAGTTGGGTCAATTTCGATAATAATGCGTTGGATTTCTGTTTTCAGTTCAGGAATTGTTTGTGGTTTGTTAGCATAGAACTTGGACTTTACAAAACCACCATCTGGGCGGCCAATTAACCTCAGTATTTCTGGAAATCACACGGCAAGGAAAACGTCGTCTTAACAAATCGATGGTTTCTCTTCCTGTATGGCATGTGGCACCATCCTGTTGAAACTACATTCTTTCGAGGTCCGTATCGTCCAATTGATCCCACAAACGGTTTGATATCATGTCACGACAGTTAAAGCTTGGCCAAACTCATTCTCAAAAGAAAACGGTCCAATTACACCTCTAGTCTATAATCCGCGCCAAATAGTGGTCCTTTGTGGATATATCGGTTTTTCAAGTACAGCACGAGGATTTTCATTGCCCCAAATTCGACAATTCTGCTCATTAACAAAACCATCCATATGAAAATGAGCTTCATCGTTAAAGATGATGTTTTAAAAAAAATTGCATTCACCGTTTGGCTTTCCAACACCCAATTAGCGAATTGTCCCCGTTGCAAATGGTTTCGTTGCTTCAGCTCGTGAGTTAATTGAACTTTGTAAGGGTGAAGGTCTTTAGTGAGAATTCGTTGCAAACTGGTTCTGCCAATGTTCAATTGTTGAGAACGATGACGTGTTGATGTTCCTAGATTCTTATCGATACTCTCATTGACGACCGCAATGTTTTCGGCCGGTCGCACAAAAGAGCTCACGGTAGAGTTTGTTTGTCTATAACCGAACCAATTTCCTCAAATTTTTTAATCAATCTTCGAACAGTGGACTCGTTAAGTGAAATATGGATACCAACAATTCCACGAACTTTTCGAACAGTCTCCGCAAAACTTTCGCCAAATTTGTAATGTGTTTTAACAATAACAATACATTGTTCTTTTTCGTAGCGATTCATTTTTAATGTCAAACATTAGGGTTACCAACTTCAATATATGAAAAAAAAGGTGGGAAATTTAAATCCGGCGTACCCGATGGGTCACCTTTACAAAAGCATTCTATGGGGTGATGAAGTGAACTTTTCAAATTCAGGTACGTGTAATTTGGGAACCATGTATTATTGGAGCATAAAAAAACCCATAATTCCGCAGCCACATAATCCACAGCATCGATTTGGTTTGAATGTTTGGTGTGGCATCTACAAAAACCGAGTTGCCGGTCCATAGTTTCATGAAGGCAGTGTTACAGGAGAACGGTATATTCTCATCTTACGTGTGCAGAAGAATTCTTTGACGATTTAAATCTGGACGAGAGGGCTCTCTCAACAGGACTGTGTTCTGGTGCATAATTCTTTGTACACCGTAGAAAGCTCTAACTGAAATCTGTGAAGATAGATGGATTGGAACCCTTGGACCTGCTAATTCATCCGCGAAGGATTCTCCTTGTAAGGAACACCATGTACAGACAGCGATATGGAAATACGAAGGTATTGCAGAACGCAAATATATAATTCATAAATTTAGCTCATGGTATTGGTGGGATCATTCCCGGTCAAAAAACAAAGCGAGGAAAGGGAAAGCGTAACCCACGGACATGTTTCTGCCTTCCCGGCGTCATCAGTGTGGTTCCGTACACTGTCCTTTCCTCGCCATTGTTTCTTACCGCTCGGGTTTATGTCATTACTCTCTATAAATAGTACTAAAATATATCTCCCGACGCCACCTAGCGCCGAGAGACATAGTCATGCCGTCTAGAGAATAGCGACAAAAATTCGGAATGCAGACTCCCACCACCTATCGAGCAGCTCCTGGGCTTGCGTATTATTCTCACTAATAAATTATCTAATTGAACGCAATGTCAAACATGACTTGCAAAGGGTTAAAAAAGGCAACGCTTGTTTACTTTGATTCATATTCTCTTTCTATCCTATTTTGGGGCCTTATCGTTATAACAGTAATTTATTTGAAGTGTAATTTTCTATCGATTTGTGATAAAATATATAGGATGTTTAATAAAAAAGCGAGTTATTTAACCGTTTAAACGTTGAAGTTCGAGGTCTAATTTTTTTTTTTCGATTATACAATTTTATTGGGCGGAATAAATTACACATTCTTCACGTTTCGACTATCTCAATAGATGCTTTAATAACGAATTCTAATGTAAATTTCATCGTATCTCTTTTGTTTTTCATTTTAGAGATATGGTACCATAAGGATATTTTACGCATAGTTTCAATTTTAAAAATATAAACAAATAGCGCTGAAAAGCGACGTGCAATTGTTTTTTTCTCAATATCATTGTGATTAGAGGAAAAATCACTACATCTTTGGTAATTTAGTCAACATCGTAGCTGCAGTAATAACGAAGCTGGCAACAGTAACCCGATAACTTTAAACTATCTGTATACTGCTATACATACATAATACTCTATACGAATGCACAAAATGTGTTATTGTAAAACATTAGGGAAGAAAATTAAAAAAAAATCAAGATAATTAATTATAGTATGTTTCAATAGCGAATAATTTGTGGTTTCGCCAAGATTTATTTAAATTTGACGCTAATTAAATATTAAAGCTATTATTCCCTATTGAAACATACTCTACAATATTAAATGGTAATAATAGGGTTCACTTAGAATTGTAATATTTACGTAATGTGACATTCTAACTTAGATGAACTTACCTGTACCCCGTCATGGCGCTATTTACAGATATTCTATGCGAATGTGACGCATATGCATGAGGATCGACATTGAAAAGACCATATTTTTTGTAACTTTTACAAAATATTAAGATATTATATATACATTGTATATGTATTAATGTGTGTACGTACTTATTATCTGTTTAGTTTAGTTGTAAATGGAATTGATATGGATATTAATAATTGTGTTAATTGTAAATAAAATAATAAATTAGATTGTGTCGACGTCAATATTTCGTTTTATTTAACATAAAAGTATGAAAAGAAAATAACTACTTCGGGATGATATCTTTCTTTTTGCATACTTTTTATTTATTTGTCTTAGCATTTTTGCTCACGTCAAAAGAATTGCAACATTGTAATATTTAAAAGTACTGGGATTTAACTACTCCGCCAGTAAATTTAAATCTATTTTATGGTTACAATTAGTCTGGGCAGACAGCGGTAACAGTCAGTGTAGTAGATATGTGGTGCCGAGTCGGCGATTATTTATTTCACGCGTTCACAGCGTCACTACTAAATCGATGCTGTATGCGAGTAGTTCTGTGTGTATGTAGGCTGTCGTAACTTATTTCGTAATTGTACGCTTATGTTTGCTTTAAAAATGTCGCAGTTAGGTACGTCGCGAAAACGACCAATGGCAGACAGTTAAAAACTTTATAGTGGACATGCCGGACTTAATTTTCGATGGCGCTAAAATTCAATGTCTAGTTTGTAAAATCCCTTGAATGTGTTGGTCCAGAAGCTATTGTCAACGTCACATCGAAAGCAAACAGCATTCTTTTGCAAAAAGTGGCATACGAGACCAAGAAAAATTTACATTTGATTTATGTGTTACTCATATTTTATGTAATCTATCGTTTCGTTTACTAGACAAAGAAGCATTTGTCTCCTTCTGGAATAAATATGCGGACTGTAAATTATCTAGTCGGACATCGATACGAAATGTAGTGCCATTTGCTCGTGAACATATAGAAAAAAGAATGAAAACGGAATTGAAAAATAAAAAACTGTGGTTGTGTGTAGGCGAAACAACAGATCGTCAAAAACATTATGTGGTTAATGTAATGATACGTATAATGGAACCACATCGACCGTCATCCTCCTTCTTACTTGCTTCCAAAAGAGTTATAAATTGTACTGTCGATGAGATTTTAAAGGTGGTGTTGAACTGATTGAACAAATTTGAAGTTTCAACTAAGCAATTTTTAATGTTTTTGGAGTGATGGTGCCGCAAACATGCGTTCTTTGGGCCGATCTCTTAAAGAACACAGTGGTAACTTCTTACATGTAACGTGTAAAATCCATACTCTCAATCTTGCGGCACAAACGATTCCTACATGTTTTCCACTAGTAAATGCATTGATTGCCAGTACAAAGGCAGTGTTTCTAAAGTCCCCGAAACGTACCCGACTATTTCACAAACTGTGTCCTGATTTACCTGAACCACCACAGTCGATTGTTACACGTTGAAGAACATGGTTGCAGGCTGCGTTTTACTACAACAAATATTTTGATCAAGTAAAGAGGGTAGTTTTAAAATTCAATCCGACAGAAGCTGCAGCAATCAAGGAAAGCCAGGAAATATTTCAAGATAGTCAGGTTAAAAGAGATTTACAAACTATTCACAACACTTACTTCGGACTAGCGGAGGGAATAGGAAAATTATAAAATGTTTCGATGTCGCTAGTGGATTCTGTTCAAATTGTGAATGATGTTCACGCACAGTTATGCGCTGTAGAAGGCGAAACAAATTGGTGTGTAATACGAAAATTTGAAAGTGTTTTAGAGAAAGACTCCGATTTTCTTATATTAAGGCAAATTTGTGAAGGTGCGTGTGAAGATGCATTAAGTTGTTTCAAAGATTATTTTAAATATGCAAATATAACATCGCTAGATGTTGAACGGTCGTTTTCGGCATTAAAAAGCATTTATTCCGCACGTTGTGCCTACTTGACTGAAACAGCTGTGGAAACATATCTAATGATTCAAACAGATGTTACCCAGTTTGTGATTTCACGGAAGACTTTTAAAACGGTAACTGTTTCAGCACGTTTTATAATTTATTTCTTACCTTCTGTTTTATGTGTAAACTCGCCACGCCTCTGGCTGTTACCGCATATTTGCCCAGGTTAGTTACAATTGTAAAGTTGAAGGCAAGGTTCAATTATTAGAGGTTGGTAAGAATTCAGATGAAAAGGATACCATATATTTTTTTTAGAGTCTGGCTTAGGTATGTAGAGATATTTTCGCGAATTTAGACACTAAGAAAAGCACTATTCCAGAAATAGAGGAAAAAGTGAACAACCAACTCTCGTTCCTGGATAGTTCAGTAAATATAAACAACAAAAAACTGGAAATGGCGATGTATAGAAAGGTAACGAACATTAACAGATACTTTATGATAGATTCTAACCACTGTGTACAACACAAAATGGCCGCGATTGATTTGTTAATTAATAGATTAGTAAAATTTCCCTTGAATAAAAATAGATACTATACAAAACTTAAATTTATAAAAAATATAGCTATTTACAATGGTTACTCTACTATAAATGTCTATTGCGTCCTTAAGAAAGTCTAACATAGGCATTATGCAAGAAATTTCACGACTTTAATTCCTGCAGAAATCCGCGTTAAGAAATTTGTGAAACTTCCCTTTCACAGAATATCGAAAGGTATTAATAAAGTTTTTAGGGGAAAAGATATGAACCTGTGTTTCAGTTCGCAAAATACACTTAGAAACCTTCTAGGCAATCCGAGAGACAGACAAGTGATAAAGCCTATTTTGGAAAACGAAACGGGCAATAGGCACCACATTCAAAGAAGGGAAACCTGCCTATGGTGACATACCCACAAATTTTTTGGACCATTTGAATTTCGCGGTCAAATCACCTGTTCAAGAAACTGCCATTACCGGTACATGAATGCCTACAAACCAATGTGCGTATCTGGCTGTTTCTTGGAAGTCAGAAAAAGAAGTGAAATATCGGTCACTCTTGTAAGTTTTACACATTAATAAAGTTGAAATCATGTTCTTAATATGCTAAACCCAGGGGCACCCATTTAACTCATGTTGTCTATACATGTGCTGCATTTAACACAGGTCAAAGTTTAGGGTTATGCTATAATTGAAAAAATACAGAGACTGGTTGCATTAAAACCTCGAATTTCCGTATGATGGCATACCTAAGTTGTTCCTTTGATGGTATAGTATGCCATCATATGCATAAGGACTTGATTCTATTAAAAACTAAGATGTCTTGTTTTTACGATAGAGAAATGTAATCTGCAGCCTCAAGTACAACATCAACTAAGGCTAAGCGGCAAGAATGGCAGGAGAAAAACATGGCGGAGGCTTTGAGAAATGTTCGAAAAAAAAAGATGGGATGCCAATTAGCGTCGAAAACCTTCAACGTCCCTGCTCCAACACTACGCAGAAGATTCAAAAACAATTGTAACAGTACAAAAGGAGATTTGGGGGGTAAAAGACCAGTATTTAGTCGGGAGATGAAAGATGAATTTGCTCAACATATAAAGGATATGAAAATTAGATTCTTCGGTTTGACACTAAAAGATTTAAAGAAGTTAATTTTTGAATTTGCAACTAAAAATACGAGGGTAAGTGAAATTTTTAAAGAAGATGCAACCTCACCTATGGTAACTCGCCTATTTGCTGTAATCATTTCTCGAGTTTGCTGAATGTTGCCGTCGGTGGTCGAAGTTGACGGCCGTCCAGCTCCCTCTTTTTGTGTTACACTCGTGTGGCCATTTTGAAACATTTCGATCCACAAAAAAACGCTTTTACGAGATAAAGCACTGTCCTCGTATTGACAAAAGTCTCCGATGAATTTCAGCACCTTTCATATCCTCTGACCACAAAAATCGGATCACTGCTCGTTGTTCCTCTTTGGTGCAAACTAATAGCGGAGCTGATATGTTTATGCTGTTGTAGCTAGCAGACAAACGACGCGATCGTGATTAAATTCCACACACATGACCACAGAGGTGCCAACTCAACGCATGCGCAAGCGGCCGCCACTACGATAACCTTCAAAGCTTGTTATGGCGAAAGTGTAGATAATATTTGACTTGCCCTCGTAATATAAAATACCCTTTTAACAAAGAAAGAAACAGCTGGTGATAAATGGATACAGGGATTTTTAAAGCTGCTGCACACGCCACTGTTGTCGGATTTCGCCTTACACGTCTTATTGCTGCTGTAGGGCTTTGGGAACCTTATTTTAGGATCATCCATCGTAGAATACCCTATATATTTTTATGTAAAGGTAATCGAAAGACGAATCCAACGATACCACATATGTTATACTTTAACTTAAGAAATATAACGATATGCAGCAATATAGGTTTTGGTAATCTGTTTTTGTTGTTATACAAAGTTGGCTAGAAAAGAGAGCCAAATTGTTTCTTGTGACGCCAGACTGATCTAAAGAGATCGTTGCTAAGCAAAGTAATCATAACAATTGTCAAATTGTCAAATCTCAATTCCGTAAGCGTAAGGTTTATTGTTATTATATTCTGCATTTGTCATACTTTCGTTCTTTGTGCTCGTTATTATTTTCTCTCGTTTTAATTTGTTTTGTTAATTCTTGTTTCTTCATTACTTTATCGAACTTTATTATAATTAATTAATGATGGTAGCTTTATTTAAATTTGTTGGTTTTTAATAGATAATACGTTTAAGTTTTAGTTTCTTATGTTGATTTTACAATAGTCTCCGTAAGGACCACGTAAGATAAACTTCATGTACCTAATTTTAATATTCGGCGAATTTGGCAACAATTACCACAAAGCGGAACATAACGAACACCGCCGTTGTACAAACGGAAATATTTGAACTTTGCGCTAAGTAAGGATAGATTGGATAAAATCTACAGAGTGAACTGCATTAACAGAAGATAATATGACTTAAATATAATTTGTTGCGCAACCACGGCAAATAAGGTGATAATTGTTGCAAAATTTACATAATATTAAAGTTGACCCAGCAATTTTACATGGTTCGTGCCAAAGCCATCATAAAAGTAATAACACAAAAACTTAAAAAACGGATATATTGTCTATCAACTAACAAATTTAAACAAACCTACCATAATTAATGAATTGCAGTAAAATTAGATAAAGTAAAAAAGAAACAACAATTAATAAAACAAGTTAAAATGACAGAAAATAATAACGAGAACAAAGAAGGAAAGTATGGCAAATGCGGGATATACGAGGGTGTATCAAATATAAACGGGACTGATTTTCTTAAAAATTCTGGAGGGCTTCTAGACCTGGAAGTGGTCTATGCGCAGGAAGCCTGTACCGCTAGCGAGAGGGGAGAACCGACTCTCTCGGGTCCCTTTAGTATCAAACGAAACCATGCGAGAAAGAAGTGCATGTCTCTGTGGAGCAGTGGATTATCATCAAGTTTTTAGCCAAGGAGGGGGTGAACTCAATCGAAATTTTGCGGCGATTACAGACACAGTTCGGGGACAACACCCTGTCAAGAACCCATGTGTTTGCATTGCACGAACAAAAATTTGGAGGGCGTGTAAAGGTCGAGAACGAGAGCCATGATCGCCGTCCAAGGACAAGTGTAACCGAGGTCAACATCGAGGCGGTCCGAAATCTCATAGAGGGAAATCAATATTATTGTGAAGTATTGGATGCCGCGAAATTGTCATTTCGAAGGAAATGGAAGAAGCAATCTGCCAGAAGTGTCCACTCTATAGTCCAGACTTGTCACCTTGTGACTTCCATCTTTTTGGACCCCTCAAAGAAGCGCTTAGAGGCCAGCGTTTCGACGACAACGAAGCGGTGGAAGCGTTTGTGCTCCAATGGCTACACGAATGTCCGAAGATGGAATAAAAAAGCTCCCAATCCGATGGGAAAAATGTATTTCTAGGGGGGGGAGAGTATGTAGAAAAATAATATACATTTGTAAGCCTAGTTAAATAAAGTTAGAATTTTTTAAAAAACGAATCCAGTTTATATTTGATACACCCTCGTAATAACAGTAAACAACAAGAATAATTTACGTTTTTGGAATTGAGATTTGACAGTTTAGCAATTGTTATGATTACTTTGCTTACTAACAAACTCTTTGGATCAATCTGACGTCACAAGAAACAATTTGGAGGCTCTGTCCAAGCCAACTTTGCGTAATAACAAAAACTGATTACCAAAATCTTTATTGTTGCATATCGTCATATTTCTTAAGTCAAAGAATAACATATGTGTTATCGACGTCACTTCCGGTGACACCGGAAATGCAATTGAACCACTGATAACGGAAGTTCCCCTAGTTTACCTTACTCGTTTCTGTGTTAGGTTGTAACTTTGTAAGACTGTCCTCATATGTCTTTGCCATGTGACATCAAAAATATGTTTCCCTTAAGACTCTTCCTTTTATTCCGGACTCTTTTTAATAGGTGAAGTATTTTATCAATATTCTTTTACCTGTATTGATAGTTTATTTGAGAAGGGTGGTGTTATCTTATGCAAGGATAGGTTGTTAATAAAACATAACGTCGATATTTATAATAATATAATAATTACAATAATTACACGTGTAATTTTACAATGATGTTAGTATTTTATATACAAGAAAAGAAGAACCGAAAAGGATATTCCAAAAATCGATAGATTCTTCTTATATATGTATGTAAACATCTAATTGTATAATTTAGTTTGATAGAGATCGAAATATACAATATACAAGTAAACATTCACTTCCTTTTTTTACCATAGTAACATAGTTCCTTTACTTCTTTTTTTCACATTTAATACTTTACAGAATTTGAATTCTTCGACTCTTCTCCTCTGTTCTTCGTCCAAAAAAACGATTAACAACAACAGCATAACGCGATGATAAATCTCGTAGAAAATGTCAGCTTTTCGTACGGTGAAACTGTTCGTTATTGGATGGTGCAGGTGGAGGTGTGATCGACCATGTACTCGCTGCCCGTCGAGAAGTCAATTTCCTCCTCGAAGTCGAAATAGTGACACTGCAAAAACGATAGAAGAAATCGAATTTAGTACCAAAGATTGCGTTATTGAAACGAAATATGGAGCAAATGTTTGTATTCATGAAGTAATCTCATATAACGTGTATGTTTGCTAGCGAGATATTTGATTTTTCGAGCGTCTGGCGTCTGAAGTTTGCAGTATTACAATAACAAAGAATATGTTCGTAAAGGGTCTCAATGTAGAGCGAGTGAAGATTATTTTAGCTGTTGTTCTTCTAAGTTGGATATGGTAATAAAATAATCATATGATACTTGTCACCCTAAAGGGCCGTATCAAAATGAAATGTAACCACATAGAAGTTGTGAATAAACAAGTTCCCTTTATTTCGCGTTTATATCGATCCCTTATAAATCGAAAATATGTAAATTTATCGTATTTGGATAGGCAAATTGCTATTCAATTGCTCTCAAGGCTAACGTTTTGGAAGTGTTTTCGTTATTTGTGGGATCTGACTTAATAACTTTTTGCAAATTGAAAAAGATATGAAAAATGAAACGGTTTACTGTTTTAAAGAGACAGTAAGTTTTATTGTGTTTAAAGAAAAAATTGGAAAGCTTATGTTTCTTTTAAAACAAAATATGAACAAAAACCTAGTTCAATCCTTATGCATTAAATTATTTATTTGAAATTTTAAAATTTTGATAAATCAAATAAAGTTAAATTTTCTTTTTTTTGAATTTAATATTTGGCCAAATATTTAAATTTCGGTATCTGCACACTGTCGCTCTTCTCAGCGTAACAGCTCCTCGGTGTCTCGCTCGGTTTCTTGAACTCGTAACAGCCCCCGATTTTAAAACCAAGTATCCCGCTTCTTGGGTCTTTCTCCTTGGATTTTGATGTATAAGATCGAAATGGATTTATTTGATACTGTACTGCAGTTTTTATTTAAATAATTTCACATTTATTCAAAATATCAATAAAGGTATCAATGAATTTTGAAATTTTTTCTCTTATCGAAAGCTTGTTTTTTCTAGCTCTAATTGTTTCTGTTATCCAGAGCCCCAGTTAACTATTTTGAATAAATAAATCTTAACTTTTCTAAAACCATTCAAAATTACATCCGCTCCCTTGGAGACGATGTTCAATTTTGCATGTACGGTAGTGCCAGATCGTCACTACCGAAACTAGAAAGGCCTCAGCGCTCTTTGATGACGTCATGCTGTTTAGGGGATGTATCGCCATGCACAATATTACACTAAGCGGTAAAAGAATCGCTTCTTTGCTTTTTTTTAAGTTTTGAAGGGCTTCCAGTTTAAAGAGGATGCTAGTCGTCTACTGAGCCCTTCTTCGCATCCTATTCGATTTTATTTTAGAAAAACGAACTTTGAAAGCAAAAACCAAACGCGTAACCGAGCACCGTTTTCGTGAAAGATGTATTTGTGGTAGATATTCAATTGACTAATTATTATTTAGTTCTTCCATTCTTTATCCTAAGAATACATAACTTTTCTTATTCTGTTACTTTTGGTCTCATTTTTGCAAATGTAGCTATTAAACTACATGCCGGTTATCACAAAATTATTATAAGCGCTTCTATCACACGTACTTCGCTTCCAGCGGCGTGACGCATAACTATCTTCATTTATCCCTCTTAACAATAAAGTAAAACCATCATCTAAGTCAGCTTAATCAATTAATGTAAATTGATGGTATATTAGTCGGCTTAACTTACATAGCGAACCGCGACCGAGATTCATGCATAAATGATTTATCTATATACATACTTTTCCTCGCTGCGCTGAAATCGGTAAAGTTCGCGAGGTCTTTAATTTCAAACTGAATTTATTAAAACTTTGCCGAAATTCAGGTAATAATCCCTGGGGAAGTTTCTTCTAAGAAGTTCTGGGAGTTAGGTTCAATTTAGTTTAATGTATTAATTATGAGCATGTCATTCGCGCGCAAAGTGATATAGGAAGTAGGAAGTTGGTCCAATAATTTGAAAATGTTGTAGACTAGAAAGGTGCATTGGCAAACGGGTTATTTTATTGTAAAACAGGAAGGTACCAGCATGTTTTTAGTGAATGTAAGGCTTTGCCAAGCTAAGGATAGCAGATGCCTAGTTAGGGTGTTAGAAACTTCTTTTTAAAACATTTTAATCTTTTGAAAATTATTTGAAAGTGTTATTAGGGCTATTAATATTACAGTAACATCTCAAAACAACCAACGACTTTAAAGAAACAATTGTAAAGTTGTCTGGTAGGAATATGTTATAAGTAAATGCTTCTTTGAGGTTCTTAATTACCTCAAATATTGTCAATACTACAGAAATCAGTGGTTTAAATATTGTATTACTGCAGATGGCAAGTATGTGTTTTAAATATTACTAAATGAAAAGTAAAACTGATTTTTTTCATGATCCGGAGTTGAAATCCGAACAGGTTATTGCGTTGTTCTTCCGTTTGTAAAGGATTTTGGCAATTACCATTGCTTTAAGAGTAACAATAATAATAATTTATGAAAGGTAGAAATGAAAAAGGGGTCCAGATCTCACAAAATTCTGTATTAAACAATTAGGCAAAAGGTTTCGTATTTAAGAACACGTCCTCAGGTCAGTAGCAGATTGCGTCAATGTTAAAATTAATACATATAACTGGGCCGGTCACAGAAAAATTTACCAAGCATTTTTATTGTGTCAGCTTTTATTTTTTTCATTGGGGTATTTATTTCAAAAATATTCTGTCGGCTGTGAGTCACACATAATACGCGGCCCATGCGACTGATCCGATTCTGTTGCGAAGACCGATTGTGCCCGGCTTACATCTGCGTTGTGAGTACCCCAACAATGTACCGTATGGATTTCACTATTTGTACTACTCATTTAATTAAGAACAATTGTATAAAAATATAAAAAATTGTAAAATTGGGACAGCGGAAACAGATTAAAAGACTTCGAAACTAATCTTAATCTGTTTGTGCTGTCTCAATTTTACAACAATCTACCTGGATTAGCTACTGTGTCCAGAATAAAAAAGGCCGATAAAAGTACACAATTTTATTTACAGTTTTTAAAACAAAAGAATTATTTCAATCAACGGAGTAATAAACATGTGACAGAAATCGAACAGAAACATTTTTTGCGTCTTCAATCGCGCATAGCTATGCGTGAACATGTTGCACTATTTGTAGAGATTCTTCTAACGGCACCGCAGGATTTTGTAATTTTTCTATTGCATCTGCTAGCCCGAAGTAATTGTCGTGAATGATTTTTAAATCCATTTTAACCTGACTATCTTGAAATTTCGACTGGCTTTTCTGGATAGCGGCAGCTTCCTTTGTATCGAATTGTAAAACCACGTTCTTAATATTGTCAAAATATTTATGATAATAAAACGCGACCTGCAACCATGTTCCCCAACGAGTTAGAATAAGTTCTGGTGGCTCTGGTATACGGGGGCACAGTCTGTGAATTTCGCGAATACGTTTCGGTGATTTGACAAATACTGCTTTGCTATGCGCTATTAAACCGTCTACCTCAGGATAACATTTTCTGATACTACCCGCCACAAGATTGAGAGCATGAATTTTACACGTAATGTGTAACAAATTAGCAGAATGCTTTTTAAGAGACCGGCCTACAGAAAGCATGTTTGCAGCACCATCACTCACTAACATCAAGAGTTGGTTTGTTGAAAGTTCAAACTTGTCCAATGTATTTAACACTAACATTGAAATTACTTCGGCAGTACACTGTTGTATTCGTTTGGAGACTAATAGAATTGAAGGTGCCGATTGATGAGGTTCCAATTTGCGTGCCATTACATTAAGAACAGAATGTTTCTTCCGATCTGTTGTTTCGTCGACACATAACCACAATTTTTGATCTTTCAACTCCGATTTTATTTTTGTTCAATATGTTCGCGCGCAGATGGCACAATTCTTCGTAACGATGTTCGACTTGGAAATTTGCACTCCGAATAGTTATTCCAAAAGCAGATAAATGGTTCTTTGTCTAGTAAATTAAACGGTATATTACATGCGATAAACGTAACGCATAAATTAAATATAAATTTTTCATTGTCTCGTGCACAATTTCTTTTTGAGACATGGTTTTCACTATTTACGTGTCGTAGACAATGTTGTCTGGATCAACACATTAACGGGATTTTACAGATTACACATTTAATTTTAGCACCTTCATATATGAAGTCTGGAATTTCTGCAATAAATATTCGAAGTTTGTCCGACCGCGGTCGTTTTGCTGACGAAATCATAATTTTTCTAGGGCAGATAAACAATTGCGCAAATGATCCGCAGCGAAAATGTCCGTACTGCTCCGCAGACGAAGTAATACTACCGTTCCTCTCGGTCCGAACTGATTCTACGCCGATGCGCGGTACCGCTCGTGGCCAGCGTTAGTGATTAAATTAGATAGTTGTGTCTATCTAGATATAGTATTAAAATGCCTTCGAAGTATTGAACACCAAACTTTACCAAATGCAAACACCAGAAACGTAATTTTTTTGAATAAATTTATATCTCTAACGTGTTTGCATAATTATGCATATGTATGTTTAATATTGAAAGTAAAAGAGATATTTAGTTAAGTGCGAATCCTGAATTTGTGAAAAGTGATTCCTGGTGTGTGTATTGTTTGGTGACTATGACAATATTAAATAGAAGACGTTGACGTTTTTAAACTATTGATTCAACATTTTTAGCACAAGTAGCTACTTGCAGTTAAAAAAGAGATTTATATTTGGAAATTACATGCAAATGGTTTCTGATGATAATATAATTTAGTTGCCATGACAATAGTAAACAAAAAATACTGACATTAATGATCTTTGACTGTTGATTCAGAATTATTTCGAATCTATGTATCGAAGAGTTAAGAAATAGGTATAATTTATGTATTAGGAAAAACTGAAAGAAATGATGCATTTTAGGTAGCAGGATGTACAAACAGCGTCACTCTGACCGACGATGTCCATAACCTCGAACATTTGTCAAATTAAAGCTAAGATTTGATGTTACTGGAAACATTAATTTTACTGATGTACAAACTAAAAAGAATTTTAGTACTAATGCGTTTTTAGCGAAAAAGAACAAGGAAAACAATATTTTCACATAAGTTCATAAGAGCTAATAATAAGTGAGGTATTAATATATCAACATAAGATCAAAACAAAAAGTCCAAAAAGAATAATAACCTGTGAACGAATTTGATAATCTTTATTGTATATTTTATTGCGATAATTGATAGCAATCAACCTACTTCTGTTCAAACTACAGCGAACGTTCCACTTCGATACATTTGTTGATACACACTAGTTGTTGCACTTCGGAATGCTTGCGTTATCTCTAACTTCATAAATAAATTATATGTATTGACACTTTTTTATGTAATTCATTATGCAAGCAGCTACTTAGGCTTAAAATTTCGAATTAACAGTTAATAACAGCACCGTTAGTATGTTTTGTTGACGGTTATCATGTTAACCAAATAATACAAACACCAAAAATCACCTGAATACAATGTCCTAACGCAGGAGTTGGGTTCAAGTGTAAATATCTCTTTCACTTTCAATATTAGACATACGCACCATTATACAAAAATGTTCGAGGAATAAATTTACAGAAAGAATATATGGTATCGTTTAGAGAAATGACATTGCTGTTTGAATTTGGCAAAAATTGGCGTTCAAAACTGAACAACCTGTTAATTTCGAAGCCGTTCTAATACTATGTCTAGATAGAGCCAAGCGTGTAATATATTCTCTTAAAAATTTACGCTAAAATGTATTTGTATTCCGGATTTTTTTGAGAAAATAGATGTATCTACGTTTGGATGATTGAAAACAAAATTATAAATATCTCGAAATCTGCTAGAAATAAACATCTGAAACGCATATTACGTTGGTGTATTTCTAATTGGGGAAACGGAAAATGTAATAAAATACTGGGTGTTCTATTTAAAATAACAAAGTAGTTCCTTGGTTCGCTACTTACCGATCACGCTGTACATCCAGAAACATTTCTAGAAGATAGCTTATGGTGTTTATTACATTATCTGAATATTTTAGCATTCTAGTTACTGCAATATTATTCACAATAAAGTACATCACGAAACCTTCATATCTAACATTTGGTGTTAGATACTAGTTATTTGGTAACTAGTGAATTTTATGAAAAAAATATGGCCAGTATCAAAAATAGAAACATCTTTGTACTTCAGCGACAGCGACTACACCAAATAATCACTTTTCCAGCTAAGATCTATATCCATCACGGTGAAAAGCTATGTGACACGCTTTCAGAGGATTTTCCTCTTACATATCGGTCTGGAGAATATACTCCCGGTCACGAGCTTCACGTGGCATTGAAATAGGTGGCAGACTGCCTCGTAAAAGTCAGATTATAACGAATATCGTATAAAAACTATTTGGAATTAGGGCGCAGATATAAGAGTGTTATATTCCGAATTCGTCTGGCGGAAAAGGAAGGAAATAATGAAAATTTTAATCCAATTCCTTTCAATGCTACGTCCAAGCTTTTACTGGTATCTCTCGTCTCTTATTTTCCTTTCGCTGCTAGGTAATCCGTTCACCAAATATCTATTTGAAGCTCTCAGGGCGCATTAGGATGCGAACGCGAGGTGAATATCAAGTTAAAATCTAACAGAAAGAGGTCGAAAAGTACATGTGGATGATGTATCAGCACCGGTTCGTCTAATACTCTAATTTCAGTAAGCTATCGGATTTTCGAGCTGACGTGATGTGAGGAGGGTGACTTTTTTAAGGGATTATATATGTATGTAAGTATGTATAAGTATGTGTTAAAAATATGTCAGAAAGTAAAATATGTGAAGCTATCAACGTTAGCCGAGCTTTGAAAGGTGTAAAAGTGGATGATAATTTTGTTTTTAGATGTTATTACCTATTAGGATTCGAAGCTTACGATGAATTCTGGGGGATTTTATCTTCGCCCTCCTCAGGCGTGAGATGTAAAATACTAAAAATACATTTCAAACAACGTTCTTTTCCACATGAAACAATTTAGATCATGTAGACTACCGGTCATAATTATTTGCCCACCTAAAGAAATATGCAAAAATAAGTGCTAATTGAAAAAGAAATTGTAGTTTCGCATTTAATAAAATACTCTTAAAACAAAGAAATTGATAGTCTTTATTCAATTATAAAGTTTATTTGACATAAAGGAAATTAAATCTCCGTTTCGTCGAAATGTCCACCTAGACTATTAATAATTGCGACAGACACTTGCGGTATCTTCCCTATCAATTTAGTCAGAGTAGCAGGTTCTATTTTGAGCCAAGTTTCTTGTAGTTGATTCCACAACGACTATTTGGAAGTTGGAGGATTTATTTTCACCTGCCTATCGAGTTCCTCCCAGAAAAGCTCTATGGGATTAGCACCTGCGCTTTGAGGAGGCCATTCCATTATTTTGATATTGCTTTCTCGTTCCACCGATTCTAAATATTCGCGGTACAGTTTAGAGGTGTGTTTCGGTCACCGATTATTCTCATTTCAGATGGTACAGCATTTGTTTCCAAAATTTTCCGGTAGTGCTCTTTTCTTAAAATTCCATCCATTTTAAACAAGTCCCCTACGGATGCGACGCCAAAACAACCCTAAACTAAGAGCGATCCGCTCCCATGCTTGGCTGTAGGTGCTCTCTTGGAACCGAAGAGTTCATTGGACTCATCGGTCTACAAAACATTTTTCCATTCATCAACTGTCAAATTTGATGATCTCTAGCCCACTGCAGCCGTTTTATTTTATTTTGCTTGTAAAAGAGTGGTTTACACAACGCTATTCGGCCAAATAAACCACCCCCTTTTTAGCCTCCTTTTCACGGTGGTTAAACCAACCTGCTTTTCACGCTCAATACTTATTTTAGCCGCTATTTCAGGTGCAGTTTTTCATCTATTTCGTTTATTCGTCATAATTATTCAACGATCTTTCGCTGGTCACTTTCCGTCGACTTGTTTGTTTTATATTTAATAATTTGCCAGCCTCTTGATATTTTTAACGTTATAGTCAACAGTTCGGCGACTTAAATTCAATTTTCTTGCGATATCTGTTACTTCGGCCAGGCTCTTGTTTTCGTCATTTTAATACTAATTCTAGATAAATTTATTAAGGATATTCACTGTTTAAAAGTCCAATAACTAACTAAATCTAAATTCGAATAAATATGGGATTGTAATCTTTACCTACATTACATTAAATATTTATTAGTGAAGGATAATTGTATTACATTTCGGGTCTTTTTATGACCCTATCTGATCCGTAATTCTCGGATTAAGGAGATTCAATCGATAACAAAGTATGAGAGGAGTCTTTTGCAGGATTTTTTAATGTGATATCTTGTAGGTAAATAATTATGTCCCCTAAAGAAAACAATAAATACGTAATTGTCTAAAATCCAGGAAAAATGTGGGCGGGCAAGTAATTATGGCCGGTAGTATATGTATAGATATGTGTTTCAAACAACATTCTTTTCCATATGGAACAATTTAGACCATGTATCACTTATACTACATGAGGACTTAAACAATGTAAACTTGTATAACACTACATCGAATTGTTTATTTATGAAATGAACATCTAGAGACTTATATCTAAGCATTTTGAAAAGCAGTCAATTGTTTTTTAAAATTCATGATTGTATACAAAAACACAAAGATGATCTTAGAGCTTTATCCCATAAATGTACGCATTTCGAAAAATTATCGATGTACAACTGCATTACAATCTACAATGCTCTGCCAAATTCGATCTCATCCATTGGAAAACTTATTAAATTAAAAAAAGAACAAGAAATTTTTAGCGAGTTTTATACATTTTTATACATTTAACGATTTTTTTTGAAAAAGTTAATTAGCCATGTACTTGTTGTATACGTGATTATTATAATATATATTGCGATGTTATGAAAAAGGAGAAAAATTGTTTTATTGAAATTAATTAATTGTACGGTCTGTAGACCCGGGAGTGTCCCCTAGACACCCCTTCGGCAGTTTAAATACGTATTATCTCGACTATTTGCGTTTTAAAGGAATTAAATTTGAAAAGAGAAAATTAACCTGAATTTATAACGTTTCAAATATAATGCTGTGTTTATATTTTACATACACGAACCCCGCGCATTCTGAAATTGCCAAACTTGACTCTCACTTCGTAGTTAACGTTGAATTTAACCATTAGAGACTTGTAAAGAACACATAGACAAATACGTGTAGATACCACAGCTATTTGACCTAAACTGAAAATTGTAAGCGTCCTTCGACTCCTTTGTTCGCAATAGCGATTGTTTTATCATTGCCAATTAGGATACTCCTTCCGAATTTCAATTTGATATTCAATTTCAATTAACCTTCCCTAATTTAAAAGTAGCTTAAATTTTGAGGATAAGCTGCAATGAAGGTCACCATTTTGAAATGTAACTCATGATTTCAGATATATGATACTATGAGCACTGTGGCACTACATCGAGTGAGATAAACTTTCAAAATTATGCTGATTTAATAAACTAATGCAGTGGTTCTCAAACTTTTTTTTCAAAGGGCCTCCCTTAAGACAAGAATTTTGTTCGAGACCCCGTCATAATAAAACGGCGACTGTTAGGAGTTACGCCACTGTTATTGGCATTTTTCTCCTAGTCGTAAAGCACCAAGTTTAAAAATATAAAAATCTTTCTGTTCGTATGTTTTGACATACATATATTTGAATATATAATTATATTTGAAAATCAATGTTAAAAAGATCAATCAATGTAAAAAAAAAGATTTAAACTTGATGTTTACCAATATTTCTAGCGACTGTCTGCTACCTGCGCCATCTATTACCAAGTAGCACAATTTCTTCTTTGTTCTTCGTGTTTTACGGAAGTTTCCATCATATTCGAGAGAATGCTAGATGGCACTGGAGCTTTCTGGAAGCTTCAAATTGGTTTTGTATAAGCAGCGAAGCGCGACGAGGCACCATTTCCAACTTGTGTGCTGTGTTCTTAGTTACCGAGTGCAATATCGGTCATTTTGAAATTTATTGGTTTGTTAAATATGGATAAATTTAAAAAAAATCATTACAACCATCTACGTCTGGAAGTGACAAATATAAAAAGAAAAATTGATTGTACAACGATGAATACCTTAAATATGGTTTTACCGTTATTTCCAATAAACCACAGTGTGTTGAATGTGGAGAAGTCTTGTCAAAAGAAAGTATGAAGCCATCAAAGCTACTTCGACATTTAAATAGCAAACATCCAGACAAAAAAGAGAAGCCCGGTGAATTTTTTGAAAGAAAGCTAAACTCCCTGCACAAGGAGCAAGCCCCTTTTACATCAACAACCACTCATAATGAAAACGCATTACTAGCAAGTTATCGAGTTGCATTTCGCATTGCAAAATCCAGTAAGCCACATACAATTGCTGAAGATCTGATCTTACCAGCAGCTGTTGAAATGGTGCAAATAATGGTTGGTGAAAAAGAGGCTGCAAAGTTAAAAACAATATCGCTGTCCAACAGTACTATCCAAAGAAAAATAAGTGACATGGCAGAAGATATTCCAACACAAATTGTTAAAAATATTAAGGAGTGCACGTACTTCTCCCTACAGATGGACGAATCTACAGATATTTCTAACTGTGCCCCGTTTGTAGCATTCGTAAGATACGATACGAAAAATGGTATTACGGAAGATATTTTATTTTGCCATTAGAGACCAATACGACCGGAAAATGTTTGTTTGACACTTTTATGCTAAGTACTGATAAGTACAATATTGACTGGTCGAAATGCGTTGTTATATGAACCGATGGCGCCAAGGCTATGACAGGACATCATCGATCTGGTCTTATTGTCAAATTACAAGAAGTAATGCCAAATGCTACATGGGTACACTGTTTTTTATATCGAGAAGCTTTTGCGTCAAAGTCATTCCTCCTGAAATGGATTGTGTTATGAAAAGTATTATTAAAGTTGTGAATTCTATCAAAGGAAAAGCGTTACAGACTCAGGCATGGGTTCCTCATATGTAAATCTTCTTTATCACATAGAAGTAAGATGGCTCTCGAGGAGTAACGTCTTGAAAAGAATTTTCCAGTTAAAATCATAACTTTTGATGTACTTGAAACATCGGAATATGAGAACCTATTTTCCAGTCTTCTTAGACTTGCTTTCCTTGCTGATATTTTCGAACACTTAAATAAAATTAACGGATTTACAAAAAAACTTGATTTATGGTCGACTTCAATTGGGAAAAAGAAGTTTAATTCATTCCAGTGCATTCAAGAACTCATGGAAGATTTAACTAAGTATAGTGCGATAAATTCTGAGCATGTTTTTGCAGATATGCACATCAGTTTGCACAACTTGAAGCAACAGTTCTGCGACTATTTCCCCCAAAAAATTCAAAACAGTTATAATAATTACAGATGGATACTGAATCCGTTTTCAGACAATTCTTCTTCTCAGCACGCTGAGATTGTAGTAAACATGAACAACTTATTGAAATATCAAGTGATGGAATGTTAAAACTAGATTTTCTTCGCAGAACCCAGATCAGTTTTGGACCAAAAGAATGCAAGGATGCTCCTAGCTCGCAAACGAAGCTGTAAAGAGGTTGGTTTCATTTACAACATAATATTTATGCGAGTTGAGTTTCTCGTCTATGACTGTCATCAAAACAAAAGTGAGAAATCGTCTCGAACTTGAAAGTAATATCATTGTGTGTGTATCAAATACAGAGCCCAGATTTGAGATGCCAGTTTTTGAAAAATAGGCAAACAACACGTCGCATTAAGATTCTTTTACTTTGTAATTTTTTTATGTATAAAAGTGTTAATGTGTTTGTTTATGTTCCACAAGGTGCACGAGTAGTAAAGTTTATGTTCCTGAATATACGATAAAACTTAGGTTAGTTAAGTGTTAAAGCATTATTTTTTAATTTGTTTTCACCTACGTTTCGAAAGATGGAAATACTATAAATGTCTTAGTAGGGCGTTTTCTTTTATTTTGGAAATCCTCTCGCGACCCCCTTAGTTCTTTAACGCGGCTCCCCGGGGAGTCGCGACCCACACTTTGAGACCCACTGAACTAATGAATTCTGTATTTCTTTCAGGATACACAGTAGTGATTTTAAAAGACAAATATATGATACACTACCTCTGTCTTTGTTTAGCAGAGAGTTATTGATTAATGTAACAGGGAGACCATACCAGGGATTCGTATCCCAATTCACTACGTTCAATAGCATAATAAACCGTTTTAATTGTACATACATTATGGAAAGACCTACGAGATTGCATAAGGAAAGCTAAAGATCTGGATGCTGGCAAGCAAATCGTTGTTACATGCTGAGAAAAAGTAAGCTTTTAGTGAAATAATACGCCTAGGCCTCTTCACATTTTCTGAACAGATTCCGAGCTGACAGAATAATTGAAACACTTGGCGATATTCAAGGAAATACTGTTCTGTTTACACTATTGATTACGTTACATATTTTCAGGTCCTCAGCGTAACCCACTCTAGTAACTCACATTTCTATTCCAAAAGTAGATCATTCAAAAAAATGTGTAATAAAGGCCCGACGTCCGACGTCTGTGGTAGACCAAAAGAACCAATTATAAAATATGCAATGCGTTCTCTAAAGTAAGAAGACATTAACGGTAGAAGTTAAGGGCAGAAGCAAATGTAGTCCAGTTGAGCAAGAATTAACCAACAGTGAAACCGTGTTACTGTATAGATATGTATGGTTGAAAATTGATGAAGATTTTAGAAAACAATATACCGCGTTAGTAAGTTTCGTAGTAAAGTGAACCGCTAAAATATATAGACACTGTTGCAACGTTTATTCGCTGAGAAAGTAAAAGGGGCATGGAGTCATGCGACGGAAATGATTCTGTTTAGTAACAATCCCACCGCTGTCAGAGGACCATCGCGCTAGACTCTAGTCATGCGTTATACCTCTGCTTTATTTCTTTAATTATTCATTCTTGCCTTTCTCGATCTTTTCTCCTTGATTATTTTTGATTTGCTTTATTTGTGTCTCGAAATTATATTGTGCAATAGTTTTCTTTTTAATTATGTTCTTATAAACCAAGAAGTCATGAAATGGTACCACATTAGAGGTAGCACTGCAACTGACTGCTTATTTGAACATCTACTATAATAATAGGTTCAACTGAATTTTTACACATAGAGATACGATTCACTTTGAAATAAAATTCCATTAATTGGATTTAGAAAACATGTTTTCGTTTTGGAATTTGCATTTAAAAGTTTATGTATTTGTTATACACTTACTATCATTTAAACATTTAATATATTGGATATTTGGACATGCAAAAAAGTAATCTAGTTATTTTATAATGAGAGGTTCTATTTAGTTTTGGAATTCATCATTTTTCCTTTTAAATTAAGAACGTTTTTTTTTGTTTCATATACAACAATATTACATTTAAGTATTTATTTGGAAATAACGATTAAAGACCATCAATAGGATAAAAATCAAATAAGATGTATTACATATTTGTATCTGTGTCGAGCAGATATCTCGAACACGTTTGCTAGGCGATTGACTTGCGACTGTGTGCGATTGTTTAGGGACACTGAGGAGCGGAGAGGGCGTTCCTAGCGCAAGCGACAACGTTATTCGCTATATGTATGGGACTAGCGCTTATAAATGAATCCTCACTCTTAGCAAGGGTCTCTAATTAGATATGTCAGAATGATTACCTTTTTAAAAAATATTACCTTTTTTTAATATTATAAACATCAAAACTTCTTTTATATGAAAATAGAGCACTTAGATATTTCAAGTTTATGAACAATATCTATTATCTCCTTACAGAACCAAAGACTAGAGGAAAAAGCTTATTCTTCCGGAGAACTTGTTTACTTTTCCAAGTAGGATACCTTGCATCGTATTCTACCGTCTACATTAAACACAGTCTTAGCGTGATTAACTTCAACGGTTATTATCGTTAAAAAGATATTAGTTTGTTCGTAGATTAGAAGCTGAACGTAAGATTACGACTTCGGTAATATCGCCCGTTGTTTCCTTCGTAGACTATAATATTTAGCTGTCCTTTTCTGGCAATTTCTTTTTATGGGGACGCATTAAGAAAATCCTCTAAAGTAGCTTCACTTGCAACTTTATGCAAACGTTCGTCGACGATAAAAAGTTATGAGAAGTATATTTGGAGCGCGAATCGTACGAAATGGAGTGGCGCCGTTTAGTTGGTAGCCTGCATATAATTTTACTGCCTGATGTTTAAGCGTGGATGTTCAGTTTGAAGCTAATTTTATTTCTTCTTGCTGCCTTATATTGTAAATGAAACGATTTCATTTTGTGAAATAAACTTAACTTAGTTTTGATTACACCAATGCATAAATCGTAGTGTTTGCAGCATAGCCAAGTGAATGTGTTGATCAGGGGTAGTAAACGAAAAAGCCACGTTACTTTATGGTGAGTGCCAAAGTATTGAAGGAAATGAAGAAGCTAATAAGAAGCTGAAGAAGCAGCGAGCAGCCATTGTACTGCGGTCTGCATAAGAGCCACCTACGAGTGTAGTCCAAAAAGTTTCAAACCTCATTAGAAAGATGGCGTTACTTGCCAAAAATATTTTGGTAATACGATTGCGCTTGCTTTGAAAGATACTTTTGAAAATTTCAGCCATGTTGTTGAATACGTTCGAGATTCTCCTAAACTCAACGTGTAGTATGCAATTTCCGGGTTTGGGATTGTTTCTTCCTTTTCCAGTAATTTTAGAACTTGTGCAATTCATACAAACTTATTATTTTCAGCATGATGGGGCGCATGGACTTTATCCTTTCCAGACTCGCAGATTGATTGATTGATTTTCCTACCAAAGCAGGGCTGGTTGTTACATCCCTAACACTGAGGCTTAGTAGCCTATTGTATTATTCCTGCTTCGGTTTTGTTTTACTTGAATAGGTGAGTTCCCGCTAGGTTTAAGGTTTAAGAGCTTATGTAGTAAGTCTTTCTCCATTGGTAGTTCAATTGCGATTCGCATAGCGAATCTGCATTGAGCTTGCGCTGCACATTCGAAAATAATATGAGGGTCTGTTTCCTCCTCCTCATTGCAAAGTCTACATAAGGGTTCATCTTTGTAGATCTCCATCTTATGCAAGTGGCCTCTCAAACAGCCATGTCCTGTTAATAGACATGTTGCTGCCCTAAGCTGTATCTTGCTTAATTCAAGCAGGTCAGCAGTCAGATGTTGCGACGGTCTTCCCATCATCCGTTTGCTGTGCTTTTGTCCAGCTGTATGTTTCCAATTTAATTGGTGTTGTGTTATGATCCACTCATTAATTACACCACGAACTGCACTCTTGGTAATACCTAGACCCGGTTCAGGGCCTATACAATTTATTTTTGAGCCTTCCCTCGCTAGCTGGTCTGCAATTTCATTGCCCGCTATGCCCCTGTGTTTTGGCACCCACACCAGTGTGACCTTGTTGTGTTTAGACAGAATCATTAGGGTTTGCAGACACTCCCATACTAGTTTGGAGGTTATATGATAATATGCTAGTGCCTTTAAGGCTGCCTGGCTGTCAGAGAGAATGCAAATCGTCTCTCCCTGCGGTCGCCGACGCAGACTTTCTCACACGCAGGTTTGTATAGCATATATTTCTGTTTGAAATACCGTGGTGTACTGAAGGCTCGTAGATACTTGAAACATCTGTTTGATAGATGTTGGAGTGAAAGAAGTTGTCCATTACCTTGGCCTACAAGATCTTCTGATATGACTTCCTGTGAACTTTGTTTTTGGGGAATGGTCAATGAACGAGTGCGTGCCATAAAACTTGGTGACGTTCATAATTTTAAGCAACGCGTTATAAGCTGTTGTTCGTTTTATATCAACAGAAACATGGGAATGAATTATGAACTGTGTGATGAACAAGCTCCATATTTATGCATTTAGTGGAATAATAGTTCTGCATTTTGTAATTATTTACTGTGTAATAAATAAAATGTTACAACTTTCATGTAAGTGGTAACTTTTGACTAACACTATGTTTATCTACACAGTAGAAGCTCGATTATACGGAGTTTACGTAATCGGAAGCCGTGTTATCCGGCATGAACATGATTTTTAAATGCTCCGTTTTATCCGAAACTTATACGCTATGGGCGTTCATTTATTCGAAATGAACTAGAAATTTTTGATATTTTTGCCGTAAATTAGTCAGTCCCTGCTCGCTGACGGGATTGTCTAGACGGATTACAATGGACGTCAAAACGATGTACCGCAAAAGTAGTTTAATTGGAAGACAAATTAAACGCGATAAAGCGTTTGGACCGCGGTGAACTTTTAAAAAGTTTTGTTAAGGACTTTGGAGTGGGCGTGGGCACTGTAGGAGACTGGAAAAAAATCGGAATGATATCGAAAAGTAGTGTAGTTTGTTAACTTCTCCTTCATTTACGCGAAAAACTGTGAAACCTCCTCAATATGACAAAATTGATGAAAGTTTGTATTTATGATTTTCCCAGCAAAGAGGATGTGGTGTTCCATTATCAGGACCTATGTTACAATAAAGGACGATTTCCTTAGCTGAAAACTTATCGATTACCGAACATCCAGAAACCTTTACGGCGGCTAGTGATTTCTAGTTAGGGAGGTGGAAAAAACGCTAATGATATGTGGAGGAAATCTGTCAGTAGACACAAACGCTATTCGAGAGTTCACACACCGTGTTAGAAAGTTAACAGACGAAGAAAGTTATTCCACAGACCAAATTTATAATTGCGATGAAACGGTTCTCAATTTTAAAATGATGCCGTCTAAAACATTAACGTCAAGGACTGAATCGCGTCTGGGCATAAGAAGTCTAAAGAGCATGTAACCACTCTTGCTTGCAGCAATGCAACTGGTAGACATAAACTATCGTTAATGTTTGTTGGAAAATGTGCTAAACCAATGGCATTTAAACACATTGTTACGAAAGCTATGCCAGTGTATTACAAACACCAAACAAGCGCATAGATGAATGGAAGCTTGTTTAAAACGTAGTTTTATGTGGAATTTATGATCAACGTTGAAAAATTTTTGAAAGAGTGTGGACTTCCAAGAAAGGCGTTGTTGATTGATAATGCGCCATCTCATCCAAATGAGAACGAACTTGCGAGTGGAGATATTAAAGAGCTGTTTGTTCCTCTTAATATAACTTCACTGCTCCAGCCCATGGACCAGGGTGTTTTAGAAAACTTCAAGCGCAATTATAGGTGAATATTACTAGTCAATTTTGGAGAAAATAAATGAAGGAATTGTAGCTTAGTTGATAGTAGTAAACAAATAAATCTTAAGGACGTGGTGTACTAGGCATCAGATTCTTGGTACAAAGTAAAAGAGTCCACGATCCAAAAGTCTTGGTCAAAGGTAATTGCCCAGGAAGACATTTCAGACGAAGAAAATGTGAACGACGATCATGACATCATGTTTGAGTTGCCCCAGAAATTACCGGATTGTGATGTTACTAAGGAAAATGTCAATGGTTGGATAGGGATGAAAAAGAGGAACTGACAGATTCGGATATAATAAATCTAGACGCAATGGACACCATGGAAGAAGATGGCAATGCCAGTGATGGCGCTGCTGAACCACACAAAATGTCACCCGATGAAGGAAAGCAAGTCTTGGGAAAGGCTTTGGAATATGTCGAACAGCAACCGAACCCAACACCTGCTGACATATACTGCTACTTAGAAGATGAAGAGACTACGCCGCTAAGAACAGAAGACATAACAGTCAACACTCGAATCATTTCTGATAAAGCTGTAATGCCCAAACGTATATATCTTAGGAAAATACAAAATATGTACATACATACAGCTTTGTACATTTACTCAAATAATAAAGATGCAATATTCAATAAAATGGTTCTCATTTTTTACTTTAAAATTCAGCTAAAAATTCAGCTACCCGAAAGAGGCTCGGCCTGCATTACTACATCGAGCTTTTACGGTGTGCAAATATGACGTTAAGGTTACAGAGAAGTGCAAGATGGCGATTCTTTTAAATAATGTTAAATTATGTAAAATATGAGTAATTTATGTTACCTGACATTCTATGCATTTACAATTATCCGTTTGGGCACAGGTAAGTCCGAGGATTGAGGCAGCTTCTTCGTATAAATCTATACTACTTCTTCGACTACTTTTGCTTTGACTCTCTGCTGGCGTACCATTTTTCCCGCTCTTGCCGTTCGTTTCCTGCTGATTGGGCTTATTGTCTTGCGGCACAGTCTTTTTCGTTTTGTTATGGATAAAGAACTGCAACAATTGGGAAAACGGACAAAATAGATTAATTTGTTTCGAATAAACGAACGATGGGGCTAAGTAATATCCCTTCATCAAGTTAATTAAACGTCAAATGAATTCGAACGAACTCCATAGCGAGAAAATGAACTAACCGATAACATTAAACGAATGCCGGATTAATTTAAATATTTAATTTTTAGCTCATTGTATTGAAATATGTTTATTTCACTATTGTCATTCGTATCTCGCCAGCGGGTTCGAATTTTATTTAAATAATTTATTTGGAGGAATAAATTGAAAATGCTGTTTGCACATTAAATTGCGAAAATGTATTATTTTATTCGGCCTAGCGGTGTTGGTCCTTTAAAATCTTAATCATTTGAAATTCGCAACTCCGTGCAATATATACAGGGTGAGTTGGAAGGAACGGACTAAACACCAGGGGTGTATTGTGCACGTAAAAATAATGTAAACAAACTCAGACGGTCTTATCCGATTTTCATTGGTTTTCATACATTAACATTTTTTTAATCATAGCGTTCTTTTAATAAATGTTAAGAAATACAGCCATTGACTTCTAAACATTTTATGCTTCGCCTACGAAGTGCGCTTGTTGCTCTCCTGATTGTTTCATGTATTTCTTTAATATTGGCTGCAGTATTTCTAATACGTCGAATTAGAGCATCTTGAGTGTCGACTTTTACCTTGTAAATTTTATTTTGGAATACTGGCTAATACAGGGGTTCCTTAAGTGTGCGTCGCGGCGGTTCGGGCCCGTAGAGAGTAAACAGCGGACTGATAGAGCTTGGGAACCTCTGGGCTAATAGATAATGTTGCATAATTTTTCTTTAATTGCAATACTGTTTAATAATAATAGCAAAACAAAAATTGTTTTTACTTAAAAGCAGATAAAGGGAACAGAATAGTCATTCTGGACAAGCCGGATTATTTCAACCGCGTCAACAATTTGCTTTCATCAGGACCGTATAAAGAATTAAGAAAAAATCCGTTACCATCTATGATCAGAAAAACAAAAGAGACTCTGAAGAATTGCCCAAAGCTTATTAACGCGAACTTTAAGTTAAAACTGCCAATCCCAAACCCGACAGTTCCAAAAATGTACTGTCTACCAAAAATCCACAAACCGGGGAAATCTATGAGACCAATAGTTTCAGGTATAAACTCACCTACGTATAATCTGTCCAAATCGATAGTAAATGAATAAAAAAATTTACCCATGAAAGTAAAAAGTCTAGAAGTAGAAAATTCGTTAGATTTTGAAAAAAAGGTAAATAATATTGGATTAGAAGATGGGGGGAAATTTTAGTATCATTTGATGTTTTGTTCACTCTTCCCTAGCGTACCGATTTCAGAAACCATAGAATATTTAGCTGAGTTCTTAAAACTGAATAAAATTGATGACGTCAGAATTACGGAGTACAAAAGTCCAACATAGGCTCTATGTCAGAAATTCCACGACCTTAATCCCAACAGTACCCCGCGATAAGATTTGTGAAACTTCTCTTCCATAGGGTATCGAAAGGTATTAGTAAAGTTTTTAAAGGACAAGAGATGAACGTGTGTTTCAGTTCGCGAAATACACTCAAAAATCTTCTTGGCAATCCAAAAGATAAACCTGAAATGGGAGAAAGGTGGGGAATTTACAAAATTGCACGTGGTGATTGCGATAAAGCCTATATTGGTCAAGCGAAACGAGCGATAGGTACTAGATTTAGTGAACACATCCGGTGTTACAGGTCAAGTGTCGCACAACACATAAACGATACCGGGCATAATATTAAATTAGAAAACCTAAAATTAATTAAAAACGTGATTTCGCCGCGCGAGCTGGACGCCTATGAGACTATTTACATAAATAAGAATGCAAACCTAATCAATAAAGAGAAGGGACCTTTACACTTTTCATGTCTTTTCGATTTACTACGGCAAGAGGTTATTTGATTTATAGTTGCGCTATAACAGAGACGTCGATCCTCTCGTACATTCCGCATGCATCTTTAGTTTTTAAGGGTAGAGATGGAGAGAACACAAATTTGACGAACAGAAAGAGCATAACCGTTGTCTCACTCGATTTTTATTAGAGTGGGATGACCGCATGTTTCGGTTCGTGGTGGCAGACCTTTTTCCGCCTTTTCTCCTTATTTTAACATGCTTTCTAGCCTAAACGGCAAACGTAGGTACTTGTATATATTTTTCTTGAAAAGTAGGGATAGAGCAGGTTCATTAGATTTAATATATGTTCTTTCACATCAATCGGTACGCGGTTGAAGATGATGACCCACGTGTCTTCGAAACGGCCTTTACGAGCGAATTAATAATTTGTGTGGTGTGGAGTGTACCGAATATTTGTTTGCAATATTGTTTGAATATTGTTTGTTTTTTTTTATTATACAAATGTGTAGTAATAATAAATGAGCCTTATGGAAACAACTAATGAGAAACAAATGTAAGTTAAAATAAATTTATAGTGTAAATTATAAAATTGTGAAAAAATTAGCATTAGGATATCAGAAAGAACAATTATTTGTAAAAATCTAGAAAATATTTTTTTTTTTATAAGAATACTTACAGTTAACACAATGCAGATAAAAGTTCTGTCAAATTTAATAATTTAATAATTAAATATTATAACTTAAACTTATAAAATATACTTCGTATAGAATAAGGAGATCACTTGTCGTAAAAATAATGTTAAATATGTAAAAATTTGGTGTAAAAAGGGACGAACACAACATATCAAGATTATCACCGGCTTTGCAATAAAACAAAAAAATAAACCTTTTATATATATATATTTTTTATTTATGTATGTATATTAGATTTAGATTTTAAATAATTTTAGAAAAATCGCTGGTGACATCTATCGTCCTACCTCTTTTATATCAAATGAATTTCGTGAATTTTTTAATTAACATATTACGTCTTCGTCATATCATCCAGAGTCAAACGCAGGTATATCGCAGATATATCTATCTCTTCATAATTGATTTGTAAAGATTTGTAAAAACGTAAATTCACTTACAGATGTGTTAACACATTCGATGTGGAAATTTAAGCCACATTGTTTTCTACACGATATGTAATCATCATATCGCCCGATACTTTTCGCACATGTTGCACACGTGAGCGCCATATTGACAATATCAGATTGCCAACGTAATAATGAAACATAGATTTTCTTGAATCAAGTTAACAAATTTCTTAAACAAAAAAATACAACTATTTCATTACAAATATATGTGTTTTTCGTAAGCGGAGAAAAAAACACTAAGAAAATATTTCCTTTGATTTGAAACAGTAATTCTATTGTGTATAATTAAAATGATAATTGTCTTAAAGTAAGTCCTGAACGCTAAACATTTCTTTGCATGTAATAACGATCCACAATTTGCTTTGAATGCCAGGATGCTAACTTCTTTGGCGTTTGTGCCAATTGCAAATATGGATTAAGCTATTAATTATTCTCACCTATGCTTTACCTGCGGAGCTTTTATGACTCATCAATTGGTGTGAAATTAGACACTTTGCCATTGCTAACAGTGATTAAGGAGTTTATTAGGGCTAATCACTAATTATTTCAGACGTCCAGAATAAATACATATTTATTTTTAAGTTGTAATCTATTTATTCTTATTAGCATTTAAGTTGTAAGAAATTTTGCCGTAATATGTGATGAATCACAATTTTGAATTGGGTCGACGCTGAACTGGATCTACGGCGAACTGGGCCTACGGCAAACTGTCCCTACGGCGAAACGACGACGGCGAAACGTCTTATCCCCGCAGATAGAACCCTCTGATTCCAAGGCGATGAACTAACTTCAAAACTATTGTGGCATCTCTCAACGAGGATTAAAGAACACATAGCACATTAGCCCTATTTAAGAATTGAATCGTCATGCGTTGCGAAACCGGGTACAGCATTTAATTAGAAAACTTCAAATTAGTTAAGAACGTAACTCTGCCGCAAGAATTAGACGACTATGAAACTATTATCATGAAAAAGATAAAAAAATCTGTTAAACAGAGACTAAGGCCCTGTAAGCGGTATTAATGGATTTATTATGATAACAAATGGTTTATGTTTTGTGTTACAAGCAAACGTTTCACGTTAAGTTCCTAGTACTTCGTATGATTTAGGATAAAAAATCTTTTCTCACACCATGCGGCTGCACGGTTGAATTTCCGAAACACATCTCCCGAATTTATTAAACATTCTGTGTTGTGCCGAGTATGTTGATACCTATATTGTTTGCCATCCCATCCCATAGTCCCTGCTATCATTATTATATTTACGAAAGCTTATCATGTCAGAAAGGACAAGGTTCAATTTACATATGCTTATTTGCACAAGATTCCAAATGATCTAATAAAAATGTAATCCAGTAGAACATAAATATATGATAAGTATTTGCTCATTTTCTGGTGAATAACAGTCTTAATACTATTTCATCTTATTATTGAGTTACTTATTTACTTACCGTTAGGTTCGACAACGTATTCACATACACGTCTTACACGGAACGAGATTAAGTAAATAAAGTGCTTAATTCAAGACTTCCTTTTTCACAGACTCACCGGACCTAATCAAATACGTCGAAACACTATATTGTATTAACAAGTGGCATTGTCTTTTAGCGCCTGAGTTATCTGCACGAGCAAATATTGAATTAGGTGGCTGCGATGCGGATGAAACGTTAGAAATTCGTAGTATTTGTTTGTGTCTGTGATTTAGCGTTATTAGCCATGTCATAAATATTTTCGGAGACACGTAAATTTCGTTTTTAAGATGCAGTATTGACCCAGTTAGTCGAGTAGGTTAAAGATGGACGCAGATGTTGGTGAAAACCAAGATAATTCATTTGATAGGATTCTGGAAATCGTTGGTAATGATGGACCTTATCAAAAGAGATTCAACTTCTTTTTTGGGTATCTTTTGCTGGTCGCCGTATACACGCCAAGTTTGAATATTATCATGGCCTTGGCGGTGCCCGAACATTGGTGCTACGTTCCTGGCAGAGAATATACTAATTACACAATGGAAGATTGGAAACAAATGATGATTCCTAAGTAAGTTATTTCGATGCAACATAATTGTAGTTTAGGTAGAGAGTCTTTCTTGGTTGATCAAATGATTTTGTGGATTTGCTCCTAAATGTATGTCCTTATTTCCACTTCCAAAATATTACCATCTATTAGTTTTCAGAGAAAATAATTCCCAAGGAATATATACCTACAGCAGCTGCAGAATGTATAACATGTCCAATAAAGAAGAGATCACAGGTGAGTGTAAATTCATTAAGATATGGCCTACAGAAATAGTTTGTATTATAAAACCAAAGATAATGCTAATATTCCACCAATACTAAGGTGGAATCATTCCCGGCAAGAACAATGCGAGAAGAGAAAAGAGAGCACTAACACACGGGCATGTTTCTGCCTACACGGCGTCATCAGCGTGGCTACGAGCATTCACCTTTCTGCTGCCTGCATTGTGTCTACCTCTCGGTTTATGCCCCCAATGCCCACAACAGCACTGAAAATATCTCCGGGTGCCCTATAGCGCGCCGTCCTAGACTGTGGCGATACAAACGATGTTACTATAACACGTTTATTTTTCTAGAAAATGGGATTTTAGAATAATAAAACTAATACTAATGATGAAAATACGGTTTATACGATATCTAAAAAGTTGCAACAGAGGAGTTGGCTGTTACCGTACACTGTATTTTATTATGTGGGTCGCAGTATTAAAAAAAAAATTGTTTCTTTGAATGTGTGGAATTTGCTGGACACGTTAATAATGGAAATTTTACAAGTTTAAGCGTAACAAAATAAGCGAAAAAATTTCCAGTTCCATCGTTTGCCGAACTACGGACCGTGTAACCGGATCTTTACACGGTCCGCGATCAAAGGTTCGTCATGCCAAGTTCGTCGAACTCCGTGTAACCGATACTTTACTGTGTACAAGTTGTAGTAGTTTGTAGCAATATCAGTAGAGCGGGCCAAGAGCGCCACGCGCCAGGTTCGCAATCAGGCTGCCGGGCGCATATATGTATGTAAACATAGGTAATTTAAATATGTAATTATTAGGACGAGGACCAAAACCACTGTCTATTACGTCGTGAAGACGCGCAAATATACACCTGCAGTTTGGGTGTTCGTTGATAAATAGGGTGTTGTTCACAGTGGGCCACTACAAAAAAAAAGTTCATTCATCGACGGCTACGAACTAACAGCGCGCTTATTCATTTACGGATGACGCGCTCTATTCATCAACAAATGACGAGTCTGCAGATGTTACGTTTGTACCACTTCGTGGCATACTAGAAACAAGCGTCGGTGTGCTCGCTTTAGTGATTATGTCTAACGTAACTATTAAAAATAAACGGCCATTACCTACGAAAGTTAATAAATTTCTTAGTGAATTTGTGGATTTACACTATAATGGGAGTACAATTTTCTGTAAAGTTTGTAAAAAGAAACTACTGTGCTGGAGCAAACGTGATTGTGAAAGACATATAAATAGCGCACACCACAGAAATAAAAGAAATGGTTTGTCACAACAACGTCAATTTCAATTAGAATTGCTTTTAACGTTTATGGTATGTGGTCTACCACTTCGTATACTTGATAAAAAGGCATTTCGAAAATTCTGGGGTACATACAATACCGAGTGGATACTACCATCTCGGACAGCGTTACGGAGAGATATTCCACGAATACGTGAGGACATTGAAAATCGAATTAAAGCCGAATTAAAAGATAAACAGCTGTGGCTATGTCTTGATGAGACGACAGATTGCAAAAAAAATTCTATTTTGAATATAATAGTGCGCGTATTAGATCCTATTAAACCAAATTTTGCAATTCTATTAGCCAGCACAAGATTAAAACAGTGTACTAGTAAAGCAATTACAGCCGTAGTTCTCGAAACGTTACAAAAATTTCAAGTATCAACCAGTCAACTGTTGTTGTTCATGAGCGATGGTGCAGCAACAATGTGTAGTGTAGGCCGTTCCCTTAAAGAAAAGTGTGAAGGACTTTTACATGTTACGTGTAAAGTCCATGCTTTACATCTTGTGGCACAAACTATTCGAGAGTGTTACCCGGAGGTGGATGCATTAATAGCAAACACAAAAAAAGTGTTTCTCAAAAGAGGACTAGGGCATTCCACAGGTTATGCCCTGGTATTCGAGAACCACCACAGTCCATTCTTACGCGTTGGGGAACGTGGTTAAAAGCCGCTTTTTATTATAATGAACATTTTCAAGAAGTCAAATCCGTTATTTTGCAATTCGTCCCTGCCGAAGCTAGAGCTATTAGGATGAGCCAGAAGGGATTTCTCGATATTTCTGTTGAAACACATCTAAAGAATATTAGCAACAATTACAAAGGGTTAGTAGACGCGATAGAAAATTTGCAAAATTCTGGATTGTCGTTGGTAGAATCAGTGCAAGTCGTGGACGAAGTTAGTACATTGTTACACAGTATAAACGATGCAACAAGTGGACGAGTTTTAGCTAAGTTCGATAGTGTTTTAAAAAAGAATCCGGACTACACGAGATTAAGACAAATGTGCGATGGGGCATCTGCAGATTCCTTGACTAAGTCTAAAGATTATTTTAATTACGCCTGTCTTACTTCGGTAGACGTGGAACGGTCGTTTTCGAAATATAAGAACATTTTTTCGTCTCGGCGAACATCCTTCACCGAGGCAAATGTGGAAACTTATCTGATGGTGCAACTTTTTAAACAAGCCTATCCGCATTATTAAGAAGGATAGAATTTATTTATTATATCTTTATTTACAGTTACATTATTAAGTACAACAGAATAAAAAAAGCGTTCAGTTTCTCAGTTATTTCCTTATTACATCCCATTTACAACGCATACCGTTTTCAATCAAATAAAAAATCATAATGAAAATAAAAACACCTCAGCGTGTACATATATATATATATATATATATATATATATATATATATATATCCGCTCTAATTACTAAACATTATTATTGCGTCAGCTTTTATTTTTTTACTCTTGTGTATTAATTTCGAAATATCACATATCTGCTGTGACTCACATATACGCTATTTACAATAAGCGGCCGTTGCGCCTGATTCCGATTCTGTTGGATGGCGCAATTTGGCCCGCTGTAAATATCAGTATTAAATTAAAAATTAAAATTATATGTTGATTGAGGCAGTAGATTTCCGGGGTTAGGTTGGTAAAATATCTCACGGTTTTTCAAAAATTGTATTGCACCTCACTTTTGCACCATTTTGCAGAATCTATTATTCAATAAGATCACAACAAAAGTTTCACATTGGTACAAATCATACGATAAAATTTATTTCGCAAATATTTATTCAATGTGGAGCATAATGAGAATCTATTGTAATACGCGTCAACAGCTTCGCTTGAGAAAAAGGAAATCATAACACGGCAATGGTTGATTACATGATTACTCATCTGGGGATGTTCTTCAGGTTATAGAATAGCGACGCCACGATGTATTAACTCCGTATATTGACAAAGTGAAGCCACTTGGTTGTATATTTCAACAGAAATGAGTTGAAACACTGTTTCTAGCTTATCTAACATTTAAGAAACACTGACAAGTTATTTGCAGCTTTCCAAACAGCATGGTCTAAGTTTGGTGAAGACAGCTATAAAAGAAAAAAAAAGGATTCTGTGTCTGAAAGGTACGAGCAGTTATTTGAAAAAAAATCAGTGTTATAAACTTGGTCATAGATATTGCAGTATGGTAATTGTTTGTGTAATGTAAAAAAATTGATACGTTTCGTTAACGTTTTAGCTATCAGAGGTACGTAAAGGTACCTAGAAATCAGTGGCGGCTCGTGGTTAAATTTACGGCGTGGTCATATTAGAAAAAAGTAAGCGCATGCCTTATCTTATATAGACTTGAACTTCAGAGCAATTCTTCATTCTTTTGGAATCTTTGGAAAATATAATCTACACAAAGCAATAAAACACATTATTTACATCGCAACCACTAATTCAATTAGCCAATACGTACATTGATTTACGCAAATTACTTCTTCAAATTCTTTACTTTTGTCTTTACTGGTTTGCCTAATTTTAAATTTTGGCAAAGGACGACCATTTCTTTTCAGTTCTAAGCGTTTCTCAAAATTTAGCTCATCAACCCTTGGTTTACAGCAATTTCTTAGCGGAATGCATGGGAATATGATCTTTATTGCCGAAACTGCCAACTTCAATCATAGGCGAAATTTAAAAAATTCCAAGTGAGGTACCGTCTTATGTGAGAATTACCTGCATTTGTTATGCCATGATCTAAACTTAAGTATGGTTCTCTTATTTGGAATCCATTTTATTTCACACATAAAACAGCAGTGGAAAGAGTCCAGAGAAATCCACGTAGAAGTTTCGACTATCGGATACTACTACAAAGATTTGATATGATTTCTTTAGATGTGAGACGACAGTTACACTCAATAAAATTTGTATAGAATCTAGTACACAACAATGGGTGAGTTCGGATATTCGTTCAGAATAACTCGTTAGTCCAAGTATCCTACTCGCTCTCTTTGACGTTCGGAAATGTCGTAGGGTTACTCCATCCAAGTTCGGGTATGATAGAACATCGCTAAAGGGAGTACTCGGTGTTCGTTTAGGAGTATGGCTTGAATGATCCACTCTTACTCTACTCTTGATCTACTCCACGAGCTCTTTACTCTTGATCTGCTCCGATCGAATATCCACACGGTTTATGTCCCGTTCGCTCGTCTTAACTCTTCTTTGAATTCTCCTATTGTATCTGTGTCCCGTAGCTTTAACTTAGTTTCTTCTCACTGCGATATTCATTTCGCCCCAGTAGATGAAATAATAAGAATAGCAACATTTCTTTTGTTATAACAGCACTATTTACTATTTGTGTTTCGTTGATTATTGTAAATTAGTTGTTAGTTCATTATGTATTTAGTTTACTTTAATGTGTTTGTATGTCTGTATTATGTGTAATTAGTTTTTGTTTGTCCTTATATGGATGTGATCTGTTGGACAACTAAATAAATAAATAAATGTTATTTCCCATACCAGAAATAGGTGGCTGGCATCTGTACTCCGGTGTGTGTCGCCACGATCTAAGACGGCATGACGGTGTTTCTTGGCGCTAGGGGGCGCCGGGAGATATTTTCAGTGTTGTTGTAGACATTGGGGCATAAACCGAGAGGTAAACACAATGCAGGCAGCAGAAAGGTGAGTGCTCGTAGCCACGCTGATGACGCCGGGTAGGTAGAAACATGTCCGTATGTTAGTGCTTTCTTTTCTCTGCTCGAATTGTTCTTGTCGGGAATGATTCCACCAATACCATGAGCTATATTAGCATTCTTTTTGGTTTTGTTACTAGGCATTTTTTCACGTGTAGTCTGTATTATGTAGAATATTCTGTAACTGACGCAAGCTGCATATGTTGAAAAATGATTTGAAAGTGTCATATTTCAAAAAAACAGGTTTTAACATATATGTGTAGTCCGTTGGTTCCGAAATGTTTCCTAACAACTGCGCCTCCTAGCAACCATATCTCTTTATTTAGGAAAAAATTTTCTCCCTCGCTATCTACAGATGTTTCTTACACAAGCACGGTATTTTTAAAGAGGATCCCCTATATTACCAAATAATACTATACAATTCGTTCTGACATCTAGCGACATTTTCGTGAATCTATGCTGACAAAAAGATTGTCAAAACAATTTATAATCAATCAAGTAGTATAATAAATTATTTTTTCTCCACCTGTATGGGAAAGTGACATTTTCCATAGCTTGTCATGATATTTTCAATAAAGAGAAATAGATGTTTGTCAATTTCCAATAGCAATGGGAGCCAATGTACATCGTGTCCCGGCGTTAGTAACAACGGGAACCAATGTACACTATGTTAACAATTAAATGCGAATCGAGACGGCGTCGAAGTAGGCAGCCAATCTAACAAGTCTCAACAAGGTGATCCGTAATGCAGAATCTTTCTAACACTGTTTTTCGATTCTTATTTCATTATGTAGTATTATTTGTTTCAAAAATAGTAAAAAGCGGCCATAATAACAGTGCGTATGATAAAAACAGGTAATCGCTTGCGAGAGAGCCGGTATATACTTTAGATGTTATTGAGGTATTCTCTGTGAGTGGTTCATTTCAGATAATCATAGATTTTAACGTTTCTGTGACCTTGAAAAAACAGAAAGTAATCGTTACTGTGTAAAAATTGTAATGCAATTGTACCGTAATAGTATGTTAGTAACTCCGACGTCTATACTAGCTGAAAAGATGCTTTGTTTATTTTACGAAGTTTACTATTATTTGGCTAAAATGGTTTGAAATTGTAAAGAGATCTGAGTAATATTATATGTACAGGTCTAGGACAGTTATATGTTGTTTATATTAATGCAGCAATTGTAAAGAATATAATCACAGTATTACAAATATGAAAATAACGACTAAACTATAACTTATGGACTTACATCTGATTTTTTTACAAAGTGCTCAATATTTAACCTAATAGATGGAAATTAGAATGTGAGACCAAAAAAATCAATGGTTATATAAGGCACGTCCAGGAAATAAGTTCCGTTTGTATTTATTGCGCTGCAATCGTAGTTCGGCGCATGCGCGGTAATTGCTCTGAGTTAAGGAGAAGTAGACGCCATTTCGAAATCGCTGTTTGTTGTTTACAGTTTATAGTGCTTGTTTAGAATGGCGAAGTTGATTGAAAATGCCGCTGCTTGTGAGATTAGATCTGTAATTCGTTTTCTGAATGTGAAGAATGCTAAAGCAGTCGACATTCGTTGACAAATTTGCGATAGCACCAGTCCGATTATTTAATTTTGCTACACCGCGTATATCCACTAACTTACAGTTTTGTATATAAAAAAATGAGGGGAAATTTCATAACCCCCCTTGGTAAAGGTAAGTTGTTGTATACCTTGATAGTAGAAGGGTTAAGCACATTGTATTCACTGCTATGACCACCACTGCAAGTGCATTTTTGAATAATCTGTTAGCAATTCCTTATTTTTTCTCAAAAACCTTTGTAAGCTAAAGGTAAAATTTTATCATAATTTTGCACAATCGCGCCCCCTTCATCAAAAAGTCACGAATCGCCACTGCTATTTAGTAACGGGAGCTGGTGATTCACTTCACCCTCTGCTGCAAATTTAATGGTTTCGAATTTTGAATCAAGTGTCGCGAGAAATTCTGGAGTAGTGCATTTCTTAGTATCAAAAATCGCGAAAATGTCGTCTACATACCTAAGCCAGACTTTAGACTTTAGACCGTCAGTCTCAATTTAAGACAATTACTGTTTCAATTATCTGCAATACAATAACTGTTTCAAATCAAAAGAAATATTTTCTTAGCGTTTTTCCTAGAATAGTAAACAGCTTTCTTAATTCGAAAAAGCGTTTAGGTATTGTTCATAAATCAATAGTTTCATTTTCTTAAAATAAAGCATTTTTACTTAGAATTCTTGAAATGCATATTATTTATATCCACATTATTAATTGCGCTTACCTTGTTTGAAACAGTACGACATGTCCGTACATAATGCAGTAAATTATTCACATTGTTTGTGATTTTAAAAAGGTTAAAGTAGAGGTTACCTACAGAATAATGTTGAAACAAAAGTGAACTTAATGTAGAAGTACACATGAAAAAAGTGCATAGAAACAATAATCAAGATAATGCTAATACGTAGCTGGTATTGATGCAATCACTACCGGCAAAAACAATGTGAGAAGAGAAAAGCATTAATGCTTTTTGCTCCTGCTCACATTCAAAAACAGCACTGAAATATTTCCTAGTGCCGCCTAGTGCCAGTAGATAGAGTCATACCGTCCTAGATACCAGCGATGGAACCAGAATACAGAAACCATACAATGGTATAACCTTTCATAAACATTTTCAAAAGATACCGGTTAATGTAATACTTTTTTTCTTTTTGTTACTATTTACCACGTTTAAACGATACTGCAATTTTCTCACCATCTAATTCAATAGTATTTACCTTATTTACAAAATGTAGTGGGTTTTTGACTTCTAGACTACCTACTTTGATGGGTAAATATTTGAATTCGTTGACTAGTCATTTGGACAATTTATACCTGATACTATTGGACTCATAGATTTTCCCGGTTTGTGAATTTTTCGTTGGCAGTACATTTTTGGAACCTTCTGGTTTGGGACTGACAACAGTTTAAACTTATGGTTAGCGTTGATAAGTTTTGGGCAATTTTTCAGAACCTCTTTCGTTTCTCTAGTCATCTAAAGGATTCTTTCTTAATTCCTGACAATAGCAAATTTTTGACGCGGGCCAAATAATCTGGCTTGTCCAAAATGACTACTCTGTTACCTTTATCCGCTTGTAGATAAAAACAATTTTGATTTTTTAGGCCTTTAATAGTCTTGAGGTCATCTAGTATTGTTAACATAAATGCTTTTGAGAAAACTTCCTTGCATTTACCTACTGTATTGGACAATTACCAAGAAATTCTAGAATGACCAATTAATTTAATTGTTAACCAATATTTGCCTTGGCTTTATCTGCAGAATGCCGATATGGGTGGGAGTATGACCAAACGTGGTATAAAAGAACAGCAGTCACACAAGAAAATTGGGTGTGCGATAAGAAACTACACGTAACCAACGTATTTCTGTTCACAAAAATTGGAGATTTCCTCGGGACATTTGTATTTGGACAATTAGGGGACTTGTAAGGTACTAATAATGCTTAATTCAACACTTTTAAAGATAAATCTTTTTTTGTAGAGTCGGCAGGAAGCCCACATTATTTATAACGATAATTATCCTTTTCTTAGGTCGAACTATGTCAGTTTTCACATCAAAATACGTTTGGATTTTCGCTTTCGCAGCTCTACTAGGTAATTTAGCAACGCCTACTGTATTTCAAGCCCCTTTAACTACTGCTATGGAAATATCGAAGAATGAAAAACGTGGTTACGTTCAATTAATACAAGCCTTGGGCGCTACAACTTCTTCGTGTTTGATGCCTATTATTTTTTGGATTTTTAAAGATTGGATACCTTTCATGTTAATTACCAGTTTGCCGTGTGGGATATATTTATTAGGTTATAAGTAAGTACTATTTTACGCATTTGGCTTGTAAAAATTGATTAATTATATAATAGGTGGATAGTGGAATCACCAAGATGGCTAGCTAGCAGGCGCAAAACAAAGAGATGCATCAAGGAACTGAAAAAAATTGCTAAAGTGAATGGAACAACGCTAACTGACGAAGTCTATATGATTCTAGAAAAGAACATCCCTTCCGAAGGCGTAACGTATGGTTTCATGAGCTTATTTTCAAATTGGGCTTTGGCTAAGAAGACAGTTCTGTTAATGAATCTTTGGTAGATAAATTTGAGGCTATGGTAACAATATGTAATTATTTAATTATCGTTATTCTAGGATATTTGTGAATATCTTATATTTCACATTAGTTATGAATGTAAACAACTTAGGAGGGAATCCATTTGTGAATTACTTGCTTCAAGGATTTGCAGAACTTCCGGCTGCGATTTTAGGAAAGTACTTTTGTGATAAGATGGGTAGAGGTTGGACACATCGATACCCCTTCTTTGCCGCAGCATTTTGTAGCACAGTGATGGTATTTATTGTTAATAGTAAGTAAATTTGAGAATATCAATGAAAAAATTACATAATTTTATTCTCTAGATATAAATTTACTATGGCTATCATCAATAACCGTTACTTTTCTCAAATTTTTCACAACTTTCGCATGGTATGCCATCAATTTACACACCATGGAGACGTTTCCAACATGTATCCGGCAGACCGGGATTGGATTGTGTGTTATTACAGCAAGTGGAATTAGCGCACTTGCCCCTTATATAATATACTTGGTAATTTCCAATTTCTTCATAGCTTTCTATTAAAATTTCAAGGTATGTTTATATTTTTTCAGGGTACTTCAGTAGATCTCAAATATCCGTACATAATTTTAGCTGCGGTGGCGTTTTTCGGTGCCGTTACAGGAATCTTTCTACCGGAAACGTTGAATAGGCCACTTCCAGAAACGCTAGAAGACGCTAAGGAGGATACTAAATATAAGAGAGTTGCAAGTTTGACGAATAATGTCAATAATGTAGAAGAAATTGGATTATCTAAAACAGCAAATGGTAATTAAGGTACTAACATGGAATTGCCTTTCTTCCATAGCGTACTTAGACTTAAGGGATTGTAAAAAACTTATGTTTAATTCTGTTTTAATAAAAATATAAATAACTTATTTAATAGGTAATGAAGGAGGGCTTTTACACGCAGAGAAACGTTTACTGGTATCAAAGCTGTCCGCCTTAATTCAAGACAATTACTGTTTCAATTATCCGCAATACAATTACTGCTTTAAATCAAAGGAAATATTTTCTTTTTTGTCCGCTTAAGAGAAGTATATACTTGTAATGAAATGATTGTATTTCTTTGTTTAAGACGTTTGTTAACTTGATTCAAGAAAATCTTGTAGAAAATTTGATGAAAGTAATTCTTAGTATAAGTAAATTTCCATTATAACACAAAACAATATTTCCTTAAGGATAGTATAGTAATAGTTTTCTTAATTCCAAAAAGCGTTTAGGTATTGTTCATAAATCAATAGTTCCATTTTCTTAAAATAAAACATTTTTTAATTAAAATTCTTGAAATGTATATTATTTATATCTACATTGTTAATTGCGCTTACCTTGTTTAAAATAGTACAATATATCCGTAAATAATGCAGTAAATTATTCACATTGTTTGTGATTTTAAAAACGCTAAAAGTAGAGGTTATCTACAGGATAATGTTCACACAAATGTGAACTTAATGTAGAAGCGCACATGAAAAAAGTGCATAGAAATAATAACCAAGATAATGCTAATATAAATAGCTTCTGGTATTAATAATAATAATAATAATAGTTTATTACATGCCCAACAGATATTACATCCAAAACGGACAGTAAAATAGAAAAGATAGAAAAGATAATACGTGTGAACATACAATAACAAAAGAAAATATATATAAACGAAAATATATCAAAATAAATTTCGAAAATCAAAAGAAAATTAAACATTATTGAGAATAAGTTTAATATAAATCGAGACCAAGTTCGTTAAAGGTTCTTGCCGTGTGGACTAAAGGTGCTCGCCACAGTACGTTCGTCCGCGCAGTGGGAATACGAAGTAATTGGTTCGATCTTGTTTCCAGACGTAGCACGAGGATATCAACTCAGGAGAGTCGATTTACTTGGTGATAATATTCTTCATAAATGTACCACTATTGTTCCTTCTTCTATCGGCAAGTGTAACTATGCCATGCCTCTCTATCAACTCATTGTAGGGAATTCCACGGACAGGATAACGACCATCGATCTTATAAGATAGATATTTCAAGAATTTACGCTGAATCTGTTCGAGAGCATTTATTTGAATATCATAAAAAGGGTACCAAGCAACGGATGTGTATTCGAGTTTAGAGACAACGTAAGCATAGAAAAGGGTCTTGATGGCATCAATGTTGGTAAAATCCTTACAGGTGCGAAAAATAAATCCTAATGATTTAGAGGCCGCTGATGTAACCACCGAGACATGGCTAGAAAAAGTAAATTTCTCATCATATATTACACCTAAGTCTTTAGTAGAAGACTGACTAGCAATATTAGTATTGTTGATGCGATATTGAGAATCGGTTACATGTATCTTTTTTGTGAAAGATAAGAAGAAACATTTATCAATGTTTAGTTTAAGGTTATTATCTAAGCACCAGGAATAAACGTCATTGGGTGACTTAATGGTATGGTAAATCTTAATATCATCGGCGTAAGCTAATACGGGGCAGTTGATGGATTTGAGGGGGTCATCGATGTATATATTAAAGAAGAGAGGGCCAAGATTCGAACCCTGCGGTACCCCAGAGATTGAGTAAAAAAGTTGGGACTTAAAGCCATTAAAATAAACATAATTAATTCTGTGCAGACGATATAATCGAATTAGTCCCAGAAAGTCTTTGCCGATGCCGAAAGAACTCAGTTTTTCCAACAAAATACGATGGTCTATGAGGTCGAACGCACATGAAGCTGTCGATCAGCTATTGTTTCTGAAATTTGCGCAAGGTTAGTTGCTGTAGACCTGTGCGACATAAATCCATGCTGAGATATAGAAAGGTGGGATCTCGTGCTATAGGAGATGCGCTTACAGATTAATAATTAATAATAATTTACAGCAACAGGTCTGTAATTGTTGATGTTAGAATTATCACCCTTTTTAAAAATTGGCGAGATTCTAGCCACTTTCCACATATCAGGAAAAACAGACCTGCGTAGGGCGAGGTTGAAGATTATAGCTTTGTTTCTTAAACCTTTTGTACACTGAATAACTTCATCTTCAAAAACAAACTGTAAACATAATGGCGGTAAGTTAGAGGCTATGTCTGGTAGATCACAGACCAAAGACTCGGGCAAGAAACCACTAGAGGAAGATGTGGCGAAAGCATTAACTAGTATTGATGGAATCACTACCTGTAGAAATAATTTGAGAAGGGACAGGAACAAATCGAGAGGTATCAGAGCGCAAGATCTTGGAGGTCAATTGGCAGGTCTAATCCTCGAAATTAATTTAGCGTCAAATTTTGATTTTAATATGTCGATGGTTGCCGTCGCCGTATGGCGCATAGCTCCATCTTGTTGAAACCACATCTCGTCCGGATCAATGTCCTCCGCATTTTCAAACAAAAAATCATTAATCATGGTGTGGTAACAATCTCCATTGATGGTAACGCGAGCTCCGGGCTCATCTTTTAAGAAATAAGGGCAAATAATGCCACCGGCGCGCAAACCACACTAAACAGTGTATTTTTCTGGATGTAATGGAGTTTGTAGGGTCTCCTGTGGACTGGTCCCACTCCATATGCGGCAATTTTGTTTATTCACAAATACATTAAGTCGAAAAGGAGCCTTATCGATGAGCACCATTTTGCGATAAAACAACGGGTCAGTTTCCAATTGCTCTTGAGTCTAATCGACAACAGAACGACGCAGATGATAGTTTTGTGTACGAGCTGGATCTTATACGGATGTAGACCAAGATCTTTATGTAAAATTTTTCACGTAGTGGACGGACAAAGCCCCAATGGCTGCGACCGACAACGAATGCAGAATTTTCTTCCACATTTTCATTCACAGCAACGATGTTCTCTTCAGTACGCACATTCCTTCGACGTGTTGGTGTTATTGCATCGTGTAGAGAGTATGTGGTACGAAATCTATCCGCAATTCGACGGATGGCTTGCTTAGAAGGATGATTATGTGGGCCATAAAAATAACAAACTTGTCTGTAAGCTGCGCGAATCGATAATTGAATGATTTTCAAAATAAATTTGAATAATTTGATAGTGTTGTTCAAACGTGAGTTTATTTATGAGTATACTGATCATAAATGTCAAAAAGTGAACGCAGTATGACAGCTCATTTGACAGTTAACTTTTCCATAAGTTCTATGTAAGCAAAAAACAAACACCCGTTATATATAATTTAACTAATACCATTATTTTAGTTTCTAGTGTATCCTTTTAGTTACTTCATATTTTTATGAAAGAAACTTTTTCCTTTCTATATGTATGTACGAAGGTTATAGTTGTAGGGTTCTTGTAGCTATTGTTAGAAATAAAATCATGTTTTTTTTTTGTATTTCACGATATTTAATTTAATTTATTATTATTATTTTTTTATTTTAATTAGTTCACAAATTGTACAATTAGATGTCAGATTTGGAGGTTTCGCGAAATAAGTTTTATTGACATTTTAAATGAAAACTACTTTTTGGAGTGCAGTAAAAATGTTCCCCACCATAAATCAGAAAAGTACTGTCAATACTGCACGCAGAGAAATGATCTCTTGCATGAAGAAATTAGATTTTCTTGTAAAAATCAGTCTCTATTCAAGAACATATTTTTATTTCAAGACTAGAAAAATGTTTAATACAAGAAACTAATTTTCTTGACATTTTATTTGTATTATAAATATTTGCTTGAGGTTAGAAAATCAAAAAAAATCCAAGACAGGAAAATGTTTCTTCCATGTAAATCATGTCTTAGGGTACGAGGGTAAGTTAAATATTATCTACACTTTCGCCATAACAAGCTTTGAAGATTAACGTAGTGGCGGCCGCTTGCGTTGAGTTAGCGTCTTTGTAGTCATGTGTGCGGAATGTAATCACGATCGCGTCATTTGTCTGCTAGCTAAAACAGCATAAGCATGTCAGCTCCGCTATTAGTTTGCACTAAAGCAGTGATCCGATTTTTGTGGTCAGAGGGTGTGAAAGGTGCTGAAATTCACCGGAGACTTTTGTCACAATACGGGGACAGAGTTTTATCTGGTAAAAGCGTTTTTTTGTGGATCGAAATGTTTCAAAGTGGCTGCACGAACGTAACACAAAAAGAGGGAGCTGGACGGCTGTCAACCTCGACCATCGGCGACAACATTCAGCAAGCTCGAGAGATGGTTACAGCAAATAGGCGAGTTACCATAGGTGAGGTTGCATCAGTCACGGTTCTGCCTATCAAATTATCCACGATGAACTCAAATTTAGTAAAGTGTGTGCGCGATGGGTACCACGAATGCTTACCGTAGAAAACAAAACCAAACCTTTGGGCATCTGCCAACGCTTACTGGATCGTTTCAACGCGGAAGGCGACGCATTTTTAAGAATAGTGACTGATGCATTTTTAAGCAGAATAGTGACCGTTGATGAAACGTGGGTTCATCACTACGAGCCCGAATCGAAACGCCAGAGTGTGGAATGGAAACACCCAGGATGCCCTAGCACGACAAAATTCAAGACCTCGCCATCGGCTGGGACGGTGATGCTAACCGTGTTTTGGGACGAAAAAGGCCCTATACTGGACGACTACTTGGACAGAGGGCTATCATAAATAGTGCGAGATTCAGTGATTTGTTGGCGAATAAACTGAAATCAGCAATTCGAAACAAACGCCGTGGTCTACTCTCAAAGAAAGTTTTGTTGTTGCAAGACAACGCCCGTCCGCACACGGCCCATAACATCATAGAAACTATCAACAGGTTAGGCTTTGGGACTCTGGAACACCCTCCCTACAGCCCTGATCTCGCTCTCTCAGACATTCATATCTTTGGACCGCTCAAGGAAGCTTTGAGAGGTCGTCGATTTGCCTCAGACACAGACGCTCCGGATGCGGTGCAAAAGTGGCTTCACGACCAACCGAAAATCTTCTACCAGGAAGGCATACGGAAGCTTGTGGCTCGCTGGACCAAGTGCATTGCTAAAGGTGGAGACTATATCGAAAAATAATGTATCTGTTGTACACCTATCTTTGTTTAATACAGTTGTAGAACTAAAAGTGTAAGTAATTTTTGACTTACCCTCGTATATTAACCGATATCTTTTGATATCGTTATATCATTATATGGGCAAGTATGGCATCTGTATTCTGGTTTCTGTCGCTACTTTCTAGGACGGCATGACTATATTTCTTGGCACTAGGTGGCGCCAGGAAATATTTCAGTTTTGTTTTTGAAGATTAGTGGCATAAACTGGGAGATGAACAGCAATGTGCGCAGGAGCAAAAAGCGTTAACGTAACTACAGCGTAACGACATTTTTAGTAATGTTGCCTCCGAATACCAAAAAATCATCAATTTTGCGGACGATACAAATTTACTATTTTGAAGATTTCCTTGCCCTGATTGGTTCCGGGGAAGAATTGCTAGTACCGAAGAATGGCTACTGGACAATAATCTAACACTTAACTCAGCAAAAACAAAAACTATTCTTTTTAAAAATAATGAGGCAATGATAATTCTCTGAAGTATTACTTTAAACAGTAGCAAATTTAATTTAATCAATCATTGAAAGGTTTTGGGCGTTATAATTGACGATAAATTTAAATGGAACTACCATGTAAACGACGTATGTAACAGACTCAGTGGCGCGTGCTATGCACTTCGAATCGTGAGTCGCATTGCAAATTTTGAAACGGTAAAGACTGTCTACCACGCATATGTAATTTCTATTATACGATTCGGTATTTTAATATGGGGCAGCTCCTCTGAATTGGGTTGAATTTTTATTATACAGAAGAGGGCAGCGTGCGCGCTACTGGGTCTAACTTCTAATACATCCTTAAGATCGTTATTCCGTGAAAACGATGTACTTACGGTATTCGGCATTTACATCTACGAATGTTTGTTGTTCAACTTTAAACACAAAAATATATTCAATTCTCACGAAAGGACCCATACCTACCGGACTCATCATAAAATAGATTAGGACTTTCCTCGACATAAGCTATCAAAAATAGAAAACAATGTAACGTATAATTGTATTAAGTTATATAATAATCTAACGAATGCAATAAAAATAGGAAAGAAACTTACAAAAATTTAAAAATTTAGTGTTTTGTTATTTATGAAATTTGGAGCCGTATAATATTGATATAAATAAAGCATTATTATTATTTTTTTTTATGCCCGAGGTAGCTGTTAACTTTATTATTTTAAATAGAACACCCTGTAACAATTGTACAAAGTATTTGTATCTATTTTTCCATCACATAAACATATTTTTTAAATTTATTTTCTTTCCTCCTTCAAAGAAACAGCTGAAACGACATCTTCAATCTTACAAAAATGAATTTCAAAGCGGTATCATTTCCTTTACTCCACCGCTTTATTTGAGGTCAAAGTCGAAAGCAGAGGCACGGATAATCTGCAGCAATCACTGCTTTAACAGAAATCAATAGACAATAGCCTGAGAGCACGGATTAAAAGAAAAATAAGGCGGTCCGAAACGATAAGATACAATGCCAGAAAGGAAGTAAGCTTTTTAAAATTTCTTCCCGCGGCGTATACTCGATGTTGTTGTTTTCGTTACCCGCTTATTCGAGATAGAGATTTTCCGATCGAATACGTGGGCCTCTGTATAGCGTGGAAAACGACAGCAGCCCGGATTTGCTACTCATTTCCATCTTTTCCTTTTTGTATTGGTCGGGATTGTCGCATGATCCTCCTGATTACTTGTTCTAATGGAGCGGATGTTGGAACGGATTTTTGGAATATACAGTGTACCATGATACAGGGTTGATCTTTCACCTCAGCCATCCTAAGAGCCCATCATTTTATAAAAAAAGATAGCAGCATATTGTGACTGTTTGTACCAAAGAGACACTTTAGAAATATCACCTATTGAAGTCATTGTAGCACTGGACATGTTTCCATTCTAGCTTTGGCGGATCGTCGTGCTATTACTGCTGAATGGTACATTACAGTTTATTTGCCTTAAATTCTCCGAAATGCTCACGAAAAACATCCAAGAGGAAAACGTTGAAATAATAGTACCTAGTGATTTATTTTTATTTCCGCATGTAAACGATAAGTTACGGGGTTTACGTTTTATATCGGCATTTAGAAATGAAATAAATAGCCCAAAGCGAGAAAATGTGTTGAAGATCGATATTCACGGTTGCAACAATGCATTCATTGTGGAGGGGAATACTTTGAAAAGTTATAAATAAATGTGTTTTGTTATTCAATTGTGTATCACTTTAGTAAGCTCAGCGGAAAGAGAACCCCCTCGATAACTAATGTCCCAGGGACATTTTTTAGTAGCAGTAGTACTAATTTATTTAGTAAACACAGTATGAAACAGTTAACAGAAGTATACGGAAGTATGTACGTATGTGGATGCAGAGTTTAGTTATGCGGTAGACATTGAGGAGTTTGGTAGTTCGGTTATTTATCGGATTCTCGTTGTGTGTTTTCGAAAACATGGGACGTAAGCCTGGTGTACCTCTTGCATCGCATGTGGAGAAATATGTTTGGCGTTTCCCTGGTTTGGAATTTACAGGTTTGCACATTCGTTGCTAATTTTGCGGTATAGGGTTGTTAGGTCGCACGACATTTGAATGTAGAGGTCATGTTAAAAGTAAACGACATGTATTGAATTTAAGAAACAATATTCCGTACTGTCAATTTTGGTATTACTTTATTTTCATGCTGAGCCCGTGCATACTGAGCATGAGGTGTTGTAACATCCCACAACACTTCACAGTCGCATTGTTAGAGGTGAATAAGAAGCACGTGTTTAGCTTTGCTCTAATTTTCCTCTGTGTTTTTGGGATTATTTTATGTTTTCTTGGTTGCCCTGAAACAGTTCACTAAAACCCTTACCACAACACTTAATTCGTACTGGACGCACGTTTCGATAGCCAAGCTATCATCATCAGCAGCAAGACTGAACTCAAGTTCAGTCTTGCTGCTGATGATGATAGCACAGTTTTAGAGTATCCGTTTAGTGTGATGGCTTCCCGGTCTAGTTTACTCAACCGTTTCTTTAAGGTAAGAAGTAAGATTAGTCTAGTTAATGCTGATATTAAATTTCTGAAAGATTGTAGAAAATTTAATGTTTTTCCGAATTTCATTCAAATTAACTGCAAGAGTAAATCAAGTTCGGCTAATAGAGCTATTTCTTCGGCCAAAAGTTGTTGGTTAAATTCAGAAATTAAGTATCAGTATTTTAAAATTAGTCAACTAGAGTTAGAAGCATATAGTTTACATTTACAACTTTGTAACAACCTATGTATTTTAGAATATTTTGAATGGATTAATTATCTCAACAGGATTGAAGACGTTATTGCTAAGAAAGTTTCAGATAAAGAAAAGGTTCTCAAGAAAAAGTTTTCCAAATTAGTCACCACTAACAAACCGAAACCTGCCGAGATAATTAACCCAACTGCATTAGTTAGAAACGAGTCACATGAGTCTTTTAGCAAAGAAGAGATCGACTTATTAAACAAAGGTTTGAAATACAGCCTGAAATTTAATAAGCCTCCGGTTGAAGAAATTATAGTTGGCATAGAAAACGCGATCAGTAATTTTGATGATAACACAAAAAATTTTATTCGTACCGCTTGCAAAAGTCAAATTTTGGAAAATATGCAAAGGAATGCTCCTGACATTGCACGAAAAGATCAAATCATTGCTAGAAGACTAAAAAACAAAAATTGTTTTTATTTAAAATCCGACAAGGGTAACACTGTAGTCATCTTAGACAAAGAAGATTATTTTAGTCGAGTCAACACCACTTTGTCACAAAGTTCTTATTCAAAATTATCAAAAAATCCTTTGTCTAAAATGATTACAGAAACCAAAAAGACCATGTTAGAATGTAAGGCTGTCATTAGCGACAATTTAAGATTTAGACTAACGGTATCAAACCCAGTACTACCTAGGATGTATTGTTTACCTAAAATACACAAGCCCGGAAAAAGCATGAGACCCATTGTTTCGAATATCAACAGTCCAACTTACTTACTTTCCAGGTGGTTATCTGACAAATTGAACCAGTTACCTGTACAATTTCCGGATTTGGCTATTAAAAATTCTTACGAGTTCATTGAAAAAACTAAGGACATTGAGCTTACTGACAAAGAAATTTTAGTTTCGTTTGACGTAAGTTCATTGTTCCCTAGTGTTCCAGTTGATTTAACTTTGGAATATTTAGAAACACTTTTGTTAGATAACCAAATGGATAGAGAAGAAGTTACTAGCTTCATTTCTTTGACAAAACTTTGCATGAAACAAAACTTTTTCCAAATTAACAACACTTTTTATCAACAAACGGAAGGAACAGCAATGGGTAACAGCTTATCTCCGTTTATGGCTAACCTCTTTATGGGTAAATTTGAAACTGACCTGAAGAATACTTTCGCTTATTTCCCTCGGCTTTGGATCAGATACGTCGATGACATTTTTTGCATCTTTGACATCAGTAAATGTTCAATAACGGATTTCATAGAACAACTTAACTCAAAATTTCCCTCTATCAAATTTACCCACGAAGAAGAAAAAGACAACAGGATTCCTTTCCTCGACATGTTAGTAATAAGAAATAAAAATAAGTTAGAAATAGACGTATATAGGAAACCTACTAGTAATAATAGATTCATCTTACAGGATTCTAATCATTCATATGAACACAAACTTTCGGCTATTAACTTTTTGGTGCACCGGTTACTCAATTTTCCAGTTCAGTCTTGCTGCTGATGATGATAGCTTGGCTATCGAAACGTGCGTCCAGTACGAATTAAGTGTTGTGGTAAGGGTTTTAGTGAACTGTTTCAGTGTTCCAGTGCCACAGTTTTAGAGTATCCGTTTAGTTTTCTTGGTTATTAAGTTGGAGATGTCCAAGGGATAAAGCAGATAAGTTTTATTTCATGTGTTGTTTTTCTTTTCATTAGAAATTTCCTTTGCTTTTGAAGTGATTATTAATTTTTCGTTCCTGTTTGAACTTTGATCTTTCTTGTCGTATAGTGCCAGCGCCGTACGCATCCACGCACGCAGTGCGTGCGTGCGATCGCGGGCATTGGTAGGGGTCGTCTGTCGACTCGACTGTCGCAGGATGTCTTCTAACACTTCTATGAGTGTTTTGCCGGGCACTTCTATTGCCGGAGGTGACCGGATTGAATCAAATTATCGTACCGTTGATGAATTTAAAGTCAGTAATAACAATCCCATAACACCTAGTAGATAATGAAAACTTTCGTCTTTTTTGGGATAAATATGTTTCATCATGGAAGCTACCAACAAAAAGTCAACTGCGGTACAATTTACCACATGGCAAAGTACAGTAAAAAACTGTATAAAAGACGAGTTGAGAAATCAAAAAATCTGGCTCACTGTGGACGAAACTACTGATGCCCAGAAACACAGCGTGATTCATATTGTGGCGCGTCCTTTAAAACGTAATGGTCCAGCAGCTTCCTTGTTGTTAGCCAGTAAAAGGATTGAAAGAACTGCTGCCGAAACCGTTGTAAACATAATAAACAATATGTTAGGAGAATTTTGTATCGTAGGGGCCCAAGTCACCATGATAGTTTCTGACGGAGCCGCAACAATGCTGAAATCTGGTAGGATGTTAAAAGTATGCTTTCCGACTCTTCTTCACATAACATGCCTCATACACGCATGTCATCTGGTAGCAGATACAATTCGAAGCAGGTATTCTAGGGTGAATGATTTAATATCATCTACCAAAAAAGTGTTTGTGAAATCTCCCAAACATATCCGCGTATTCAAGCAATTGTATCCGCAAATTCCGCTACCACCTCAGCCTGTATTGACGCGATGAGGAACATGGATCGAGGCAGTATCTTACTATCGCAAATATTATTCCCAGGCGAACGATGTCATTTTCAAACTTAATTCTTCTAATTCCCAAGCGGTTCGCGAGAGTCAGGAACTTTTTTCCGATTCGGACGTTCAAAAAGGAATAGATGACATTTCCATAAACTATTCTGCAATGACACAAATTATTTCGCAGTTAAAAAATACTCACTTATCTATACAGGACTCGTTAAATAACATCAACAATTTAGCAGCCGCTAAGGGCCAGATGTCGCGCGAAAATCTCATGCAGTTTTAAATAAAAATCCGGATTTAGAAAAGGTTGGATCTATACCTGGAATTCAAGACTGCACAGAAGAGCTACAGGAGTATTTGAATTTCGCAAATCTTACTTCATTAGATGCTGAACGATCATTTGCAAAGTATACGAGAACGTTTTCATGACCGTTTTTTTATTAATACTGTGTCTACTTTTGCGCGGTACGCCTCGGACGGTTCTACTAGTTTCTCGAATATTATGAATAGTACACGCACACCAATCAACCGATAATAACCGAACGTCCACTCGATTCTTTGTATGTACATAGTAAACACAGCTCCCTTCACGGCGCCTCTGCTGGTGCAACCGTTTGTCATGCTTTAATCATCAGCATAGCAAACCATATGGAAATCGCACAGGAAATTGATAATATTATCTACAAATAAAGAAAATAGTCGCGGACTGGATACAGCTCCAGGTTACTTTGTAGTGAGGACGATCGTATCTTAGACCTGTTTTTTGTATAAGTTATTTTGGACAAAACCACTGTACTAATGTGCGAAATAAAAAGTAAAAACGAAATAATTTTAATTTAACTTTAATTCTGCATAAAACAATTGCTACTCAAGATTTTTTAACCAAAATCTAATTTTAGGATTTTCAGGTGGTCCTAAAACGATTTTCATAACTGTTTTTACGATTAAACAAGGCATAGCATGTTTTTTCGATTTTTTGCATCTAATGTTTGATTGTAAATACATTAAACATTAACGAACTTGAAGAATCCGTTTCAATTTTAGAAAGGCATAATTCGAAATCCTTCTCTACGCAACATTCTTCACCACCCAAATACCACAACTGCCTCCTCTACTGATTGGTTTGCAATATCTACTAACTAATTTACAGCCATCCATACAAAAGGAATTAATTTCGTCATCTTTAAGCCAAGTCTCAGTAAAATAGAAAATTTAATTAATAATAAGCAAGAAAAAATTACATGTAAATAACATTCATTACTGTAAAAAGGCAAATAACATGATAAAACCATAACAATATGTTTTTTTTTAAGTAAAAAATATCTGAATTAATATATTAATTTGTTTTTCCACTGCTGTTTCATGTACTATTATTCAAAAAAAATGTTTTTGTAATACAAAATTGAATTACATATTGACAGGCCAAAATTTAATAAAACCGTTAAATTTCAATTGCGACAAAAAAGGGCTATAACTGTTATAACCAAACCAATTTCAGACTAACATATCGTGACGCACGCTGAAAATAATCGAATATTAATAAATATTCAATGGGATGGGACGAATTTGCACAACGAAACAATTTTTCCGCATTTCCGGAATTACCTTCCGCGCTAGATGGACGGCTATTAATTTATTCCCTCGACGTGTCGTCACAAATCCATCGACAATTTATTTGCAGGTGACCGGTAAATTCACACCGTACTCACCTAGGTCGAGCATTTGTTGTTTGCATGTCCGGCGCCTGTCGAAAACGTACGTGGGTGTCGATACGGACGACTAGACGTCAGATACACAATTAAAAGCGCTTTCATTTTGATGGGTATTAACACCCGTTGAGCTGTGTGGTTGCATATCTGGTGCTCGGGGATGTTTCTGGTTGTTTACTTTCATCTGCTTGCTATTTAACATTGGTTTTAATAGATCTTTAAAGATGGAAATAATGTAGTAATAGGGTTGTTTGAAAAGTTTCCAGCCTAACACAGTAACAACATATTTTGTTGTCAAATTCAGTCATTTCTCAATATAGTCCCCTTTCAAGTTCATACACTTTTGTCAATGATGCTCCTAACTCTTTAATTCATCGAAATAGTAGTTGGCATCTTGTCCTGCAAAATAGGGCCTTCTCATTTGATGAAAATCTCTGTCCTTTGAGCGAAACTTTGAGCTTAGGAAACAGGAAAACCCGCTGTGGGACATATTTGGTGAGTAGGGTTGGTTGTCTATCAGTTGGAACCACAATTCTTGAATTTTTGCCATGGCGACCACTGAAATATGAAACGGCGGAACGAGTGCGGCCGTTTTTCCGCAATTTCTGCTTTCAACTTTTCAAGTCATGATGCTTATTATGCTTCCATTATTGTTTTTCCTTTTTCAAAATTATCGATTAAGACAACTACATGACTACGCCAAAAAACAGTCGCCATCACTTTCCCGGCCGACGGAATAGTCTTCGCCTTTTCCGTAGCCGATTCAACCTTTGTAGCCCAAGGTTTTGACTATACCTTGGTTTCAGGAATATACTGGTCTATCCAAGCTTCATCTGCAGTTATTAATCAATGCCAAAACTCCATCTTATTTAACTGCTTCAGCAGGGCGTTGGAAATGTTAATTCGAATGCGTTTTTGGTCGCGCGGTTGCCTTTTTCATGCCCAAATCTTCAGTTAATACATGACCAACACGTTCTTTCGAGGTGCCCACAGACTTTGCTATCTCCTTAATCTTAATTCGGCGATCGTCTAGCACCATTTGGTGAACTTTTTCGATTTTCTGATGTTATAGATAGTGGTTGCAGTTTTTGGCCGTCCTGAGCGTTTATCGTTAACCAAACTGGTACGATCACGTCTAAATTCAGCGTTCATCTCCAAATGTCTTCCAAATGCAAGAATTTAATTACCGCTCGATATTCGATTTTTTCCATTTGCGCAGAACACTAACATCGACTGAAACAAACTACCCTCGTCTGTACAGAAGGAATCGTTACTTTTTTGTTGTGAGTGTGGTGACGGCCCAATGTAGTAAAAAAGCTATTTAGTTTGACATACCCACATGAGTCTTGGGTGTGTGTACAGTTGTAGATAGTTGTAAAATTTTGCGAGAAACTTTTCCCGGTCAAAAAATAGTGATATCGACTGGCCCCCACGATCTCCTGATTTGACCGCCGACTATGCTTGAAGGAAAAGGTGTACGCAAGCAATCCAACCACAATGCTGATGCTAAAGTGCAACATTCGAAACGAAATTGCCGAAATAACACCAGAAGTCTGCTAGAATGTCATGAAAAACATGCTTAAAAGAGCTCGCATTTGCGCCATGGCCAAAGGTGATCACTTGACCGGCATCATTTATCATAAATAATGTTAAGGACCATGTAATTAATAAATAAAATATAAATTATAATTTTCTTTTTTATTTAAAAGTTATTCAAGAAAAACATCGGCCTGGAACACAAAACGCACCCTGTATTTGCGCTGAGCTTGGTACTAGCTTGAGCGTAACATATTTGTTTAAACGGCAAAGAAGCAATTGATATTTAGTTTTAGAGTTATGGCGCATCCACCCAATCTGTGCATTTAATCTTCCTCTTTAAAAAATACGTTCTAACTTAAACAATTAGAAATGTATTCCAATTTATTGTTCGAATGCAAATATTTCACTTGATATCGAGATTCAACTTTGCGAGCACAGTAACACAAAGATGGAACAATGGATTTGCACAATATTTCAAATTGTTAAAGTTAAACTCAACAATCCATTTGGTTAACGTGACTTCTTCTTATTAACTACAGAAATCAGAGAATAAAGGAAAGCTGACGCAGAACAAGCGGAACAAGATTTACATTTTAGAAAAATGTTTATCTTGTTATTATTTCGACTTTTCAAACAAATAATGTTATTCGACTCATTCAGAGACCTTTAATGGGAATATTGACAGATGTTTTCAGCCGCTAATTCGATTAGATCGAGAAATCCAACAGGGAACGCATTCAAACAAAGTTTGGCTGCATTACGCGAGCGGTTCGGCTCGGTTCCCCCACTCTCGAAATAGGAAACGAACTTTCCAAAAGTAAACAGACGACTTCGCTGTGGATCGGGTGATCATCGTCGTGCTTACCCTCTGCACGTGCACACAGTTACAGTTCGCGCTTGTGGAGCCCCGACCCCGAAGGAGAAGTTGGCGCGAAACGATGAAGAAGACTAAAATATATCGATCAAGCGGTACTTACTTCTAGAGCGGGATTTAATTTGTGCTTTAACTTGGTCCTCGGTTTATATTTCACCATTTCCCTTCCGGCTGGCGATGCGAATAAATTTGCCAGATCTGTGCTCTGAAATATAAGAAAAAAGAAAATAGTTTTAAAGTATTTATAGATATTAAGAATTTTTGTAGTAGGTATGTTGGTAATTATTAGAGAGGCCCACATTTCAGGCGATTGGTATCGCTTACTGCACGAGGATATAACCGAAATATGTGTAGTTGAATGCAAATAGATATACAGAACTTTCATTTATATTTAGCGACAAGAGCTTGAGTACCGGACAAGCTCAGGGGGAAATAAGAGTAGTAACCCAAATGAACGATACATATACATATACATATACAGTATGTCTCACTTTAGATGGCATCACCCCAGTACTTTTTTATATATTATCGATTTAAAAAATTTCTTTTTTCTGATTATACATTACTTTCCCTTCACGGTAAAATGCTGGTCTACTATGATTTCAAATAAACAGCAGAATTCAAGTTGCATTAGGAATTTTTTTATCAAAGAATTTTATTTAGAATCGTACAAATAAGCTAAATCCGAAATTTCATTAAAAACAAAAAATTTTGAAAATCTCTCTCAAAAAATTTCCAAGTTAATACACGGTATAAACGACACAGAAAACGGTCGCGTTATAGCAAAATTCGACAGTGTTAAAAAAAAAACATTTACACGAGATTAAGACAAATGTGTGGTTGTGCATCAGCAGATTCATTAACTAACTCTAAGGATTATTTTAATTATGCCTGTGTTACTTCCGTAGATGAACGGTTTTTCTCGAAATATAAGAACATTTTTTCATCATAGCGAACAACCTTCACCGAGACAAATGTGACAAATGTGTGGTGGTGCATCAGCAGATTCATTAACTAACTCTAAGGAGTATTTTAATTATGCCTGTGTTACTTCCGTATATGAACGGTTTTTCTCGAAATATAAGAACATTTTTTCATCACAGCGAACAACCTTCACCGAGACAAATGTGAAAACATACCTGATGGTGCAAGTTTTTCAACAATCCTATCCACACCGTTAAGAAGTTACGTTTATTTATTATATTATTATTTATTGTTACGGTATTAAGTACAACAGATTTTTGAAGAAACCACTTTGTTTACTTTTTATGGTTATTACTAACCTGGGCAAATATGCGGTAACAGCCAGAGGCGTGGCGAGCGCATAAAAGTTTACACATAAAATAGAAGGTAAGAAATAAATTATAAAACGCGCTGAAACACTTACCGTTTTAAAAGTCTTCCGCGAAATCACAAACTGGGTAACATCTGTTAAATATCCGAACCATTAGATATGTTTGCACAGCTGTTTCAGTCAAGTGAGTACGATGTGGGGAATAAATGTTTTTTAATGCGCAAAACGACCGTTCGAAATCTAGCGATGTTATATTTGCATATTTAAAATAATCTTTGAAACAACTTAGTGCATCTTCACACGCACCTTCACAAATTTGTCTTAATATAAGAAAATCGGAGTCTTTCTCTAAAACACTTTCAAATTTTCGTATTACACACCAATTTGTTTCGCCTTCTACAGCGCATAACTGTGGGTGAACATCATTCACAATTTGAACAGAATCCACTAGCGACATCGAAACATTTTGTAATTTTTCTATTCCCTCCGTTAGTCCGAAGTAATTGTTGTGAATAGTTTGTAATTCTCTTTTAACCTGACTATCTTGAAATATTTCCTGGCTTTTCTTGATTGCTGCAGCTTATGTCGGATTGCATTTTAAAATTACCTTCTTTACTTGATCAAAATATTTGTTGTAGTAAAGCGCAGCCTGCAACTATGTTCCCCAACGTGTAACAAACTGCTGTGGTGGTTCAGGTAAATCAGGACACAGTTTGTGAAATAGTCGGGTACCTTTCGGGGACTTTAGAAACACTGCCTTTATACTAGCAATCAATTCATTTACTAGTGGAAAACATGTAGGAATCGTTTGTGCCGCAAGATTTAGAGTATGGATTTTACACGTTACATGTAAGAAGTTACCACTGTGTTCTTTAAGAGATCGACCACCATCACTCATAAACATTAAAAAATGCTTAGCTGAAACTTCAAATTTGTTCAATGAGTTCAACACCACCTTCAAAACTCCTCGGCAGTGCAATGTATAACTCTTTTGGAAGCAAGTAAGAAGGACACTGACGGTCGATGTGGTTCCATTGTACGTACCATTACATTAACCACAGAATGTTTTTGACGATCTGTTGTTTCGTCCACACACAGTCACAGTTTTTTATCTTTCAATTCCGTTTATATTCTTTTTTCTATATGTTCACGAGCAAATGGCACTAGATTTCGTATCGGTGTCCGACTAGGTAATTTACTGTCCGCATATTTATTCAAGAAGGAGGCAAATGCTACTTTGTCTAGTAAACGAAACGATAGGTTACATAAAATAAGAGTAACACATAAATCAAATGTTAATTTTTCTTGGTCTCGTATGCTACTTTTTGCAGAAGAATGCTGTTTGCTTTCGATGTGATGTTGACAATGGCTTCTGGACCAACACGTTAAAGGGATTTTGCAAACTAGACATTGAATTTTATATGTCCACTATAAAGTTTTTAACTGTGTCTGCCATTGGTCGCTTTCGCGACGTACCTAACTGCGACATTTCTAAAGCAAACATAAGCGTACAATTACGAAATAAGTTACGACAGCCTACATATACATAGAATTACTCGCATACAGTATCGATTTAGTACTGACGCTGTGAACGCGTGAAATAAATAATCGCCGACTCCGCACCACATATCTACTACACTGATACCGCTGTTTACCCAGACTAGTTATTACATTACACAATGTCGTTTTCAAATAAGAAAAACTAATAATGGTAATAAAAACATTTCAACGAGTGCATATATTCGTTTGCGTCAGCTTTTATGTTTTACACTAAGATTAAGTCTATATTATGCTCAAAAACTTTGAATAAAGCTGAATTTAAATTTGGAATGTCATGTATGTAAACTAAACATTACCTCAAGTTATAATAATGGATTCTTTTGATTAACGGCTTATATTCTTTAAAATTTCATTCTTTCATTTTTATTCATTCAAAGCTTTTAAATTACAGGTTTAACAAATAACAAAACGATATTTCGATAAAACTAAAAGCAAAAAGAAATTCACACACAAAAGACTCCCATAGCTACAAGTGCGTGTTCACTAATGAAAAGAATTTTACGTAAACTCTCTTCTTTTTATTTTCTTTTCGAAGCGTGTAATTCGCGTTCATAACGAGCAAGATCATTAAATTAGGAACAAAAGAGGCGTATAGTATAAATAAATAAGATCGTCAAAAGAAAGAAAAATAGAAAAAAAAACGTTGACGACTCACCTCTGATTTCGTGTTCGTTTCCAAGAAGTATATGTCTTTGTGCGCGCAGCTGATTATTTCACCTTTCATTACTGAAACAAACAAAAGAAAAATCAGTCGCCTTGTTATTCACAGTCGGCTGGGTTTCAGTTATCGCAGGAAAATTCTATTCAATTCATTCGATCATTCATTTGGACAGGCGGGGAGTATTGTAGAAGGGAGAAATGCTGGAAAATATAGAGGTGGATACGTGAAAATAAAAAAAATGCTTTGAGATATTGATGTCCCTGGCTGCGGAATTGCAAACAAGGTTTTATGCGTTGATATGAAAGCAAAATACTGTGCATAAAAAAAATATATATTTTCTAATCACAGAGATACACGATTTTATCTACAACAGTATAGATTGGAAATTTTTCGAAACAACCACTATGAGGTTTATGTAAATAAATTTTTTTTTAATGAAATTTCTTCTTGTTTCAAAGTTTCCGTTAAAAATAGAAACATATCAACAATAGTTACGATTTTTTATAAAATTTGTTTGAGTGAAATGTTTCAATGTTGTGTTGCTCTTTTTAAACTGAAGGAATAGGAAATGTATATCGTAATATTCAGTATTTACATCGGGAACATCAGCTGTCAATTTAGAACGTATAGGGTATTCAGGATAGCCACTCGATAATAATGAAAATCCCTCTAGCGGAGAAAAAGCTCATTTCGACAGTCACAATTCCCCCCAGGCCGACTGGCCTTGGAGTCTGGACGTTAAATAATTAAGTTAAGTCCAGATAACGACGAAGGTATTTCAAACATCATTTCGTAAATTAAATCTTTGTCCTAATGTTATTAAGTAAATTGTTAGAAAAATTTCACATTTAAACCTTGTCAGTCGTTATTTAGGTCATAGAGTTGTCTAATTTCCGTCGTCTGGTAGCGGCACCGCATTCGTTCTCGCATGCTATTTCTACAAATAACTTCCTTTCATCGAAATGCATCATAAAATTTATATTTGGATAAAAATCATCAAAATTTGCTGTGGAATGAAACAATCGCTATTGCAATTAAATAAAAGAGTAGAGGGACGACAGAAAATTCATCAATTCTGGTTAGACTTTGGTTAAATTAACTAGTGTTTTGACTACGGTCTCAATTTAAAGTGTTCGATAGTGAAATTAAAGTAGGATTTCAAAGGGGGAAGGGTTAGCTTCCAGACGAGTACAAAAATGTACTGCCGAAGTAATCTCAAAGTTAGTGTTAAATACATTGGAAAAGTTTGAACTTTCAACAAACCAACTATTGATGTTTATGAGTGATGGTGTCGCAAACATGCTTTCTGTAGGCCGGTCTCTTAAAAAACATTGTGCTAACTTGTTACATATTACGTGTAAAATTCATGCTTTCAGTCATGTGGCAGACTGGGAGATAGTATTAGAAAATGTTATCTTGAGGTAGATGCTTTAATAGCGCATACAAAAGCAGTGTTTGTCAAATCCCCAAAACGTATTCGCAAATTTCACAGGCTGTGCCCCCGTATGCCTGAGCCACCAGAACCTATTCTTACACATTGGGGAATATGGTTACAGGCCGCGTTTTATTATCATAAAAATTTTGAGAATATTAAGAACGTAGTTTTACAATTCGATCCAAAGGAAGCTGCGGCTATCAAGGAAAGCCAGTCGAAATTTCAAGATAGTCAGGTTAAAACGGACTTAAAAACTATTCAGCGCAATTACTTCGGACTAGTGGAGGCAATAGAAAAATTACAAAATCCTTCGGTGTCGTTAGTGGAATCTCTGCAAATAGTGCAACATGTTCACGCACAGCTATGCGCGGTAGAAGACGCAAAAAATGTTTGTGTTCTAGAAAGGTTTGAAAGGGTTTTAGAGAAAGGTTCTGATTTTGGCACATTAAGACAAATTTGTGAGGGTGCGTCAACAGAACCGTTAAGTTGTTCCAAAGATTATTCTTATTAAGCAAATATAACGTCACTAGATGTGGAACGTTCGTTTTCCACATATAAACACACTTTTTCCTCGCGTCGCACTCGGTTTGCCGAAACAACTGTGGAAACATATCTAATGTTGCAGATATTTAACAGGCATTATTCACTTTGTGGTTTCACGGAAGACTCTTAAGACATTAAGTTTTTGAGCACGTATTATATTTTATTTCTGACCAGTTATTTTGTGTAAACTTTTATGCGCCCGCTACTGACTGTTGGCGCAAATTGAGTAACTCTAATTATAAGGAATGTAGAGAAACGTTTCAGGCGTGAGCAATCCTGAACATAAACACATATAGTAATATTGCGATGTATATGAAATCTTATGCTAGTTAGTCAACCTTCAATTTTGCACCTTGGATACGGTAAGCAACACATTATGCATCATGTTGGAAGCTAGTCGAGCCTCATTTAATTAAGCACAAGATATACATTGTGATAATTTTAAAATAATACAAGTTGAATACATTTAGCGGCACGTATAGTGAGTTCAGTCCTTCGTTCAACGTCAAACTCCCTCTGGCGGCCATGTTATGAGATGTTATGAGCTTCAATTCCTTTTATGGATTCTTGTCGCTAGAGCGGGTGGGGGGGGGGGGGATAGGAGATGATATTAAGTCAAATCGTCATGCTGGAACGGATAAATAACAGCCTAAATCTTCAATTTTAATGGAATATTTTCCTACAACGATTGACAGCATAATTACAATTGTATCTTTAGCATAATTTCGAAAAATTAATATCGTTCGTCAAGTAATCGTCTTATTTTTCAGTAAATTTTAATATTGTAATGTTGTTGTTTGTAGTATTAGATGTCATAGAGAGTAGCATAGATTCAGTCTTACAGTTGCGTCCTTGCATGGCATGCATTATGCTATTTCTAAAAATAAGAATATTTGTTTGAAATTTATTACCAAATTATATTTCGAAAAGTATAGTTCGAAGCTAGTCGAGTCTCATTTAATTATGCACAAGTTATACATTGTGATGATTTTAAAATAATACAAGTTGAATACCTCAATAAATAAAAGAACGATTCAAAGAAAACGAAATAGACATTGGCGACATTGCGGTGTAGCAATAAAGTTTTTGATGTGTTGTCTGCGTATAATATAACCAACGAAAAGTTGGATGCAGAACTGCGTTACTGATAGAAACTACTACTGGATAGAAAAAACGATCGTTTATAGAATTATATTGTAGGGATACATTTCTGGTGAATAAAAAACACAAAAAGCTATGCGATACAAAGCGTTACATCTATGCAATTTCTATTATATTTACCATAGATATGCAACGTATGAATACAAAGCAATGCGCGACAATATAACGTCAACCGAGGCCTCCTCTTCCACTAAATAACATTCGTCGGGAAGTGCGCCTGCAGCTATTATTTTTACATGAATAAGCCCATCCATAAATATTGTAATACCGTCGTGAATGTAGTGTGTATGGGGTTTATTTCTCTCTTCTTCTCTCTACGTATGCGTTTCCGCATCGACGACATGAAAGCCCCTTTCATTGTTATGTACTTGTATTTCCAATTTCAGAAATAATGAGAGCACTATTTATTTTCCCGTGATGCTTTCCAGCGTCGAGTTTAAGCCGTTGTTGATGTGTAAATGTTTGTGGAGCCCCCGGGGGTGCTAGCCATTACTTCCGCTGTAATTACTCTGTTTATACAGGGCGAATTTATGTTAAATAAGACTTACATTGAAAAATTTGTAGCATTATTAAATTAATTGTAAAGATTCACTCAATATTGTCTTGAAAATGGCAAAACAAAAAAGTAATGCAAGTAGTTATTCATTTCATATGTTAGTTTTTTTGAATTGATATGTTAAGAACAGCATGTAATAGATTCTCAAGCAAAATTTTTAAAAAAAGGTTACAATAATAATATAATTTTGAGGAAATGGTGGTAATAATGATCTTAATCTCACAAAAACTCTTTAATAATAATTGGCTATCGGTTTCGAACAAAATTTAGCTCATCTTCAGGCAAACTGAAAGCAATCCATAAGATAGTCCACAATAAATTACGTTCTAGCTAATAAAATAAGTTGTACAAAATTTAAATTATAATATTGTTTTTATATATGGAATGTGACAATGAAAAATAATTGTGGAATAGTGATTGAAATAGAAATGTAAGGTGAAATAAATTATTTACAAAAACTATAGCGTATAACTATGAAATTGAGATAGAAAATAATGTAACTTGGGAGTGTAGAATGAAAAATATTATTTGTAAAAAATTAAATCTTAAAAAAAACTGGAAGGCATACACAAATGCTTTCAAATACTCCCAAACTAGGACGTCAAGAGGGTTTAAATCAGGCGGTTTTGCAGGCAATTAAAAATGAGCCGGAGCGCCATCGTGTTGAAACCACACTTGTTGCCTCTGGTTCAAACGAATGTCGTCTAAAAGATCGCCCGTTGTGTTCTGCAGAATGTTTTGGCAAACATCGCCTGTTAATCGATTTGATAAAACAACCGGATGCAGTAACCTAATATCCAACTGTTCAGTGAAAAACATACCTGATGTCTGGATTCTACAATAGCACGGAGATTTTCGCTGGCCTACATATGCGCATTATGGGAAGTAAAATCTCAATTTCGCCTGAACCCGGCCTCATCAGCAAAAAGAATATTCGCAGGAAAATTGGGGTGCCCAGCATCATTGCTTAGAAACTAGCGGCGAAAAACCAAACGTGCTTGATGATCAAGTGGATTTGGGGCCTAATCTCGCTGTACATGGCAATACGGATATTGTTTGTGCGGGATTTTCTAAACAAGAGGACCTCGACTGATATTCTCTGCAAACTCGTCTACGGAGTCTGCTCTACCCGTGCTAAAATTGCCTCTTCTGCCTGAGGGTGGATCTTGGTCTCCCGGAATTATAGTACTGTTTTCCAAATGAACCGGTATCATGCAATCTTTGGTGCATTCTTTCAAAAACGCGAACTGAAGGGATCTGGAGATTGAGATAAGCGTCAATGAAAAGGCGTTGCGCTTCTCTGGCATTCCCATTAGCATGACCATACATGAAATGCATGTTGGCTAACTCAATGTTAGAGTAAAATTGTGCACAAGTCACTGAATGTTAACTACAGACTATATGTTTGACAGAATCTATGTCAACTACGATAAGAAAATTGCGAAAATACGAAAAGTTTTTGCGAACGGAAGAAGAGATAAGCGAAAAAACGCAGAAATGGTACAAAAAGGAATAATCCTCCGTAGCTTCGAAACCGTCCATTTATAGACCCAACTTCATTAAGACTTTTCTGCATATTTTTGGCCATACTATTGCCCCCTCAAGGTTTGTGATACTTTTTTAATATTCCGTAGAACGTAACGGTTTTGCAAATACACAGGCGCGATCACTAACAATAAAGCGGAGAACACATATAGGCGATCACGACCACGATCGCGATAGCGATCGCCTTGGCGATCAGATGCATCACACGAAAGAGATTAGGACAGCACATACCTGTTGTGATCTGTTGACGATATTATCGATTTGTGCAGCGTTCACTCGCGTGCAGACGCAACATGTTGCATTTATTACAGATCGCGTGAAGAACCCATTACGGCAAATGGCATATCGCGACCGCGTACACGTGTCCCCTGCTACCTACGATCGCTATCGCAATCGTGGCCGTGATCGCGTATATGTGTTCTCCGCTTAAAGCCATATGCCTATGTACTGTAATGCTATAATTTACAACATCGGATGTAGCTGTCATTAGCGGCACGTATAGTGGGTTCAGTCCACTCGTTCAACGTCAAAATCCCCCTGGTGGCTATGAGTTTCAACTCCTTTTATGGACTCCTGTCGATAGAGCGGGGGTGATAGGAGATGATTTTAAGTCAAATCGTCATGCTGGAACGAATAAATAACTTGTTTTTTGTTAATTTTCTTCACATCCTAAATCTTCAATTTTAATGGAATATTTTCCTACAATGAACGACAGCATAAATACAATTGTATCTTTAGCATAATTTCGAAAAATAAATATCGTTCGTCAAGTAATCGTCTTATTTTTCAGTAAATTTTAATATTGTACAGTTGTTGGTCGTGTTAAATGTCATAGAGTAGCATAAATTCAGTCTTACAGTTGCGTCCCTGCATGGCATGTATTATGCTATTTCTAAAAATAAGAATATTCGTTTGAAATTTATTAACAAATTATATTTCGAAAAGTATAGTTATCCCAATTACCCGTGACAAACAATCGCTATCGTAATTAATTAAAATAGAGGAATAAAGGGACGCTAATCAATTTCCCAATTTTAGTCAAAATATTCATCCAGGTAACATGTATTTCGCTGTGTTCCTATTTTCTAAATGATCAGCGTTTAAATTCGACCATAAATATGAAGTAAAAGTCAAGTTTGCCGGTTTAAAAAATACGCAGAGTTTACGTTCGTAGCATATAAGCGTAGAGTTTATATTAGAACGTCACAATTTCAGCTTAGTTTTCTTTTTTCAAGTTTTAATACTCGTAAAATTTCATTTATTGATATCTAATTTAGTTTAAATTGCCAAAAGAGTGTTTAGGAACACTCCCGGACCTTCAGACATTTATTTTTCACAAGAATACTTTACACAGCAGAACGACAACATGACATACACTACGGTATCAGTAATTCTATTTCATCTCGACATCTTAAAAAAACAGACACTAGTGATACAAAAACTAACTATCTTCTCGAGACCAAGTAAAAAATATTTAAATTAGTCTCCTCTTTTAAAGTGCACATAAATCCTCTAAGAAAAAGCTCGAATAACTAAAAAAGTTTAATGCGCGGATTCGCAGTTCATTCGGAAATTGCGAAGTGTTATTAAGTAGGAATAAGAGAAATCTATATCTCGTAACCTTTATTATCTTTCGCTTTAAATCGGCGAGTAGGTCGGTCCGTTGGACGTTTATTAATGGCGCTGGTTGGAAAATGGAAAAGTTGATTATCGGAAGTCGATATTTTAGATTTTCCGCGCGAGATTGCCTTCGGAGCGATAACGTTTTAATTTAGGCCGGGAATTTAACGGGAGAAGAAGCTATTAGGGATAGAAAGAGTTAACTCTATTACCTATAAATTAGTTGATAATTAGATGATAATCTGCGAAGTTCTCTCCTGCTACCTAACTTGATTATCAAGCGGAAAGGTAATTCGGTTTAAATAGTAAGCGCAGATTAAAAATCCTGTCGATGATTAGATCTTTTTAAAGATAAATTTTAAACTACAGGCTTTTTCCATTAAACGAAACAATAAAAAAAATTAAAATGTGAAGGAAGGAAGGGAAAATAGTTTATTATTTACAAATAAGTTGCAGTAATCAATGATGGGCACATAAGTTAACATCCTGTACAGTAGATTACAGTTGATATGCAAATAAAAAGTTCAAGGTAACAATTTTCCAATGTAAAGAATATAAACAATATAGTGAAATGTTTTAATTCAGCAAAATTATTCAAAAAACTGGAATTTTTGTAAATGAATTAAGTTTTTAAATGAACTGTGGGATTCGGGAATGTTCTTACACACTCTTTCGGCAGTTTTAAACGAATTTTTATATCAGTAAATTAAATTAACGAAAATTAAAGCAGAAAAAATGCAAACAAACCTGAACTTCTAAGACGTCATATAAACTTTATGTTTATATGGGATTCACGGGGAACTGCCAATTCTCAAACTCCAACCCCCACTTCCACCTTGAATTTTTTTACTATGATTTGAATATCATACATTTTGAAACTTGAAACACACTCAAAATACGAGTTACTTCGAAGAAAGCTTGACCAAATGCCATCCAATTAATTGGCGCCCCTTCACTCTATTATTTTTAATCGCGTTGGCGATTGTTTTGTCCACAGCAAATTTTGATAATACTTTCCTAACATAATTTGATGTTAGATTTCCAATAAAGTTATTGAATTTAAAGTAGTATAAAGGAACATGTAGTGGTGCGACTGGATAACTCAAAATTTGTTATCCTATGACCTAAAACACAACTGACAACACAATAATGACAAAATTTACTGATGTTCTACTTAATAACTTTATGATAGATATTTAATATACGAAATTCTGAATTTACCCTTTTGTTTGTTGTAGGAACGTTTTTCATTGATTTTCAAGATTTACGAAATGGATAAATTGTACGTAAGACGAGTTTTGTTACCATTACCTCACATTTGTCGTTATCTGGACTTAATTAAATTATTTAGTACGCACACTCCGAAAATCGGAGGCTCGGGGTGGAAAGGAGGCTTTCGAAAAAGAACTAATATCCGCCAGAGGGAATTTCACATTGAACGAGTGTCCATACCGAATACACTATACGTGCATGAATGACAGCTGCATTTGACGATGTGAACATACACTACTAAAATATATGTATACGACAATTTCAATTACAGCTACCATCTTCCACAAAGGTACACTGAGCCATAAACGGCGAAACGAGCGTCTATGCACGGTAGCTTGTAGCATTAATATATAAAAAGATTATTTAGACATTTATAAAATAACTCTAACTTTTTCTCAGACCATTCTTTTATTTATTAAGCAACATAACAATTCATTAAATATTGTGACGAACCGTAAACGTCCGCACCAATTTAAAGGCCTTTAGATTAAGAAAAAGAACGTTAAAATTAGTTTAAACAACTTTTAGTAGAGTCTTTAAATTATTTTGCTTTTGTATTTAGTTCTGGTGTGAACAGACTCATTTTTAATTAGTAATTTTCATTTTTATCTTTCAAATTCATTTTTAGAAAACTGTATAACACTTTTGAAAACCTGTGTATATTTTTCATTTGTCGATTGGAATTGCGAGATGATGTAACGAGTGTTTTGCTTGTACGCATCACGTACAAGGCCAACGAAGGTGATAAGGCAAAAACGTGTGACGTAGTGATTTCACACGATATATAAAAGCACCGAATTAGCTTTTCAAATCAGTCGCTTCTCGTGGCTCCTGAGTCGCTTAACATGATTCTGAGAAAACTGAGGTACGCTAAGGGTCGCAGGTCAGTGATTTTAGGCTATAGCAGTTGTGGCTCTTCGAGGTTGTGGCCGGAAATATTCCTCGTGGCATTCGAACTTGTGGCGAGGTCCGAGGTCTATTTTTCCAAGTCTGTAAATATACTGGAAGGAGTCGGCGTCCGCAGACAACTCCAGAACTTAGATTATGTTGATTGAAGGATTTCGATACCGCGACACCGTTATTTTTATAAATTCACCGCGAAACATTGATTGTTTTGATTGAGAGAATTTCTATACCGCAAAGTCGATAGGGTCACTTAGTTGTTCAAGCAAGTAAGAGTCACGAAAATTTACATCATCTCACAACCCGCCATTTCCGTCAATTTCGTATCAGTAATGTATAAATTAAACAATGTAGCTTACATAGAATGTATGATACATTTGGAATTTATTTTGTTTTCTTATGTAGTTAACAGAAATTCATTTTATTTTGGAACATACAACAAAGGAACTGTACATATTATCTACTAATTTTAATTATTAGAACATACCTTGGCCTCCGTTAGAAGCTATCCCGATTGATGCACAAATCACGTAACGTTTGTAATCGCTTAAACACTTAAAAACCGACATTGTTTTACCGAAACATAAACTTTCAAACACATGTTAGCTGTTTTGACATTGATACCGCAAGGTGACATCTATAAGTGGATGCATCAGTTGAGTTGCTAAGCCCACAAGCATATTTACCCCGTAAGAAATCAACGGCATATAAGACAGTTTAAAAGAGTGTTTTATTCCTTTTATTCTGTATCATAAGCATAAGATAAAACACAAAGAGAATTTTGAGGTGAAGCATTTATTCACGTTTTCTGAGGTACCGAAGTTACCGAAACTCTCCTCTCTTTGTCCGTTATTGCTAGAGGTGGGCGAGCGTCTGACAAGACAGACAAACAAATAAAGGTAGTAAGTTACATTTTGACTCCGATTGTGAGTAGAGAATAAGCGTTACATTTTGGCGCTGGGGCGAGCGTCGTACATTACAACATATTCAGTAACCTTCGGCATTTTCATCTAATCATAAATTATCTCAACTAAGGTATTCATTCTTGTTTTGGTGATTAAATTGTTCAAATAATGTTTGTACATGTAACGATTACCCACGCAGACATTTTCCGCAGAATAGGTTGCCAAACGTCGATAAGACAACAATTTGCATGCCAAATTAATTAAATGATACAAAGTTGAGATGCTAGAGCTCACTGTGTGACACCGCACAGTCTAGGGCGCCTGTAAACTTTCAGCCCTTGATTGCATTAGTCTAAGAGTTAGTACATTGTTGGCGCTCATTTTGTGGTTGAAACGTTGAAGTACTTGTTTGCTACGTATACACAATATACCATCGTCTACAGGAGTGAAGGGTGCTTGAAAGTAGAATATACGATGTGGGTGTATGGAGTACAGAAGGGTACATTGTTCATAAATTAATAATAAAGTAGTAGGGACAGCGTTTAAGGAATATGTAGGTTGATATTGTAGAACATGTCGAAAGCGGTATAAGAAAAGCGACAAAATGCATTATAAATTATAAATTCCATTTTTACTAATTCATGTTATAAAATATGTAAAAATTTAACATAAATCCTTTTTATCCTGTTAAATGTCAACAATAAAAGATGAGACGGAATAATTAGTTTAGAATAATTTTCCCTAAAGCTTGTACTTCAGTTAAGCTTTATAAATTTGAAAAGGCAGTATGAAGATGTCTCGAAATTTATAGAAATGCAATTGCAATAATGTGATAAAAATGCTATAGTTAATCATACAAAAAGAAATAATCGTTAAGTAGATGTTAGTTTATAGTCATTCTTTTTATTTATTGAATTGAGTAGTAATTTATAATTGGTTTAAAGATTATTTAATTCTTATTTACATTATCTTGTTTGTGCAATTTTCCACGTGCGTTAGTGTATATATATTTCCATTTGAGAATAAGATAAGGATAAGGCGTTGTAAATATTTTAAGTAATAAATAGAACCCGGTAACTGGAGAGCAATCGCAGCGGCGGTGTGACTGTGTTTAGATGACCGGGGAGGGCTGGTCGATTATGATACGACACGACAAATCATCATTAGTTCAGTTTAGCATTGGATAGCGGATAGGGCGTGTTGATTTTATTGATATAGACGTAGTTATTAATTGTAGTTTTTAGTGAACATGTCGAAGGCTAAAAAACGACCCTTTCAAGACATAGTAAATAAGTTTATTTCTGACCTTCCCGATTTGTTTTACAACGGGAGTAAGATAGTTTGTAAAGTGTGCAAAATACATTTGATGTAAAATAAGAAGTGGAACTGTACAAGACACGTAAATTCCGCACAGCATAAAAAACGAAAGTTGGGCATGCCACCAAAAACTGCATTTTCTTTTATGTAATTCTTATGTTGATAAACTGTAATTTGCCACTAGGCTTACTTGATAAACAACTGTTTAAGGACTTTTGGGACAAATACAATCCCGAGTTGCGGTTGCCAACGGAGAAAACGGCACGTAAGCATATTGCATTTGTACGCGATGATGTGGAAAAGAAAATGAAACGCATATTGAAAAAACAGTTTCTTTGGTTATGTTTTGACGAGACAAAAAATAAAAAACGACCTATTTTTTCCGAAAACACTAGCCTCAGTTGTTCAAAAGTTAGTAGGGGGGGGGATTCTTTAAGACCTCACTGTATGTGTTGGCAAATGTTGATAAATCTTTTTAGATAAATTATGTACCCTGAATTTACACTTCCTTGTAAAATTTTCTTACTCTCGCAACAATGTAGAATATAACACAAAACATACCCCAGACATTACTGATTTTAATCAAAATATTCATTTTTTGACAAATTTTAAAAGAAGATGTGTTAGATATTATGCAACCTGATGCGGATTAAGAAGCTATTAAGAAATTGCAATTAATTTATCAGCATATGCAATTCTCCCTATGTTCTCCTTGTGATCTGAGCGACGCTGTAGATGTATCAGATTTTGTATCTACATGTAAACATTTATAATTCCCTTATAATTCGCAAATTACTCAGGAGATGCATATTAAAGTCTGGACTCAGCTTATAAGATAGCACCAAGTGGTTTTGGAAAACCAGAAAAACTGGTAACTATGATTTTTCCATAACGAAGCCTATCCTTGACATAACCTAGAAGTTGTTTCTTTATTATCTAAAAAATACTAACATTTTGTTACACTTCAATTAGCCTTAGAAATAGTTTGTTAATTTAATATAGATTAAATCAGATTAGCTTCTTTGTTTCAAAAAAAGGCGAGAAAATATAAAGCAGAAAACAAAAGAAAAAGTACAGAAAGAGAACATTTGTAATACATAAACTTTGTGCAATATTATTTGACCATCATTAAGCACTAGTTACATTTGTAATATTCATCATCAAAATTGTTTTACAACCTTTTTGAAACGATTGAGATCCAGCACTTTTCTTATTTCAGTTGGTATGTTGCGATGGTAATAGAGTTCATGCAGTAGTTGGAAGCTATTAAAAAACCCTTTGTTTCTACAAGTACATGTGAACTTGTACTATGGAATATACAAGTTTACTTCTGCTTGCTGACGGTTTTGTTGACCAAGAAGAAGATTGTGTTTCTAGGACATGTATAAAAAAATAATTCCGATAAATTACGTAACAGTATCGGAAATTTGCAAGCTTTCATTTTATTTTCAATGCGAATCCTAGAGAAAGTGATACTCAAAGCTGTCTATGTATGTTGTGTGCTTCACATTCTTGGAGATTAAAAAGATTTACAACATGTAGAACGTCCAATACCAGAAGATATTTAAAACCAAGCTGACGTTAATATTCTACCTCTCAATAATGATGACACACCGGGGTTAAAAAACTTGCTAAGAATGAACTTGCTATTCGAAATTAAATATATAATTTAATGCAAGACATTAAATCAAATGTTTAGCTTTATTTTTGGTTAGATTATTTCCGTGTAGAAGAAAACTAATAAATAGATTTAGTTGTATATGTATTTTGTATTATTTTGATTGAAAAATACACAATATACAAAAAAACACAAAAGACGGAAAGCCTTTAAGCACCTATTGCTCTTTACCAATAGCATTTAAGAACTATTTCAGGAGTTCACTTCTTTCTTTTCTCATGGAATTAATAATAATTAATAATTTAATCCACTACAAGTCGGAATTCCGTCCTGGTCTGTCAACAAATGTGCCATCTTGATTATTATTAGAGTTTGTTAAAAAGGTGGTACCGGCAGTGGCGCGCCGCATAAAAGTAGGTACGTAATATATAATATTAGTAAAAAATAATATTTTTACCTTTTCCTGTCGTCTTCATGTCCACATTCATTCAGCCGTCGACGGTGTTGTGAACACGTTGTCGTATACTTCGAAAATGATCGTTCAACATCCAGTGAAGTAAGATTTGCAAATGTCAGATATTCTTTTCCTCATCTGGGCACCCTTAATTTTCAGTTATAGACCGAACCTTTTGTAAATCGGGATTTTTCGTTAAAATTGCACCAAATTTTTGAGCAACATCGACTCCTATAGTGTTCGTCAAGTTTTCTAGAGCGGCTTGTAAATTGTTTATGCAATTTAATGCGTCTCGTGCAGATAAGTGACTGTTTTCTAATTATTCAATAGCTTGTGCAACTTCAGAATAGTTCATGGAAATTTCATCTATTTGTTGTTGAACCTCCGAATTGGAAAAATGACATTTTTCACTTGTGAAAAATATTTCTGATAGTAAGATATTGCCTGGAGCCATGTTTCTCATCGCGTGATTACAGGCTGAGGTGGTGGTGGTAATTTCGGACACAATTGTTCGAATACACGGATGTGTTTGGGAGATTTGATGAACACTTTTTTTGGTAGATGGTATTAACTTATCCACCATCGGATACTTCTTTCGAATGGTTTCTGCTACGAGGTGACATTCGTGTATAAGGCATGCTATGTGAAGAAAAGTCGGAAAGCATATTTTCAACATCCTACCAACTCTCAGCATTGTTGCGGCTCCGTCAGTAACGAACATCGTGACTTGGGTTCCTGTGATACAAAATTCTCTCAACGAATCTTTTATTATCTTGATAACGGTTTCTGCATTAGTTTTCTGAATCCTTTTACTGGATAACAACAATGAGGCTGGTGGACCATCACGTTTTAAAGGACGCGCTACAACATGAATAACGCTGTGTTTCTGAGTATCAGTTGTTTCATCCACACATAGACAGATTTTCTTATTTCTCAACTCGTCTTTTATACATTCCTTTACTGTACCTTGCACACGTGGCAAATTGTATCGTAATTGCATAGATGTTGGCAGCTTCCATGAGGGAACGTACTTAGCCCAAAAAGACGAAAGTGTTCATTAGATACTAGATGTTGTGGGGTGTTGCACACACTTAACATAAAAATTAAATCATATAAAAATTGCCAGTATGGAATACTGTTTCTTAAATTCGATACATGACGTTTACTTTTACAATGTTTTCTACATTCAAACCTCTCGCGACTTAGCAATCCGCTATTGCATATTGTGCAATAAATATGCGGACTTCTATATTCTAATCCAGGGAAATGCCTGAGATATTTATTCACATTCAAAGGGAACGTTACACCCTCTGGGCGTCCCATCCCCGCGTACTTGTTTGGGTGCAGTGTACTGTCGCATTGAATTCTCTCGCGGTACTGTCGAGATCGACTACGAGTTGAAAATTACCCCTACCCACGTCGCTACCGCTACGCTACTGCCATCCGGTACCACCTTTTTAACAAACTCTAATTATTACGTATACTTTACTGATCAACAAAATTTGCACCAGGTGTAACCACTTCAACGAAAGAAATAGGATGCGTGCAGTGGTGTGCGACGAAGCAAACAAGAATTATTGTTTAGTGTAAGAAAGTGCAATAAGTGCCGATGAAAGAAACACACATATTATTATTATCATAATACTGGATGATAATGATTTGTTTCTGAATGCCCAGCTAATTTCTAAGGTCATATACATAATTGTGGAAGATATCACCGGCGCCGCCACCAAAATTCTTATTTCTATTTAAAATTTAAAGACAACGGTTTTGGAGAACTTAGAACGATTTAAACTTATAAATCCAATTTCACGTGAATATCACGCACGAGACTATTAAATCTTTACGAAAAATATTCTGAGACGAGCATAAATCACGTCGAAATTGCGGTCAGAAATCTTGGAACGGGGGCGCAGCACGACGGTAAGAATAAGAAGTCATATTTTTAGGACTTTATCCTTACGATTTATAGCTGCGTTATACGGTAATGCTGGTAAAGCCCTCGGAGTATCGTTATTCTATAACTTAAGATAATGCTAAAGCCATATTTATTTGCTACATTTACATTCTGCGGCTTACGTTGGCTCGAGATTGTAGAATTTTCTTTAAATTGCGATGGCTTTCTTTGAAATAAAAAGCAACTGGATATACCTTGGTTTATTTTTTGCAATATGAGGTTATGTTCCTGAATTGTCCTTCTATTAATTATGTTATATTAGTGAGCTTTTCCAAGTTACATGCTCTGTATAGGAATGTGTTTGTAGCTGGATAATCGTCTTTTGATTAATGAGAATAAGACTGCTTGTGTGTTATTTCAAAGTATTAAATCTAATGCTATAAATGTTTCAAAAGTTGGTAATAGCTCCCTTTCCACTATTAACTCCATTAAGTTATTAAGGGTTGAAATTCGTAGTAACTTAAGATGGGTACGCCATATAGAATGTTTTGCATTTACAAATTTGAAAAAACATGTTCTTCAGATACTGTTAAAACTTTTATTTTGCCAACTTTCAGTCTCTTTTAAAATATTGGTAACTGATCACACTTTTCATTCTATCAAAATAACTTTTTGGTCAGACACTTCATTTTTATTTATAAAAAAGGTGATACTACATAAACTATTATGAAGAATTCAAAGCAGTAGGTTGTGTGGAGTTTATTATGTATGAATAGGCATAATTTCTTTGATAACATTTACTGAGAAAACAACCTCAGTTGAAAAACAAAAATTGCCAAAAAATTCTTTTTTGAAGCACAGTGATATTAAATAAATATAAATATTACACTAGCTTTTCTTGTAACAACATTAAACACAATTTTATCAATAGACAACGACATTCTACCAGGGTTCTGCTCTTCGGTTCCAAGAGAAGAACGTTCGTTCGTAGGTCGAAAGGAAAACGAGCCACAGAATCATGTGTAGCACCTATAGTCAAGCATGAGAGCGGATCGGTAATGGTTTGGGGTTGTTTTGGTGCCGCATTCGTACTAGACTTGGTTAAAATAGATGGAATTTGAAGAAGAGAGCGCTACCGGGAAATTTTGGAAACAACGATTCATGACCTTATTTACACCTGTAGCTCACAGTATTACATTCTACCAGGGGAGCATATATTACAAGGGATGTATTTTATAGAATAGTATGCCTCAGTATTTAAGATCTTTAAATAGCCACTACGCTTTTAAGAAGAATGTAACAAAAAATTTGTTGCAGATCAACTGCTATAGAATTCATGATTGTATGTGCCGCGTTCTCTTATATTGGTTTCTATTCGTTTTTTAATTTTAATCATAGTTTTGTTACAATATGACTTGCTCATTGTGATTTCTTAGTGTTGTGACCTTTCATGTTTACATGGTTTTTTGAAACAAAGATATTGTAAATTCTGTGTATTGAAATGTTGTGAAAGTGGTAAATTGTTAAAAAATTTAATTTTCGAAATTAATTGATTAATTACATGAACTTTTTCGGCAATTTAAACGAATTTTAAGATCAACAGATGAGATTTTAAAGTTAATGAAAACTGATGATTGAAACTATGCCTAATAACAATAACCAAAAATTAATGCTAATATAGCTTATGGTATTGGTGGAATCATTCCCGGCAAAAACAATGTAGCAGAGAAAATAGCGCTAACACATTAACATGTTTCTGCCTACCCGGCGTCATCGGCATGGTTTTGAGCACAATCTTCTGCTGCTATAATTGCGTTTGCCTCTCGGTTTATGCTGCTAATCTCCGAAACAGCACTGAATATGTCTTTCGGCGACACCTATCGCCAAGAGACACAGTCACGCCTCCCAGACGGTAGCAAGACAAACCGGAGTGTAGATGTCCACCACCTATTTTTTGGTTATAGTTACTAGCCATTCTTTTCACGTGTATTTCTATACATCATGGTAAGCCTGAGGAATCATTTGCACGTATAGATGTCGCTGTGCCTAGGCACAACGCCCCCTTGCGTTTGGCAGCCCAGGAGCTGCCCGATAGGTGGTGGACATCTACCCTTCGGTTTGTCTTGCTACTCTCTGGGACGACGTGACTGTGTCTCTTGGCGATAGGTATCGCCGAAAGACATATTCAGTGCTGTTTTGGAGATTAGCAGCATAAACCGAGAGGAAAACGCAATTATAGCAGCAGAAGATTGTGCTCAGAACCATGCTGATGACGCCGGGTAGGCAGAAACATGTTCAGGTGTTAGCGATATTTTCTCTGCTACATTGTTTTTGCCGGGAATGATTCCACCAATACCATGAGCTATATTAGCCTTAATTTTTGGTTATTGAAACTAACCTGAATTTTACGACGATGTCAATACAAACTCTAATATATGTTTCTAATACATTTACAGGAAACCTGCCTATCCTTAATCACTAATCTTCACTTCTATCTTGAATTTATATTACAATTCGAAATATTAACACTTGAAACTGGGAGCATAGCCAAAATACGAGATACCTCGATGAAAATTTAACTCGAAGTGAGAAAATCAATTGGCGTCCCTCAACTGCTTTATTTTAATCGCGATGGCGATTGTTTCATCCACAGCAAATTTTGATAATACCCTTCCAAATACAATTTAACGATGGATTTTGATGAATAAACCTGTTTATTAATGTGGCATAATGAAATGAATGCAGTGACGTGACTGGATGATTCAAAATAAATTACTCTGTGCTACAAAAATTTACTGACAACCCAATAATAATGAAACTTACTGACGTTCTTGACAAAAACATTATGAAACGTATTTAATTTACGAAATTATGCTCGAAATACCTCTGAATTTACGCTGTTATTTGTTGTAGGAACAATTTTCATTAATTTTAAGGATTTTGCGATACGAAGAAATCGAACTGAAGAGGAGATTCTTCCCCATTAGCCCCTGCCGTTCTACCAATGATTTAATTAAGTAATATTGTATTCAAATTTAATTTTGCGTTACTAATATCGTTGTAAATAATTAGATCTTCGATAAATATTCAAAATAAGTGCACAATATAAGGTAATAGCTGTCTACAAAATTTCATCTGAGTATCTGTAGAAACTAGAGATATTTACTTGGTTCCAGGCATTTCCCATCACAGTATTACAAAAGTTACATGTGCACAACATAATAAATTTCTAAACTTCGACGTTAATGCATCAATATCCAATTTTATAGATAATATGACTTCCAAGACTTCCAGACTAAACCATCAAACCATTAAAAGCATTTTATGTTCAACCACTACAACTCTACGGTGCACATACGCGTTATATTGGCGTATACTCTAATTTGTCTATGATCTAATTTCAATAACGTCGTTACAGCGCTATGAATACGATGTGGTATTTGCGTATGCTTTCACGAAGTAATGAGTTCGTAGCTTAATGACAGGCGATGACATTTTGGAGTTAAACAGCTAATGTAAGCGAGCGAAATTATTGGCGCAATATTAGATATATGTTAGCGTGTATACAAGATTCTAATTACTACTCATGAGAAGTAATTTATTAATTTTTAATTGGGAATTTCTGCGAAGAAGGTTTATTTTATTTAATGTCGCTGAAATCGAAGTAAAGGAGCTAGTAACTTTAGAATCAGTATACCTTTCAATAAACTTCTTTAAGACCACCAGAAGCTGTATCGATGAATGGGTGGGAAAATATGAATCCGAAACTAATTTATATTGAATAGAGTGTTTTGTATGAAATTTGAAGTAAATATGCAGAGGTTTGCCTTTGGGATGTCGTATTTTTTAAAACTATGTGCTTAGTTCCTAGGAAAACTTGCAGTGATATAGCCTGCTTTCCTATTTTAATGTACCTTCGGCGTTTTACCGAATAAGATTCCGTGCATTCTGAGACATTTTACTTTGTATTAAATGTGCAAAACGTTATTACTGTAAATCGATTTAAAAAAGTAAGTAAAAAATTTCAAATACAGTGTAAATCCTTGTAGGGACCGCGACTTGTTCCCCTTTTTATCCGATAGATGTTGTATTCAATGTTTCTCAAAAAATTAAATCAAATTTGTTTGTAGAAACAAAAATAAATATAACTAGCGTAACATTAATTAACGGGTCTAGGTAGGGCAACAAAAGGACCCGAAATGTAATGCGATTATCCTTTACTAATAAATATTAATGTAGTGCAGGTAAAGATGACATTCCCTATTTACCCGAACTAGAATTATGAATTTAGATTTAGTAGTTATTGTTCTTTTAAACGGTGTATATCCTTAATAAAATTATTTAAAATTAGTATCAAAATGCCGAAAACAAGAGAGTTGCTTTTAGAAATCCGCACAATGATTGTTGTAGATATCGCAAGAAAATTGAAATTATGTCGCCGAACTGTTCGCTATAACGTTAAAAAATATCAAGAAGCTAACGCACTATTGAGTAGAAAGCTAACAGGACGACGGAAAGTGACAACACCAGCGGAAGATCGTCGAATAATTATGACGAGTAAATTGAACAGACAAAAAACTCCATCTGAAAGGGAGGTTAAGAGAGGGTGGTTTATTTTGGCCGAATATCGTTGCGTAAACCTCTTACATAAACAAAATAAAATAAAACGGCTACAGTGGACTAGAGAGCATCAACATCGGACAGATGATGAGTGGAAAAATGTTTTGTATACCGACGAGTTCAAATTTGAGCTCTTCGGTTCCAAGAGAAGAACGTTCGTTCGTAGGTCGAAAGGAGAACGAGCAGCAGAATTATGTGTAGTACCTATAGTCAAGCATGAAAGTGGATCGGTAATGGTTTAGGGTTGTTTTGGCGCCGCATTCGTAGGGGACTTGGTTAAAATAGATGGAATTTGAAGAAAAGAGCGCTACCGGGAAATTTTGGAAACAAATGCTATACTGCCTGGAATGAGAATAATCGATGGCTATTTTATATTTCAACATGATAATGATCCGAAACACATCTCTAAACTGTGCCGCGAATATTTAGAATCGGTGGAATGCGAAAGCAATATCAAAATAATCAAATGCCCTCCTCAAAGCCCAGATGCCAATCCCATAGAGCTTTTTGGGAGGAACTCCATTCACAGGTGAAAATAAATCCTGCAACTTCTAAGGAATCATTGTGGAAACAACTACAAGAAACCTAGCTTAAAATAGAACCCGCTACTCTGACGAGACTGATGGAGAGAATGCCGCAATTGTTAATAGTCGAGCTGGATATTTCGAGGAAACGAAATTTTTTTTTTTGTGGCATATTTTATAATTGAATAGACTATCAATTTCTTTGTTTTAAGAGCAAAACTACAATTTCTTTTTTGGTTAGCACTTCCTTTATTTGTGCGTATTAGTTGGATGGACAAATAATTATGGCCGGTAGTGGCATGTATAGTGAGTTCAGTATGTTCACTCGTTCAACGTCGTCAACTGGCGGCTATGAGCCCTTTATCCGTAGCTCCAACTCCTTTTATGGCCTCCTAGCATTGCGCTGCTTGGAGATTACTTTAAGTCCGGTCAACAATCTAATGATGTCAACTTTTTGCCACTCTTATCCATATGATGTTAATACAGATAATGGTGCTTCTAGTTTTACTGTTTCGTAGCCAAGGGTGCTTAAAAGGGCGAGTGTTTCACTACTTTTCACATATTATAATTATGTATTAGTTCTGTTATTTTTTTCTATTTTCTTACTATTGTTTTTGTATACTAGGCAGGTACGGCTATGGCACGGCTCCCTAATACCGGGCTCTACTGATGATGATTTGTAGTGTCGTATCATAATCGACCAGCCCTCCCCGCCCACCTAAAGACACCGCTGCTGCGATTGCTCTCCAGTTACCGGGCTCTAAATATAAGTTCTTTGGAAAATCCCAAAAAATACTGTTTTTATTTATGTTTGCAATGATACTAACGAACTAATGAACGGCACAATTCAGAGGCGTGATTCATAGCAGGTGGATAATCGGTTTATTGCACCCCTAAGCATAATTTTTAGAACCAGCAATTATCTGTGGCCATAATGTATTAGGGTATTACTAAACCATCAATTATGCTTTTATAGATTTTCCAAATTAAAATTATTATAGTGGGACATCCACCTAAAGTGCGTGCGTTTACACTTCAATACATTATTTTCAATTAATTTCATGTCAATATTCGTAAAATATTAGAATCTAATGTAGCATTTGCAGAATTCGGATTATTTTGGGTTATTATTCGAATTCTGGCATTTTAATGTTTTATACTATTATTCTTTTATTAAAAAAAAAAAGGCTCCATTAATGTTATTTTATTTCAAAGATTTTATTTGTGAAAACGATATAAAACTCACATACAATACATACTATTTTGTATCCAATCAATAAAATCTGCAACGTCATATGCAGTATTAAAAATGAGCATCGTAACGCCAAATTTAAAAGTGTCAAGTTGTTTGATTGGCAATGCCGGGCAACACATAAACAAGAGAGATATAAAAAGAGAATTTTTTGACAGAAGAGAATTTTTCGACCAATCATTTAGAAATTTAAATTAAAAACTCAAACGTATTCGAAACAATAAACTCAAACGTATTAAAACATTCTCAAGACAAGATAGGAACAGTTTAAAGAAAGTAATCAAAGCAAATCTAACCGAAGAAGCCAAAGAAGAGGATTGGAGGGGTTTACCACAAAAAGGATTTCAAGTTTCAACTGCAAAAGAAGGAATCCGGACTCCGAAGAGGAATTTAAGTGAATCATTCAAAATTAATCTGTAAGTAGAGAGGTGGAAATAATAAACGGAATTTGATTGTCGTTTAATTCAATATTTCATACTTTTATATAAGAAAAAAACACCTGATAATAAATGTTCTTATAAATTTAATATTTCTCAAGTGGTCCTATTTCCATGGCCAAGGACTGTATGCTAGTATGCTAGCACATAAATGAAATTAAACCATGGGAATAACAGAAGTGTACGACGAATAAGCGCTACGCTGGGATCCGAAACGACAACAATTAGAGCTAACAGAGGCTGCCTCCAAGGAGGGGTCCTGTCACCTCTACTCCGGTCTTGTTGTAGATGATCTCTTACAGAACTTAACTTCTAACGGATATGAGGTGCAAGGGTACGCTGACGATCTGGTAATCATGATCCGTTGAAAATGTGAGAATATCATACTGCAAGTTATGCAAAGAGTTTTCGATGACATCTATAAATGGTGTCAAAATCATAGCCTGCGCATAAACCAGCGAAAGATTACATTCGTTCCTTTTACAAGGAGACGAAAAGTCTGTCTTAGTCCCTCCATCGAAAGGAAAACCATTAGCGGAGTTACGTTTAACAAAAAACTAACATGGAACTCCCACATCGCCAACTTACAGAAAAAAGCTATTACGGCGTCACTAGTATGCCGAAGGTTGCTTGGTAAGAACTGGGATCTTAAGCCGCAAATGACTTTTTGGTCCTATACGGCAATAATCAGACCTATGATCATCTACGCCACTCTGGTTTGGTGGCCAAAAACAAATCAGAAGACTGTGCAATAGCCAGTTTCAACATATTCAGAGACTTGCATGCCTCAACATCACAGGAGTGATGCGTACTTGTCCCACAGCAGCTCTGGGGGTGCTACTGGGAATAATGCCGCTTCACATCAACATCAGAAGCAGCCTATATCGAGTGTCCTCACTCTTAGTAGAACGAAGGGCTTACAGCCTGGGGATCTTAGGGGGCACCTCAAAATCATTGAAGATCCCATCATAAACTATCTGATGTATATTGCAAAGAACATGATCCCTATGCAATACAATTCTGATCAGCTGTACAAGGTGATCATTGAAAGCCGTACTGAGTGGACATTCGGTGAGACTCAATGCAAAAGAGGTACCCTGGAATGGTACACGGACGGCTCGAGAATAGAAGGTGTCGGAATAGGTCTAGGCGTTAGTGGTCCTAACTACCACCTAAAAATGCCTACAGAACCCCACACCAACATATTTCAAGCAGAGATTTCTGCTTTAAATCTGTGAGCCATAAAGAAACTCGAGAAAAGGATACGAGGCGCAACTATAAATATATACAACGACAGTCATGCGGTTCTAAAGGCCATTAAGGCCTACACATAATTTGCTCTGATACACAATTTAAGGCAACTGGGACGCAATAACCACGTTACTTTGCGGCGAGTCCCAAGGCACAAAGCGATCGAAGGAAATGAAAAGGCAAATAAGTTGGCCAAAGAAGCAGCGAACATGCCTTTCGTTGGTCCTAACCCCTTCTATGATCCCCAAAAGAGCCATAAAAAACAAGCAATTAAAGCATGGGAGGACAATCAAAAGTCCTCGTACTGGGAAAATGTTCCAGGACAAAAACAGGCGAAAGCACTTATATCAGGCTCGCCAAAGACAGCAAAAATAGCGCTATCGTTCAGCAAAAGGGATCTCAGATTACTGTCAAGATTTCTGACAGGTCATGTAGCCCTAAAATATCACTTATTTAAATTAGGAAAAGCTGAAGATCAAGTTCGTTGTCCATGCCAAGAAGATCTGGAGACGGCAGAACACATCCTATGTAAATGTGTTGCCATTAGTCGCACAGGACACCAACATTTCATTGGGCCATTTCTTGCACTTACTGAGCTGAAGGAAGCAGATCCTAGAATAGTACTAAGGTTTATTAAAAGCCTCCAACTATTCTAACACACACAAGGGCATTTTGTTACAATAGGTCTATTAAGGTCGCAGTGACTAAAGGCATCTGTGCCATGGCCCGTTTAAAATAATAGTAATAATAATAATAATAATAATAATAATAATAATAACAGAAGTATAAAACACGCTCAAGTCTCTTTTTTCAGCGATTCCTAACTAATCCCCAAGAAACTTGGCAGAGTATTTACTTTCGTGCAGATACTTTGCTACGAGAAGAGAAAAAAAACACATCTTGACCTGGGACTTCTATATGATATATTCTTGTACCACCTAAAGCAAATAAAACCGACTGAAGTAGAACAATATTTGTACTAGGTCCATATATCTCCACTCCATTCTACTATTGACCTAGATATACGTCTATATTACAAAACAAACATTAATAACATGGCCAATATCGTCTATTCCAGTTCAATCGAGGGCCGAAACGTAATAATACTATACAGACCGACCCAACCGGTCGATTTTTCGCTGGAGAAAGTATTTGCTGACGCTCTTCAATGACGCCTCACTTTATACAAGCCATTTGACAACGTCCAAACGTCGTCGATAAGAGTCGGAGAGGAGGCATCAGCTCTGTTACGGTGTACGTTTTCGTCACCAGAGGGTGGCGAGATCCGTAGAGGAGGCAACAACCAACGCACAGCTCGCGATGAAACAAATCGTCCGTGAATTAGACCGTTGGTCGTGTGCTATCTGGTCGTCGGTTTAGTCGTCGGTCAATTGGCCGTTTCGTCCCTTCGCGTTTATAAACTCATTGCTCAACAATATCTTATCTCTCTGGTTCGCCGTTATTCCCATTTCCAACATTTCGGAAACGAAATCGAAATCGAAATGGAGAGGAAAGTTGCAAATACAGATAACGGAAGCAATAGGCGATGATGGAAGCCATAACCGACCTTGGAATTGATTGGTTTGACGAATTGGGCTTGTTATTGGATTTTTTAAAGGTTTAGAAAAAGAAAAGGGAGCGTTTTACAACTAGATTATAGATAAAGGCTATTAGAAAACATTAGCAAATAACTATAAAGAATTGTTAATTAGCTGAAAGTCGTATATGATGTGCGGTAGTGATTGTTCTTGGGCTCCACAATTACATTGAGGGTTGTCAACCACTCCCCATCTGCACAAAGCTGCTTTGCTTCTAGCAGGTCCAGATCTGATACTTTTGAGGAGACTCCTTATATATTGCAAAGATGGATCATGGATGGATTGTAAAGCATGTTCATTGATACGGGTGAATTAATAATAAAACTATACAAAAAAGAAATAATTGTTCCAAATACAGTAATGTCCGGATATAACGAACCGCAAGGGACTGAGAAATTCAGTCCGTTATATGCGGAGTCCGTAATAAACAAAACGGATGAAATACATTGGACAAATTAAAAAATTAGTAGTAACTACATCATTCAAACGATATTTATTTACATAAGAGTACAAATTGTGAAAAATACTGCATATATACGAGGCGTGTTTTTAAAGTAAGTACCGTTTTGAAATTCTGCTACCGTGAGCGCTGCGGCGGCTTTCTACGCTTGCGCGCTGAGTACCTGCATCTGTTGACAAGCCACGGACGCCATTACAGAAAGATTCGACCGTGTTTACGTTTGTTTGTTACTATTTAAAATGTCTCCGCCGATCGAGAGTTCGGCCGACTGTGATATACGCGCTGAGATTCATTTTCATTGTGTTAAAGGCATTAAATTGGCCGACATTCATCGTCAGATCTGTGAAGTGTATGGAGAAAACATTGTGAGTGATGGAATGGTACGGAAATGGGCGAGAGCTTTTAAAGATGGCCGCATGAATGTCCATGAGGAGGAACGAAGTGGGCGACCTTCTGTCATTACTGAAGATTTGGTTCAGAAAGTTGACGAAAAAGTGAAAGAGAACAGACGCTTTACGATTTCATCGTTATCGGATGAGTTTCCTCAAGTTTCCAGAAGTGTTCTGTATGTAGTTGCTGTGTGGTTGCTAAATCAGGCGGCAGAGTTCTATGACGATGGGATTGTAAAGCTGATTGTACGATACGATAAATGCCTCAATATTGGTGGAAATTATGTAGAAAAGTAGAATAAGGTACAGGCTTTCATGTAAAAATAAAATTGTTAAGAAAAGTTTACCTGTTTTTGTTTTATTTGAAAACACGCCTTGTATATTTTAATATTTTATATGTATTAATTACTGATTAAAAAAGTCTGTATTTTTTGACTGTTTCAATTTCGCGCCAGCGCAAACTTGTTCAATATTATCCCCAATGTTGACGAACATATCCAAAAAAGTAGCGAAGCTTCCTAACACATTGTAGCGCTTCTTGACTAGTAAGCATTGGCATATCTTCGCATGTGTTACTTTCATCATTACTGGAATCGTCTACAGATTCATTGAGTATGCTGTTAATTAAGTTATCGTCAGTTAAGAATTCGGCGATTGCAACTTGATCTACATGAATGAATTCGTTAAAATTGATATTCTTTCTGATATAATACTTTTTACGATTTCACTATCAACGAAAGATAAATCAATAGTTGTTGAAGATGATTTTGGCTTCTTCAACCATTGTGAAAGTGATAATTCGTCATCAGAGTCAAACTCATCGAAACAAGTACAAACCAGCATGTATGAAACAATTACTGATAGTTTTGACGGTACCCTTGTGCCATGCTTTGTGACTAAAATTTATTGCATCCAGTAAATTTATAGACCCAGATTTACCTTCGCCAATTGTATTAATTATGTTTATAAGTAAAAAATTTCGATAGTAGCTTTTAAATGCGTATATTATTCCCAGGCCCATAGGCTGAAGCTTGGAGATAGTGTTTGGTGGCATAAACACTAATTTAATATTACGCAAACATTTCACTGGAGGATGTGCAGGGCAGTTGTCAACTAGTAGAATAATGTTTATATTCTTCATTAATAAATCTTCAATCCACAGTCTCAGTTCTTCTACAGACAAATCACCAGATATCCATGTCCTTTTAATTGATTTATAATTCATAGGAATGTTCGATGTGTTTGAAACATCGTGGATTTTGTGACTTGCCTATCGCTAGCAATGTTCTTCTTTCACTTCCCGTTAAATTATAGCACAGAAATAAGGTTAATCTATCTTTTGAAAGCTTACCACCTATGCATTTCTTAAATTTAAATTTTAATGTCCTATCTGGTGTTAGTTTATAAAACAATCTAGTTTCGTCTCCGTTGAAAATGTCTTCATCCTTATACTGTCTTCTAATTCCAGGTCACTTATTATTTAACCCCTTCGCTACCAGGCACTGTTTGCGTGGCGCCCGCTCTGTACCAGATTTCATCAGTCGAAGCGCGCATGTTATACTCAATCAGTAATACATAAGTAATGTTTTATACTGTGTTTAGAATATTTATTGTAAAGTTTAGAAGTCAAAACGTAAGAACAATAACTAAAAGTAAATTATTTAATACAAAATACATTAAAAATTTAGTTATGAAAATCAATAAAATGTTCTTGCGAACATAATGCTACATTACATTTATAGCAAAAATTTACAGTATATCTAGTTTTTTTATATTTATTATAACAAATTGTGCAACGTCTTCTTTTTTGCTCGTTTTTTGGTAAAGAAATCAATTTGTGTTCTTCTCTCTGTGGTTGTGAAATTTTTTCATACGAGTTTTTTATTTCTTCATAATTGGGCACATATTTAGCTAATATATCTTCACACAAAAAGAGTGTATAATCTGACATAGGCATTTGCTTCTTTTTATTGTTACAGACACTATATAAAACTCTAGAATTTAGTACCATTCGTTGAAGCATGTGAATGCCAACCTTTTTGAACCAGCTAAAACTTTTGCGTGCAGCATTATAAGGTTCCAAATCCTGATCAACGGCGTCAACAGCCCCCATATTTTGATTATAATGCTCAATATGTTCCGGTTTTTTGTAAATAGTATTCTGTGTTGATGTTTGCCCCTTATTGTGTCGCGATTTTTCTACAAAAGAAGCAGTCAACTTACTCGTCAGAACGTATACTTCTCGTTTATCTCTAAACTTTACTAAAAGCAAATCTTTATTTCTAATAAAACACGATTGATATGGTCGAAGCTGTGTTTCATTTAGTTCTTTGGGCACTCCTCGGTTGGTTCTTATAGTTCCAGTAACGTAAGTGTTTTTAGAAAGCAAGAATTCTGCTAACCTAACTGACATATACCAATTGTCTATAATTACTTCACGACCTTCAGATAGATTATTTTGCAGTAGATGAACAATAATTCTTTCAGACATACTTAGTTCTTCTCCGCCAGGTATATGTGAAACATCGTATATGTCCTTGCCAATGTACAGAGAAAAGTTGTAAGTATATCCTCTTACTTCAGCAGCACTTGGGCAAAGACAAAACAATTTTAGGCCAAATCGAGCACGTTTGGTTTTTATAAATTGCTTGAAATGAAGTCTCCCTTTATATAACATCAGGCACTCATCTATTGCGCATATTTTTCCAACATCTATCAATAGCGTAGTATTTTCTCGTAAATATGCAAAAAACATCGCTAATCGGGTGAGTGGCTTTTTTTTGTCTACTGTTTTTGGGTTACTGAATCGTAAAAATTTCAAAATTGTCACAAATCTAGAAAAATATGTCTGCATGAGTTTCAACAATATGACAAAATAAAACTACTCTTACCTGTTTCTACTCATAACTTTTGCTGAAAACACTGGCGGGCCACCTAACAAAAATTTTCTACGCCAATAATCTGATATTCGGGGCAAATGTATCAAACCCATTAGAAAAATAAGCGCCATAAAAATGTACATTTCCTGTTCGGTCACATCTCGCCATTTCAAAGAATTTACTTTCATTTCATAATCGCATTTTTCTTCAAAATACATCATTGCTCGTGTATTAGTCCAACTACATAATTGTCTAACAATTTTTGAAGAAACAAAAGCTTCAAAACATTTTCGTGTTGAATTCATGTCCCCCGGACCGATGGCGGGATGAATGTCGTAATCATTAGTATGTTCAATTAGATCCGTGTCTCTAACATCTTCAAATGGATTTGTAACAATTTTCCAATTTCCAAAACATCTAGGTTCTGTTTCATCTTCAAATTCAGAGTCAGAAAATTCTTCGTCAGAATCTGATATATCACTTTCTTCGAATTCGTCTTGATCGGGTAGGTACTCACTCGAATCTGATGATGACATGATTTTCACAATTTTCACATTTATAACACAAAAGTACACTACAATATGTTGATACTTGTTAAACTGCGGCTGCAATGCGAAATAAACATTTGACACGTTGTAACTGGTAGTGCAACTTAAAACATCTGTTCGCTCCCCCGCCACAAATTTTAAGAAAAATATAGAAAAACCAGGTTTCAAAACACCATCTAGAACACATAGAGCATGAATCAAACGATTGCATCATGGTTTGCTGCAAAATAAGCCATGAATCAACCGTTTGCATCATGGTACCAACAAGGCGCACGGCATGAATCATCCGTTTGATTCATGGTACCGAAGGGGTTAAACAATCTGTCATAACATCCATATCAACATCAGCGGCTTCTCCAACAATTTTGCAACCATGAATAGTTTGCTTTCTTTTAAATCTTTCAATCCAATTTCGACTACAAATAAACTGTTCACCATTTAACCTTTTTCCTAGTTCTGTAGCTTTTATTTGTAAAACTGAACCGCTTATGGCCACATTATTATTTCTTTGTTGTTTAAACCATTGTAAAAGTGCACTATCGACATTGTCTTTACTTGGTTTTTTTTTTTTAAGTGTTACACTACCATGCTCAAAAGCCTCTTTAATTTGGTTTTACTTTTCCAACTAGTTCCTACAGTAGATTTAGAGAGATTATATTCATGACAGACGATGCTTTGTGTTGTTCGACTTTCTATTTCGCGGATTTAACCTTTTTCCTAGTTCTGTAGCTTTTATTTGTAAAACTGAACCGTTTATGGCCACATTATTATTTGTTTGTTGTTTAAACCATTGTAAAAGTGCACTATCGATATTGTCTTTACTTGCTTTCTTTATTTTTTTTAAGTGTTACACTACCATGCTCAAAAGCCTCTTTAATTTGGTTTTATTTTTCCAACTAGTTCCTACAGTAGATTTAGAGAGATTATATTCATGACAGACGATGCTTTGTGTTGTTCAACTTTCTATTTCGCGGATTTAACCTTTTTCCTAGTTCTGTAGCTTTTATTTGTAAAACTGAACCGCTTATGGCCACATTATTATTTGTTTGTTGTTTAAACCATTGTAAAAGTGCACTATCGATATTGTCTTTACTTGGTTTTTTTTTTTAAGTGTTACACTACCATGCTCAAAAGCCTCTTTAATTTGGTTTTACTTTTCCAACTAGTTCTTACAGTAGATTTAGAGAGATTATATTCATGACAGACGATGCTTTGTGTTGTTCGACTTTCTATTTCGCGGATCATTTCGTATTGATCACGTAACGTAAAAGATCGTTTACGTTTTTGTGATAAGTTTGCTCTCGAGTTCTCCATTTTTTACGTGCTAACTTCTTCGGACATCTAAATTGCAAATGAACACATGAATGTAGAAGCAGATATGCAATAACGAAAACTTAAACCAGAATAATGTTCACAAGACATTTGTTTCTTTTATGAATGGTGCGTTTGATTTAAAAGAACGGATTTAAATAATCGAGCTCTTGCATATGTATTTCCTCTTTTAAAAAAAACGATCATAACTCTGCGAAAAGTAATCGTAGAGACCTCGACGACCCCGTGTTGTTTTCGTCTCGGAAAATCTTTTCGAGCGGGCCGTCAACTCCACATGCAATTTAACATTTCTTGGCTCCTTCCTCCCCCCGCCCTACGGGGATGTGGGGGTGGGTGCTTTTGTGGTTAGATAATAGACTTTGTGATCCCAATGTATTCCTATAAATTTCAATCCTATGTTTCAAACTGTTCAAAAATTATTTTGGTGGCCCGGAACTTTAAATAGGCACAGTACCTTATGTGCATTACGATAACGGTCTACGTGACAGGATAATGTGCGTGTTTTTAGTTTTAATGTTTGATTATCTAAATTTGTTATACAGCATCGATTTGTACGCAAAAGCAACGATGGAGGTACGAAGTACCCGATCCCCTGTTATATATGTTTTCCTAAAACAATTCACATCATCCTTGAGGCTGTGTAATATACATGATCTGATATTTTACTTTTGTTCTGGCCCAAAATATATGACTCAACCACTAAAATATCCTTACAACCTTTTTATTTTAAATCACAGATGCAATCTAATGGACCACATAGCCTGTAGTGGCATCACTTTCTTAGTGAACGTAACTATATCCCTCAAAGCAGATAACATGTTCACTTCTCAAAACCTCAAGGATTACTTCCACAGCCACAGAGGTCCTATATCACTACTAAGTGGTCGTGAAGTGTACTCATTTCACGACACAGAAAACCCTGATGATCCCGATGCTTACATAGAACTATTCTATTTAGGAGGATCCATGGTTTCCGACAGAACACTGCACAAGAATTTCGCAATCAGAACCGATCTTTTCGAAGTGGTATACGGCCCTATAAAAGGACGAGATAATTTTTCCAATGATCCTGAGACCTAAGAGTCGTGAAAGGATTATGTTAAAGAATAACAATTTCAGGTCGAAGCTTTTGATTTATACCAATTACTTTAGCGACCCATACGATATCGCTGTTATGATTAAAGGTATTAAATTATTGTTGAATATCACCTAACAACCCACTATGAAGAGAATTGGGACCACCTTGTACGAAAAACCATTGCCAAAATGTGCAATATGCAACGTCCTTTTTCAGTGCCTACAGTTTCATAGAATTCTGAATTTTCGGGTTGACCCTGTTCCCTTGTAAGTACAAGTGCGGGGTTTATAAAAATATAGTATACATTGCATCTATAACTTCAGTGGAGAAAATTTTACTGAAATACAGAATAACTTGGCCGTATTTTATTTCAAACAAAAGATCTTTTACCGCACCAAATTTTGTTTATGATTTATGAAATATGAAATAAAAATGAAACGGTAGTAGATAAAAGCCCTTGAATCAAAAACCCTATCGTAATTATTTTTTTTGTTCAAAAACGAAAATATAGTTAATGCACCTGTTTTAATAATAATTTTAAAAGGTATGCGTATTTTTTACATGATTTGTATTCGGCGCTTTTTGCGTAACCCAGCCTCGTTTGATTTTTTCTTTCTGCGTGGGCAATTACCATCCGTCGAAATATATAAAGCAAAATCTAGTTCTACCTCATATAAACAGATTAATTTAAAATTCAATCTGTGTCCTCTCTGCGAGCGGTGTAGATTGTATATTGTTGCACCGTCGCGTCGTCCGGATCCCGACGGCATTCAAAATTTTAATGTAAATGCAAATGTAATCGTTCTTCACGAGATTGGACAATAAAAACTCGATTACATTTTCAATTGTGCACTCACAACCAATCGTTTTAGTTACGTTACGATTTCTTTTTGTGGATAACGCATAGTACGGGGTGCGGCAAAAGTAACACACTTTCAAAGGTCACCGCTCGGTGGGTAGAGGCGGTACGGTGGTGGGGAGCGTCACATTGGAGAGGAGGTGACATGCTATTTTCAATCGTCATCATGAGCTGAACTAGTGAGCATCGCGCTTTTATTGTTGAAACGTTTACTGAAAACAACGAATCTGTGACTTACTTTAAACTTGGTTGACGTGACGGCGTACCTGTTCGAAACACGATTTTGCTATGGGAGCACTGGAAAGAAAACAATCTGGACGACCTCGGACTGTCAGAACTCCTGAAAATGTGGAAGCGGTAAGAGCCTTCATTGAACAATCTCCACGCCGCTCGATACGCAAGAATTCTCCATACAGAACTCAAAATGCATTCTTACAAAATGATGTTGGCACAGGAACTCAAGGGGAAACCGCAGAGCAGTGTGTCAGGAAATTCAACAACAGCTTGCAGTGTGCAGCTTCACTTGTGTGGCAGTGTTAATAAGCAAAATGTCAGATACTGGGCAGAGAACAATCCTGGCCAGTTGCATGAACAACCCTTGCATAGCCTTAAGGTATGGTGTGCGATTGCAGATTTCGGCATTTGGGGCCCGTACTTCTTTGAACAAGACAATGTTACAGTGATTGTGAACTTGGATCGATATTGTGAGATGTTGGTCACCTTCTTAAGGCCCAAATTGGATGAACTTGGCAATATGGATAATGTTTGGTTTCAGTAGGATAGGGCAATAACCCACACTGCTCGACGTACAATGGGGATTTTGAGGAAGATGTTCCCCAGTTGTTTGATTTCGTTGCGAGGTGACATCGGTTGGCCTGCTTGGTCACCCGACTTGAACCCATGTGAGTTTTTCCTTTATGGCTACCTCAAATCAAAGGTATACACTCATCGCTCTCGCACTATTGACCAAGTAAAACAAGCAATTCGACAGGAAGTGGCTGCCATTCTACAGGAAATGATCAGCTTAGTGATGGACAACTTTCGTGAACGCCTTCATCAGTGTGTACGCAACAAAATGTAACCTCACCGTGATAATTAGATGCTTACGAAACCATTTATATGAAAAGGAATATAAATTTGTTAAACCGAGGCAGCGAGACCGTATTTAAATGCAAACTCTAACACGATTTAATTCTGGAAAAATCATGATTTCCCTAAATATGCAACTGAAATTTTTGATAAGAAAGACAAGTTGACACTGAGTACTGAAGTGGTATAATGAGTTTCATAAATTTTTCTCGGGCAAAATCGAAATACAACTTCAAATATATGGAATTTTAGAAAAATTTACAATTACTATTAAAAGTAGTGTCAAAAGAAAGAAAATTTGAATGCCAAAATGAGCATAAAAATCTATTGCATCCAAAGAATAATTACATCGATTTTACAATTGCGAATCTTTTTAATGATCACGTAAAGTAAACCCTAGAAATAGCAAAATTTTATATTCATTATGTTAAATCTATTCATAGTAGTTTCTTCAAAATAGGTATACCGAGAAAAACGCTTATTTACCTACTGTCCTGCCCTGCGTAACCTGTTCCAAATTGCTGCATTGTCTTAAAAATTCTTCCTATATATATTAATATTTAATATATATTTAATATTTATGAAACCAGTCTGCATTGCATTCATGTTGAAAGTGAATTACAACCATCTTCTTCTGTCATCTCAATTACTGAGTAAATGATTTTGTATTGAAGATTTTGCAGTAATAATGGAAAAAGTACCTCAAGAAGAAATCGAAAAACCAAAAATCAGCTAAGTTAAAAATAAAAGTTATAATAATAATAATAATATTTATTTGTGCCCAACAGTAAAACACCAAAATAGACACATACATACAAATTATCTAAAGTGTAGCAAAAGTACAAAATGAAATAAACTAAACTTCTTAGAGATACACATAAGACTATAACGATGAATACATAGATACATACGTTGCATAATATACACGTAACACTAAACAAGTTGACCCAGAAAAATGTCTACATGTGTACATTTCGCGATTCCCTAGCGGGAACATGAAAAAGTACCCCACACAGTAACTGTGGACAATCAATTTTATTATTAATGAGCCTGTAGAGAAACACCGCACTAGTGCGTTCATAACGTTCATGGAGTGATGAAACACCGTGCGACAGAAGAAGCCGGCCATGATCGTAGTTCCTTTGCGGATAGTTACCAGTCTCCTTGAATGTTAAATATTTTAAAAAGCGGCGTTGCACTCGCTCAAGTCGAAGTTGGTGACATGTGTAATAAGGGTACCATATAATCGCTGCGTATTCCAACTTACTTCGAATCAACCCGTAGTAAACAGTCTTTAGAGCATCGTAATCAGTAAATGTGCGTGTGTTACGAAGAAAGAAACCAAGAACTCTGCAAGCACTGTTGAACACCGACATCACCTGCTGGTCAAGGCAAAGTCGATCATCAAATAACACTCCAAGGTCTTTCACGGTGTCCGGTGAAGGCAGCTTCAGACCGTGTATATTATAATCAAAAACGATTTTGGACACCTTTCGAGTGTATCTAACTACGCAGCATTTCTCTACATTAAGATGCAGTTTGTTATCAATACTCCGATTACTTATAGTTATCAGATTCTCTTATAGAAGTCTGGCATCATAAAGTGAATCAATTCGGTGAAATATCTTTAAGTCGTCTGCAAACGCTAAAAAGCGGCACGTTAGTGATTGTAAGAGGTCATCTATAAATATTAAAAACAGCAAGGGTCCCAAGTTGGAACCCTGCGGCACGCCAGGTGTTGTTAGATAACGCCTAGAAGAAAAACCATTGTACACTACACAATTGACTCTGCCAGTGAGATAGGATATCATCAATTTCAGCAACGAAGTGCAAAAGCCGATAGTACCCAACTTCCGTAGCAATAACGAGAAATCAATAGAGTCAAAGGCTCTTGTGAGGTCTGTGTAGACTACATCTAACTGTGAGCTTTGATCAAGAGTTTCACTAACGCTTTGTGTTACACAAGCCAGGTTAGTAACTGTTATGGAGATGAACATAAAAATAACTACTTAGTTACCAATATTGTCTCTTATTTTCGGGGTAATTTTCTCCCACAGAGGTAAATTTCACCCATAGGGATAACATTATCGGTAGGTAGAAACTTGCATTCTGTTGTAGGGGTAATTTTCACCCATCTTTTTTCAGATGTAATATATTAATAACAAGAAATATTTTTTAGAATTACAAGAACTGCCAGTACTGATCCAGTATTACATTGTAGTTGTGTGCTAGTCTGAGAATCAACCAATCCACTCTAGGTGATGTTCTCAACAATCTAATTTAGTTCTTCTAAAGAAGGGAGCAAACAAGTGAAACTTAGCTATGTCTGCGGTTATAATCCAAGGTGCACAGTTCAAATGCAAATCAATCACACGACTACGACGTGACGGAGCAGCACTTCTTCCACAGCGCGGATTTACTGCTACCGCAACAAACAATAAATCAAACTTATTGTCGAATTCTCATAATCCGCAGATGTTCCATTCCCCTCGCGGTCGAACTTTGCATCGATTACTATGACTACCGCCGACAGTTCTCCGATTGGTGTGGGGTATCTTCGCGAAGTTCTTGGGAAAATTGAAGCTGTTTGTCAAACACGACGTTAACGTGGGACGCCGCAAACGAAGTGATGATTTCGGTGTTTTTAGGAATATAACATTTTGTGGGTGTTTCTTTGGGAAATGAGATTTTCTGTACGTACTACAGCGTATTTTGTAAAATTATTTACAAATATACAGGCTGTTCCAAATTTTGATAACTGCCTTCAACTTTTTTATTTTAAATGAATTGCTATATTTTTTATTAATCATTCTGATAGCCACTTAAAACACTTTTGCAATGATATATAGTTACGTGCACTTCCGATAATTACTTTTGAGTATATTGCAAATTTTGTTAACATTTTGACAGTTGCAGATTCTGACGTTTTAAGACCTAGCCTGAAAACAGTTGTAGTGCTGCGAGTTACTCCTTTGCTATCAATTTAGGGGTTAACATTTTATACATTTCAAGGTGGTATAATGTAAAAATATATACAGGGTGTTAGCTATGTCGTGTTGCATTTATCGAATTTCAAACGCTTTCTTTTCGATTTTTTTAAATAGAACCTATATTCTTTTATATTACTAGCAATCTCTATGTAAAATGATCTTCAAAATGGCATCAATAATGTAATATTTATTTCCAGGATTTTCGAAGATATTATACTTTTATTAGAAATACGTTAGAATATTCAATATGCGGAATATCTGCTACAGTTACATTTATACGAACACCTCGATATAACGAAGATTATCCTTTCTCCCATGCTTGTTCGCTATAAAAGAGAGTTTGCTGTAACGGCCGATTATCTTAAAGTCATGGAAATATTTGGTGGATGCGCCGGATATTTTCGTAATATTTCTGCACTGATACCAAATTTTCTGTGGATATGTGAGGTTCGGTTACTCAAATAGTTGATGTACAACTTGGTATTGATAATTGTTCCTAAAAAGAACAGTCAAATGCCTTAATTTCTAGAAAGGCGCAAATTATTTATATAAAACTCGTGCTTTTTTTATGAGTTTAAATGAAATATTGTGGCGAAATGCTGCTGTGGAGGTGTTCCTAAGTAATTTGGTTAAATGACTTAGTGCATTGCATACCATGAGACAATCCAATAAAGTTGATAAAAGATGGTAATAATATTCTATTTCAATATACCTAAACTAAATGAAAATCGGAAAGCCTGAGGCAAATTCACAATGACATTTATTGTTTCAAATTTATAATAATAAATTCCACATTTACACAACTTTCCCCTCCCTACAAGTTAAACTTCACATCATTGCAGATATTTTCCTAATATTCATGATGGATAAACGCTTCAACCCACGCAGATTTTCCGTTCCGCAAGAGAAGTTCGCGTTCGAACCGCTTTCACCCCCGACTTACTGGTTTTGTCGACAACAGGCGAACATATTTGTTACAGTATATCATTGCCTAAAAGTGTCATAAACAAAAACCTTAAAATATAGCCGTGATATATTATCCGATGCCGCAAAGCTCACGACAACCTCAGAATTTAATCCTTCGGAATCTTCAGCGTTTGGAGTATGGGGGAAAAAAGAAAGGAATTGCTTAAATATACATCGTCTGTGTTTTATGTACGAAGACCTCGATTTAATGACTTAGTTTTTATAAAATGTGTACAGGGAATCTTTAGACTTTCAAGGCCTGTAGAACTACCGTGTATATACAATGTGTGACTTAGTTCGTGGGTGGAAGATAATTCTTTGTGCGTGGAAAAGGTATTGGAGCATCCCTGTCAATCCAACGGTCATGGAAAGTATTGCCCAGGTAATCCCGTACAATTGGTGCAAAGTGGGGACCTGCCCCGGCGTGCATAAAAATTATATTTTGCCGGAGATTTAGGCACATCATCCAAAAATTCTGGAAGCTGTTATTCCAGACAATCTAAATAATTTTCTCCATTTATGCGGTGCGGCAAAATATGAATAAACTAAGAATAATGGAAAGTAATTACAATAGTTGTTAAAAATATATGTTTTGACGTAACCTTATCAGTCGTTGGCGCTGGCGAAGTTGGCGATTTTCATTAAATATAGATTTTCATAACTCCAGTGATGTTGATTATGAATATTGAAAATACCAACTTGGGTAAATGAACATTCATCTGTCCATAGAATCGAATCTTGGATGTTCAGATCGAGATCTAAATACGAGGGATGATCGTAAAATAAGGTTCCCATATTTTTTAAAAATAGACAGCATTCTTTATTTCCTTAACATTACACATCGTTTTAAAGGTAAAAACTTAAGCTATTTTTCGACATAATCGTCATTTCTATCCAAGCATTTTTGTAGACGGTGCTCCAACTTTTGTATCCCCATGTCGTAAAATTCTGTCGCCAGTCAAAATCTTTTCAATTATGGTGTTTGAAATCTCAGGAATCCGAAGAGCGAGTTGACGCATGGTGACCCTCCGATCTTCAAGCAGTATGCTCTCGACCTTTTCAACGATTTCCTCTGAAACTTATGGTCTTCCGCTCCGCTCTTCATCGTGAATTTCCGTCCGACCTCCTGTGAATTCCCTATACCATTTGCGGACGTGTTGAACAGCTATACACTTTCTCCATAAACTTAATTGTCGATGAATGTCTATAGGTGAAACTCCTTTCGCGTTTAAAAAACGTATTACAGCGCCAATTTCGCAACTGGAGGTAGCGGCGATCGGGAGTTCCGTCTCGGAGGGCTGCTTAGCCAACACTGAGTGGCGTAGCGAGACGGGGGCGATACGTATGTGAGGGAGCTGCTGCACACGCCAATGTTATCGGATTTCGCCTAACACGTCTTATTGCTGCTGTAGGGCGTTGGGAACCTTTTTTACGATCATCCCTCGTACCATTTACAGAACGCTTGCCGAAGTGGATCATCATTATCTTCCAAATACTAGACTCTTGCGAAATGAGATGGATGCTGTTGGTTGCGTCTCAGAGCGCGCCATACACGGACATGATTTGTTCTCAATTGTCTCGCAACGTACCTAATACTTCTTGAAGGATCGTCTCTTATCAAATCAATTATTGCATTTTCACGTAAACGAGGATGGTTAGCATTTCTACATGATTGTATTGTAACGCACCCGGTGAAAAGAATTCTGTCTTCTAATCTTCTATAGACATTAACATTTGACAGACGACACCCAGGAAATTGCATTGCATACAATCGCGCTGATTGACTTATGTTATTATTTGAAGCACCAAGAGCCATCAGCATATCGTAATACTCGCGATTTGAGTAGTTCTGAGTCATTATTTCATACGTTAAAATTCAAAATACAAAAACCGTATCCTTATAATGACAAGAGTAGAAATGTCAACTAGTTATTTATGCATCATATTTGTTTTTATAATAATTGCAAAGCCCTCTTGGCTCATGTTTAGTAATGTTTTGTTTTATACATTTTTAGTTATGTAATATTAAAAATGTTTAAACTTTTTATTTTTCATTTTTAAAATTGCTATAAGTTAGAAAATATTGGTCACATTAACGAAAGATTAAAGAAATAGAAAGCCGATAAGAGAAAATTCAATTAAGGGCTATTAAGAACCGTTGGTGCAGTTCGGATGCTTATTGGTTTATAATGATTAGGTGTTCCCTATATAAAGAGTATTTTCTTAGGCCTTAACAGTTTACACTGAACTTTCAAGTGAAACACTTGAAGCAAAGTATGCCGTTGCAATTTGTTGAAAGTGAGAAGGGGAAGGCAAAGTTGCTGCTGAATGGGTATTTGTACTTCAAAAGCAGAGCCTCTGCCGAGAAGATGTACTGGTGCTGTACAGAATATCAGAAACTGAAGTGCAAATCTCGGGTTGTAACCGCAGGTGATGAAATACTCAAACATTCCGAGGACCACAACCATGCTGGAGATGCTACACAAATTGAAGTTGCCCTTTTTTCTAAAAATGTGCGAGATGCCGCTTTGCCATTGCGGGATCTCCCTCATTATATAGTATCAGCAGTGGTGTTAGCGATGCAGCTAAAGCAAATCTTCCTAGTGTGCCCGTCATGAAGCGAACAATCAGAAATATTCGTCAAAGACAACATACAGGACCAATTTTGCCTTCAAAAAGGGAAGATATAATTTTTCCGGAGAAATAGGTGACATCAACAGGGGAAGATTTCTTATTGTTTGATTTAGGTGCAGAAGTGAATCGCATTCTAGTGTTTTCGACCAAGAAAAATCTTCAACTGTTGGGGCAATCTAATCATTGGTATGCTGATGGAACATTCAAGACTGTTCCATCTATATTCTGTTAGTTATATACCATTCATGGAGTGATATTTAATACCGTTGTGCTGCTAGTATACGCGTTGCTACCACGTAAATCAGAGGACACGTACATTAGAATGTTGAAAGCTTTAAGAGAGCTGCTTCCCGCATGTGTAAAGCCACGAACGATCATGACTGATTTTGAAATGGGGTTTATAGATGCGATGAAAACCAAATTTCCTAACACACGACATCAAGGGTGCTTCTTCCATTTTTGCCAAGCTGTATATCGCCATATTCAGCAACACGCATTATAGCACCGATATGACAGTGATGCTGATTTTTCACTGCGATTTAGAATGTTAGCTGCTCTAGTATTTGTTCCCGAGGCTCATCTACAAGAAGCATTTGAAACGTTGTGTGACAGCCAAGAATTACCACAAGAAGCTCAGGAAATTGTCGACTACTTTGAGGACACATGGATTGGGCGTCCACAAGGGCGAAATAGAAGAAGAGAACCACGATATTCCTTAAGTGTATGGAACTGTTACATCAGACTTGATAACTTGCCGAAAACCAATAATTCCGTAGAAGGGTAGCATCGCGCCTTTGAGCAACAACTATGTGCTGACCATCCAAGCATTTGGAAATTTGTGGATGCATTAAAGAGAGAACAGTTAATGAATGACCTTAACATATCACAATACTTAAGTGGTCAAGACCCGCCTGCCAAAAAGAGAAAATATAAAGACTCCGTACAGAGAATAAAAACAGTAGTGCATTCATACGATCCACAAAATACGGTGTCATACTTAAGAGGGATTGCTCACAATTTAAGGTACTAAAAAATTAACAAGATGTAATATTAAAATAAAAAAAAATTATTAAAAATCAAAAAAAATAGAAAAAAAAAGACAACTACTTCAAAAAGAAGTACGCCTATGGAAGACTACAAGGCCGACCTCCTCGTGGTGTCTTCTGGGTAACGCTAACAGGCTTTATTATGTAATTAATAAATTTTCGGTGAATTACATCTGCGGTGAATTGTTACGTAGGTGAACTGTCTTTAGGTGAACTGTTTTAGGGGAATTGTTTTAGGTGAATTTTCCTAAAATCGTGAAAGAATACCTACTTACAGTTATATACTGCAGTAAAGAATTTTTCAAAAGTTAAAATGTAAAAAATCAAGTTGCATATTTCTCCACTGGTCACAAAGAAGACTTATGAATGTTAATTATCCAATACAATTCTAAAAATTATTGTGTAAATGGGGACAAAACACTACATGTTAAAACAAATACTGGTAATACAATAAACAGAATTTCAAGATTAGAATTTTTACTTTTTCTCTATATGAAATTGTTTAAAAATTGAAATTCTTTTTCTTTAGAGACATGATGGAGAGATATGTGGATATGGGCTGGAACAAATAAATAAATGTAGCGTTTAATCTAAGTTGAAAACCATACAAGACAGGACTTATGTGTCGAAAAGAGCTTGGAATGTAGGGGTCGCCTCAAATTATGATTGCGTATTAAGGAAATTGTGCTTCTTTGTTAGTTGTTGTTGTAAAGTTTCCAAAGATTCTAGGTTATTAAGAAAATTGCCTTTGTTAATTGTATGTAAAATGATAAAATTATTCTTAACATCAAATGTTTGACCATTATCCTTAAGATGTTCAGTAAAGTGAGAGAATCCTGACGAATTTGGTTGTTAAGCATCTGACATGTCCTTGAATACGTGTCTTGAAATTTCTATAAGTTCTGCCAACATCATTGTATTTGAATGAATTACAAGAGAGCATATCAACACCCTTCTTTTTTAATTTATCCATTATATTTTTATTGTTCAACAGCAAACCGCTGAAAGGATATATACTGTTATGTTCAACGTTGTATCTACGACAACAACAACTTTTCTCAGTTGCCACTTCGGTACTGACTAAATGTCAGGCTGGCCACTTGTTGGTAACCAAATATCCCTTTTGCGGGGAAAATTGGAAATTTCTTCGTTACCATCCCTCCTCAGCCATCCGTTCTTGGAGTGATGACATTGTAATTTAACTATAAGTCCACATAATGACGAGTGTGGGATAGCATGGACAAATCTACTCGTTAGTTCATTTTTCTATTCACTTATTTCGTCCAAATTAATGTATAAATCGTCTGGAATAAGCAACAGCGTAAATTGAAAGGTACAACAAATAATATTTCATCAATTAAATCTTTATCTGAAAGGTTTCTGTAAATTAGCAGTGGATTTTCTCGTTTAAAGCTTGTTGGTGACAGTTTGGATCACAGAATCATCAACATTCAACCTCCTGGTTAAGTCACTGCATTCGTTCTCGTATGCTGTTTACAGAAATAATATCATTTGATCGAAAGTCGTCGAAAAAGTTTCTATTTGGGTTAAATTATCAAAATTGGCTGTGAAATAAAACAATCGCCGGTCTTTCGTGATTTAAAATAAAAGAAAGATGAACGACGCCATCATTTTTCATTAATCTTTATTTGGCCTTGATTGAATCAAAGTGTGTCTTAACTCCAATCCCAATATAAGTGTTCGATTGTGTATTCGAAGTCTTTATTTGTAGAGAAAAGGGTCAAATCTCCAGAACAGGCAGTTTCCTGTGGTGGTTATATAAACAGAGGGTTTATATACATTGGCTTCGTTCAAAAGTTAAAGGTTAGTTACTTTTCAAATCTTAAAATTCGTTAATTTCATTTTACTGAGTTGGAAATTCATTCTAAAATTGCCGTAAGGGTATCCAGGGATACCCCCGGACCTACAAGAATCGTTTATTCAATTTAAAATTAGGAAATTTAACAAAATTTGAAAAAACTCCCAGGAAAGATATTACAATACATAGTTCTAAACGCGTATTATCTGTATTTTGTTATAAAATTACATAAACTTAATAAATACTTCCGACTTTTTAAAGCATTATTACCATCTAAGTCATGAATTTTCTACACTCACTCCAACAACAGTTGTATTTTCTTTTTAATTTAAACAAACGCTCGGAATACTAAACTCTACAAATTACTTTATCGTCGCTGTCGTAAAAAGAACAAAGGAAATTAGCACATTGTCGTGCTTTTGTGAAGGTATTTTGTACATTTTTTGCCCACCTTGCACCATATACATACGTACTTAAAAAAGAAAAAAAAGAAGAATTATACCCGAAACAACAAATACCCACCCACTCGCTACATATGTGCGAATCTTTCTTTTTTTTCGTGTTAGGGGAAAACTCGGCAAAGCGGGAAAAACGTTATCCAACCCCACAGTTGTTCTAGTCCAAATTCCGTAAAATTTAATTTTCATTCCGTGTTAAAACGTGAATTATCTGCTGGGGAAGTAGGTGAAAGAGTTTCCAGTTAACCCAGCGAAATGTTAAAGGTTGACCTGTGCGATGAAAGGTTTTTTTTATCTTTTTCCCTAGTGAATGTTGCCTCGACGTAGCTACATGAAGTATTCTGAATTCCCTTGGAATATAAAAGAAGGAAGAAAACAAGGTGGAAAGTATCCGAATTTAAAATTGCGAATGGACGGTTTTTATTTATCATTATTAGGGAATTTTCTCTGTTTTGTGTTGGAAGAATTTAAATGGTTCTGCTGCGAGTTAAAAGCTTTATAATATCGCAAGAGTGTACTCGTTTTTTTAAATTATAAAGTACAGCGAGGTAGAAAACAAGCTGCTATGGAAAAGAAGTTAATTTGTTCTCTGTTTAAATTTGCTTCGTAACGAAAACAAGCGCATGGCAGAGTGAGTTAATCTTCTAACATGTTGGAAAGTTGCTTTTTACTTCATATACAGGTATATAAAAGATGGGAATAACGACTTGAGCTTGTCGAATTGCAATAATAGTCTAATTTGATCCCATGGTCACAATCTCTTCCCAGTTTAACCATTACAGTCAGGAATTTTAATGATAACCACATAACCTTTGTCTTCTATATCTCGTCATCTTTGGTAACTCCTTTCTTCTACAACCTTGTGGCTATCCATTATAAAAATAATCTTCGTTAATAACAATTGTTCATCAGGGGTTCCTTGTTTCGATTTCTATTTTCGTCAGTATCCTAGATTCCTTCGGACGATATCCAATAGATTTACTTTTTAAGTAGTGCTCCAATCTTGAATATCTTTTTGTATTAATATTATACTTAATAATATGTGATTATGAAAATTACGTAACCTCTTTTGCGTCATCGGTTACAGATCGGTCATTCGGAGGCGCGAAAGAGAGCAAACTGTAGGCGACTTGCGAAAAAGGGCGAGCAAGATGGATGCGCGCGATCGACGTAGGCCGAAAGAGGGCTACTTTTCCTATCAAAAAGTCGTATTTTCCTTCGAAACGGTGGCCTGCAAGTTTATTAGCCGGTGTTCGTTAAGTCGACGCGGTAGTGGAAAAAACACGCTGGACGCTGTCTGGGCGAAACGTGAGGTTTATTTATAATATCTTATTACATTCGATTGTAGCAAGTGTTCTATGGCTCACTAAGACAAGCGTTCGAATTCGTATTTCGTTTTATTTTTTTGGTTGAAGATAAGAACTACTGTATTTAAAAAATGCCGTACGTTTTGGACGAAAACGGCTTTTCGATATTTTCTAAAATTTAATTTTAATTATGATGATATACAGATGATACGGAATAGATTCGAATCTAGATTCGAACCAGGAACATAATGAAGATAAGCTCTGGAAAGTACGTCCGATAGTAGATTCATTCGAAAAGCGGTGTGAAGAACTAGCAATAATGGAACAAAATGCATGCATTGATGAATCTATAATTCCTTTCAAGGGTCAACTCGCAATCAAGCAGTATATAAGAGGAAAACCGAATCCAAGGGGTGTTAAAGTTTTTATACTATGTGATGCATCTGGCATCATATATCGATCAGTTATTTATCAGGGAGCTAACACTATCACTGCTGATTTGCAAAAAAGGCTTCTGGTACGAATGGAAATGGCAAATTGAATTGCCAAACATAAAAGACACAAGTTATTTTGTGATAATTATTTCACATTTTTTTCTTATTGGAGAAATTGTTAAAAGATGGAATTTTTATAGCAGGAACATTTAGAATTAATAGGCTTCAACAGTGTCCCCTAAAATTGGAAAAGGAACTCAAGAAAGTTGGTCGTGGGAGCAATGGTTCATCAGTGTCTGAAGATGGGAATATTGTAGCAGTACGCTGGTATGACAATAAAATCGTAATCTTGACATTCGACTTTGTGGCAATTGAACTAGAGGATGAAGTCAGAAGATGGGATAAGATGGGCTATAGTTACGTTATGGTAAAGCGTCCAGCAATAGTAAAACTATATAATAATTCTATGGAGGGACTGGCATTTCCTGGCTTCTCAATAAATATATTAAAACGAGGTCGGCCTGTTTCTAATAGTCCCAGAAGTTCTCCTGTAACCATAAAACGCAAAAAAACTCAAAACAGTATCCATTAGTGATGTACGATATGACAATATTGGTCACAGGCCCGAACATATAATAGGACATGAACAACGCTGTAAACTTGAAAATTGCCTTGGACGTTCAAGAATTCGTTGTGAAAAGTACCTTCATGTTTAACCAAATTTAAAAACTGTTTTAAAAAATTTCATGTAAAATGATCTTAAATATATAATAAATAAAAAAAGTTAATTTGGATATTTTTATTTTCGAGTCTTCGAGACTCGGTGGTGGCATTTGCCACAACTTTCTAGTTTCTGCATTTATGTTCGAAAATAACCAAAACTTGACAGAGGAGTTCTCTTATTGTCTTTAATTAATATTTTAAACGGAGGAAAAATTTAATTGAAACGTAAAGCCATCACCTATCCACCATCCATGGACGCGGGTTTCATAAAATGTCTATACAATACATAAAATTACTTTCATTGATCTGTTTTAATTACACTCTTTTTCCCTTATTAACCAATTTCCAAAAAAAGGGAACGTGACTGTAGCGTATACATATGATAACATCGCGTAGCATCACAGAAATTATTCCATGCATCAATAAACTGGACGCGCCTATTATTATCAAAGTGCAGATCTACGCGTTTCGTCAAATATAAAGCGTTATTGCGAGCCGGGAGCAATATATTTAATCGAATTCTAGCCCATAAATCTAATTTAACTGATCCGAAAATGTAGTCCGCCTATCCATTTCACCTTGCCGGTTCTAGTTTGCAATTTAAACCGTTATAATCAGCATAACCGTGTCCAATGTTTTACTATAACGGTATAAATTACATTCATCCGCCGCGCCGTAAAGTACACGAGAGATGAACATTTACAGTTTCAATGTAAACGTGTTATTTGAGCTCGTGTGTAAATGGATTATACAATTTTAGGAATAAATATTATTTGTGATTTGATATTGCTATGTGAAAGCTGTTTAACTAGATCTAAGGCGTTGATATTAATTAGAAATTCACTATTATAAATTAATGACATTGATTTGCACTTTAAATACACCTCCTCAGCAGTGTCCCCACGGCCGTTACCACTGAGACTACAAGGACGCAGCGTTATTCGATGACGTCACGTTGTTTAGGTGATGTATCGCCATATACGATATTAGCCTAAGCGGTAAAGGTATCGTTTTTTTTGCATATCTTTTTTAAGTTTTGAAGGGCTTCCAGTTTAAAGAGGATGCTAGTCGTCAACTGAGCCCTTCTTAGCATCTCATCCAATTTTATTTTGTAAAAACGAAGTTTCAAAGCAGAAACCAAACACGTAACCGAGCACCGTTTTCGTGAAAGGTGTATTTGTTGGTATTTAATTGGCTAATTATTATTATTTGTAGTTGTACATGCATTTGGACGAAACTAAGGTTGAAATGATACAGTAATTGCCATTTTTTTGGAAAAATTTTGTTCAATTTCACGAGAAAATTTACAGACATGCTATTTAACCAGGATCTTTAATTCCCTATTATGTGGTGTTCAGCTAATTTATCATTACTTTTCCCACAATCATTTTTAAGTAGGGTATTTGTAGAACAAGTTATTATAATTGTTGCAATACGTTCACTGCTGTGAATATGGCATTTACATATATCAGTATCCAAATTGTTATGTTCGGTGATATATTTTAAAATATGTTGTATTAAAACAGAATATTTATTATACACATTAAAAAATATCTCTTCGTGTTCAAAAATAATTTTGTTAAATATAATGTAAGAATATAAAACTATTTGAACAATAAAATCCTGAGGGTAAAGTGGCTTCCCACGACTTAAATTTTTTGTAAGAGTGTAGTTGTCTTCAACCATTAGTTCATCACTGCAAATGATACTTTGCTTGCATATTTCGCACTGAAGTTTTTCAGCGCAATATAGCAACAATAACCTGCTAAATAAGTTATTACAGGCATGTTACTTGTCGTGTTTTAAATCAGTTTCATCGATAGTTAAATAAATGGATTAAAATCAAAATTTTGTTGAGTTTCGCTAGGAAAATCTATATTTTCATAAAACTGTTTAATTTGTATATTACCATAGACTCGTGATTTTAACGTTAGCAATGGTTGAATTGAGTTGGAATAGCATCTTTTTTAAGCCTAGGATTTTTTTAACTTACAGTTATAGTTTTACCGGTCCTTGAATCTGTACTTGTTGAAAATAAATGATATCCTCTTTTACAAAGTGTAACTCACAAACCCTAGTATACATTGTTGGAGTAAAATTTTCCCTATGCAGTGCACAGACCCATTCCTTACACATCTGAGGATCAGAGGGAAACCAAATGTGTGAACTTTCGGTCTATTCTTATAATTACCGTAGCACTCAGGTACGCAACAGGTATACGGCATTGTTATAAACACGTAACACATAAAACACCTTTAGAGGTGTTTTATCGCTTATACAACATTAGAAAAATATTACAGGTATTACCAACAGAGTACGGAAATATCACTGCAAAGAATTATTTTAATAAAACCTATATAATTTGGATAAACCAATTCAAAATGCAAGAGACGGTCTGAATGTGTGAATGTTAAGACGATAATATGGCTGATCGTTCACCTAAAACAATATACATCACAGCCTGCTGACGTCAGAGCAGTTAGGCCTCCTATAATATCGGCGGTAACGGCCTGCTTCTGCAAAATGGAAACTGCCTATTTCACTGGAATTACCCCAAATTTGAATGACGTGACGTAAAAAGGATACTTGGATGAATCACTGGGGAACAATTTGTAACACAATTTATGTTGAGTTTGGTTTTTGAGCTGTTTTATAGTTAATTAGGCATGCTGGTTTCAAAACTGTAGTTAGTTTTTTTCTACCTCGTCAAGTTTTATCTCTACACCTTATGAGAATATAACCACTCTCCGCGAAATCGAGCATGGATCATAGGAAGCATATTGCTCTCCTATTGGCTGACACAAACCTTCTCCGATGGGCACCGGGTGAATGGCGCATAGGAGAACAGCGAGAGGTTTATACTTGTTTGGGCTTGTTCAGTTACGCCTGAGATATTGTGGTGAGACGTTGTGTGTCGCTCTGAAACGGTGCAGCCCATTCCCACGTGGAGTCTGAGTTCTTGTTTATATACAAGGTTAGCAGTGTTTAGTGTTTATTTATATATGAACTGAAACTTTTCCTTATGTCTACCTCTGCTAGTTCACGTCGTAAGTGCTTAAACAGCCCTGATTCGTTTTTTACATATGTGGTAGTTTTAGCATTCCCAGTCAAAGGACAAACATCAGTACATTTGTCAGGCAAGTCTATTTTGCCTATTTTAAAGTGAAAATTAGTGATCAAGATAAATCACGGGTCTCTCACAAAGTGTGTAAGCAGTGTGTTGTGAGTTTACGGATGTGGACCAAGGGAACACGTGGTGAGAGCCAAGAGATCATTCAAGTTACTGTTACTTTTGTATAGTGAAAACGTCAGGATATAACAAGAAAAACAAATGTAAAATAGAGTATTCTAGTTTACCATAAGCTATACGCCCAGTGTCTCATTCAGCCGAAATACCAGTGCCAGATTCCAATGAATTACCCTCTTTGGAAATACAGGAATACGAATCTGGTGAAGATCAAAGTGACCCCAACGATGAAGATTTTGAAATTAAAGATAATTCCGTTTGTAATGGATTTGACCAGCATGAGTTGAATGATTTGATTTAGCATCAAGACTGCATGAGAAAAACTTGCTTGAAAAGGGAGTTAAGGTATCCTATTTTCAATCAAGAGAAAGTGCGTTTCTACAATACTTTCGAAGTGATGATGGATTTGTGTATTGCCATAACGTACATGGTTTAATAGAAGAGTTGGGAATTTCAGTCTATAACGCAACTGAATGGTGACTGTTTATCGATAGCTCAAAGCGGAGCTTGAAGTGTGTTCCTCTCCACAATGGAAATTTATTGGGTTCAGTCCGGATAGGCCATTCAGTTCGTTTGAGTGAAAAATATGAAGACATAGAGAGAGTCATTGATTTGTTGTAATACCACATGCACCAATGGATCATTTGTGTTGAGCTTAACATGGTTAGCTTCCTTCTTGGCCAGCAAAGCGGATATACCAAGTATCCCTGCTTTTTGTGTATGTGGGACAGCAGAGCTCGTGAGAAGCATTGGGTGCAGTCGAATTGGCTGCCACGATCTGACCTGGAACCTGGTGATCCAAACATTGTACACCCGCCACTTGTCGACAGAAAGAACATTATATTCCACCTCTGCGTATAAAATTGGGTCTCGTGAAGCAATTCGTTAAAGCTTTGCCAATTGAAGGAGACTGTTTTAAGTATCTCATTTCGGCATTTCCTAGCCAGCTAGTCATTTCAAAAGATAAAGGCCGGTGTTTTTGATGGTCCACAGATTCGGCAGCTTGTTAAAGATGAACATTTCATCGGAACAATGTCAGAAATTGAAAAGAATGCTTGGTTGGCATTCAAAAACATTGTTAAAGAATATCATGGAAATACACGGACACAGAATTACGCCAAAATTGTCTAGCAACTCTTGGAGAACTTCAAACTGCTAGGTTGCAACATGAACACCAAATTGAATTTTTTACATAGCCATTTTGGTAACTAACCCGGAAAATCTTGGTGCAGTCAGTGATGAGCAGGGTGAGCGATTTCACTAGGATTTGAAGGTCATGGAGGCACGGTATCAAGGTAGATGGGTTGTACATATGATGGCTGACTATTGTTGGAGCATCAAGCGAGAATGTCCACAGATTAAACATTCCAGAAAAAGCTATAAGCGAAAATTTTTGCCTTAATATGTAATTACCGTTCGATAAGAAAACAACTATTTGTATGAACACAATTTAACTTGCAGTAACTATTATGGCCTTTGTATGAATAAAATTATTCTTTATAAACACTATATTTGGTAAGGTTTTTTCTTTATTTTCCTTTATATGCACAATTTGTATGACTTTTGAGGGTATCCTGTAGCTTAAAGGGTTGACGTGTTTGACAAAAGCTGCGGTTATTTTTAGATCCAGAGGCCAAAAGTTAGTTCAAAACAAGTCACAGATTTAAGACAACGAAATTGCTGTTCCCCAGTGTAATTGATAGCATCACGATTAACACTGTCTGCATTCGGTGGATAAAAAACGTAACAACAACAACGTATAGCAACAAATCGTTTGAAAATTGTCAAATTTGAACGTCAACTGTATATCACTTTAACTTGATATATTCAAAATTGCTTCAAAGGTTTCTTCCAAATACTAAATAAAATGGCATAATTTTTGGGTTTCCTGTAAATATTTGGAATATTTTGGTATAAATCCAAGTGCGGTTGATAAGTAATGTCTAAAAATGTAATTCCGTTTCATCGCTCACATATTATTAGCTCAAAACGTCAAATAATACAATGCAGTTAGCTGCCCTTAAATTCGAAGATTATTCAAAATTTACAGTAGTAAAAGATGGAAATTAATTTAGTGACGGTTAGCAAGCTTAGTTCGGAAATTATCGATCGGGACGTCATCACAATTGAACACGTTGATGTTCCGCTGCTCAGCGACTTAATGGACAATATCTACGACAAATATCCAGCACTGTGGAGATCCGGCCGGTACACGCTGTACTGGCAATACACGAAGACCGATTTTATACCAATTCAGGATTACATAAGCTACGTGGCGGCTATTCGTTTGATGTCCTGCAAAACAATTTATGTATTAGTGGACGATTTCTACGAATACTGGGAAGATAACATCTCCTATTTGCAACAGCTGGATCATGTAGAGAAGGAACAGCGACTTGAAAGGGAGAGAGACGTATATGATGTCAGAATTGTAAGAAAGCAAGGAACCGAGGAACCGGATATACAGTCCGAAGCTAAACCAGTGAGTACGTATTCCTTAAGTACGGATAGCGATGAGAAACCTATAAGAGATGAAGACGAGATTCTGGCCTATGCTTTGAAGAAGGATCCTAAAATTGAGTGCTATGCAACGGATATGTTGCGGTTCATGAAGATGGTTAAGGATTTGAAGCGACGTAAGTAAAAACTAGTTTCGAATTTGAATTTTGAATTTCTGCAAAGAAAAGACAATGTACAGGTTTCGGAAAAAGGAACGCATTAGACTAATATCTCTCTTTAGAAAAAAATGCTATTAACAAAATTTGTTTGACAAGTTATTTTCTATTATTTTCCGGCATTTGTGAATCTTTTTTCAAATGATTTCTTATGGTAACAAAAACAATTTTTTTTAATGGTAACATTTCTTGGCAAATTTGGAATGCTTATGAATTTTTTTATATGGATGTGCATTGTTTTCGTGGGGCTAGATAACAGAAATATTGAGAAAAAAATTAAAATTTAGCAAAAATACAAAAATTAAAGAACTACATTAAATGTTGAAATTGGAGTCTCTTCTGTACGGCCTGATAGTGTCCAAGAGGTTCCCAAAAATTGCGAATAGTATTTTGAAGTCCAGTAGGTGATATAGCTTATAGCGTCTACACAGATAAAAAAAATATATGTATATCTTTGAAATTACTTATTTATCTAATTCAACAAAGGTTTATTTGAGTGAAAGCACATTTTTGAAGAACAACAGATTGAATTTGTTTGAATGTACAAATGTTTTCATTTGGCATAATTTTGTTGAGTCAAACAAATATATGTTAGAATCATGAGCTCGTGTGTCGTCGGCAATTTCCATTACGTGAACGCAGGGCAATCGCAATTGTAGCCCTAGTTTAGTTTATATGAAATGGGAGTAATCTCGAAGAAACTTGAAGGAAATCTGTAAGATTTAAGGTTCACCGTTTCTATATGCGACCACGTAGATCCTAAGGAAGGCCTTGATATCACCTTAACGTAATGGAGGAGTTAATGGTATTTTAGGAAGCTGGGGTTTATTTACAAAAATAAATGCCCAACGCCACTACAAAATAGAGATTAATTTTCGGCATTATACTTATTCTATATGTACTTTTCTTAGCTTATCCACATTGTTAATAAAGTCCTTCAAAAGATTGTGTATTTTTAACAGATTGTTATCCTATGTGCTCATAAATGAATGCTTTCTTCTCTAAAAAGAAGAAAGTATCTATCATACTAACCATTTCAGTGGCGTAATAATACTAACAGAATAATATATTTGTCCAAGTAACAGCATACATAGTAGTATCAAGGTAGATTTAGGAAAGCACGATCAACGGCAGACCAAATATTTGTGATGAAGCAACTAATAAATAACGCGTTCGAGCAAAATTTGGGGCTGCATCTGCTATTAGTGGGCTACAAGCAAGTTTATGACTCCATCATCAGAAGTAAACTACACCAAGCGATGTACGAACTAGGAATTCCACTAAAGCTAGTAAATCTGATAAAAATGACTCTTCGAAATACAAGTAGTGAAGTGGCTATAGAAGGATTCACATCCAAAAGATTTCACATTGGAAGGGGTTTAGGACAGGGGGATCTCCTATCTCCGGTTCTATTCAACTTGGTTCTCGAGAGGGTTCTATAAATGACTTTTTTCGGTGTCGTAGGAAAAATAGTTTACAAAACTCGCTGGAAAGTGTCTATCGTTTGCTTGTGAGATTTCCACATTCGGCTGGCGCCTCGTGAATCAAGATTCTCACTCGCACGATATCACTCACTTTCCATTCTCGTTATGTAATATACTATTATTGTATACGTAATACTTATTAGCTTTGATTATATTGCCAGAAGGTGGATTTAAGTATGAAAGCTGGTGGTGGAGATTCTCGAATACTATGACACAAAAGTAATCGATTTGCTTGGTATTCGATTTTTTAACTTTCAAGCTGTCATCTATGGTGCGAGAATGTAATCCCTCGATCGATTTGATCAGTTAAATTCTTGATTTTCTGTATCGGATACTCTCGCGAAAATACTTATTAATCTTGTAGGTGGGTGCAATATTATTTACAAATTATTCTACTACAACGCGTGGGATAGGGACCCAAATTCGTTCGCATTATAGAAACGCACGTTAATGCATGCAAAAGCGGCTAGTTCTTTATAGATTGGAGGTTATTTGCTTCATATGTTTGAATCAAATAACGACGTCAAAAAATTATTTCTTTAAATTAAAAAAAAATATATCTTTGCCGCCATTAAAAATTATTGTTTGGTTGATTGAATGCATTTGTTTGAGCCAAGAACTTTTTTTTCTTTACGTAGTTTTCATTCTTATATCTTCTAAGTTTTGGGGTTTCTCCTTGTATACTTTTGTTTATAAGTGACCCCACAGAAAGAAATCCAATGAGTTCAAATCGGGTCACCTAGCGGGACATTCAATAAGACTCCGTCGTTCAATCCAACGGCCGGGAGAAATTGTATCTGTACTGTCGAACATTAATCACGCAATGTGGTGTAGCCCCATATTTTTTGTTCAGGAGTAAGCAATTTCGGAATCCAACGTGCTGATATCTTATTCTTTCCTAAATTTTCATGTAACACTTTTAAAACTTTAGTTTTTGATACCCCTACTTCAGCAGCAATCATTGGAACCCTTATTCATCGATCTGCTGAGACCAGTTCCTCAACTTTTTGATATTTTCGTTGCCTCTTATTTCAACAGGTCTTCCGCATCTTGGGCCATCTTGAATTAATTTCTTACCCCATCGAAATCGGTTACACCAAAACCTTACTGTAAAATATGATAGCGAATCTTTTCCATAGATATTAATCATCCTTTCATAAATATTCTTCGGTTCACATACATCCTTCGTTAAGAACTTGATAACACCTACGTGTTCTAGGTGAAATTCACTCATTGTTTGTCGATTCAACCTATACAAAAACAACACAACGTTTCAAAAATGGATACTACAATATTGTAGCAGTCATTAAAATAATTATGTAAGCCGACTGTAGATTTTTGTTAATTATTACATGTTGCCACAGATAACACTTCAAAGTAATGGTCAAGTTTCTATTGCATTGTTTCACATAAATGTGTCATTTTTTCAACAATCTTTGTGTCGAGACGTGTAGGACAACATTGTGGCAATTTTTTATATAAAACTTCCTAATTTTTTCAAAATAATTAATAGAAAATGAGTGAGTTTATAGATAAATCATCACTTATCTGTACAGATGATTTTATTATCGAAGCCTACCTAAATGCATGAACCAAACATGTCTTAGGATCAGACCCAGATAGTATTGGTTATTCACCAATAGATTTTCATTGGGTCTTCTGTAGTTTATCTTTCTACTCTAAATTTGTCGAATGTTTGGAGGGATGATATCATACCTGCGAAACAGCACAGGTGTTGGTAACGTTCTTGTGGCAGATCAGTGTTACCTGCAAATTGGGAAGCTGTTGCAGATACAAAGGGATAGTTATTGTTATTGGGTTTTACTTGTTCTTTCAACCATTATAATTTTAAGAATACTGCATACATATTGTATTATGCAATACAATATTTTGAACAATATTGTTGCATTTTTTATTATTGTAGTAACCTTTGTAACAGATTACTGAACATTTTTACAACAATAGTGTGTTTAATAGAAATACAATCCGTTAACCACAATCGAGTAGTAGGGATTTGTGCAAGTTGTAGCCAGTCGTATATTCTCAAACAAATTGTAGTAAATGATTCTACAATTGTTTCATTCTTTATAAGTTTTTTCCGTGTATCAAAATGTCACCTATTTCTTTCATGGCTGGGTAGATAATGTAAAAGTCTCCTCTCGTAACTAGAAGAAATGCGAAAATATTGGTCTCATATTTAGAACTGACGTTCATAATATTAACGTTAGATACAAGGGTAGGCTTACACCTCCTTTATATAGCACTGCTCTTTTCACGCGGTCTTTTTCCTATAACATTGCTATTCTTTACAACTCTATCCCTCCGAACTTCAAATCCTTGTCCGTTGCAGGATTTAAGCGTAAGTACAAGGAAGGTCAGCAAAGATTTTATGCTCACTAGGCGTGCGTTATTTTGCTTTTTTCTTTCCCGGATGATTATTGGGGATGAGTGATCTTTCGGTGTTGCTCAGGCTCGGCATATGCTTTTTTGTAGTGTAGGACTATTGTGTGTTTTGAGGTCTCTACATTGATTGGGGTTATACTTTATCGGATTGCGTTGTTGCAGATATGACATGACTTTGTATTACTGTCTATTTACACCGATGAACTTATACTGATATATGTTCTGCACTTATGTCGATATTTTTTTACAGTTGACGGAACAGAAGGAAGAGCATCGCTATGATGATTCTGATCCCTTTAAGCAGAGTTAATGTAGTAATATTTAGCGTTTTATATATACTCTTATATGATATTTTTTTTCTTTTCTGCTTAATAAAACATATTATTATTATTATTATTATTATTATTATTATTATTATTATTATTATTATTATTATTATTATTATTATTATTATTATTATTATTATTATTATATTAATTTTGGAGTTCCACTAAGTACTAATATCAACTTTTGTTCAAAATCATCTCTAGTTTGTATTTCAAAATTTTCTGATTTGACGATAAGAATTACATCAAAAACACCCTTGTTAATTAACGTATAAAATAAAATTTTTCAAATTATATATTTCACAAAGATCTTTCTGTTTAATTTGGAAATATGGTACTACTTTCTTATGTCTTCTTTTAGGTTTTCCGAAAATCAGGGAACAACTTTATCCGATTCCCGACATTGTATTTGAAAAACGCGCCTTCAAAGAGGTAAAAGGAAGTAAGAAAGATAAAGGCAAGGACGAGAAAAAAGGTGCTAAAAAGGGCGGAAAAAAGAAATAACAGCGGTGGAAATCACGTTGGTACCTTAACACTTCTGTCTAAAGCAAATCCATGATATATATCAGCATCTATAATCTAAGGTAACTGCGGATGAAAGCTAATCATATTAACCCTAGGGCGCATAATTGGCTGATGGGATGGTTTAGGAATGTTGTATGTCGGTTACTGTTTATGTCAAGCGGTATTACTTATTGTTTGTCTGGTGTTGATGTGTTTATGACTTTGCACATGTATTTATGTTGATTATGTGTAAGTGAAATGTGCTTTTGTATTATCTTTGTATTATGTTTTAATTACACACATACAATATACATACAATATTTATATGGTGTGCTAGGGAAATATATTTAATTTTTTTTTAATAAAATGTTTGCTTGGACTTCAGATTAAATTTTAAGTTGCAATGGTTCTCCTAATATAATGGTAGCAAGGACCGTGGGGTAGTATGGCAAGCAACACTAAGTATCGGCACACTTCGCACCACATAAATGATTAATTCATTCGGAGCAACCGTTTCAATGACTCGTGGGTCCTCCTCAGCCGAGTGACCGAATGATTTCTAATTCTACCATGCTTGTTTATCCCTACTCTCGAGAAAATATATGTATAAGTACCTACTTTTACCGCTTAACACTAAAACATGCGAAATATACGGAAAAAACGAAAAGGGGTCCCTTGTTGTTCCAGCACAAAGCGCTGATATGTGGCCGACCCACCCTCATAAAAATAGAACAAGACAACAGTACGTTCCTTTCATTTGTGTTTCTTGTGTGTTCTTGTAGATATCACAACGAAAGATTATGTAAGAAACGCGTGCTGAATTACGATTTCGAGAAACTTGAACTTTGAACGATGCAAAAAGGCATCAAAAATAAAAATTGTTTTTATTTAAAAGCAGATAAAGGAGCAGAACAGTCATTTTGGACAAGCCGGATTACTTCAACCGCGTCAATAATTTGCTATTATCAGGGCCTTATAAAGAATTAAAAAAATATCCGTTGCCATCCATGATTAGAGAAACAAAAGAGGTTCTGAAAAATTGCCCAAAGCTTATTAACGCGTTAAGTTAAAACTATCAATCCCAAACCCGACAGTTCCAAAAATGTATTATCTATCAAAAATCCACAAACCGAGAAAATCTATGAGACCAATAGTTTCAAGTATAGACTTACCTACGTTCAAATTGTTTAAATGGTTAGTAAACGAATACAAAAATTTACCCGTCAAAGTAGATAGCCTAAAAGTAGAAAATTTACTAGGTTTTGTAAATTAGGTAAATAATATTCAATTAGAAGATTGGGAAATTTTTGTATCGTTTGATGTTTGTTCACTCTTCCCCAGCCTACCAATTTCAGAAACCGTAGAATATCTGGTTTTCTTAAAACTTAAAATTGATGATGTCAAAATTGCAGAATACAAAAGGATAACTTTGCTTTGCATGAACCAAAACCGTTTTCAAATAGAGGGCAAGTATTATGAACAGCTAGAGGGTACAGCGACGGGCAATCCGCTGTCCCCTTTCATAACTAACATGTTCATGAGTAAATTTGAAACGTGTTTGAAAAAGGACACTGTACATTTCCTTAGAATTTGGCTTAGGTACGGAGACGATATTTTCGCGGTTTTTGGTACTAAGAAAAGTACTACTCCGGATTTCCTCGCGACACTTAATTCAAAATTCGAGACTATTAAATTTACAGTAGAAGAAGAAGTGAACAATCAATTCCCGTTGCTGGATAGTTTAGTAATTAGAAGAAACAATGTGAAGTCAAATAAATGGTAAAGAGAAATATGTTTGTTTCAAACTGACGAAGTTCTTTAAAAGGTGAATGAAACATATTACGTATATTAAATCAGCAGGTATATTTTCAAGTCAAGCTTGAGGTTACTTGTTTCAAGAGATCATATCTTTGAATCAAATAACGATGTCAAAAAATTATTTCAGAACTTCTTTTTCTCCGTGTAATCCTCATACGTTTGTGACATCTATTGCTGAAGATCGTGCTGTATCAGTTGGTTCAATTCATGAGATACTAAAATCCAATAAATACAAAGCATTTAAAATTCATTTTGGTGCATGGGCTTTGCGATGGCGATGAAATTCGTAGACTTAATTTTATCAAGAATGATTTTATGGAACCTTATTCACAAATTCCAAATTTCCTTGCTCGTATTCTGTGGTCTGACGAGAGCAACTTTTCAAACAACGGTCATTCGTCATAATTCACATTACTGATAGATAGATAGCTAGATGGTTTATTTTCTGTTTGTAACTTTATATAAGCATTAACATCGTCTGATAATATCGTAAATTTACTAGATAAAGTATAAATGAAATAAACAAAATTTGTGGTAATAAATAGATTAAAAAATGTGTGCATAAAAACACGAAAAATACATAGTGGACGAACACAATACTTTAAGAACCTGTATATGGGACAATGATTGGGGACAGCACATATTAAAATCTTTTATTGAGATATTCGTCGAGTGTGTAGAACGAGTTCGATATTACCAGTTACTTAACTGCTCTAAATTTTCGTTGATTTAGAGTTTTAAAATCTTCTGGCAAATGCTTATAGAATTTAGTTCCATGGCCCTGTAGGAATGGGGTAGTGGTGCTTGCTGCGAGTGTTGTACGTAGACAGCTCGTGTTGTTGGTTCTACTTCCCTGTCCCATGCACATATTCCAATCATTCTAAGATGTAAGCAGATGATAAGGTAAGTATCTTGTGTTCATAATACCTCTACAGCCTCCTTCTATTTTAGGAAAACTTGTTGGCCTTTTGGTGCATGCCCCCACAGCAGTATTGTGTACACCGCTCGTTCATGGAACAAAGAAAAGTACGCTTGCCACTTCATAAGTGGCTATTCTTTTGTTAACTCGTTAGTATGGTTGAAGTTTAGATTGTGCGACATGTGAAGACTCAGGAAATGCACTATGTTTCTTTGCTTTGTTGTAAGTGTTAGCATTTGAGTTTCTCGTTATTTAAATAGTCCATTGCTTGAAAACCATTCCCCGGCTTCTAATAAAGCAATTTCTGCTTTGTTTTCAGCAATTTCGTGTGATGTTCCTTTGGTGTCATCTGCAAATAGACACACTTCCTGGAATATCGTTTATGTACACTAGGAACAAGAGGGGGCCCAATACAGATCCTTGGGGCTCCTGGGGCACTCCCTTTTTAAGCAGAAATTTACTTTATGTTCCCATATTAAGTTATTAATTAATTCGGAACAGCTGTTTCAAAGGTTCCCTGGGCCCCCCAAATCTTAAACGAAAAACTAAAAATTTTTTCTTAATTCTACCATGCTTGTTTATCCCTCTCGAGGAAAAAAGAAGGGTACATATGTACATATATCTCTAAACGTGTATGTATCTATGTAAATCTATTTACGAATACCTACTTTTCTATCGTTTAACTGTAACATACTGAGTATATGTGAAACGGAAAAGGGTCTCTTGCTTTGTCTCACTTTTGTAAAGTAGAGCGAGACAAAAGGAATGTTCCTTCCCGCTAATTCTCTATCTACGCATTTTAAGAAAACTAAACAAATCAATACATATATTACAAAACATGGCGACTCGGTCTTTGTCAAGTGTGGACTGAAAAGTTCTTTTACCCTAATAAATCAAACAGGCAAGAAAAATGAAGTTGTTTAAAAGATTCGAGCGTGTCTTTATACACATGGTCTCAAATGCATTTAGTTCTCGAGGTGAGGTTACGCTTTTTATTGATTTCAGGTTTTCTAATTTGATGATATGTCCCGTATAATGCATATGCTCAGCTACACTTGACGCTCCTGTTCGACCGAATCAATAGCATCTCATGTGTTCATTAAATCTAGTACCTATCGCTCGTTTTGTTTGTCCAATATAGGCTTTATCACAGTCGTTGCATGCAATTTTATAAATTCCCGACCTTTCTTTCATGTCCGGGTTGTCTTTTGGATTACCAAGAAGGTTCTTAAGTGTATTTCCTGAACTAAAAGGTAGTTTCACAAATTTCTTGTCGCGAGTTTCTACCGGGATCAAGGTCGTGGAATTTCTAACATCATGCCTATGTTGGACTTTCCTAAGGATGCGGTCGACATCTATAGAAGAGTAACCATTGTAAATAGTCACATTTTTTATGAATTTAAGCTCTTTGTTGTACCTATTTTGGTTCAAGGGAAATTTCACTAGTCTATTAATTAAGAAACTAATCGCTGCCATTTTATGTTGTTCGCAGTGGTTCGAATCGGTCATAATGAATCTATTAGTGCTTGTTTCTTTTCTATAGATGTCTATTTCTAGTTTTTTATTGTTTCTAATTACTAGGCTATCTCGGAATGGGAGTTGATTATTCACTTCTTCTTCTACTGTAAATGTAATGGATCCGAATTTTTAGTTGAGAGTCGCGAAGAAATCCGGGATGTTACTTTTCTTAGTGTAAAAAATCGCGTCCTTTTTGAAACACGTTTGAAATTTACTCATAAACAAGTTGGCTATGAACAGGGACAGTGGATACCCATCGCCGTACCTTCCAATTGTTCATAATATTTGCCCCCTATTTGAAAACGATTTTGGTTCATGCAAAGAGAAGTTAGTCCTTTGTATTCCGCGATTTTGACATCGTCAATGTTGCTAAGTTTTAAGAGTTCAATTAAATATTCTATGGTTTCTGGGATTGGTACGCTGGGGAAGAGTGAACAAACATCAAACGATACTAAAATACTAAAATTGTTCTAATTCAATATTACTGACCTTATTTACAAAATCTAGTGAATTTTCTACTTCTTGGTTGTCTACTTTGATGTGTATATTTTTGTATTCGTTTACTAGCCATTTGGACAGTTTGTACGTAGGTGAGTCTATATCTGAAGCTATTGGTCTCATGGTCTCATTATTTATACGATAGTAGTAGTTTTTATGTTGTTTTTCATATTCCACAGCAGTACAACTTTTCCAGTAACAGCTTGTGGTCTATTGAAAATCCACATTGGATGAGAGCGACTAATTTCCGAAGAAGGTGGGGCAGAAATGTCTGGTGTAGCACCTTAAAAGGGTCGCAATAGTTGGATTTTCTACTACATCAGGTACCGCTTTTGCTTCAGAATGATAATTTAAATTTGCGGGAGGTGTATTTTCAACAAGCCCCTCCCTTATAACAGTAATATAGTAAGTGGCCATCTGAGCAGTGTATTTCCGAGACGACAGATGTTAATGGTGCAATAAGATGGCCAGCTCGTTCTCCTGGTGTAAGTCCTTTAGATTACTTTCTTTGAGGTCATTTAAAAAGTGTAGTCTAACCAATACAAATATTAATTCTTTACGTTTATAATGTCACTGATATTCGCGTAAGTTCCTTAATACTTATTCTTTTATACTTCTTGTACTTTTCCCAATTGCATCGTTCAAAATGATGACTCGGAACCCTAATAGCCATATGCGAATGTTCGTAAAAGTAATTACCACATAGTTTTCGTAGTATTCCGCAACATTAAATATGAAACGCGTGAGGTGGTTGTCGTTTCGTGAACTTTATACGGTCGAAATTCTGGGGGCCGCGCGCAAGGGTCATAAATAAACTCGGAAGTGTTTCTTAATTGCCCCAGGAGAATTTTATTACTTAATTTAATTTAGTGAGAAGGGTTTATTGCGTATGCAGAACGCGTTTACTTCTGTTGGGAATTCGTCCTACTTTGCGATTTTCGTGTTGTTTTTCACGACTTGCGTTTTACCTACAAATACGAAAGTTTGTAAGGAGTTTCATTTATCGCTTGTTTAACGTACTTGTTCTAACTTCTTGATTCGATCGAAAAGGTGAGTAGAACAGTTGACGCTTATGTAAAGGCTTGTTTAGCATGTTTTTAGAGTATCTGGTTAAATGGATTGTGTACTGGTCTTTTGTCTAAATAATACGGTTTCAATTCCCGATTTAGATAGCTTTTAAATGAAAAAAGTTGTCAAAATCAAAACATGTTAATTTCTCGGTTAGGAAGTGAAGTTGTAATTGTAAGGTAAATGTGAAGTTTGCCACATAAAGGATCCTTAGTAAAAGTTAGTCTCTCAAGGAACAATTTTTAATGTATTAACTATTTAAATAAAGTTTAAGTCAAGGAATAAGGCCACAAAACTGGGAGGAGTTTTATTTATTAGAACTAACATTGTTGGCCATGAAGAAAATCAAGGGAAGTGTTACGTTCTACTGATTTGAAGAACAGCTAGTCGTCTGCTTCGGAGTATCTTCCTTGTGAAGAGGGAGGACCAATTGCTTATCTATTTTTCCGCTTACTCGGTTGCTCTCTAAATGAAATATAGTACGTAGGTATAAAAAATAAATTTATTAACTAAACAGTTCTATAACTATAGTTAATATCAGAATAATAAACTATTTCCATCGTTTTCGATTGCTAAATGAGAATCAACACGGTTTTACTCCAGGTAAATCTACTGACACTGGTCTTTTTAGTTTCATAAGTCGTCTATATCATAACTCTGATAATGGAGTACCTTGCTTGAGTATGCTGATAGATCTTTCTAAGGTATTCGATTGTGTGGATCATTCTCTTCTGCTCTACAAACTTGAAAGGTATAAGATCAATGGCGTTTGTTTAAAGTGGTTCCAATCTGACCTTTCAACGAGAGAACAATATGTTAGCGTTAACAATTGCGTCTCAGGTGGTAGGATTGTGGAGAGAGGCGTCCCACAGGTATCGGTACTGGGACCAACTTTGTTCCTACTCTTCGTCAACGATCTTCCCAATTGCCTGAGTAGTGCGGATGCCGTGACATTATATGCCGACGACATCAATATAATTGTCTCCATGCCAAACACCAGTGATCTCCTCGTAGCAGCTAGTTCGATTTTTGATGACTTGAGTAACTTGATGATGCAAATAAATTGGTTTTAAATGCCAACAAAACTAGCTGTATGCTCTTCTTTAATGAGAGGAAATACGGAATCGACCAACTCAACTTGGCCAGCTCTGATTTTGAATTTGATAGTACATCTAGGTTGCTTGGCCTCGTTATAGATGAGAATTTAAAACGGTCTAATCATGTAGATCAGCTATGTTTTAAGCTAGCGAGGTCATGTTATGCGCTTTACCAATTGAAAAAATCATGTAATGACTTCACCGTTAAATCAATTTACCATTCGGAATTTTATTCAAGGATGCGCTACGGAATTATACATTGGGGCTTTTGCGTTGACGCAGATCGTATTTTTATTTTACAGAAAAGAGCGATTAGAATACTATTCACAGAGGGATTCTTGCAAAGAGGTTTTTAGAAATAATAACTTATTAACGTTTTATGATGTGTACGTCTTGGAAGTACTGTGTTTTGTTTTTAAATTCCGTGACTGACTTAATATGAGTTTGTTACATCCTTATGCCACCAGAAACAGGCAAAACTATGTTGCCACCTTTACATAAAAGATTGACCTTTTAGAGAAGCCTTATGTTTATGGGAACGAAATTGTTCAATGTTTTGCCTAACGAAATGAAAGACTACCCTAATGTGCAGATTTTTAAGCGAAAACTAAAGTTATGTCTCCTCCAAGTTAATGCTTACTCAATTCAAGATTTTATAGATTTTTTTCCTTAGGTGGTGACTATATATTATATATTTTTAGTTTACGTATATGTATTGTTGACATATTTCTTGTGCATCTGTTACCAGCTTGTACTAAGAAATAAAGAATACTACTGCCAGAGCCTGAGCGTCTGGTCGGACGACAGCAGCAAAATAGCCAATCACTACCGCAAAAATATGCTGTACAACTCACGGCTACCCAGACACTCGCACCTCTAGTATCTCTTGTTCCTGTTGCTGTCTCCATACATAAGTAAGAAAGCGGGAAATCAAAGATTGTGTGATGAATAAACGCCATGTTATGCGTACGCGAAGGAGTGACGAATGACAATAGTGGAATTGTTTTCCTCCTCGACGACAAATGCATATCTAGCGCTCGTTCCCAATACATTCATACGCTAGCGGTAGCTCCATCGTAGAGATACGTATATAAATGGCTGTTAAGCAATTTTTACTTTGTACGTTAACGATTTTGATATTTGCCTATATTATCATATTTACATTTACATTAAATGCGTATACGTTAAGGTTTTAATGAATATAAATAGCAAATAAATGAATTTATACAAAACAAAACAAGTTGGATTCATAAACAAGGAACATAAAATGTTGAGTTTACAAAATAAAACAGATAAAATTATGAGTTTACAGAATAACCTAAATAAAATGTTAACTGTTCTTAATAGAGAGACTGAAACGAAATTCCTGCATCGACTTTAAACTATTGATTATAACTAGAGTTTATTAAAAAGATGGTACCGGCAGTGGCGCACCGCATGAAAATAGGTACGCAATATACAATATTAGTGAAAAATAATATTGTACCTTTTCCTGTCGTTTTGATGTCCACTGTGGCAATTGGCAACCGCCCTGGTAAGCTGCGTAGAATTACAACATCAGCAACGCTTCCATTGTCGATCCATTCAGCTGTCGACGGTGTTATGAATACGTTGTCGTGAAGTAAGATTTGCAAATGTCAGATATTCGTTTTCCTCATCTGGGCACTCTTGATTTTCAATGATAGACCGAACATTTTGTAAATCGGGATTTTTCGTAAAAATTGCACCAAATTTTTGAGCAACATCGACTCCTATAGTGTTCGTCAAGTTTTCTAGAGCTCTTGTGCAACTTCAGAATAGTTCATGGAAATTTTATCTATTTGTTGTTGAACGTCCGAATTGGAGAAAAGTTGCTTGTCTACACCTCGATATAAAATAGAACGAACCAGGGAACAGAGAGATCTAGAAGAACAGAACACAAAAAGAACAATGCGACCCGTTTCAACATCTTAATGTTAAATATTAGCTCGAGACAACGAAATCAAGGCGAAGCGACGTTCCAAAATGCTAGAGGAAGAGAGGATAAAGCCAATTACTTTGTAAATGTTAAATTCGCCGGAAGATCCCTCCATAATCATGCTACTACAACGGCGTTTTTAGTTTTGTCCGACCGAGGGTGCGGTCACGATGGTGATGGTGACATGGAGGTTTTCAGAAACATACATTACCAAATATACCGTACAGAATTGTAAAATCTGTCCTTTCCCTACATCTCATCCATCTTAGAATGGGTTGACGTGTTTGTGATGAATTCAAATTAATTATCGCCAATGCTTTGTCATGTGTGATGTGGGCTGAGGGTAAACTGGTAGGTAAGGTGAATAACGCCTAGGTGAGTCGAATACTTTCGTTAGTGGGCGTTGTTATGGGTAGTGATGGGAAAAATCGATATTTTAAAATAACAGTTTCAACCGTTATCGTTATTTTGAAATAACGGTTGCAAAATAACAGGTTTAGCGTTATTTCGTAGTCTACAGTTCTACACGATGACGCATCGTGATTCCACATTGCACATGTGCAACTGCTGATCTTGCAACACGCTAAAATTTAAATTCAGAAATTTTTTGTAATATAAATATTTTATTGCTTTTTTTTGCAGATAAATTATAAACTGGTTAATAGATTAAAATAAGTTAAGTGATAAACTGTTTATTGTTGTACTATCAGATTCACTGCAATCGTTGTTACAGCAGCGTGTAATTTCCACCATTTTAACTGATCCTACTGTTATTTTTCTTATATTTAATCTTAGTTAATCTCCGAAATGCGAGAACATCTATGTGCTTAAATGCTATACAATAAATATAACGGTTTTATTTTTAGCTTTTATAAGGAAATTTTTAATATAACATCGGTCTTTTATTTTACATTTGATAATTCCAATACATACAATTATTTAGAAAATATATGCATAATAAACGTTCGACGTCCGACTCGATGTCGGCTACCGTTCGAGAGGATAATTATGTAGGTAGGTGATAAGTTATTTTTCTAGGGGAGTTGTAACTATTATCTGTAATAAACAGCGGCTTCGATCAGACAGTTGTAGCGCCACGCAGTTGAGTACACCGCAACGGCGATCGGTGATATGTGTATCGTGTTATACCTGTTATTTTCCCAGCGAGATAACAGTTGCAACCGTTATTGGATCCATAACGGTTATAAAATAACAGATAGTTAAATAACGACCTATCCCTAGTTGTGGGCATGAAATGAAGTTCTCACTTTACGGATACAAGTTTTTCCTTTGATAATGATGTATTGATATGAATGTGAGTTTAGATTATTGAATGCAGTTTTTGAACGAGATCTTTTATGTGCTGCACTACGAAGTGGTACCTGAATGTTCTAGAATGTAATTAAATTAGCGAAATGGGGATGTTCTCCTTCTAAAAAAGTAGTGGTTAGCGATGGTTTTCTTAAGATTGGTAAAAAGCCATCCGTGCTTTTTTGTATATTTCTTGTAGTTACAGAACTACTGCCGCAAGACAGCGTCACATTGATTTGAAAAATTACTATTGTTCTTATACTAAAGCAGTTTATAAATTAATAAAGTTTAATTGAAATCTGAATTCTCGGATTGGCGACTATTTCCGTCTCTCTACGTTCAAAAGTGTTTGTAATGAATTCAGGCAATAGAAACAGTTGGAGATCTGCCGAAAGCCCGGCACGAAAACCAAACTGTGGATTCCGGTACGGCTGTATCGCAATTAATGCATCTCTATGGCATTGTGACGGTCAGGATGACTGCCTCCAGCAGTTTTAAGAGGGAGAATAGAAGACTGATGGGGCGGTCAATCTGAGGGCGAAGCGGATCCTTATGTGGTTTTAGGATAGGCAACACGATCGCGTGCTTCCAGACATCGGGGAAATGGCAGAATCTTAAGGCCGTGTTGTGTATCAGTAAAAGAAAATAGAGTGCGACTGGTGGGAGACTCTTCAATGCTCTCTCTATTGGTGATTTTATCAGGGCCGGGAGCTCTGTTGTTTGGGAATCGCTTAATGATGGAATCCGCTCGCTCGCTCCTAGTGGCTTCTGCAAGTAGCCTGTCGGTTGTTTGAGTACACGCAGAGAAATGGTTTCTTGCATCAAGAAAATAGGTTTTCTTGCAAAAATCAGTCTGTATTCAAGACTATAAAAATGTATAATATAAGAAAATAATTTTCTTTGAATTTCATTTGTATTAGATAAATATTTTCTTAGGGTTAGAAAATCAAGAAAATCCAAGACAGAAAAATGTTTCTTCCAAGTAAATCATTTAGTTTTAATTTAAGAAAATATTCATATTAAAGATAGGAATGAAAAAATGGTCAGACCTCATAAAATCTTATTGAGAAATTAGGCGACCGATTTCGTGTTCAAAAAATAAATCAGCTGGCCCGATGATTTATAAGGATATCCAATAAAAGAAAAATTACAATAATGGAAAGGACTCTAAAGTTAATAATTAAAATTAGGAGCATTCACTTGCTAATGAACTAATGAAAAAGTTTTTATTTATATGTTACAGCATAATTAAATTATTATAATAAGTTAAGTATGTAAGTAAGTTTAATAATTAATGAGTTAATATTTGAATTTATTTATCCCTCTTTTTATTATTATTATTTATTATATATTGGAATATTTTTCTAAGGGGATTTTTGGGAAAAAATTGAAGTTTTCTAAATTAGTCTAAATTTTTAAATTCTTTGCGAAATCGGAAGTATTCCTGAATACTCTTTGGACAATTTTCAAATTAATCAAATTAATAAATTGAAATCAACGAATGTTAGAATTAAAAATATGAATTCAAATGAAGCCGATGTCACATAAACGCTCTGTTTATAATAACTTTTACAGGAATCTGCCTACTTTAATCTTCAACCCTTTTTCCTTTGAATAAATACTTCAATCTCACTATAGAACATTTTAAATTGGTATCGTAGTTAAGTAAACACAAATTGATTCGACGAAAACTGAATCGAGATTGATGAAATTTTTGGCGTCGCTTGTCTTTCTTTTATTTGTAATCGTGAAAGATGGCGATTGTTTCATTCCACAGCAAATGTTGATAATTTAACCCAAATATAAAATTTTATGGTGCATTTCGATGAAATGAAGTTATTTGTGGAAATAGCATACGAGAATGAATGCAGTAACGCAACCAGCTGACAGAAAGGTAAATCTATGACCTAAATTCTGTCTGACAAGGTTTAAACGTGAAATTTTACCAACGATTTACTTAATAATGTTCGAACAAAGATTTAATTTATGAAATGAAGTTTGAAATACCTTTCAATCCACCCTGTTTGTTTTAGATGATTTTTACATTAATTTTGACGATTTACAAGATTAGGAAAATAGACGGAAGAGTGGATTTGTCCGTGTTACACTACGATCGTCGTTGTCTGAACTTAAGTTTATTATTTAACATCAACGCGCGAAGGCCAGTTGGCTGGGGGGAGATGGTGACTTGGAAAGTTACATTTTTACCCGCAAGAGGGATATTTCATTGCAAACGGGTGGCTAACCTGAATGCCCTATCCGTTCTGAGATTGACAGCCGATGTTGTTGTTGTTGTAAATATTGAACATTACAATATTTGAAAAACTACAGTTAAATTAGTACACGTTGTTAACTAATAATAAAAAGAGGAAAATATTACATCAACCGCTATCTTTTGAAAATGTTTATGAAACGTTGTACGTTAAAGGTTATATCACTGTATGGGTAAGTATTACATCTGTATTCCAGTTTCTGTCACTAGTTTCTAGGAGAGCCTGACTATATCTCGTGGCACTAGGTGGCACCAGGAAATATTTCTGTGCTGTTTTTGAAGACTAGTGGCATAAACTGAGAAATGAACAGCAATGTGGGTGGGAGCAAAAAGGATTAGTGCTTGTCTATTCTCACATTGTTTTTTCCGTGACTTTGTCAATACTATGAGCCATTTATCAGCATTATCTTGGTTATTGTTTCTAGGCACTTTTTTCATGTGTACATCTACATTAAGTTCACTTTTGTTTGAACATTATTCTGTGGATAACCTCTACCTTAGCCCTTTTCAAATCACAAGCAATGAGAATAATTTACTACATTATGTACGAATATGTTGTACTCTTTTAAACAAGGTAATTGCAATTAATAATATGGATATGAATAATATGCATTTCAAGAATTCCAAGTAAATAAATGCTTTATTTTAAGAAAATTAAACTATTGTTTTATGTACAATACCTAAACGTTTTCTTGAATTAAGGAAACTATTTACTATCCTTAAGGGAATATTGTTTTGAGTTATTTACTTATACTACTAAGAGTCCCTTTCTTAAAATTTTCTGCAAGATTTTCTTGAATCAAATTAAAAAATGTCTTAAACAAAGAAATACACTGCACTCTGTCAGTCAGTGTACAGTTACAGCCCTGAAGATGTCACATATGACAACGACGCAGTTCCAACCCGAAAACCTAGAGAATAGTAATCCGCGTGTATTTCGATTTTTCCTTAGTAAGAGTACACAGTTCCAGTGTCCTACTACCTCTCGTCATTCTCCATAATGAGTTGTCGCAGGTTGTCAAAGATTATATCTTTTGCTGTCATTGCCGTTTTCTATGTTCGGCCAGCCTACTTGATCTTGGAAAGGGCATTAGCGATCTTACAAACGCCTTGGCACGAGGTGGTGTTTGCCCGTTTTAATACTCTTTTTTTCTGCTAACGAGTTCCTTAATATCTGGCGGAAGTTGTATACTATTTGAATGCAAACGATGGGTGGAAGCCCGCTCAATAGAAGATGACATTATATCAGAAATGGTCACTGCTGCTGCCTCCACACCATTCGGTCGTATTATTGACAAACTTGAGTGGTGCGGAGTATTCCGATACTTTAGTGTTTAACGTTTGGTATTAAAGATACAACTGCATACGATCCTGTGACCTTTGCGGCCCCGCCTCAGCGTACGCAAAACGCCTAATAGTAATCATCATACGATCTTCACATTTGAGTGCTTATAGAAATTAAGGAATAATAGTAAAGAAAACATCCACGACGCAAACCTGAACCTCTACAATTAATTGAAATTAACATCACGATCTCAGCTAGCGCACAATTTCTTTTGAAGACAGTACACAGAGACATCTAGACGCGCGCAAATATACATACATACATACACCCTTCGAGCTTCCAATTATACAATACGGACGCGTAGAAATACACACAATACATCTTTCAGCAGTCGCTTCTATACGACGTGATGTCTGTACATTCCCTGCGACTCGACGTATTCGTTTTAATTAAATCCCCTGAGCTGAAATATATGTTTGCATTATTTTATAATCCTTACAAACAATTTACATTACCGAGGATTTGCATAACATCATTCTGCTCTCTTTGGGCACGCAACGGAGGTATTAGAAGACCCTCCTAGAGTTTCCCCTTTTTACGGCGCGAAGGGAACAGAGAGGAGAATGCGGTACAGACCGTCGGTCGGAGCCTGGGACTCAGACTGGAAGGCGTTTGATTAATTAAAACCTAACTTTAATTAAACATAAACAATAATTGTTCCGTATCTCTTAGAGAGAGTGGAGTTTCGTCGCTAATTCGATGTCGCTTTCCGAATCTCGGTTGAGAGGCGAGGGGTTTTCCGCGAAACCAAAAGGCTTTCTCATTATGTTGTTTCGTTCTTTCTCGCCTCGGTAAGTAAGTGAAAATTAAGTTTCATCGGCGTCTTTGTGGGTCTTCGTCGTCGTATTTTGTGCGTGAAGAGGATAATGTTGGGTTTCTCGAGTCGCATTTTAAAGTCGAAACAATGGAAACGATAGGAGATAAGGGAGGATAGGCGTTTGTTTGTTCCTGGCTTTGTTATGTTAGAACTTTGATAAAACTTAAGTAGAGCCAAATTCAGAACTTGATTTGGATATTCTGTGACGAATAGAAACGCTTCTATGGATCTGCGATAAAACTAAATCACCTTTCAAAAAAATAGTAGCCGTCCTTGAACAAACGTCTTTGAACAACAGTAAGTGCTTTTCAAGAAAGAACTAGTAGTAAGCCAAATGGTGTACCAAATGAATATCTTGGTTAGAACTAGCAAGGGAACACGGGTAAATGTGTCTCACCGATTTAAATGAAACTTTGTGTGTTTCTAGATACAATGTAATGTAAAAACAACGGCAACCTTCTTAGCTGCCCAATCTCACATTGGCGAGGTGTAAAGCGTCCTAAGCTCAACACTACCCTTCGCTGTTTGTCTGAATAACTTAGACATTATAAGAGTTATAAACAAAAAGTTAAGACAAGATTTTAAACTGTTTTACATGCTCTTAACGATGGCATAAATACTTTCCCTAAAGCAAATATTTGTTTAGGGAAACGAAGTTTGACATAGAAATGCAAAAGAAACGCTGCGTACCCTGTAACAGAGGCGGTCACGTTGAGCCCTAGAACATTGAGGGTATTTAAAAGGAAAGTTTCCTCAAGGTGACATTAAAAAATACACGCCCGATGAAACTCTAGCTTTAATAATTGACACGAAATTGACGAGATCTCAATATACGAAGATAAGGAAAGCAGCAAGAAATAACAACTGTGACTTTTATCCCTCGTATGATGATACTTAAAGAAAATACTTAAACAAACTTAAAGAAAAAAATTCTTCTTAACCAGAGGATATAGATGTGTCCGAAACTAAGATTATTTTTACAAGGGTATAGAATTATTAACTGATCGTTGTAATAAAAGTATTAATAAAGTTAGGGGAGATTATATTGAAAAATAAAAATTGTTATATTTTATTTGAGAATTTATGGCGCCTACCTCGTATCTTTCAAATGATATATCATTTGCTCCATAATACCTTTTGAAATTTTTGAAACGTTGCTTTACAAAAGAGGAGGATGAAATACCAATTGTCAATTTTATGTCAAGAGATGTTGTACGAACACAAAGATAGACTTGCTTCAGCATTTTCGGAGATATCACTGAAAAATTCTTTATATTCTGGAAAAGTTAATATTGCATAATAAAATGTTACGTATTTCGTATAATAATGATGATAATTTAAACATTAACTTTTATCTAAACTTAGCATCTCTTAAAAAAATTAAAATAAGTTCTTTTAAAATTTTCTGTAGATTTCTCCAACCCTGGTAAATAGCGAATTTCTGAAATAAACAATCTTTAACGGTGTACAACTTAAAGCTAGGTGCACATTTCGCATTTCTGTCGATGAATGGTACTGCATTTAAAAACAGTTTGAATAAACTTAAGGCTCTTACGTAGGTTTATACGAAAAAATGAAACTCAAGTAATGCATCTTCAGCAGAAATCCAAAAGAGCTGAATTTTAAAACAGTATTCAGTACGAATATATTATTATGATTACTAAAAAATTACCTGGGCAAATATGCGGTAACAGCCAGAGGCGTGGCGAGCGCATAAAAGTTTATACATAAAATAGAAGGTAAGAAATTAATTATAAAACGTGCAAACACTTACCGTTTTAAAAGTCTTCGGTGAAATCACAAACTGGGTAACATCTGTTAAATATTTGAATCATTAGATATGTTTCCACAGCTGTTTCAGTCAAGTGAGTACCACGTGCGGAATAAATGTTTTTTAATGCCGAAAACGACCGTTCGACATCTAGCGATGTTATATTTGCATATTTAAAATAATCTTTGAAACAACTTAATGCATCTTCACACGCACCTTCACAAATTTGTCTTAATATAAGAAAATCGGAGTCTTTCTCTAAAACACAAATTTTCGTATTACACACCAATTTGTTTCGCCTTCTACAGCGCACAAATGTGCGTGAACATCGTTCACAATTTGAACAGAATCCACTAGCGACATCGAAACATTTTATAATTTTTCTATTCCCTCCGCTAGTCCGAAGTAATTGTTGTGAATAGTTTTGTAAATCTCTTTTAACCACTATGTTGAAATATTTCTTGGCTTTTCTTGATTGCTGCAGCTTCTGTCGGATTGAATTTTAAAACTACCTTCTTTACTTGATCAAAATATTTGTTGTAGTAAAACGCAGCCTGCAACCATGTTTCCCAACGTGTAACAATCGGCTGTGATGGTTCAGATAAATCAGGAAACAGTTTGTGAAATAGTTGGGTACGTTTCGAGGACTTTAGAAACACTGGCTTTTGTACTAGCAATCAATGCATTTACTAGTGGAAAACATGTAGGAATCGTTTGTGCCGCACGATTTAGAGTATAGATTTTACACGTTACATGTAGGAAGTTACCACTGTGTTCTTTAAGAGATCGGCCCAAAGAACGCATGTTTGCGGCACCATCACTCATAAACATTAAAAGTTGCTTAGTTGAAACTTCAAATTTGTTCAATGAGTTCAACACCACCTTTAAAATCTCATCGGCAGTACAATGTATAACTCTTTTGGAAGTAAGTAAGAAGGAGGATGACGGTCGATGTGGTTCCATTGTACGTACCATTACATTAACCACAGAATGTTTTTGACACACATAACACTTTTTGCAGAAGATTGCTGTTTGCTTTCGATGTGACGTTGACAATGGCTTCTGGACCAACACATTAAAGGGATCTTACAAACTAGACATTGAATTTTAGCGCCACCAAGGATTAAGTCCGGCATGTCCACTATAAAGTTTTTAACTGTGTCTGCCATTGGTCGTTTTCGCGATGTACCTAACTGCGACATTTTTAAAGCAAACATAAGCGTACAATTACGAAATAAGTTACGACAGCCTACATATACATAGAACTACTCGCATACAGCATCGATTTAGTACTGACGCTGTGAACGCGTGAAATAAATAATCACCGACTCCGCACCACATATCTACTACACTGACTGTTACCGCTGTTTGCCCAGACTACTAAAAACTGACAATAAAATGTCGATTACTACAAAGCTATATAGGTGCGATAGAAAATAATGGTTCTGTCGATTCGGCATCATCAGCGTTGTTCCCAGTGTCTCCCTATCTGGCGCCATTTAGTGAACAAGAGATATAGCCATGCAAACCAAAAGAGGTTCAGTTAGAACTGAAATTTCAATTTATCTAGCAGCTATAAAAAGCGATTAATTGTATGGTCAATAAACATAAATAGATTATAGTCACCAATTGAGCATTTCAAAGCATCGAATTATAACTGCATTAGAAGCTATAAATAGAACCTGATACGTCTTTTGTGACAAATGGATAACGAGACGGAAAATATTTCAATCCTTCATTTAAAAGAAGAAGTCAAATTGCATTGACTAACCATTTTCACCAAAAGATAACTTAACATAAAAATTGCACATAAGCCCTTTCATTCTGGAATGTATGTTTTTGCTATTATTGAATTTTAGGAGACGAATGAAAAGCTATGCAAAGAAAGAGCAAGGTATGAAGAAACGCTTTTAAATTCAAAGGTTCTCTTAACATCTAAGGAAAGAATAACACGCTTAAAATTAGAAAAATTTCAAGAATTTCAAGCAGCTTTTACGTCTTCCTCTTAGCAAATCTTAACTCCTTACCTTAAGAAATCGTTTAATATAAGTACACAGAAACATATTTCATTGTTTTATTTTCCCGCTGGTCCTACGAGCGGAGGCGTACTCAAAGAAGGCGAAGTATTCTGGCGTACCGTTAATATGCATTAGGGAAAACTTCAGTGGAATTCGCGGAGCTTGCAGGTATTGCTTTTGATCTTTGAAATTCGTTTCGACAGCCCGTTTTACAAATCTTCCATCTCTTCTTTGCACGCAGGAATTTGCAAGCATCTGTCTACCTACCACCACTATGAACGTCGACATTGTAACTACAAACAGTTTTATTTAGAAAGTTTCCAGTTCGCCGCAACTACTTCGCAAATGCATATTGCTGATGGAGTCAATAATGGAGTATATTGGAATATATACGTCTGCGTTTTAAATTATATGGGTTTCTTCACGAATACGAGCTTTATGTTTGACGCACTTTTTACTTGTCTTCGCGATAGTATTGTATACGAATGCCAAAACGTATGGATATCGATAGACGGATATCTGTTGTAAATAGTGATATACAGGGCGAGCTGGGAGGAACGGACTAAACTCCAGGAGTGTATTGTGCATGTGAAAATAATGCCAACAAACTCATATGTTCTTATCCGATTTTCATTTATTTTCAAGTTAAAGCGTAATTACAAATAAACAGAATTTCATAAATTAAAATTTTTTAATCCTAGCGTCCTTTTAATAAATGTTCCGAAACATCGTCATTCACCTCTAAACGTTTTATGCTTCGTGTACAAAGGGCACCTCTTGCTCTCCTAATTGCTGCATGTCTTTCTTTAATATCGGCTGCAGTATTTCTAATACGTAGAATTAGTGCATTTGAAGTATTGACTTTTACCTTATAAACTTCATTTTTGAACCAGACCCATAAACAATAGTCTAGTGGTGTGAGGTCTGGAGGCCAACTAATAGGACCAACGCGACAAATCCAAAGCCCTGGTAACCTTTCGTCCAAATGTCAATTAATCTAACGAGCGAAGTGTGCAGGAGCTCCATCATGCTGATAATAGATTTGTTTCTCCAGCGATTTAAAATCGTTTGAAATTGTTAAAGCATGCGCATTACAAAAATAGTGTTCGTGTAGTTAAAACGCCAAATTCTGACTACTAGTTTGACGTAATTTGGCGTTCGTGCAGATCTCCAAATTAATTTCTAACCGCTTGCTGATAGCTGCTCCAGTTTGAAGATTATCGTCCGTCAGACGCATGCGCATTGTTATATTGTGAAGTGAAAAGTTGCGTTATAGGTTTTTTTGTATATGTTCACACTTCACGCGTGTTTTTCTGTGCTTTTGTTAGGAATTAACAGTCCTTTTAAGGTTGTAATTCTGTCTAAACGTTTCGCGTTTATTTCTGTTTTCGCTTACCTCTTTTTGCAATATTTGAATGTAAGATAAATCCATTGTTTTCATCTGCATATTTGAGTACATTTTCTCTCTTAAGTCTATTAAATACGCTTGTAACTTATACATCGCCTGATAATTGTAAAAAAAGCGTTCGTGCAGTTAAATTGTTAAATCAGTTTCAAATCAGTTTTAGTTTGCGCATGCGTAGTTTAATCCAAATTAAACTCTGGTCAAACTATCACAAATCGGCTGCAAAAACAAACCTAATACATTTGCATTCTGATATTTAGAGGAACATCCTCTAGTGGTCCTTGTGATTCCTTTTTTAAACATTTTAAATAGTGCTCTCCTGTGAGGTAATTCTCCACAATGAAAGGGTCAATTAAATAACTATGGACTACATCACACCACATTTTTACCGAAAACTTGAAAATTACTTTCGGCTGTTAGGTGGGGATTTTCATCTAACCATACATGAGATTTCCGAGTATTAATAATTCCGTCACGGGTGAATGTCACTTCATCCGTAAACATTATGAGCGATACAACACGAGGATTATTAGTTTTCCACCGACAAAATTCCATACGCTTAACATTATTTTCCGGTTGCAGGTACTGTATATGCAGAATATATATGATATGGTTTCAACGAACTGTGCGAGACCGGAATGCTTCCCAGTGCAAGCATAACGTCTGAACGGGCTACTCGACAAGGCTTAGTAGAAGTAGAAGATATTCTGGATTTAGTAAAAAAAGATGCAACGACCAGCTTACGAAGGATTGGTACTTAATTGGACATTCCACAAAAAAAGAGCAATAAACACACTCCACGAGCAAGGCTTGTGCTCGTGGGGTGTGTTTATTACTCTTTTTGTGCCCAATTGAGTACCAATTCTTCGTGAGCTGGTCGTCACATCTTCTTCTATTAAATCCAGAATATTTTCTACTTCTTCTAAACCTTGACGAGTAGCCCGCTCAGACATTATGTTAGCACTGGGAAGCATTCCAGTCTCGCACAGTTTGCTGAAAACTCTGAGAAATATGTTTTCACCAGGATTTTCCATGCGAACGCCGTACCTTCTCAACACAATCTAAATGGCATGCAATCCTTTTTTTCCTAAACCAGCTTTGGAGCTGCTTAGGAAGCTTTTTCTTTGAAAATAGTTTACTAGCCGAGTTTGAATGGGAATTTGAAATAGTTTTGATACTGTTGGAGTATCGATACTGATGGATGGTGTTCTAGACACTGCCTGTTTTCAGACTTCTAGGCAAACCTTAATGCATCAAGGAACGTACCCATTTCAAAGCTTTTATTTACTAGAAATGTAATATGCGGTATTAGGAAGTGAATTACTTTCTTCAAAAGTCTAATGAACAATTTGTAAGCATCTGTTTCTTTAGTTTTAATTTATTTGTTATTTCGGCAATTTCTTCTTCAGTAACTAGTGCTAAGGACGTGGATACACCCAGAGAGCTTCAGTTTTCTTCTGGTATGGATTTTCTTTTCAATTTTACCTGGTAGTAATTTGATTGTTTCATCTTACTGGGAGTCACTAAGTCTAAAGGTGTTAGTTCTTTGACAACCACAGACTTGAACATAATGTAGCATACGCATACGAGGAAGGCGCCAAAAATTCTTAACCTGATATAAAAAAAAATAAACTTTACAAAATATAACAATTTTTATTTTCCAATATAATTTCCCCTAACTTCAATACACTTATTACAGCGATCAATTAATAATTCTATACCATTGTAAAGATAATCTAAAGTTTTTCTCCCAAAATTTTGTATTATAGTTGCTTGCAACACATTATCGTCCCCCAAGGCCTTTCTTTAAATGAGAAACCAAACAATAATCACTTGGAACCATGTCCGGACTATACAGTGGATGTACCAATTCTTGAAAGTCGCGTTCGCGGATGGCAGCTTGTGAAGTGGCGACAGTATGCACAGGTGCATTGTCGTGTAATAATCGAACACCTTTTGTCAACTTTCCTCGACGTCTTGCACGAATATTGTCCCATAATTTATGCAGCAAAGACGTATTATATGCGCTGTTGACAGTTGTATTGCGCTCTTTAAAGTCAATGAGTAAAATACCCTCACAATCCCAGAATATTGTGGCCATCACCTTTTTCGTTGATTGAACGACTTTCGCCTTTCTGGGACGAGGTTCATAGGGTCGCCGCCATTCCATCGATTCCTTTTTGTGTAGAGGATCATTATGCGGAACCATTGTTTCATTTCCTGTGACAATGGACTCCAAAATCGGTTTCGGGTTGTCTCCACGCATGTATAAAACACACATTCGGCCCAACGTTCACGTTGGAGAACAGAAAGAAGATGCGGTACCCATCTTGCACTAATCTTATTCATACCCAAATGGTTATGGAGAATTCGGCGAATACTTGTTTCAGAAATGTTAGACATCACTGCTAATTCCTTCACTTTGAAATGGCGATCTGCTAATACCATTTCTGCAATAATTGAAGCACTTTGAGGCGTTACCAGTTCAATTGGCCGACCGAGACGCTCATCATCTTCAAGGGATTCTTGCTCCAAGCGGAACTATTTTGCAGTAGAATATGCAATAGATAAATCACCACAAACGCCGCCTGAACGTTGTTAAACATTTAATGACCGCGCGGTACTCAATTTTCGTTACCTGAGACATTTGCGTGCACTAGTCACGTTGTCTGGTTGACTACTAAAAACTACTACTCTTCGAGCCGAAACACTTTTAACACAACTCAAGCAGGTAGTTAGCAACCTATGCTAAACCTATTGTGCGGATGGTCTAGTTCCTTATATGTAGGTACCTTGACAATATCATAATTTAGAACAAGACGATTTATATCGTCAGTTGACTGTTGTTTGTACAAAATGTCTCATTTAGTTTTTATAGACACTTTGACTTTGGCTGTTGAACTTCATTTCTTAAATTATATTTCTTATATATTATCAAGCTACATATATTCTTGCGCTTTTAATTTTCTGTACTGTAATGTACAAACAAAGTTTCTTAAATTTTTGATGATGGTAGTTTTGTTATGAACACTAGACTATAATACAAAACATAACTAAAAATACAACAGTAGATTAAAATGAAAAATTTCAGAAAACGGAAATAATGTAATCGACAATGATTTAATATCCACTCCAGAATATTAGGGGGAGAAATCCTTGTGTAAAATTAGATTAATTTCGGCGGCGTATAATCGAATAATCGAACGCGTGCCATTTTCTTTTTCTTTACTTCACCTCCTATTCCACATTTTTCTTCTTTCCTTCCCTCTTTTTTTTCTCTTTCTTGTTTCATTTCATCATCGATCAATACGACCGACTTCGATATTAATCCACTTCAAACACCGCGATATTTCTATTTTCCCTCTCTATTCGACACCGCGCTGCGTCCGACATATTTCATCCAGGATACCGGTTATTAGTTTAGAGATATTAGGGGAATTTTATTTATTTCCATTGTCAAGGATATATCTATCGCGCGAAATTTGTGATTTATTGCATGTAGAGGAATGTACGCCTGTTCAGAGCAGAGAAAAATGTTTTAATTAAAAAAAAATTATGTTTTATACTTGGAAACGTCGGAAATTTTGATGAATTTATTTAAGGTTACGAAGCTAGATGGTCATCAGAATAAAATGCATATACAGCGTGTCGACCCAGTGTGTGGGCAGAAGATAATTCCTTTCCTGAGTATCTTACAGAAAAAGCTTTTAACCCTAGGATGCATGGGTGTTCGGATATACAGATTAACATTTCTCGGGTCTCTCAGGCCCGGTTGTTTTTTTACTCTGTTAAAAATATATAAGAACATGAAATATATTTAAATAATTTTTTTGTGAGCGTAAAAATCCTAAATAATTAAACAAAGCCTCTAACTAAAGAGTACAGCTCTTATAAAAGTAAATACATGTTAAAAAGTAGCAATTTTTACAAATTCTTACACTATGTTCGTTGCACACATTATCGCGACACTTTTCACAAACTAGTTTGTTTTTTCTGTCTAAACTAGAGGGACACATCATGCATCTCTTCCTTTTATTTGTAACGGCATCAGTCGCAGTTTTTTCAATGTTAATAAATTTGTTCATACAATTTATTGAATTTCTTGGAATTTTCAGATTTTTTTACCTCCTTATCATATGCGGTATTACCAATTGCTCAGCTAATTCCTTCAAAAATAGTCGTCTAGCGTGTGTTACATTCCTATGATAATCAGGTTTCAAGGTGGAAAATATAATAAATGCATTTAGTGCTGTAATGTCGATCATAATAGAAAAAAGCGCCATAGGCCAACGATTCGTTTGCCTTTTACATTTATAGTTGGACTGTTTTTGATCCATTACGACTACTCCCCCTTTGATCTTGTTATAATAAAGTGTTAATTCCGGTTTCTGCTTAACATTTTCACTTACAGACATGTCATTGTGCATGGTGCTCAGCAAAATGCCTTGCTGGAGATCGTGGCTGGTGCTACTTCATGGACTTGCGTTTTGTCTCAGGTGTGAAATGGCACACCCAGGTTTCATCTCCAGTAACAATTTGGTCAAGCAATGCATCGCCCTGTTGCTCGTAACGAGTAAAAAACGTCAACCCTACACCCATTTTGGGCACCCATCTTGCGCAAATTTTTCTGTAATTCAGGTGGTACACGATTTCATGGAACAATGATTGTGAAATTTCAGGCAATTACTTACTCATTTCTTTTAGTTTTATGCGTCGATCTGCGCAGATGAAATCATCGACACGTTTTTTCAGATCGTCGGTGATAAGGGACGGGCGACCTGACCGCCCTTCATCGTGCACATTATCTCTTCCCTCATTGTAATTTCGAACCCAGCGCCTTATAGATGACTCATCCATTGTTCCCGCACCACTCGCTTCAGTAATCCTGCGATGAATTTCGCTTGGGCGGACGTTTTCTGCATTCAAAAAACGGATCACGGATCGCATTTCGCGGGATTTTCTATCTTATGCGCCATTGTAAACAGTCATAAAACTCACACTACGCACCGGAAGAACTTGAACTCTTTTTTCCCGCAAAGCTACGACGTTACTGTTGACATCTGCGCCACTTTGCTTTTAATTGGATCAATAATGCCATTTGTATGATTAAACGGGTACTATTTTCTGGAATGCCCTCGTATTTGTACAAACAACAATATTGTAGTGTATGTAACCTCAGTAAGTAACTATAAATATTTGATTTCTTTCACTACAATATGTCACTTATGCCATATTGCGTGTTCGTAAAATTTACTAAAATTTGAACTACAATAAAATAGTTTGTGTTACGTTTATTGTAGTAAGATCCACGTATATGTTTGTTTCGAGAACCATAAATGGGGTGGATACTACCACAGCACGTTAACTACGAATATATTGTATGCCTTACCACTACATTTCTCTCAGTGCAACTAGATTGTTGATGTAACAAATTGCTCTAGGTTAGCGTCACGTAACACCTTCCCTATTTCGACATAAGGGCATTTTTACTTTAATAAAATTATTTGGTTTCAATCGGGAAAGAGCGATTTGTCAATTAAAGTAGTTACATTAACAAACAAGTGGTAAAAAAGTTACTTCGTTAATTCAAGAGGCATTCTTGTTTGACTGTATTTGACCCAAATCTTTTGGTGAAATGCCGGATTTGTTGTTAAATTAACATATGCCCTTCTTTACGTGACATGTAGAGATTTGCGAGAAAATGGCGAAAGAAATTTAAAATGCCTATTATTCTTTCATTTACTCTTCAGCAAAGTTAAGAAATGAAAATGTTATAAACAGGAATAAAATATACCAAACAAAAGGTTTAACCCAAAGCGTAGAAAAAAAGGACAAAGTATAACAAGCTATGAAATATGTACTGAAATATTTTTCTCAGGGTTTCTACTCTAAATTTTGTAAAATTTTCAAATTTAACTCTATTAAATGATTTTCGTAGGTTCGGGGGTATCCCTACATACCCTTGTGGCAATTCCTGAATGAATTTGTAACTTAGTGAAATCAGATTAATGAATTTTTAAGATTTTAAAATCAACTAACCTTTAAACTTTCGACCGACGCCAATGTAAATAAACACTCTGTTTAAATACACACCACAGGAACTGCCTGTTCTGGATATTTAACCCAATTTGAATTTCTAATAATGACTTTCAATACACCACGAACACTTATCTTTGGATTGGATTCACGACAAACTTTGATTCAACCAAGGCCGAATAAAGATTGATGATAATTGAGGGCGTCCTTACTCTTTCATTTATTTTAAATCGCGAAAGACCGGCGATTGTTTTCTTTCACAGCCAATTTTGATAATTCGCCTAAATGGAAACTAACTTTTCGATGACTTTCAATCAATATGATATTAGTACTCGAGAACGAATGCAGTGACTTAACCAGGAGGTTGTTTGTTGATGATTCTGTGGTATGAATTGTCACCAACAAGCTTTAAAGTAGAAAATCCACTACTAATTTATGGAAACCTTTCAGATAAGGATTTAATTGACGGAATATTATCTGTTGTGCTTTGAAATTTACGTTGTTGCTTATTCCAGACGATTTTTACTTTAATTTAGAAGAAGTAATTGAATAGGAAGATTGATAAACGAGTAGAATTGTCCATGATACCCCACACTCGTCGTTATCTGGACTTATAATTAATTTCTACCGTCCTCGCCTCAAGGACGATTGGCTTACGGGGAGAATGGTAACGCAAAAATTACCAATTATCCCCGCAAGAGGGGTATTTGGTTGCCAACGAGTGGCCAGCCTGACATTTACTTCAGTATCGAAATGACAACCGAGAGAAATTGTTGTCGTCGTAAACACGACGTTGAACATAACATAACAGTACAGATACATAATATGCCTTCACGAATATACATAGGTATACCCAAAGCGAAAGCTTTTCTTTGGCTTAGGAAAATTTAATAAACGGACATGTACGGTTAAATAATAAAGTCACAACCTTCGCCTTTGTGGACGAGTTACTCGGTGTCTTTTTCTTTTTTGTATATGCTTTTCCCTTTCATTTTCATAAGAGCAGTAGCCACACAGGCCAAAATAAATGCTATACTGTGCATTATCCATTTATGTAAATTGATTATCTCAGAATTACTTTTCCTTTATATCTTTTTGAATCGCAACACACATCCACAGGAATATATTAGCCTTATTCTATTTATGAAGAAGCTTCAGTGGCCTATGTTAAGTTTAAAGCACAATGTGGATTAGGTGCTGTGCTTGTGCCAAATTATGTCAAAAAATATTAATTTCCTTCGTGTTGTTTTTTTTTACTACAGAATGCCTTACAAGGAAACACAGGTAAGTGCATCTCACTGATTTAAATGAAACTTTGTGGGTCTATAGACCGATCTAGTGTAAGAACAACGGTAGCTATCGTAGCTGCCCAATCGCTCAATGGTGGGGTGTAAAGCACCCGAAACTCCCCTTCGCTGTTCGACTCAATAACTCAGAAACTATAAGAGACATCAAAAAAAGTTAAGACAAGATTTAAACTGTTTTATATGCTCTTAAGGAATGGCGCAAATATTTTCCCTATAACAAATATTTGTTTTGGGAAACAACCCCGTACCCCCTTATTTTTTGCAAATTTCAAAATTTTTATAGACTACAAAAATATAGAAGCTACGTAGGATTTACATATATATTGAAATGTTTTATCTCACGGAAATTGTTCAAAAATTGGAATTTTTGTTGATTAATTAAATTTTTAAATGAAATATGGGATTCGGGAGTATTCTTACACACTCTTTTGGCAATTTTAAACGAATCTTGACATCTTGACAATAAATAGAAATTAACGAACGTAAAAATTGAAAAATGCAAATTAACCTTGATTTTATTCCATGTTCCTTATAACATTCACAGGAAACCTGCCTACTGTAACCTCTAACCTTCTCTTCTACCTTGAATTTATTCTATGATTTCAATATTAGACACTTTAATCTGGGACTGCAGCCAAAATACTAATTAACTCGATGAAAGCTTAACCAGAAGTGATGAATTTATTGGCGTCATTTTTCTGCTTTGTTTTAATCGCTATTGTTTTTATCCACAGCAAATTTGGATGATTTCTATCCAAAAGTAATATTGTGATGAATTTCGATGAATAAAGTTATTTTTAGAAGTAGCATGAGAGAATCAATGCTACTGGATGACTCAAGCTAGACGACTCTGTGACAGAAAACCTCAACGACAACATTAAAATACTAAAACTTCCTGACATAAATGACGATACCTTAACGAAACATATTTAATATACGAAGTAATGCGAGAATTACCCTTGAATTTTTGTTCGTTTTAGGACAATTTTACATTAATTTTGAAGAGTTACGAAAATAGGAAGATGAACTAAAGACGAATAACTTAACAGTTCCTCCATGTTTGTCGTTATCTGGACTTAAATTAAATTTGTTGCACCCCCACTCCAAGGCCAGTCGGCCTGGGGGAAATTGTGGCTACGGAACAGAACTAATAGCCGCCAGAGGGAATTTCATATCTATCGAGTGGCTATACTGAGTACCTCATATGTATCGGACTGGCAGCTTCATTTGACGATTTAAATATTTAACATAACAATATACGAGGGTAAGTCAAATATTATCTACACTTTCGCCATAACAAGCTTTGAAGGTCATCGTAGTGCCGGCCACTTGCGCATGTGTTGAGTTGACGCCTCTGTGGTCATGTGTGCGGAATTTAATCACAATCGCGCATGTCAGCTCCGCTATTAGTTTGCACCAAAGAGGAACAACGAGCAGTGATCCGATTTTTGTGGTCAGAGGATGTGAATGCTGCTGAAATTCAGCGGAGACTTTTGTCACAATACGGGGACAGTGCTTTATCTCGTAAAAGCGTTTTATTGTGGATCGAAATGTTTCAAAGTGGCCACACGAGCGTAACACAAAAAGAGGGAGCTGGACGGCCGTCAACCTCGACCACCGACGACAACATTCAGCAAGCTCGAGAGATCGTTACAGCGGATAGGGGAGTTACCATGGGTGAGGTTGCATCTTCTTTAAACGTCAGTCACGGTTCTGTCTATCAAATTATCCATGATGAACTCAAATTTCGTAAAGTGTGTGCGCGATGGGTACCACGAATGCTTACCGCAGAAAACAAAACCAAACGTTTGGACATCTGCCAACGCTTACCGAATCGCTTCAACGCGGAATGCGACGCATTTTTAAGCAGAATAGTGACCGTTGACGAAACGTGGGTTCATCTACTACGAGCCCGAATCGAAACGCCAGAGTATGGAATGGAAACATCCAGGACCCCCTAGCACGACAAAATTTAAGACCTCGCTATCGGCTGAGAAGGTGATGCTAACCGTGTTTTGGGACGAAAAATGTCCTATACTGGACGACTACTTGGACAAGGGGACTACCATAAATAGTGCGAGGTACAGTGATTTGTTGGCGAATAAGGTGCAAACTAGCAATTCGAAACAAACGCCGTGGTCTACTCTCAAAGAAAGTTTTGTTGTTGCAAGACAACGCCTGTCCGCACACGGCCCAAAGCACCATAGAAACTATCAACAGGTTGGGCTTTGAGACCCTGGAACACCCTCCCTACAGCCTTGATCTCGCTCCCTCGGACTTTCATTTCTTTGGACCGCTCAAGGAAGCTTTGTGAGGTCGTCGATTTGCCACAGACGTTCGGGATGGGGTGCAAAAGTGGCTTCACGACCAACCGAAAACCTTCTACCAGGAAGGCATACGGAAGTTTGTGGCTCGCTGGACCAAGTGTATTGCTAAAGGTGGAGACTATATCGAAAAATAATGTATCTGTTGTACACCTATCTTTGTTTAATACAGTTGCAGAACTAAAAGTGTAAGTAATTTTTGACTTATCCTCGTATATATTACATCTGCCACAAAATATTCTTATTTGTGTAAAAAAATTCATAACTGATGTGCTATATTTACAGTAACGAAGAAAACACGCAGGTGGTTACCAAATGATTTTATTAATAATACGTGAGTATAAAGTTTACTTACAACTGTTTAAAAACTAAGTTAAGAAGTGTACAAATGTTGAAAACGAAGGAATTACTTACACTATGCACAACGACAAAACGCAGGCTTGCTGCAAACACCTCATTGTTGTGTATTTTGTGCATCCTTCGGGAAGCAGAATCTTGCAGGATCTTTAAAATGTGGTAGCCATTCGGCGATGTAAAGAACCTTGGCGACGACAACTGATTATGGGTTGAAAATTAATTAATTTAAAAAACAACATTGCAATCAGACATTATAATTCGAACAACCGTGTTGCTGAACAAAACAAATTCGTAATTTCAACATCAGAACACCCCCAACCAACCTCAAATTGTACAATAATTTATAGCGGACACACCTGCACATCTAATAAATATAAAATATACTTCTACGAGGTGAAAAACATTCATCTCCTGTACATGAAAGCTACTTTGCAATAATTCATTCGGAAATCCATCCTTTTTGCGATGAGGGCGTATATATTTTCCGCAGGACCGATTGTACGATTTGCAAATCTCATATACATATACGAGCTGCTTATTCGAGTTAAAATTTCCCAGAATTTCATTTCAATTTGAGGCAAAAATTTATGACTATTGTATATGCAACGCGGGGATTTCTACAACATGCAGAAACCGTACGAACGCATATATGGATATGTGGGTTACAAATGTATGTATATCTGCATTCGTAAGTACTTATGCGATGGTAGTTGCAGATTTCGAAATGAATAATTCTGCGAACGCGACGAAATTAATGGTGAACCGTCAGAAAGGTCTCCGTGGTAATTTGTTTTAAATTGAAGTTCCTTTTATTGGAATATGGGCTATTCTAAACTAAAACCTTGGATAGACGAGGATTTGAGAGGCAAATGCAGAATAAGAAGACAACTGTATGAGGATGCTAAAGAAGGATACTTAAATTTAGATCAATACAAAACTTTTAAAAAGAATTAAAGATATACATTAGTATAAAGAAGAGAGAATACTATTCTAGATACTTTCAAACTACTAATAATAAAGCTAAAGCAACATGGTCAATTTGTTAATGAGTTAAATGGCACGTCACGAGAATCGTTTGCTACTGAGCTTTTTGAGCAATTGGAAAACAAACGAGATATTCTAAATACTTTTAATACTTATTTTACAGAGTCTGCTAAGCCAATAGGACCAAAACTAGTAGATTTGAAGCACCTACACGAAAATCCCAGATCTATGTACCTATCGCACACAACACCTAATGAAATCTATAATATAATTTTTACGTTGAAGTGCACTTCAGCAGTGGAACCTGATAATATTTATACCAAAGTTATTAAATTTTGTGCTGAAGTACTCAAAACTCCTATTTCTAAGGTTATCAATTACTGTTTTGATGTAGAAATATTTCCAGAGCAGTTGAAGAGGATATATATTACACCTGTATATAAGTTAAAAGGGAAGAAATCAGACATCGTTAATTACAGGCCCATTGCTTTGATCTCGGTGATTGTAAACATTTTCGAAAAAGCGTTGTTAAATAGAATATTGGATTTCATTAGCAGATGTGATTTGGTGACACCGTCACAAAACGCATACATAAAGGGCAGATCTACCATAATATTTACATCAGCATAAATAGAATACTTTAAACAATAAAAACCGGTTAGCCTCTATATTTTTAAATATCTGAAAGGCATTTGATAGTGTGGACTAGTGGCTTTCAAACTACGGCCCACAGGCCAAATCCGGCCCGCCAGTGTGATCAATCCGGCCCGCGACAGCTAATGGCTGATTGTTGTTATTGTTGCTGTGATAAGTTGGATAAAGAAACACAGAATTATAATAACTCGGTTTTATTTACTTGCTAGGTATAGCTTAATGACAAGTATAATACGCAGAAAGTTTAACTTAAGCATAATAACTAACAAGTAATTGAAATGAATCCTACTAACAGTTTATAATGACCACTTGTAAAAAATACTAATGAGATTTATGTAAATGAGGTTTGTGCTATTAAATGGTTAGTCAAGAATAAGAAATATGTTATTGTAAACTTTTATCGCCCGCCTGCTTCGGATTTTAACTCTTTTATGAATCAACTTCACAGTTTGTTGAGTTATATTTATAGTGCTAAGTCTTCATTGTTCATATGTGGTGATTTTAATGTATACTTTCATAAAGATACAATCGAGTCTCGCTTAATTATCAATTTATTCCTTAGTTTTGGTTTAAAAGCTATTGTTAATGATTACACTAGAGTCAAGGCCATGACTCTAGTGTATCGAAAACGAGAATTGATAATATATTCACCAATCATATGCTTGAAGTTAAAACTACAGTGCGCGACACTTATCTTTCGGATCATAGAATAGTTCTAGTTGATTTCGATAGGGATTTCACTACCAGTGAAAAACAAATTCGTATTGAAAAACGTAATTATACATCTAGGAACGTAGCACACTTTCATGCTTTGTTACAAAAAGAATCTTGGGTTGATCTATTGCCTGCTTCAGACCTCAACAGTAAAGTTTATACTTTTATGAACATACTACAATATAACTATAACTTAGCATTCCCGCTTAAAGTGTGCAGAGTTAGTAATAATTTAAACCGGAAGAACTGGGTAAATAATGAGATCTTGCAGTCCAGCAGCAGACTAAAAGATCTATACATAATGCAGAAACACTACCCTCAGCTAAAAGATGTGTATAAAATGAGATATAAAAATCATAAACTTCTGGTTAGTCAAATGAAAAAACAGTATTACAGTTTACGCATAAGCAATTCCCAGAATAAATCTAGGGAGATGTGGAAAGTAGTCAACGAACTCGCATCTGGTGGGGTATCTCATAATAACCCCGAAATTATTCAAAATGGTAAAAAGATCAACGATCCTCAGGAACTTTCTACCGCATTTAATTTACATTTCCAACAATCAGTTGAACACATACTTAACTCTATCCCCGCTGTTACAATAAATACTGTCATTAACCCCAACTTAAACACGATGTTTTTATTTCCTTTTATTGAACCTGAACTGAGCGTAATACTGCACAAACTCAAGCGAAAACACACTTCTGGCCCAGATGACATATCTGCAAAAATTTTTATTGATTCTTTTCATTTATTAGTTGCGCCCTTAACTTATCTCATTAATTTTTCTTTTGCTTATGGAATTTTTCCTAGCGATTTTAAAACATCTGCAGTTGTGCCAATTTTTAAGAAGAATTCTAGAACTGACATATCAAATTATCGACCCATTTCCTTAATATCTAATGTCGGTAAAATTTTTGAATATTGCATGCTGGATAGATTGAATTTGTTTCTTAAAAAACATAAAATACTTAATGATACTTTACATGGTTTTAGAGAAAATAGGTCGACAACTACCGCATTAATAGCTTTTTATGACGTTATTTTAGAAAATATTAACAAACGAAACACGCCACTTTCCATTTTTTGTGATCTTAGCAAAGCTTTTGATTGTGTTCAACATTCCTCATTATTACAGAAACTATACGAATACGGTATACGAGGCAATGCTGCTGAATGGATACACTCATACTTGGAGGGACGTATGCAATTTGTCTTAATTACGCACATTTCAAACAGTAGACTCAAAAAATACAAGTCCAGCTGTGTGGCCATTCCCCATGGGGTTCCTCAGGGATCTATTTTGGGCCCCCTGCTTTTCAATTTATATATGAATGACATATATAACTTTGTAAATGATTTTCTACTTTATATGTATGCGGATGACACCACTATAATTATTTCTGGTAGCGATTCTAATCAAGTTGAAATTGCAGGTAACGCCGCAATAGATCGCATAAATCAGTGGTTTTGTGCTAATAAATTATGTTTGAATGACAATAAAACTAATTTTATATTATTTCACACTCCTCAGCGTACCCAAAACATTACTTCTGACATCCATGTTGGTGCTAAACCTTTGCAGCAACTGCACTCTGCAAAGTTCCTAGGGGTTGTAGTGCAAGATAATCTGTTGTGGAATGAACACTGCGATTATCTTACGAATCTCTTGCATCAAAAAGCTTATCTTTTCCGTTTCTTAAAATCTAGCTTGTCTCTGGAAACCCTTATTTCTGTATACTATTCTGAAATTCAAGCTCGGCTTCATTATGGAGTTCTTCTTTGGGGAACTTCTTCTGCAGCCAAAAGTGTTTTTATAGCTCAAAAGCAAATTCTTAGAGCTATTAGTGGCATAAAACTGAGAGATTCATGTAAACCTGTTTTTATCTCACATAATTTCTCAACTCTACCATCCCTTTATATTTTGGAAGCTCTCTGCTACACACCTGAAAATCAAGATCAATACCTAAAAAACAAAAATGTTTACGCATACGAGACCCGTCACTTCAACAATTTCTACTTACCAACGCCTCAATTAGATGTTTATGCTAAGGGTTTCCAATATTTAGGCAGAAAACTTTATAACAAATTGCCATCTCATTTTAAGGAAAGCAATAATTTTAAACAATCGGTTAAGAAATTTCTAATTAGCAAATGTTATTACACCATCGATGAATTTTTCCTTTAGTTCAGCATATTATGTTCGTCGTTCCTACTTCTGTTGTTCATTTTTATATTATTATTTAAGTTTTCCTTAGTTTTAGGATTGGGTTTGTTTCTTTATAGACGCCTTCAGCTCAATTTTATTTTCCTTTTTGCATTTCATTTTATTTTGACTGATTCTATTGTCATTTGACACCTTGAATCAATAAAGGTTATTATTATTATTATTATTATTATTATTAATTGTGATTTTCCACTGACAATAGTTTGTAGTTGTGGACCAAGTATTAAAAGAACTTTGAGATGCTCATCGGTTAACTGAGATCTGTAAACATTCTTTGTGTACTTCATCTTGGAGAATGTTTTCTCACACAAGTAAGTAGTACCAAAAACAGAAAACAGCCCACGAGCAAATTTATGCAAATTAGCAAATTGTTGCAGTGGAAGACTCTTATAAAATTCCAACAATGATGGGTTTTGATATTTGTTCTTAATTATATCACTGCACTGTAAATCAATAATTTCCATTTGAAGTTCCGGGGCTATGGTTTCAACGTCAGTATCAATGTCAGTAGCAATGACATCAAAGTCTGAGAAACGAGTATCAAAATTTATCTTCAAAGCCCTCAAAGCTTCGATTGCAAAATCGACGGGAAACTCAGACTCAGTAGTGTGGCTGAATATTTCACATGTTTTAAAATGCGTGAAACATTTTTTACGTAATTGTGATTGAAACAGTATTATTTTCTGCCGGAACGATTTGATATTAGTGTATAAATCAGGGAGAAGCTGGTTTTCTCCTTGGAATCTCAAATTCAGTTCGTTCATATGTTTTGTCAAATCGACATAGAATAAATAATAAATAGGAATTCTTACTACCTAACCTTCTACCTAATCAAGCGATGTACATACATACGTATGCTTTACCTTCACAACCGATGGGAATCGAAGCAGTAAGTCAAGCCAGGTTCCGGTCACGTTAAAGAAACTCTCGAAAGCCGATATATACGGGCCCGAGAGGCACCCCAACTGCTGTTGGTTCATCGCCTTTAATATGGAAACCGAGTCACCTCTGCCGCGTCGAAACGGCGACTGCGATGGCATATCGCCGATTCTATATCTAAATTACTTCGTTAATAATGTCTACAATATCCGGGGCGAGCGGTTAGGTTAGATCATTGACACGATCTCGTTCGGTCGCCTTTATGTGTCCATCAATCATGCATTCAGGTGGAAGGGCGCGAAACGCGATAAGCACCAATAAAGGAGTGAAGAGGATCCTCGAATCCTACTGGATAGAAGTGGGGAGGCCGTTAAATAATGACAGGAAAAGACAGTTTCGGGGGCGTAATATTGTGCTGAATCTATTGTGGATAACACAGACCAATATTTTTGTTTGAAGGATCAGTATCAAAAATCCTCGAAGACAAATTTTCAGCATTCAGCTGGTAATAATTCCTGGTATTCGGCTAACAGACAGTTTAAACGCCACACCCTGTGTATTTTGGGTATGCAACGGCCTTAGTCAAAAAGCTTTCTTACTCCACAGAGACTTGAAGACACCTTAGTAAATGTATCAAAGGTGTACTAAAGATATTTTGATGCATGAGAGGACCTGTATCCAATATTAGCGTATCACAAGCTACATTGGTACTATTTTTTTGATAGTCTACTTAATTTATTTAAAATGAATCAAAGATTTTTTCCAATAATTAAAATCTTGGAGAGATTGCTATAACATAAATGGGCACTTAGAGATTTCTTCGAATGTATAAGAAATTTTCAGTTGAATTTTTAGATCCAGTTTTCGAAAAATTTCAGGAACTGATAATAATAATAATAATAATAATAATAATTATTATTATTATTTATTTACATATGGATATTTAAAATGTAAATACCTGAGAATTACGTCAAAATACAACTTACAATTCAAAGTAATCTTGAATGGAGTAGCAGCTAATGTTTAACAAATATTCTTTGACATTGGACTTGAATTTAGAGTAGTTGGTGATACATTTAATAATCTAAATTAGAAGTATAATCTAAATTAGAAGTCATATAACTATGAGAGACATTAACAGAGAATTCGAATCGATGTTTGTAGACAGAATTTCCTGAATTTAATGTTTTCTCTAGAGGATTCACTCTAATTGGGGTCATACGAACTATTATTTTTTGCAAGATTAATATGCGGTTAGAAATGGAACTAAGACCACGGTGAATTATTCCATAAATCATTCTACAGTAGAAATCCGAATGATAGCTACAAGTTTTTCTTTTAATTCTACGTTGCATAGCAGCTCTGCGTTAACTTTTTTCTGAGTTCATTGACATGGATCTTCGATTGCAAGATATCCAGGTGTTGATTTAAGACACACATCATGAGAATAGGTTGCGTTAATAGTAACATTTATGTTGTCTATATACAATGACAGAGCACTAAAATCTTTACTAGACGCAAAGAAGGCATTAATGAAAATCGGGAAGAGGGTGGTCCAAGTATCGAACCTTGTGGCACCCCCATGTTAGTACATTCAGAACCAGATTCACAACCTTCAATTACCACCTTTTGGATACGTTTAGTCAGATACGATTTGAACCATTCCAAAGCTACTTGTTTAATACCATACGCATAAAGTTTGTGAAACGGTATGTCATGTTTCATAATATCAAAAGCTTTGGATAAGTCAATTAAAATAGTCAGAGGGAGAGCTCCCGCATCCACGACCCCGGTGACACATCTCAGTAGACTAAACAAGGCAATGTTGGCAGAACGACCAGTCGTAAAGCCATGCTTGCATTCATAATGGACCATAATTGAAATTTTGGAAAAAGCAGATACTATAGATATCGGACGATAATTTTCTAGGTTATTGCAGTCACCTTTCTTGAAGATACGTCCCACATTGCTAATCTTGTACCGCTTATCGATCTAATCCTTTGTAAATGTTATTTTGGTTGCAATGTATATTTCGTAGCTGGCATTTACGTTCCTCCTAATATTTCTAATCAAGACCTTGAGCTCTTCAGTGATGCATTTGAGATAGCGATAGTCAATCAATCTGTACTAATAGTCGGAGATTTTAACTTTTCTGACTATGTTGATACTGCTTCTAATATTCACAATAAAACTAAATACTTACAATTAAATGATCTATGTCATACAATGGAATTGCAACAATATAATAACATCAGAAATATTGATGACAATATACTTGATTTAATTTTTGCAAATTTCTTTAGTGATGAGCATCCAACTCGTTGGTTACAGTAAACCAGACTTATTTCCGTTTGCACAAAATATGCGCTACAATTTTCGAAAAGCAAATTTTGCCCAATTATTTGAAGATCTAGCTCAATGTGATTGGTCATTCATTGAGTATGCATCAACCATTGATCAAGCTGTCGATGAATTTTATAATGTTTTGTACAAGGTAATTAATCGTTCAATTCCTTTATACAGTCAGAATAGTCCTTCTCATCCTCTGTGGTTTACTACAACAATTCGACAAAACCTAAAAACTGAAACTTTCTATCATAGAAAATGGATACTAACTAAAAGTGAAGTTTTTTACATCAAGTTTAGAGATATCAGGAGATTAGTTAAGCAACAGATTCAAGAAGCTTACAACGCTTATATGTCAAGAATACAAAACACAATTAAGCAAAATCCGAAAGAGTTGTGGCGGTATAGTAATAGACTAAAGGGTGTTTCACGCATACCAAACACAATGAATGATGGGGATGTGGTATATCAGGATCCCCAGGAAATTGTTAACGCCTTTGCTAGAAAATTTTCTTCTGTTTATCTGCCACACTCTGACAGTGTAATCGAAAATGTATTCAGCAACATACCATCTTTTGACGTCAAGCCTGTGAGTGAGACTGACCTGCTAACTATAACGAGTCACCTAGCAAATACGGACACAGGTGGTGATGACCTCATGCCTAGTTTTTTAGTGAAGGAAGCACGCATAGTACTTGTCAAACCACTCTTGCTTCTTGTCAACATTACTTTGAGATCTTCTACCTTTCCTAGGCGCTGGAAACGAGCAAGAGTTACGCCAGTTCTTAAGAAGGGAAGCAGCACTGATGTGACTAACTATCGTCCTATATCTATTTTATCTAACTTCGCCAAGGTATATGAACAACTTTTATATTTTTCTATATTCAACAATGTACAGCCGTATATATCTGCGAAGCAACATGGTTTTATAACTAAAAGATCTACAACAACTAACTTAGCGACAGTTATACAGTTTATGACACACTGGATGATAGAGGGCAAGTCGATGTTATATACACGGATTTTTCTAAGGCCTTTGACAGAACTGACCATGATATTATGCTCTTTAAATTAAGTTCTTTCGGCGTGTCACCTCGCCTTCGAGATCTGATGGAGTCCTACTTAAAAAAGCGGTCATGTTATGTTTTCTATAATGGCTTCAGCTCATGTGAATATGCTATCACGTCAGGTGTTCCACAAGGATCCAATTTAGGACCTTTGCTCTTTGTGCTTTTCCTCGACGATCTGCTGGAAGCGTTGACCTGTGATATCCTAGCTTATGCAGATGATGTAAAGGTGTACGCAAGAATTGATTTGATTAATGATATGGTTAATCTGCAAATGAGTATTGACTACGTATTTCTCTGGTGCCAAGAAAGTCTTATGTTAGTCTTATGTTAAATGAAGCAAAATGAAGCACGTACGTACAATTTAAGCGGTTACCCGCTGCAGAGGAGCGAGAGCATGAAAGACCTAAGAGTTATCTTTGATAGTCAACTATCCTTTAAACAGCATGTTTCGCAGACGTGTTCCTCGGCCGCAGCCATGTTAGGATTCATCATACGATCTTCGAAATACTTCACGAATCAACATCTTCTGAAAACGCTGTATAGAGCATTTGTCTTAAGTCGGCTAGAGTATGCTTCCATTGTATGGTATCCTTACTATTCATCCTACGGGGATTCTATTGAGAGAGTACAGCGAAGGTTCCTGAAATTCCTATATTTTAGGATCGACGGTATATATCCGGCGAGGGGTATAGACTATGCCACATTATTGGAACGACATGCGGTCCAGAGTATTTCGGAAAGAAGGCTAATTTACAGTGCGCGGTTTCTCTACAAACTGATTGAGAATCAAATCGATTGCGCATATTTGCTGTCAAAAATAAATTTGAACGTTCCTCGTTTGTCTTCGCGTAGTGTTCAATCGTTTCGGCCTTTAGCTGCAAGAACTAATCGGTGGAGTATATATTTATATATATATATATATATATATATATATATATATATATATATATATTTCTATTATTTCTCAGTTATCTTTTAAGTATTATATTTTATTTTTCTTTTTGTATTATGTGCACATGTATTCGTGTTATTATTTCGTCTTGTAATTGGGGTCTCCTGTTGGGCGAATACAGTTTATTATTATTATTATTATTATTAGTTTGATGCAGCCTGTATTCGAGGCTGAGGGAAAATACTCTTTCGAAATGAGAAATTAATTAAATAAGACATAGGGGATAATATATATTTTGCACACTCTTTAACAATGCATAAAAAAAAAATTGCCAATTGTGCATCAAAGAAAAAATTATGAATAACAAAAGCTAAGTGCACTAATTTTATACGAACGAATCACAAATCCAAAAGAAATAAACTTGTACCAGAGAAAAATGCAATATAATTCTCAGCTAACGCCAGACGTAATTCTCGCTACTACAGCGACTCCACGATTTCCACAATCCGTTACTTACATCAACCGGGAGAGAGAAGTAAAAAAAGACGAGAAACATCGAGGCAACTGAATTACGAAGTGATAAATTTTCGTGAACGGGCACAAAAGAGGAAGGCTTCCTTTCCTTCTTGAGCTTCTTTCACTTCTCTCCGCATTTCTGAAACAAGAGAAAAAGAAGATTCTTCCTCTCGTGTTAGACGGATTAAACGTAGGTATAATTTACTGGCAGGCGTTTTGCATTTTAACGGCGGTGCGTATTTTTATTTCGCATTTTTTCTATTCGGCGGAAAAAGCGGCGTGAAAGGTACTGCACTACTACGTTGGTGAGATTTTTCCCTTTCCGGTTTTTCCCTGCTATACCAGAAATGGGGCGGCAATTAATCTTCTTCGAGCAACCGCGAAACCAGGCCGAGTTAGGCTGGGCAGGGCCGAAATGTCTGCGCCACTTTTTCAGTAATTCAACGCGAAATGAAAAATCCATTACTTCTATTGGTCGTAGGTGCGGGAAACCTATCCTCTGAGTCTGATATGCTAGATGCGATAGACGAATTGATACGATATTTGAGTGCTCCGAAACTAAAAAGTGCTGCTCGGCCTCATGGGAGAATATATTTCGCATGGATTTATGGTACGGTGTACGCTGCAAATTTAGTAAAATACTCTTTGCTATTCGGTTGTATGTAAAACGTTCACTACTGATGTTTCCTGCTATGAAAAGTTAATAGATAGCATTTGTATAAGACAGGGATTCCCAAATACTATCAGTCCGCGGCACACTTACAGGTTTAGTATTTTGTCCCGGCGCTCTTTTCAAAATATGTGGACAATGACACAAATCAAGCACAGGCATGAAAACAACTCTTGAGATAAACTTCACAATGTGAAGCTCACATTTATTAAAATTGAATTACAAGAAGCATCAAACTAAAATATGAAAATACAAAGAAATATGAAATAAATGGTGAAAACCTTCACCCTCAAGAAAGTGAATGTGACGAGTGAGGTTGTTGATTTTTGCATATTTTTTCAAAACGCGGAATAAGGTTTGACACTGCCACTTTCATTTCTCGCTCCACATCGATTTTTGAGCGATATTTGTTGTTTCCTGCTTCGCATAAATAGGTTGTCGCAAAGGGAATGAGGATCCTTACAGCTTTTGAACTCAGAGTTGGATATAAATTTTTGATTGATATCCAAAACAACCAGATCGAAAGAAGTAAATTTTGTTTTCAGGCTGTTGCCGGAAGAGAGTTCAATTAGACCTTCTTCTTCCTGCAAAGTGAATTCTGGTGGAGCTTGAGCACGGAAAGGATCTCGGATCCACGCAAATTTCTCGATATTGTCTTCTTCAAAGTATTTTGCAAATCAGTCAGTGATCTTTGAGAGGTGTTCCTTGAAAAGTTTTGTGAATCAACGACTTTATTACAGGCCACGAATTTGCGTAATTCAGGAAAGTAATGTTGGCCGCCAACCTCATTGATTTTCCTTATGCGCAACTGTAGCGTTTTTCTAAACGCCCCAACCTTCACCAAAAGTTTCACAATGTGCATGTTATTGCTTTGCAGAGACAGATTGAAGGCAAAAAGTCGGGTTCGACAAAGTACCTGGAGTTTTCATAACCTTCTTCTTGTGGAAAAGTGTGAATTTTTTGACGTATGTAGTTCGAATGCATGGAATAAGACGTTGCCACGTGAAAGCCATCGTGAATTGCAGTAGTATAGCATGGTCGTGTGTTCAGCTCCCATGTCCGTGCATAGGTTTTTGAAAAATTTGGTTTTCTTTACTACGTCTTTGACACGTTCTAATACAAAGTTCAATTGAGAGCTCATCGACTTTGATGCAAGTGCTTCTCTATGGACGATAATAGGTCCACATAGCATGCGGTGCTTTGTTGCGAATAAGCGCCTGCATTCCTCCATAGCGACCAGACATTGATCGAGCTCCATCAGTAAACATACCGATGCACTTTCCCTAGTCCAAATCATTTTCGCTTATAAACTTGTCAAGCAACTCAAATAAGTTTAGAACCTTTGCGCTTCCAACGATGCTTTTGCAGAACAGAAGGTCCTCAATGGTAATATTATTATCCAGGAAGAGTTCATAATAAATCAGGTGTGAATCATTGTTACTGTCTGTAGCCTCGTCAAGTTGCAGATCAATTTTCTCCGCCGATTCTCCCAGCATAATATTAACCATGTCAAGAGCAACCGATGCTAGAACTCGATGAGACGATTATTTTCATATACATGTGTATAGTTGTAATGTATTTGCTCCAGCCATTGTCGAGTTATTTTAAGAAAACCACAAATCTACTAAACTTTCAGGGGTAATTTCACCCTCTTAAAACGAGATTGAGCCGATAAGGAAAATACTTTCGAACATCCTTGGGTGTGGACTACTTGTTCACAAAGTTTCACATTTTTTTGAATTTTCGGGTTCGGGATGTTTCCCACAGAAAATAAAGGCCCATGACTCAAAATTATTTAAAATCAATTTAAAAGAGTACCTAATAGATTAATAATGATAGCAAGGACTGTGGGGTAGTGTGGTAAACAAAATATTCACGGTACACTCCGCATCACACAAATTAATAATTAACTCGGGAAGGCTTTTTCGAAGACACGCGAGTCAATGAAGAAAAGTGCCATTCCGGAATTCCTCGCGACACTAAATTCAAAATTCGAAACTGTTAAATTCACAGTAGAAGAAGTGAACAATCAATTTTCGTTCCTGGATAGTTTAGTAATTAGAAATAATAAAAAACTAGAAATTGACGTATATAGAAAGGAAACAAACACTAATAGATACATTATGTCCGACTCCAACCACAGTAGACAACACAAAATGGCCGCGATTAGCTTCTTAGTTAATAGATTGGTGGAGTTCGCCTTGAGTAAAAGTAGGTACAATAAAGAGCTAAATTTCATAAAAAATTTAGCTATTTATAACGGTTACCCTTCTATAGATGTCGATCGCATGCTTAGGAAAGTCCAACATAGGCTTTACGTTAGAAACTCCGCGACCTCAATTCCAACGGAACCCCCCAATAAGAAATTTGTGAAACTTCCCTTCCATAGAGCATCGAAAGGTGTTGGTAATGTTTTTAAGGAGCAAGGGATGAACGTGTGTTTCAGTTTACGAAATATATTCAAAAACCTTCTTGGCAATCCAAAAGATAAACCTGAAATGAGAGAAAGATCGGGAATTTACAAAATCGCATGCTGTGATTGTGATAAAGCCTATACTGGTCAAATGAAATGAGCGATAGGTACTAGATTTAATGAAATCAGGTGTTACAGGTACGGGAAGATAGAAGCGTCAAGTGTCGCACAACACATAAACGATATAGGCTACAGTATTAAATTAGAAAACCTAAAATTAATTAAAAACGTGATTTCGCCTATGAGACTATTTACATAAACAAGAATGCAAACTTAATAAATAAAGAGAAGGGACCTCTACACTTCTCATGTCTTTTCGATTTATTACGGTAGAGGCCTTTTTGATTTATGGTTGTACTATGACAGAGACGTCGATCCTCCCGTACATTCTGAATGCATCTTTAGTTCTAAGAGTAGAGAAGGAAAGAACATAAATTTGACGAACAGAAAGGACCATATGTCTGGGTTCGTGATGACACGTCTTTTCCGCTTTTTTCTCCCTATTCAACTTGTTTTCTAGCCTAAACGGCAAAAGTAGGTACTTGTATATACATATATAGATATATATTTTTCTTGAAAAGAAGGGATGGAACGGGTTCGCTAGATTTAATATATGTTCTCTCACATCAATCGGTACTTGGCTGATGGTGTTGACTAACATGTCTTCGAAAAGACCTTCCCGAGTTAATTAATAATTTGTGTGGTGCGGACTGTGCCGTGAATATTTTGTTTACCTGATAGATTACTGTATTTACGAAATTGGTGAATTCCTTAAAATTGCTTTAGAGTGATTTAAAACAAAACTTAGGAATTAAGACTACTAGAGTATTCAACATATCTTTCGTGATGTGTTTCATACATTTGTAAATTGAGGCAAATAAATATTATTATTATTACCATCCTCGTATGTTACTGACATCCCAAACTATTAAACAATCACTGGCTTCCAATTTCTTCGTGATAATGCAATAGCGGTTATGCGGCTTGTAATTAAATAAGCCATTTGCATCTCGCTTTGCTCTGCTTGTACATCTGTCTTATGTGTACTTGCAACCGACAACTGTGGCAAAACCGCTGTCAGAATGAGGCGATTCAATATATCGAATCTATATATTGCGATATTGCACTCAACGTTATTAATGTCGGAGGAAAGCGAGATGCGGCTGTTTCACAGTTTCCAAATAGTAATTATGTAGATTGATTCGGGACGATCCCTATCTCACTCGCTTCAACCGCGCTACGTTACGATGCGGAGAGAAATAATGATTACTAGCATTTTGCGTTGCCTTGTGTGAATCTAAGCGAGCTAAATATAATAAACGAAATGAAATACCCGTTTTGCTTTTACCAAACGTTTCGCGAGCATGTTAGAACCAAGGAAAAGTGTTTAACGAGGGAAATTCAGTTTAGTAATTAGATTTTATAAAACTCAATTAGATAAATGAGATCGGATGCAAAGTGAATATTCGTTGGAAATTCGTATTCCTCATTCGTTAGTTTCCATATGAACGAATTTTCGAATTTGGATAGATATACAGTGCGGTCCTGAACGACAGAAGTTAGCGTGCAGTATGTCGTTTATGCAAGCAACAAATATCAATAAAAAGCTTCTTGTTGATTTAACAAGGGACCTTTTCTGTGTGTAGTGCGAAAAGAAGATAAAAAAACCAAACAAAAATTTTGAATCGGATCTAGTTATGAAAGTTTCCACCACTTTATCACATACTTTCTATACTCTCGTAGGCGAAAGTATTTCTGAAAGGCTTAAAAGCTTGCTAACGAAGAAAATGATAAACTTTCTAAATTCCACATAAAAAAAAACACCACTTGATGATGGAGCTACTTTCTTATCGGAAATCGAAATTCAGTGCCTACCTAATCGTTCACAATAGCGCTTCGTACGCCCTCTAACGACGAAAGTACAAGGTGAAGAGAACAATGATGATTGATGACGGGGCATCTTTTACTAACAAGTTTCTACTGTTCCGTCGGTTTACGAACATTAAGTCCCTCGACGCCAGCGATAGAAGTTTTTCACGGAAAACCTACGGAAATAAAATAATTGCTAAACGCGTGCGGAAAGGGAGAGCTTCGCTTAGTAATGTTCGTACCTCCGGGCCATCTAGATCTTAAATAAAATGCAAATTTTCGGTGCTGACTTCCATACGTCAATTTTACTTGTTACTCCTACATCTCCAAATACTTTAATACAGTTCCTTTGTAAAATGCATAGTACAATGTATGTACCTACATACTAAGGCTGTTATCCTGTACAAATATGCTTGGAATTATTTAAATCAGATAACCAAATATATACTGTATTTGTTTGGAAACAAAGAAAATAATTCAATAAACTATATATTTTAAACAATTTTTGAATCTTTCCCTTTTGGAATGTTAGCTTTCTACTAGTAAATTTTAATGGATAGAAAATTTTAAATCGTGTGAACAATTTTAATAAATATTTCACTAACAAGTTATACATGGTGGATTAGAAAGTCACCAAAACCCTGACGTATAGATTAATGCTATATAAGTAGAGTAACTTAAACTTGCGGACTCGCATAGGCGTCGGTATTACGGGTTAATATAAGAATACGAAAAATTCATAAATAAACTAAACCGGTAAAGAAGCAGGCATGTAGTGTCGACCTTGAATATAAATCATGTTAAACCGCGCTGAGAGAGATTTCGTTTTAGTACCGGTTGAGCTGCTGCAGAGATTAGTCGAACGGTCAAGGTTATGTACTTACGTGTCGCTTTTGAAAATATAGCTGGTGTTTTTTGTGTGTTGTAGTACTATACCAAGTACATAATTAGTGTATCGTTTCATATAGAACTAATATTTACATCCCTAAGAAAACAATGCCTCGTAATAGATTTGCTACTAATGTACATAAGTATGTGTCACTTTTTCCCCATTTAAAATATGACGGTAGTGCAGTTTTTTGCTTAATATGCAATGTTCGTTTGGCTGCATTGGACAGAACTGATTGCCAGAGGCATGTCAATGGTATTAAGCACATGAGAAATGCAAGAACTGAAATACCTTGTACACTATTCCTCATACATTTATTAATTATGTTTACCTCTTATAATCTTCCGTTGTCGATGGTGAGAAAGGCAGCTTTTAAAACGTTTTGGCGACAATACGTTCCAAAGTACCCATTACTCTCACAAACACAATTACAGAATCATTTGCCGCGAATGAAAGAGATGCTAGAAAATGTGTGTAAACGTGATTTGTGTTCCAAAAAAATATGGATTACCGTGGATGAGACGACCGATATAAAGAAAAACAGTATTGTGAATGTAATAGCTCGCGTTTTATCTAGCGAGAACACAGCATCTCGATATTTGTTAGCTTGCAAACGTGTTCAACAATGTACCGCGGAAAATATTCAAAAAGTGATAATGAACGCTTTGAAAAAATTTAAAATTGCCCAAGATCAAGTTCTGATGATTGTGACAGGTAGTGCAGCAACGATGTTAAGTGTTGGGCGATCCTTAAAACATATATTTCCTAACTTAATACATATAACCTGCGTACTGCATGCTTTGCATTTAGTTGGTGAAGTTGTTCGACAACATTACGGAAACGTTGATTGGATGATTGGAAGTACTAAAGCAGTGTTTCGTAAATCTCCTAAACGTTTAAAAGAATTTCGTAAATTTTGTCCAGGTATTCTAAAACCTCCTGAACCAATTTTAACGCGATGGGGTACTTGGTTAACAGCAGTTTCTTACTATTTGATCCATTTTCAACAAATTCAATCAGTTATAATGCGATTTAATCGGAATTAATCCAAAGTAATTAGAGAAAGTCAAAGAGAATTTCAAATTCCTCAACTTTTAGAAGATTTAACAACAATATGTACCAATTATACAGTATTACTAGATGCCATCAGAAAACTACAGTGTACTGAATTGTCATTGCAGGAATCATTAGACATAGTGGAGAGTGTAAAAAATAAATTACACACATTAAATGGTACGCCAGGATTATGCGCTAGTCAAAAGTTGGCAGATGTTTTAAGGAGAAATCCCGATTTTAATACTTTAGAGGCCGTTTATAATAAGTGTAAGAATAGTGAACTTTTAAGTGATTTTGAAAAACAGTTTCTACATGCAAATGTAACTTCCTTAGATGTGGAGAGATCGTTTTCTATTTATAAGAATATTTTTTCTTGTCGACGCACAAGGTTTAAAGAAGTAACTGTGGAAACATATGCAATGATGCAAGTAGTACAGTAGTTCACATCCTGATGCCTCTAATTTGTTGAATAATTAGCAAGTAGGTTTATTTATGAATTTTTCGTATTCTTATATTAACCCGTAATACCGACGCCTATGCGAGTCCGCAAGTTTTGGTTACTCTATATATAAGGCATTAATTGTGTTGTCTAACAGCTCTAAATCTTTTTCCAGAGCAAACGTTTTGTTTTGAGAACATTTTTCATTCAGGTAGTTTCCAATTTATATGGATGCTTTTTACATAAAAACACCATAGCAAATTTTTAAGGTTAATATCGTATACTTATGAAACACTACGATTCCATCTTTACTGATGCGAAACAAAAATAGCCTCGCTTCAACTACACACAATGTGCATGCTCGAGGTTCCTTTTTATATAGATGAACATTTAAAGTTATATACGCCATCTGAAATAATCATTCGTCTTAATATCCTCATACTTGGTAAATGTAGTACTTTGCTTACGAATTCATATATCGTCTCTGTATTTTGCGTGAAACTTTACAGTCGATGCTAATTCAGGATATAACAGTGTCACATAGTTCAATGAAATGTTTAACCTCAAAAGTAAGCATAGAAACTGACACGAACTTGACAAACTGACATGAATTAGCAATCGTTTAACGCCATTTGCATTGTGATTGGTCGGTTGTATTTATACAACGCTGTGGTAGTACTATAATTTAACGCCTGTATAGTACTGCACCGATTATTAATTTTGCCTTACACCGCTGTGTATACGGTCGAATTTAATTACACTGTGCAAACTTTCTTAATTCCTACCTTACCCTCGCGCTAACCTGTGTGAACGCTACTGTACTCGCCTTACTTAAATTACTCCTATTAACTTAAATATAGCGTTCAATTTACTTCAATATTTCTCTCCAAATTCTCAAGATTTAAAATCTTGCCTCGAAAAGTTCTCCCAACTGATCATTTAGTCGGCCAGATGCTTTATTTTAAAAGTTTAAGAGCGAAAATCGAACCGAGGGAGCGCCACTTTAATACCGTTAAAAATATGGCCAAAGTAATATCCTGCATACAAAATTTTACGCCATAACGACAGATTTTTGACTTTTGACGCTTTTCGTTTTGTTGTTATATATTTCGACTATGTTAGTATTCATTTTGTGTAAATTGCGCTCCCGGATATCCTACTGACTGCGCCACTTTTTGTTTCTTCGCTCTAGACGCGGAAAATAATACCGCTATCGTTCTCTAATATACGTACTGTCGAGATATATGAGATCAATAAGCAATTTTACACAGAATCGACGTTTTTTTATCCTTTTCCAGTAATATAGAGAAGACGTTCGGAATCCCATCGACATATTTCCATATATATATATATATACATGCACTCCGAGGGACTCAGTATGGCACAGATGTATATATTCAAAGGGAATATCTATAATAGAATACAAATAATCGTTTGATTCGGTTGCCTTCGATCTTTGTTCTTTCATTTCGGCGTTCAAAAGTCGAATTCGCAATATTGGATTATGGACTGAGGAATGGTGAGGGAGGGAAACACGGCTTGCCGAAAAGCGAGGAAAGAGAAGCGATCTATATCGCAAAATTGGAAAATCGAATGGGGGCTCCCTCGGATACGAAATGACAGGCGTCTTTGTCGAGCGCGGGTTCAAGTGAAGCTAATCTCGGGTGAAGTATTGGATGACTTATAAGCCGATACGTATTACACAGTCGGGTTAATCTCGTTTCGAAATGTTAAATAAGGTATTTCACTTACAAAAAGGGATTATATAGGACGAAGCGCTTTTGAGGGATAAATGTAAAGGGAAAAGGGCAAAGTGCTTTAGAAATGGAAGCTTTTTGGATCCACAAAGTGTTTATAGTTTACAATTTTGTACAAAACAATTTTTAGTAATAATAAGGGGATTAAATATAGGCTGCCACTTTTGTTTAGAGATAGGGGGTAGGTTTGACAAAGCTGCTAAACTTTGTGTGCTATGAGCCCGAAAAGAAAATGGACAAAATTGACCTGTGACAAATGACGTTCTGAATAAAAAAAAACGAAAAAAGTTCATTTCCTTTTCAACGTCACTTTTGATCTTCTATCTAATGGTGTACTCCAAATTTTTATATGACGTTTCGGTTCTTCCTAGCCATCATCAACTTTCTTGTTTCTTATCGGCGCTATATTGGATTTTCACACCGTCAGAAGAAGTTTTTTTTCTCTGATTGATGAAGGTAACACTTTACCTTAGGAAGTGATCAAAAACTTCAAAGCATTTCTATTTGAGTTTTGGCACTGCATCATAACAAGGGGCAAAAGATTGATTCATCACTATTACTTAGATATTTATGAAGTAACCTCTATCGAAATTAGAAATAAAGCTTACCCCAAAGTTGAATAAGATTTATATGCTTTCTTTTACATCCCACTAAATGATAAATTAACTGAGAAACGACAACATTTGGAAGAAGAATTTTTCTGAGCATGGTTCTGCAATTATGATAGCGAAATCATTAAAACTACATTGAAGGATTAAATAATATATTTTGGCTTCCGTCTATATAATTTTCCTTGGAATTTCTGACGTAATTAATTAATGAAAATTAAAATAAAATATGTCCATGGAGAACAATCGAACCTCGCATCTCTTGCTTGCCGGGTGGGGGCGTTAACCACTACGCCACGAAGACTACGCAAGATTCGTTCTCTCTTACCTAGATGTTATATTATCTGCAAATCTATCACAATATTTCGACAGACAATTGAATCGCTTATTGCAGAAACAACCTAAGTCACATTTCGGCCATTTTGAGTTATGCATCTTGATACATAGTTTCGAGAGAGATTACAGAGGAAAGGAGGTTGAACCAAATCAAATTGATTCAGAGTGCTACTGCGCATAGCTGTGCGTGAACATGTTGCACTATTTGCAAAGATTCCACTAACGATACCGAAGGATTTTGTAATTCTTCTATTGCCTCCACTAGTCCTAAGTAATTGTTCTGAATAGCTTTTAAATTCGTTTTAACCTGACTATCTTGAAATTTAGACTGGCTTTCCTTGATAGCCGCAGCTTCCTTTGGATCGAATTGTAAAGCCGCGTTCTTAATGTTCTCAAAATATTTATGATAATAAAACGCGGCCTGCAACCATGTTCCCTAACGTGTAAGAATAGATTCTGGTGGCTCAAGCATACGGGGGCACAGTCTGTGAAATTTGCGAATACGTTTTGGGGATTTGACAAACACTGTTTTTGTATGCGCTATTAAAGCTTCTACCTTAGGATAACATTTTCTAATATTATCTGCCACATGACTGAAAGCATGAATTTGACGTAATATGTAACAAGTTAGCACAATGTTTTTTAAGAGACCGGCCTACAGAAGGCATGCTTGTGGCACTATCACTCATAAACAGTTGGTTTGTTGAAAGTTCAAACTTTTCCAATGTATTTAACACTAACTTTGAAATTACTTCAGCAGTACATTGTTGTACTCATCCGAAAGCTAATAGAATTGAAGGTGATGATTGATGTGGTTCCATTGTACGTACCATTAGATTAACGACAGAATGTTTTTTACGATCTGTTGTTTCGTCCACACATAACCACAGTTTTTTATCTTTCAACGCCGATTTAATTCGTTTTTCCACATGTTCACGAGCAGATGACACAATTCTTTGTAACGATGCCTGACTTGGTAATTTGCAGTCCGAATATTTATTCCAAAAAAAGACATATGCTTCCTTGTCTAGTAAATTAAACGGTAGATTACATGCAATAAAGGTAATACATAAAATAAATTTAAATTTGTCATAGTGTCGTGTGCAACTTTTTTTTGAAGAATGTTGTCTACTATTTACGTGATGTAGACAATCCCTTTTGGACCAACACACTAAAGGGATATTACAAACTACCCATTGAATTTTAACGTCATCATAATATAGGTCAGGCATTTCTGCTATAAATTCTGTAATTTTGTCCAACATTGGTCGTTTTCGCGACGTAAGCAACATTTTTAAAACAAACGTAGAACTACGAAATAGTATTTACGGCAGCGTACATGTATACACAACAGATCTGGTTGAGACTCGCAGTTATACTGAGGGTTGTATCGAACCTCCGCCACTGCCCGTTGGCGCTAGTGAGCAATTCTAATAATAAGTAACAAACTAAGGTTTAAAAAGTATTTTCGCTTAAATAACGCTCTTCCTAAATGCTTTGAAAACCTAAAAAAATAATTATTTTTATACTTATTCTGTTTGTATATGTATTTAATATTCTTCCCAATTACCGCTAAAAGATCGCAAATTACCAGCAAAAATTTTGAAAGAATTTTGCAATCCGTAGTTAGAGTAAAATGTTCACTTCCTGAAAACCATTAAAATGTGGCTTAGATTGTTTCTGAAGTAAGCGATTCAGTTTAATTAATATATTTTGGCTTCCGTCGGTGAATTATGAAATCTATAATTTTCCTTGGAATTTCCGACGTAATTAATTAATGAAAATCAAATATCTTAATTTTCATTTCCGACGTAATTAATGAATGGAAATTAACATATTTTAATTACGTCGGAAGTTCCAAGGAAAACTATAGATTGCATTAAAGGTTCGTTTTTTGTCTTAGCTAATTACATTTTACTAACAAAATTTAAATGTGGCCTTCTGATTTGGTAATTTTTAGTGGTTTAATCAAAATTTTTATCTTTTTAACATACACTATTTTTATTTCTTGCTTAATTACAGATAAGAGCAAATGAAGCAAAGAGAAAACTTTTTTTGGGCGCAATTCTAAAGCAACCGAATTAAATCGATGCCTTGAAAAATGAAACCGGTTTCACTTCAAAAACATTCCCTATTTTTGTATAGATTACTCGAACAACAGTTTCGATTCCTGTAATCCTATAGCTTTAGTATCGCTTTCGTTAATGAATAATCCTGGCGTACAAATTTCGTTCGTAATGGCCGGGAAAAAACGCTTTTTCGCTGCATAATCCCATTGCTCGATTGTGCGCAAATTTACGATATAGTGAGCGTGCTGCAGGCTCCAGTACTTCTGCTTAATTAGAGCCTACCGTCACATAATTATCAGGGCTTATCGTAACAAATGTATCCGTCCATTGATGTACATGTTTTCGATTAAAATTAGTTGCGTTAGTTTATGCATCGCGGTAGATGTTACCCTGGTGGTTTTTTGTAGCGCTATACAAGGACCAGATTGTAGATGTGAATGATTGTGCTTTTTACATGTCATGCAAATTGGCCTGATATTGACTATGGTCCAAATCGAATATTACAAAGTGTACTTTTGAGATGGAAAGCTATCTATTCCTTTTTCTAGATTCTGTTTTATTGTACAGCAATCCGGCCGGTTTTTGATTAGTTGGTCCTTTTTTTGCCTGATAATCGGCACAACTTCTAATACAATTTCGAACATCTTTAGCAAATTCTTCCCAGTAATACTTTCTCCTAATTTTATTGTGCGTTTGCCAAATGCTAAATGTCCGTTCAGAGAGTCCTTATGATTTGTATGTAAAATTCCATATCTTAATTCTGATGGTATTACTAATAATCGGGGGTTGCCTCTTGTACTAATATTACGTCGATATAAAATGACTAGCTTCTCTGTGCATGAACCAAAACCGTTTTCAAATAGGGAGCAAATATTATGAACAATTGGAGGGTACGGCGATGGGTAATCCACTGTCCCCGTTCATAGCCAACTTGTTTATGAGTAAATTTGAAACGTGTTTGAAAAAGGACACTGTGTATTTCCCTAGAATTTGGCTTAGATATGTAGATGATATTTTCGCGGTTTTTGACACTAAGAAAAGTAACATCCCGGATTTCCTCGCGACACTCAACTCAAAATTCGGATCCATTAAATTTACAGTAGAAGAAGAAGTGAACAATCAACTCCCATTTCTAGATAGCCTTGTAATTAGAAACAATAATAAACTAGAAATAGACATCTATAGAAAAGAAACAAGCACTAATAGATTCATTATGACCGATTCGAACCACTGCGAACAACATAAAATGGCCGCGATTAGTTTCTTAATTAATAGACTAGTGAAATTTCCCTTAAACCAAAATAGGTACAAGAAAGAGCTTAAATTCATAAAAAATGTGGCTATTTATAATGGTTACTCGTCTATAGATGTCGACCGCATCCTTAAGAAAGTCCAACATAGGCATTATGTAAGAAATTTTACGACCTTGATACCGGTAGAAACGCGCGACAAGAAATTTGTGAAACTCCCCTTCCATAGAATATCGAAAGGAGTCAGTAAAGTTTTTAGGGGACAAGACATGAACGTATGTTTTAGTTCACGGAATACACTTAAGAACCTTCTTGGTAATCCAAAAGACAAACCGGACATGAAAGAAAGGTCGGGAATTTATAAAATTGCATGCAACGACTGTGATAAAGCCTATATTGGACAAACGAAACGAGCGATAGGTAATAGATTTAATGAACACATGAGATGCTATAGATTCGGTCGAACAGGAGCGTCAAGTGTAGCTGACCATATGAATAACACAGGACATGTAATCAAATTGGAAAATCTCAAATTAATTAAAAACGTAACTTCACCTCGGGAATTGGACGCATTTGAGACAATGTACCTTAAGAAAGAGATGGAACATTCGCAGGTCATGAACAAGGACAATGCTCCACTTCATTTCTCTTGCTTGTTTGATTTATTAGGGTAAAAGAACTTTTCAGTTTACACTTGACGAAGACCGAGTCTCGGTGTTCTGCAATTTATGTTTGATTTGTTTAGTATCCTTAGAGTGCGTAGATAGAGAATTAGCGGGAAGTAACCTTCCTTTCGTCTCGCTCTTTTCTACGAGGGCGGGATAAAACCCTTGGCCGTTTCACATATATCCAGCATGTTAGAGTTAAGCGATAGAAAAGTAGGTATTTGGAAATAGATATACACAGTTACATGTTTAGACACATTTGTACATATATACCCTTCTTTTTCCTCGAGAGGAGGGATAGACATGCATGGTAGAATTAAAGTAAAAGTTTTTAGTTTTTTCGTTCAGATTTATTCGGTAACCCGGTTGAAAATGGGGGCCCAGTGAGCCTTTGAAACAGCTGTTCCGAATTAATTAATAACATTTTGTGTGGTGAGGAGTGTGCCGATACTCTCTGTTGTTTGTCATACTACCCCACAGTCCTTGCTATCATTATTTAAAATGTTATTATTTAACTCATAATTTTGACAAATTTTATGTGAAGCAGGGCCTGCATTATCCGGGTTGTTTATTCCTGCGATAATTTCTTGTAGGGGTCGTTAGCTTGTAGTTGGAATATATCCGTAGAAGTTGCGATAAATGTTGATTCTTCTGATGCTTGTTCTTCATCACACATTGTTGCTATCTGACAGCGATATTGGGATAAGACATCTGCAACTTTATTTCTCGATCTTTTCTGATGTACAACAATCTACGAGTATTCCATCATTTTAAGCGATCATCGAAGCAATCGTCTGTTCGGGCTCTCCTGCGAGTAGCGCCAGCAGAGAGGGTGGTGGTCCATTGTAAATTTTGGAAGTCCCCAAAGATATGCTCGAAATTATTCTGTCACCCATGCTGCCGCAAGGCACTCTCGGTAAAAAAGTGCTTTCGCTCAGTAGGCGTTAATGTTCGTGAAATATACCGGCTATCAAAGATGGAGAAATGAGATTTGTTTTTATGTCTATAGTATACCATAGCGTATTTTATAAAATTATTTACATGTTGTATATGCAGGCTGTTCCAAATTTCCGCAACCGCCTTCAACTTTTTTATTTTAAATGGATTGCTATCTCTTTGATAAATCTTTGTAGTGATATAAGGTCGATAATTACTTTTGGCTATATTACAAATTTTGTTAAAATGTTGATGGTTGCAGACTCTAACGTTTTAAGACCTAGCATGAAGACAATTATAGTGTCGCGGGTTTCTCTTTTGCCATCAATTTAGGGGCGAACACTTTATAAGTTTCAAGGTGGTATAATGTAAAAATATGAACAGGGTGTTAAATATGTCGTGCAACATTTATCGAAATTCAAACGCCTTTTTCCGATTTTTTGTAAATTGAACTTTTTTGATATTGCTAATAACTGTAAAATTTCCTTCAAGATGTTACCAAAAACGTCATACCTATTTCCAGTATTTTCGAAGATATTACACTTTTATTAGAAATACGTACATAACTTAACATCTAGATGACCATGATTTTTAAACAAAAATCAAATATCAAATGGTGTCTTTGATTTTACGCGCATATTTATCGTATTGCTTACCACTTAAAGAGAATTACATTGTTATGTTTATGTTGTTCAACACGTTCTTAGGTATGACAATTCTAATACGAATCACCACACAACTTTCACTTGGTTTTTACATTGTGACATGAAAGAATGCAACCGTTTACCTCTACTACAATTGTTCTTTTTTATGCAAATTGTTTAGATTTTTTATAAAGTAATAAGAAACCGTACGTAATATTATTTTGAGTTTCTAACTACTTATACTTATACTTTTTTTCATAATAAAATAATCTTAATTTAGAAGGTGCTGAAAGATATCTCCATTGTGCTCTGTGCATATTCTCAACCGTCTCTATACGAACTAGTTTACATTTTGAGCTAAGTTGTCCTCGTTTAATTGAAGAAAAGCATTTCTTATGGACAAAAAAGACGTATGGCGGTCCTTACTTTATGATACATTTTGCCGACACCGACAGAAGGAAATTTAAAGCCAGCCGTTCCTTTTTATGATACGTTTTGCCGAGACCGACAACGGAAAATTCCAATCTCACACTTTTATTTACTAGAATCATCCTTATTAGTAGAGCAACGCAAATTGCGCTGAAAGCCAGTGGCTGACGCATAAAAGTTTACACAAAATAAACACGGCCGGGACAATTCGGTATAAGCGTCAGTATAACTGCGACTCGAAAGCCGATCTGTTGTGTATGCATCTACGCTGTCGTATACTATATCGTAGTTCTACGTTTGTTTTGAAAATGTTTCCTACGTCGCGAAAACGACCAAAGTTGGACACAATAAGAGAATTTATTGCAGAAATGCCTGATTTAAAGTGTGATGGCGCTAAAATTCAATGTGTAGTGTGTAAAATATATTTAATGTGTTGATCGAAAAGTGATTGTCTACGGCACGTAAATAGTACAGGGCATGCTTAAAAAAAAATTCCACACGAGATTATGACAAATTCAAATTTAATTTATGTGTTTATTGCATGTAATTTACCATTTCATTTACTAACGAAGAAAGCATACGTCTCGTTTTGGAGTGAATATTCGGACTTTTAGTTACCAAGTGAGAGAACATTACAGAGAGTTGTGCCGTCTGCTCGTGAGCATGTCGAGAAAAGAATTAAATCGGAGTTGCAAGATAAAAAACTGTGGTTATGTGTGGACGGAACAACAGATCGTAAAAAACATTCTGTGGTTAATGTAATGGTACGCACAATGGAACCACATCGACCGTCACCCTTAATTTTACTAGCTTCCAGACGAATACAACAATGCACTGCCGAAGTAATTTCAATGTTGGTGTTAAATACATTGGAAAAGTTTGAACTTTCAACAAATCAACTGTTGATGTTTATGAGTGATGGTGCCGCAAACATGCTTCCTGTAGGTCGATCTCTTAAAAAACATTGTGCTAACTTGTTGCATATTACATGTAAAATGCATACTCTCAGTCTCGTAGCAGATAGTATCAGAAAATGTTATCCCGAGGTAGGCGCTCTAATAGCACATACAAAAGCTGTGTTTGTAAAATCCCCAAAACGTATTCGGGAATTTCATAGACTATGCCCCGGTATTCCTGAACCACCACAACCTATTCTTACTCGTTGGGGAACATGGTTAGAGGCTGCATTTTATTATCTTAAATATTTTGAGAATATAAAGGACGTGATTTTAGAATTCAACCCAAAGGAAGCTGCGGCTGTCAAGGTAAGCCGCTTGAAATTTCAGGATAGTCAAGTTAAAACAGATTTGGAAATTATTCAGAACAATTACGTGGGACTAGCGGATGCGATAGAAAAACTACAAAATTCTTCGGTGTCGTTAGTGGAGTCTTTGTAAATAGTGCAACATGTTCATGCACAGCTATGCGCGATAGAAGACGTAAGAAATGTTTGTGTTTTAGAAAGGTTTGAAAGTGTTTTAGATAAAGACTCTGATTTTGGCACATTAAGACAAATTTGTGAAGGTGCGTCAACAGAACCGTTAAGTTATTTGAAAGATTATTTTACTTACGCAAATATAACGTCACTAGATGTAGGACGTTCGTTTTCGGCATACAAAAACACTTTTTCTTCACGCCGCACTCACTTTGCCGAAACAACTTTGAAAACATATCTAATGTTACACATATTAAATAGACATTATCCACTTTGTGATTTCACGGAGGACTCTTGAAACGGTACGTGTTTGAGCACGTATCACTTTTAATTTATTTTGTGTAAACTTTTATGCGTCCGCCACTGGCTTTCAGCGCAGTTGCGTTGCTCTACTTATTAGTCAAGCATTTAATCACTGTAATAAACGAGTATTTATTATAGTGATAAACAGGTTTCAATTTGATGAACGTAGTTCATTGCTGTAAGAAATTTATTAATTAATATAATAATATTTTTCGTTGCTTTAACAAAACGAAGCCAACGAGCACGATTTATTGAATTGAATGAAAAATATACACTGAAAAAATGTTCAGTGTATATTTTAATAAAGTTTTAAGTTTTGCAAAGTATAAATGGAGGCTTTGAATTAATGAAGCCAAGAGTGTCGCAGTTCGCCTTACCAGGCGCAATGATGTTCGTCTTCCATGGTCTGCTGCTGCAAGGTATCTCTGAGTAATATTTGACCAGAAACTCACCTGGAGACAACGTGTGGAGGCTGTGTCACTTCCCCCCAATGTGTCGAACTAGTCTGTTAGGTATGAAAACTAAACTGCTATTGTACAAGCAGTGCCTCAGGTCTATAATTACCTATGCGGCGTTAGCATGGAGCACAGCTGAAAATTCCCACCTTCAACGGTTGGAAATATTACAGAACCGGGTCCTCTAGATGATTATTGAGATGTAGGAGTCCTCAGTTTGTTAAAACACATCATGGAATTGGCCAGGAGGACATCGGGATGAGTCCAAAATACTACCTTCGTGAGAACGATCGGGGAATCGCAGAATCATCCGCCGCCAAGAAGAGTTTGTGAAATATCAACTTTTGAGACTAAGGAAGTGATCCCAGAGAAGAACCACATATCAACTTGAACCACCCACCCCGATGATGATCGTTATAAATTTCTAGCAGTGGGAATAATGCCAAGAAGTGATAACGGAGCTCAAAGACGAAAGCCTAGCTCCAGTAGGACGAGTTGACCATAGGAAAGTTTAAGATGGTCCGTTTTATTGACGAAGACAGTAGTTTGCAACACAAACCAATATCTCTCCTATAAGAGCTATTAAATGATCATTTTTCTTTAATAGTATTATCTCTTTGTTTTCACACGGATCAATAGAATAAGCCACCTGCGATTGAACAAGTAAATCGAGTATAGAATGGTAGAGCTATTATAACTTTACGACGACCTGTCACACACTATTCGTGGTAACTACTTTGCAAAGTCGATATAAATGCATACGCCCTAATAACCTCGGCTTACAAGTTTAAAATAATTCGATTTAGTTTCGACAGTTGCGGTTGGCGGGAGAATTATAGTTTGACCGTTGACATTTTGTGCAGTAGATGTAGCCTAGTAGTTCTAATGAAATTTCCAACAAATTAAAAGTTTCGATAAAGGGATAACTGCTACATTACCGTTTCCTATTGTCCATTTCTATTGTAGATGTTAGTTAATCGGGATTGACTTTTCTGGATCAGGCTATTAGAATTCATTTTCAAATGACATCCGCTGCCAAGATAAACAGGGGTAAATGTAAACTCAACACGACACTTTTTAAAATCTAAAGTAGGAAATATTTGTATTAACTGAGTTATTGTTTTGGATATTAATTTCATATTATAAGTTTGGTAGTTTTGGGAAGCTGAATTTAAATGTGGTCGTACCAGTTTGGTGGACGATGAACGTTCGGAACGGCCAGAAACTGCAACCACTACTGATGACATCGGAAAAGTTCACCAAACGGTGTTAGGTGACCGTGGAATTAAGGTTGCAGAGATAGAGTCTGCGGACATCTCGAAAGAGCGTGTTTGCATTATATTGACTGAAGACTTGGGCATGGAAAAGCTAACTGCACGTTGGATGCCGCGTTTGCTCACTCAGGATCACAAACGCATTCCAATGAACGTTTTCAAACTCCTGTTGAAGCAGTTTAAGCGAAATAAGTCGAAGGTTTCGAGTCGATTAATAACTGTGGATGAAATTTGGATATACCAGTACATTCATAAAGCCAAGGCGTAGTCAAAATAATGAACTGTGAAGGGTGAATCGGCTTCGAAAAAGGCGATGACTGTTTATGGAATGTCAAAGTAAATTGGAACGAACGCAACGATAATTTGTTCACAGTTAAATCTGAACTACTTTATCATTGTTTTATTTGTTTTTCTCGTTATAGAGGGCATCGGCCGGCCATACATTATTATTGCGCCTGCGCTTGTAGGGCATTTTAAGTTGTTCACCAATATGCACATATAATTAAGTTATTGCGAAGGAAAGTTCTATTAAGGAATGAGGTCTTGTAAATAAGTGTAGGTGGAAATCGATCTCCCTTACGCAACTTATTGACATAGTTGTCAATTGTGGAATTGTAGAAGGACACGGCAAGATCGGGATCGATAGATAGATAGGTAGTTAGTTGATTGTAGGTCTTCGGTAAGAGAACTTGTAGAATAGGGGGTTGATGTAAATAATTCAACATACACATGATTGAAAGAAACACTAGTGCCTTTAATTATAAAGCAATACCTGCCAGCGAATCCTCCTGGTCACGTAAGTAGAGCTATATTCACATTATCACCACGTCCCATATATGGTGGAGGCGCTGGGCTGTAGAATATTTTTTATCGTATTTATGCGGTTTACCGGCATTTACTGTTCTAATACTATAACGCTATAATATAATAATCTAAAATTTCCGGTTATACCGGAAGTAGACGTCAACTTTGTTATTTTAAGCGGAACAGCCTATATATTACATTTTTGAATTTCTAGTTCAACCTTAAACCGTTCGATAAAACAGCTTTGTTGTTATTTCTAACCATATTTAAATATGGAGAACGTGACAGACGAACGAATGCATGTGAACTTTTATAACTGTGAGAGTGTTTAACTTGGAAAATTAAAATTTTTCAGAACTGTTGACCGTATAGGATAGGACTAGAAACCGAATAATCGAAAATAAAAAAAAAAACCTTCACATTTATAAAAGTTCAGATGCACTTGTCCATCAGTCAAAAATTAAAAATACAAATATTTCCAATTTGGTTAGAAATAGCAACATCGTTGCTTTATCAAGCAAACGTTAAAATTGAACCAAGAATTTAAAAATGTAATATATAGGATGTTCCATTTAAAATAACAAAGTGGACAGCTACGTCAGGTGTAACCGGAAATCTTAGGCTATTGAAAATATTTTAGTTCAATAGTACATGTAGGCTTTAGTATACTGCCAAGTTATATGCCAGAATATTCCATTGTTCTTCTTCTTTCATATACAGATCGGGACATCTTACAGAGTTAGCTGGGAACGGTATTTTGTTTGGCGGGAACTTTGCGACTTTAGGTAAATATCTCTCAATAATTGTGGATGAAGCTTGGATACACAAGCACGCAGTGGAAAAAGTAGACTGCGAAAACGGCGAAGACTGTTCAACCGGACGGGAAAGTGATGGCGACTGTTTTTCGGGATAGCCATGTAGTTGTGTTAAGTAACTATCTTGCAAAAGGAAAAACAATAATGGGGGCACACTATGCATTGTTATTTGACAAGCTGAATGCAGAAATTTCAGAAGGTTCTGTTCCACCAAGATAACGCACCACCGTCTTCTGTGGTCGCAATGGCAAAAATTCACGAATTGGGGTTCGAATTGACCATTTATCCTATTCACCAGATGTGGCCCCCAGCTTAGGAAACAGAAGAAAGTTCTGTTTCCTAAGCTGAAAGTTTCGTTGGGGGGATAGAGATTTTTATCGAATGAGGAGGCCGTCACTTTCGTATTTTGCAAAACAAGATGCCAACCACTATTTGGGCGGATTAAAGAGAAAGAAGCAGTGGGAAAAGTGTATAGACTCACAAGGAGAAATAAAATTGAATTTGACCAAAAAAATATTTGTTTCTGTGCTAAAGTAATTCTGTACCACTCTGTTGCAGCTACTTACGTTAGGAAGTAGAAAGGCACTACTTACATGCTTGGGAAGCATGAAAGATCACCATTCCTTTGGTAATGCACTTGGTAATTTGTTATTAGACGTAGTAAGCTGCATCAACAAGTTTTTAAGAAACGAATTACAAAAAAGAATGCACTATTGTACTTTGTAAAGTTGGGCAACTATAACTTCAATTATTTATCAGTTGCAAATAACAATTGCGTACATCTATTGGTAATCAATATGTGATAATGCTAGTATTATTATGTACAGTGAGGGCTCGCTAATCCGAAATACGGTGATTCGAATTCCACAGTAATCCGGATCAAGATATGTATACATATAAGGGTGCTATAGTCCGAATTTAACTATGCTCGATAATCCGAAAGGTTCCTAATTTGTAGCTACGTTAATAGCTGCATTTTGGGTCCAGGAGAAAGAAATGCTTTAAGAAAATTGGATTTTCCTGTAATGGAGAAAAAACTTTATTATTGGTTCTTGGTGCAGCGCAATAAATATATCGCGGTGTCATCTGTAAAGAATCTTACGACAATGACAAATTTATAGCTAGCATAGGTTGGATATGAAAATTAAAATTTAAAAAAAAAGGTACGGTTTATAAAAATTGCGTCAAGAACTTAATGAATTAAATTTAGTGCCAGGACAAATTTATAATGCTGATAAGTCAGGATTATATTGGAAACTTCTGTCTTATAAAACACTTGTTCACTCGAAAGAAATTAATGCACCTGGAAGAAACACCAGCAAAGAGAGATTTACATTTCTGGCATGCTGTAATAGTGAAGATTCATACAAGTTAAAGTTACTTGTGATTAGCAAATCTAAAAACCCTAAAGCCTTTAAAAGCTATGGTCTGCCGGTTGGTTAAATTTTTAAGGAATGGTTTCATCTTTCATTTGCGAAACAATTTTTAAAAAGTCAGAATTTACCTGAATGTGCTGCCCTTTTTACTGATAATGCTGCAAGTCACGTTACCGGACGTTAACTTATCAGCAATGATAAACACGTGTTGGTTATTTTTCTTCCTCCAAATACTACGTCTTTAACAAAGTCGTTTGATCAAAACGTCATTCGTTTAACAAAATTATTTTACAAGAAAAGTCTTTTAATACATATTGTAGCTCTTAACGAAGACGATCTGACTGCTTGTTTAAAGTGCATCGATTTAAAAATTGCTGTTTGCATGTTACACGATGTTTGGGAAAAAGTGTCTTTCGAAGTTATTATAAAGTGCTGGAATAAGATTTCATTGAGTGATATGGAGAAAGACCAAGAATTTGATGAATTAGATCTTATACCGTTAAGCGCAATTCAAAATGATGTTACTTAGGTTCATTCATTGCTGCAAAAAATAACAGATGTACAATTAGACGAAAATAAAATCAATGATTGGATAAATGATGATTTCCAGCAAGGTCCGACAGATGATGCGGAAGGGAATGATAACGAAGAAGAAGGAATCTAAGTTGGAAAGATGTCAGTCAAAGACGAAAACGCTTTTAAAAAGTATAAAAATATGCTATGAATGGGCAGAAGAAAATAGATATGTTAGTTTTAAATAGTGTTAAAGAGTGCATTTTTGAAAAAATGCAAAATCATTTAAAACAGAAAAGAATTACTGACTTTTTATTTAATTTTCTTGTTGTACAGTGCACAGAATATGTTCAAAGATGTACGTATCTATGTATGTAATGTTTTATATACGTTTATGATTCGTATATTAGTAATTTATCTTTGTACATTACTTACATACAACTAAAACAGTGTATTAATTATATATTTAATTCCAAGGACCCTACAAGTTCATTTATTCATCTACGCCGATGATACGACAATATACACTTCATCAGGGAGCGAGGATCTAATAGTTGAACGGCCTCAGAGAGCCATATATGATATTATCCATTGGATGGAAAGGTGGGCTCTGAAGGTTAACGAAGAGAAGAGTGTCGCTGTTCGTTTCACAAGAAGACGAAGACCTGCTACATTGAGGGCTGATGTTGGGGGAGTTGAGGTACCCTGGAGCGTTACGGTGAGGTATTTGGGCGTGTTAGATCGGGGGCTGACACAACATGTCTCAGACCAGTTATCACTTACGGAGCGTTAGCCTGGGTGACGGCCGCCGCCATCAATTTCAAGAGAATCGAGGCCCTACAGAGCAAGACCCTGTGGATGATCGCGAAGGCGCCGTGGTTTGTAAGAAACACGCAGTTACGTCAGGACCTCCAAATTCCATCCATCGAGGAACATATCTATAAACTGGTGCGCGACACCCTAGAAAGAGCAAGAAAATCATCAAACTCGCTCCTGGCGCGGGCGGCGGTGGAACCCCAGAACCGTCCTCCACCTCGAGCTACAGTGATTAGAGTGACCGATAGAATTCCCTGAGTGGCTGATCTATTTGCGAAGATCACAGCAACGGATTTCCTCCCTGGTAGTATCTATTAGAACCTAGGACAGAGTGAGAAGATCTGTCAAAAGATGTTAAGCGGGCTAAAGGGCCCTGGCCCAGCCCTAGTAAAGAGATGCAGATCACAGCGTTATGTATTTAATAGTTTATTAATTAAAATAAATAAGCTCTTTGCATGGCCCAATAATCCGAATCGGTCTGGTTTTAATTGATTAGTGAGTTTTCACTGTATATTAATTAGACCATCTATGTAGTGTACGTATATCAATATTTATGTATCACAAACAAAACATAATTATAGCACAAATAACAATGAATGATACATTAAATAAATATCACTTTGATTTGAACATAGTTTGATGTCTGTATTGGATGCGTAACATCATAAAATTAACATAAATTCGTGTTACTAGACACTCACCTACGGATTGCGGCTGCCCCAACTTTCTAGACTCAACGTTGATATCGGCTGCTGGCGTATATCTGAAACAAAGTACCCAGAAAATAAGTTTTAAATTCATGCACGTACGACGTGAAAAAGACTTTCATATAATAAACTTTTATCATCCGACCCCTCGGAGAATACAACTTCGCCAACTTCTGCATATTGCCCTACGTTTACGTGTACCAAATCCAAATATGATATTCTCTCCCGCAGAACGGCGTATTAGAGAATATGTATGTTGTAGCCGTATCCCGACAACTAGTACGCCAACGTTCCATAGTTCTCAAGTAAATAGATAAAACTTAATTTCATAGGTAAGTTTTGAACTGCTGGATAAGCTTCCATAACGAATTCTGTAGACGATGTAATCTTCAATGAACGTAATTAACAATACAAGAAGCGCAGTGCGGCAACACTGTACTTTGCTGATTGATCACTAGAGCCCGGTAACTGGAGAGCAATCGCAGCGGCGTTGTGACTGTGTTTAGGTGGGCGGGGAGGGCTGGTCGATTATGATACGACACGACAAATCATCATCACTCAGTTCAGTTTAGCATTGGATAGCGGATAGGGCATGTGTTATTGATATAGACGTAGTTATTAATTGTAGTTATTATTTAGTGTAGTGCGTCTTGATTTTATTGATACAGACGTAGTTATTAATTGTAGTTCTTAGTGAACATGTCGAAGGCTAAAAAACGACCCTTTCAAGACATAGTAAATAAGTTTATTTTTGACTTTCCCGATTTGTTTTACAACGGGAGTAAGATAGTTTGTAAAGTGTGCAAAATACATTTGATGTCAAATAAGAAGTGGAACTGTACAAGACACGTAGATTCCGCACAGCATAGAAAACGAAAATTGGGCATGCCACCGGAATTTGCCACTAGACTTACTCGATAAACAACCGTTTAAGGATTTTTGGGACAAATACAATCCCGAGTTGCGGTTGCCAACGGACTGTAAATAAATGCAATTGTAAATATTATGGTACGCAAACTAGACCCTAGTAAACCTACATTAAGCAATTACGAAGGTTGTACTTAGTACGTTGGAAAAATTTCAAATTTCAAAAGATAAAGTGTTGACGTTTATGAGCGATGGCGCAGCGATAATGCGTTCGGTAGGCCGTTCTCTTCTTGAACATGGTTGCAAGTGTTTACATGTTACGTGTAAAGTGCATGCTTTACATCTTGTGGCAGAAACCATTCGGGTACTGAACTAATCGGGTCCTGAAGAATGCTAGTTAACTATTTACGTGACGTAAACAATTCCTTTTGGACCAACACGTTAAAGGGATATTACAAACTACTCATTGAATTTTAATGCCATCATAATTTAGGTCAGGCATTTCTGCTATAAATTCTGTAACTTTGTCCAACATTGGTCGTTTTCGCGACGTAGGCAACATTTTTAAAGCAAACGTAGAACTACGAAATAGTATTTACGGCAGCGTACATGTATACACCACAGATCTGGTTGAAACTTGCGGTTATACTGAGGGTTGCATCGAACCTCCGCCACTGCCCGTTGGCGCTAGCGAGCAACTCTAATCACCACATAACGCAGGAGGCCACAATTAAATACTACGTTTCACTTGGCTCTAAAATTGCGAATTGATAAAAACGGAATCACTTACCTCTACTCAATTGTTACTTTTTATGCAAATATTTTAGATTCTTAATGAAGTAATAAGAAACCGCACGTAATATAAAACTAATATTATTGTCAGTTTCTAAAATGGAATTTACACTAGATTTTTTCATAATAAAATAATCTTAATTCAGAAGGTGCTCAAAGATGTCTCCATTCTGCTCTGTGCATATCCTCAACCGTCTCTATGCAGGCTGGCTTACATTTTGAGTCGAGTTGTCAATGTTTAATTGAAGAAAAGCAGGGGGGGGGGTATATGTACGTATGTGGATGCAGAGTTCAGTAATGCGGTAGACATTGAGGAGTTCTGTAGTTCGGTTATTTATCGGACTCTCATTGTGTGTTTTCGAAAACATGGGACGTAAGCCTGGTGTACCTCTTGCATCGCATGTGAAGAAATATATTTGGCGTTTCCCTGGTATGGAATTTACAAGTTCGCACATTCGTTACAAATTTTGCGGTATAAGGTTGCTAGGTCGCACGACATTTGAATGTAGAAGTCATATTAAAAGTAAACGACATGTATTGAATTTAAGAAACAATATTCCGTACTGGCAATTTTTGTATGACCTTATTTGCATGTTGAGCACGTGCAACATACCACAACATCTAGTAGATAATGAAAACTTTCGTCTTTTTTGGGATAAATATGTTCCATCATGGAAGCTACCAACAAAAAGACAATTGCGGTACAATTTACCACATGTGCACAGTACAGTAAAAGACTGTATAAAAGACGAGTTGAGAAATCAAAAAATCTGGCTCACTGTGGACGAAGCTACTGATGTTCAGAAACACAGCGTGATTCATATTGTGGCGCGTCCTTTAATACGTAATGGTCCAGCAGCTTCCTTGTTGTTAGCCAGTAAAAGGATTGAAAGAACTGATACCGAAAGCGTTGTAAACATAATAAAAAATATGTTAGGAGGATTTTGTATCGTAGGCGCCCAAATCACCATGTTAGTTTCTGATGGAGCCGCAACAATGCTGAAAGCTGGTAGGATGTTAAAAGTATGCTTTCCGACTGTTCTTCACATAACATGCCTCATACACGCTTGTCATCTCGTAGCAGAAACAATTCGAAGCAAGTACCCTAGGGTGAATGATTTAATATCATCTGCCAAAAAAGTGTTTGTGAAATCTCCCAAACATATCCGCGTATTCAAGCAATTGTATCCGCAAATTCCGCTACCACCTTAGCCTGTATTGACGCGATGGGGAACATGGATCGAGGCAGTATCTTACTATCGCAAAAGATGTCCCAAGTGAAAGATGCAATTTTCAAACTTAATTCTTCTAATTCTCAAGCGGTTCGCGATAGTCAGCAACTTTTTTCCGATTTGGACGTTCAGAAAGGAATAGATTACATTTCCATAAACTATTCTGTAGTGACACAAACTATTTCGCAATTAGAAAATACTCAGTTATCCATACAAGACTCATTAAATAATATCAACAATTTAGCAGTTTCTCTAGAAAGCTTGACGCGCAAAAATTTCGTGTAGTTTTAAATAAGAATCCGGATTTAGAAAAGGTTCGATCTATATTTGGAGTTCAAGACTGCTCAGGAGAAATACAGGAGTATTTGAATTTCGCAAATCTTACTTCATTAGATGCTGAACGAACATTTTCAGACCGTCGTCGAGGCGTGACCGAATCGACAATGGAAGCATTGCTTATGTTGCAGTACTACGCGGCGTACCATGGCAGTCGCACATTACCGCAGTGGTCATCGATATGTCAATAAAAGATAACAATCTATTATTTTTTTATTAATACTGTGTCTACTTTTGCGCGGTACACCTCGGACGGTTCCACTAGTTTCTCGAACATTATAAATAGTACATGTACACCGATCAACCGATAATAACCGAACGTCCCTTCGATTCCTTGTATGTACATAGTAACCTTAGCTCCTTCCATGTCGCCTCTGCGGGTGCAACCGTTTGTCACGTTTTAGCAATAACTAATAATGAACATATAAATGATTCAAATTACAATGAATAACTCCTAATTAAATTACAACAAACACTAAAACGCAATGATAACAAAGAGAAGCTATGAAAGATTTTAAGCAAAGGTTTGACGCTTTGTTAATTAGTAGTTTTTGTTTGAAAATCATGGCCATCTAGCTGTTAGATGCTTTGCATATCGAATATTACAAGTTTAATATCTTAGAAAATACTGGAAATTAGTATTACGTTATTGATAGCATTTTGAATGGAATTTTGCAAGGAAATTGCTAGCAATATCAGAAAATATAGGTTCTATTTAAAAACGCCGGAAAGAGAGCGTTTGAGTTTCGGTAAATATTGCACGACATATCTAACACCCGGTATATATTTTTACATTACACCATCTTGAAACATGTTAAGTGTCAGCCTCTAAACTGATAACAAAAGAACAACACAAGACACTACATCCGTTTTCAGGCTAGGTCTTAAAACGCCAGACTCTGCAACTGTCAAAATTTTAACAAAACTTGTAATGTAGTCAAAAGTAATCATTAAAAGTACACATAACCATATATTATTGCAAAGGTGCTTTAAGTGGCTATTAAAATGATTGATAAAAAATATAGCAATCCATTTAAAATAAAAAAGTTGAAGGGGGTTATGGAAATTTGGAACATCTTGTATATTTGTAAATAATTTTACAAAATAGGCTGGGGTATACTGTATACGTACAGAAAATCTCATTTCTCCATCTTTGATGGTTTTTACCAACTTTGCCAGTCAGAAGAAAAAAGATTATTTGTGTTAATCAATTAATGTCCTTACAATCATTCAGTGGAACTTCCTTCTATAAACTGAAGATGTAGCAAATTTCTTTAAATCCTTTCTGTGTTATTTGAGACCATACGTAGATTGCGAAAGTATTTAAATGCAATTAAAAGACTTTTAAAGCTACGCGGCGGCGGGGAAATGTTCGAATTCTTAATTAAAGGCCATAATCTGAAGTAATTAGCTAAAATTTAGTTGAGACAGAAAGGCGAACGTGAAAATAAGAAAGGCGCGAATGATTTATGGTACGAGAGTCGACGTTATAAACCATTTTATTGCTTCAATGAATTTTGTGAGGAACCTTAATGGAAATGGCCGTAAATTTTTACCCGACTGTGCATATAAAGCGGGAAATCTTTATGTTTCTGTACTAATAGGGAAATGCTCGTAGTGAGCAATTCTCGGTTTAGTGGATAGTACTAAAATTTGTTAAAGATGTGGATGAATTTTCTTTAACGATTGTGACAATTTCCTTCCAATGATTATTCAAAAATATCTCAGAAATCTATCCGTGTTAAAGTTCTTGAAGCTTGAGTAGGTAAGTGGTCGTAGAGTTTGTTATATGAATGTATTGTAACGTTTGAAACGAGGGAAAAATTAAAAAAAAACTTTCGAAATTAATTCATTGTACGGTCTGTAGGCCAGGGAGTGTTCCCAGACACTCTTTCGGCAATTTAGATTAAACTAGGTAACAATTAATTAGATTTTACGAGTATTAAGAGCTGTGACGTTCAAATATAAACTCTATGTTTATATGTTAAGTACTGGAAGCCTCCATATTCTTAAATCATCATACTTGACTTTAACTTCATATTTATGGTAGAATTTAAATGCTGAACACTTAGAAAGTGAGAGCACAACCAAACACATGTTACCTGGATGAATATTTTTTCTAAATTGAGAAATTGAATGTCCCGTCGCTCCTGTATTTCATTCACGATAGCGATTGTTTAATCACGACTAATTTGGATAACCATACCTTCCGAAATATAATTTGATAGTAAATTTCACTGGAATATTCTTATTTGTCTAAAATAGCATTATGCATGCCATTCAGGGACGCAACTGGAAGACTGAATCTATGCTGCTCTATGACATTTGATACCAGCAACAACTGTACAATATTAAAATTTACTGACAAACAGGATGATTACTTGACGAACGATATTTAATTTTGCCTATAAAACATGAGGATAAAAGATCTTGAGAATAAAGGAGGGGTTTTTAATCTAACCGTGGTTTTGATGATACCCGACCTTTCCTTTGTATCCGGTTTACCTTTTGGATTCTGTAGAAGTTTTCTGTGTATTTTGTGAACTGAAATACACGTTCATATCTTGTCCCCTAAAAACTTTACTAATACCTCTCGATATTCTGTGAAAGGGAAGTTCCACAGATTTCTTAGCGCAGATTTCTGGAAGAGTTAAAGACGTGGGATGTCTATGTTAGTCTTTCTTAAGAATCCGGTCACATCTATAAACAGCTATATTTTTTTAAATCTATAGAATTTAAGTTCTTTATTGTGTCTACTTTTATTCAAGGGGAATTTTATCAATCTGTTAATTAAAAAAATAATCGCGGCCATTTTGTGTTGTCCACTTTAGCTAGAATTTGTTACAGTGTATCTATTAGTATTGGTCTCCTCTCTATAGATGTCTATTTCTAGTTTTTTGTTGTTGCTAATTAATAAACTATCCAGGAGCAAGAGTTGGTTGTTCACTTCTTCCTCTAGTGCAAATTTAATTGTCTCGATTTTTTAATTAAGTGTCGCGAGGAATTCTGGAATATTGCATTTCTTACGATCAAAAATCACGAAATTGCTCATGAACAAGTTGGCTATTAAAGGAGACAGTGGATTTCTCACCGCCGTACCTTCTAATTGTTCATAATACTTGCAATCTATTTGAAATCGATTTTGATTCATACAGAGTGAAGTTAATCTTTTGTATTCCGCAAATTTGACATCAGTAATGTTATTAGGTTTTATGAACTTGACCAAATATTCTATGGTTTCTGGGATCGGTACGCTCGGGAAGAGTTAACAAATGTCAAACGGTCGTAAAAGCAGGTGCTGGTTACATACAGCTCGAGCCTGCAAATGGTGAATCGAGACTGTATCAAACTCGCCCGAAAAATCTGTCACCAACCTGGTAGAACTCGATCGCGCCACGTCTAAGCTCTCTTACTCTTCTTCTTGATAAAAATAGGTACGCGATTTCAAGCTTGTATTCTCATTGCTTTGTGGCATGTGATTGAAATTAGAAGGACCCTGTTGAAGTTCAAACGATTGGCATAGTGAAGGAGTGATTCATAGGCTAAAAGCCAACAGTCATAATACAGCAGACAGCACCTTTTTCTATTTAGATTATTTTGCTAAAAGAAGAAGGTGCCTTATTTGCGAAAATCGATTCTTACTGCCGTACTTTTAATAATTTTAGCCTCGAACGTCTATAGTACATTCTTTCCCTTCGCTATCTTCCCAAAAAAAAGGAAAAAGAACGAGTGTATTTCACTCCTATTTCCTCAATAATTATACCCTCAGGAGCTTGAATAAAAATGGATGCTTGCGGCGGACTCTGTGCGGAATATGTACGTAAATTAAGTAAGTTCACTTTTTTTTCTTTTGCGCTCTCGAGCTATCGGAAAGGCTATCACGCCATATTTCGCCAATTACCGTTTTCCTTCTTCTCGCTTCCACGTTTCGTGGAATAAAAGAGCGAAACGAGTACCACAGGAGTGATGTTAATAGCTTATTCGTTTTTCCCTTAAGGGAATCGCGAGTTTGTTTCTGTAGGTCGGTAATTAGGAGAATAGCAATACTTATGTTCTTTGTATGCGTATGTGTGTAAATGGTTGTTATTCCTTGTGTTCTTTAGTAAAAGAAAAATCATGGTATTTCGACCATTGAAGGTTGATGAGTAGTAATCATTTGCTTTCAGAGAATATTGAAATTTTTTGATCAAGATATCTATTAAAGTGTACATTTATGAATGTTTCTTGATTAATTTTCTTGATTTATTTTCAAAACGGCAATAAGATATCATGTAATTTTACACGTATGAGCAATTCTAAAATTTCCTGTTTATAGAAAATTGGAATATACAGTTTTGGTGGATGCGCTGGTAGTATACATTTTTATAACAGTGTCTACCAGCTAGTTAACCAGGCAGTTTATTTATTAAGCTTTCAATAATAGTTCAATTTTTTTATATGTTTAGGATAACAATGCTAAAATTGCTTAAAAATAGTTTAATGTCTTTTTTTGTGCTGATGACAGCAAAAATAGTGAAAAAATGCCATCATAATAATTGACTGTGTTTATATCTAACAAAATGTAGCTAATTTAGTGGTAATTTTGTTTGGAATACTACAAAAGGTCTGATATTTATCGACTGTTGTCGCTTCGATGTTTGCAAGAGGAAAAGTAATGGAACTAGCGAGGAAGGGCAAGAAATGAAATCGTCTATACAAATGACTGTGATTTATTTGATTGGAAAAATACTTTTTTACTGTACAAATATATGCTTAAAAATGTTAAGTGTCAATCTACGTGCAACTTTCGTGGTTTACATCTATATTTCTTGAATTGATAAAATATGTTAAAAAATTTAAAATGACAGTCAAATATGCCACCCTTCCGAAGAAAGTACATACTACTTTCCATTAATGCAATATCCTCAAAAAGTACTTCTCTTTGAATTGAAAACTTTTTTTTATCAGGCAATGTAGCAAAACTTATAGTTTCAACGCACACATTTTTGTTAGTAGCTTCTGACTACCGCACAAAGAAGTATAACTTGTGCAAGTCACTTGTCTAAAGTCATGTGTGAAAAGGATCGTCAAATACATTTGATGTATAGCAAAAACGTCTGTTGCCTGCTTTAATAATAAGTAATAACTAGAGCAACGCAAACTGCGCTGAAAGCCAGTGGCTGACGCATAAAAGTTTACACAAAATAAACACGGCTGGGACAATTCGGTATAAGCGTCAGTATAACTGCGACTCGAAAGCCGATCTGTTGTGTATGCATCTACGCTGTCGTATACTATATCGTAGTTCTACGTTTGTTTTGAGTATGTTTCCTACGTCGCGAAAACGACCAAAGTTGGACACAATAAGAGAATTTATTGCAGAAATGCCTGATTTAAAGTGTGATGGCGCTAAAATTCAATGTGTAGTGTGTAAAATAGATTTAATGTGTTGGTCGAAAAGTGATTGTCTACGGCACGTAAATAGTGCAGGCCATGTTTCAAAAAAAAATTCCACACAAGATTATGAAAAATTTAAATTTAATTTATGTGTTTATTGCATGTAATTTACCATTTCATTTCCTAAGGAAGAAAGCATACGTCTCGTTTTGGAATGAATATTCGGACTTTAAGTTACCAAGTGAGAGAACATTACATAGAGTTGTGCCGTCTGCTCGTGAGCATGTCGAGAAAAGAATTAAATCGGAGTTGCAAGATAAAAACTGTGGTTATGTGTGGACGAAACAACAGATCGTAAAAAACATTCTGTGGTTAATGTAATGGTACGCACAATGGAACCACATCGACTGTCACCCTCAATTTTACTAGCTTCCAGACGAATACAACAATGCACTGCCGAAGTAATTTCAATGTTGGTGTTAAATACATTGGAAAAGTTTGGACTTTCAACAAATCAACTGTTGATGTTTATGAGTGATGGTGCCGCAAACATGCTTCCTGTAGGTCGATCTCTTAAAAAACATTGTGCTAACTTGTTGCATATTACATGTAAAATTCATACTCTCAGCCTCGTAGCACATAGTATCAGAAAATGTTATCCCGAGGTAGACGCTCTAATAGCACATACAAAAGCTGTGTTTGTAAAATCCCCAAAACGTATTCGGGAATTTCGTAGACTATGCCCCGGTATTCCTGAACCTCCACAACCTATTCTTACTCGTTGGGGAACATGGTTAGAGGCTGCATTTTATTATCTTAAATATTTTGAGAATATAAAGAACGTGATTTTAGAATTCGACGCAAGAAATGTTTGTGTTTTAGAAACGTTTGAAAGTGTTTTAGATAAAGACTCTGATTTTGGCACATTAAGTCAAATTTGTGAAGGTGCGTCAACAGAACCGTTAAGTTATTTGAAAGATTATTTTACTTACGCAAATATAACGTCACTAAATGTAGAACGTTCGTTGTCGGCATACAAAAACACTTTTTCTTCACGCAGCACTCACGTTGCCGAAACAACTTTGGAAACATATCTAATGTTACAAATATTAAATAGACATTATCCACTTTATGATTTCACGGAGGACTCTTAAAACGGTAAGTGTTTGAGCACGTATCACATTTAATTTATTTTGTGTAAACTTTTAGGCGTCCGCCACTGGCTTTCAGCGCAGTTGCGTTGCTCTAGTGTTGAGCGTAAACAAAATCTGTGAACTATTTCAAGAGAAATCGTGCCAAGTAAAATTAATTAAAAGCTGAAAATTCCTATTGCCTTTATTTAGTTGATGATTTGTCTGAATATTTTGAATATCACTAATTTTTTGTTGTAGCAAATGATAAATATTGACATACAGCATAAAAATTAGGAGCAGAGGGAACTATTAAATTTTTACAAAAACCATAAAAGAAGAGACTTTTTTACAAATCGTTTTATTGTTTTCCAAAATATTTCCCATTAGGATTTATACCAGGTGGCCCATATTTTCCGTATTTGTAAAGATATAAGACCCAGCATGCTCTCCTCGGAAATGGTTTGCTGAGTCCTAAAAGATACACTTTTTAAAACTACTCCCAGGAAACCACCAATTTTTTTAAATTGCACCCTTCATCTTTTTGACTTTATGACTGAAGCACGAAGAGTTCGTAATACATACAACGGTATAAAGGAAAATTGCATTCAAGAAATATTAAATACAAAATGATCATATCCATCATAACTAGAGAAGGTCATTATGTAAAAAATGTGCATAACGTTGCCCTGCCAAAGTTTTTTCAAAGATGCATGGACCAATGATACGTCCATTAAATAATCCGCACCAAACGTTGATATCCCATATTACCCGAAAATAAGTCTCAGGCATACAATGAGGATTTTCTGGAGCCCAGTAATGGCAGTTATGGCGATTCACCACCCTAATGATATGATATCTTTTGCCATAGTTCTAACTGAAACATGTGGATTCTATCCAACATAAGCCGGTACATTTATTTGCGTTTCTTTAGTTCCAACTGAGATTAGGCCGTTCGCATTTAAGTTTCAACGCGAGGAAACGCCATACGTGATAGTACCACTCTGTTAGGAAATCGCTCTTCATAAAGTGTTGCTGCTTCACGAGAATTTTTATGATATCCTCCATAAATTAATAACATATCGACACATTTATATGGAGAAAAATTAGAAGGCATTTTAAAGATTTTATAACAACACTACGTATTTAACTATACATAAACTATTTTCACAAATTGAAATAGATATCTGAATCTTTTTTATTCGAACCACCCATTCGATGACACCTTGTTCGACCTATATAAATGAGGAAGATGTCGCTTGTAACATTGAATCTGGGACACCCAGTGTTTTGCAAAATTTGTTTCACTTAAGTTACTTTAATATGCAATTAAAAATTTTATTGCCAACGCTACTTCTGCGCTGAAAAAATCAGCCTGCAACTTCGAGTTTCGAAAGATGCCGAACATTGTTTCACAGTCGACTGGATCACAGTGAGGGTCGAATATCAGAAAGCGCCATCGCTTTTAAATTTCCAATGCACGGAATTAGTGCATTGAACCGTCATCATTCTTCATCGAAATTTCGTTCTCCGCTCTGTGATTCCATCCGAAAAAGGGAAAGGCCCCGCCTGCGTCTAATGCGACGCGAAGGTCTGGCTTTCCGTAAATATGGGTGAAAAGATCGAATGGAAGCGAAATCGAAAGGGATGCGTGATGCGTGAGAGATTTTCAACGTCGAAAATGCGAAGGGATGCTACAAATACATATTATGGGCTCGAATGGGCATTCTTCTATTATATTTTCGGGTTCATATAATGATGTAGTCTATGTATAGAAATTCTTTTCTACAAGAGTAATTTTTTGATACATTCCTTACAAAGCGGTTTCTTTCAATACGAATAGATTTCCTTGCCATCATAACTCTTTTGTGCATTTGTAAAATGTAGGATGTGGGTTTCAATAAAAAAAAAAATTTAATGTTATTTCAGTAAGATAGCTTTAACAAACTGTACCGAATAAACTGTCTTATTTTATGTAGGCCACTCGACTGTTCTTATGATAGCTTTTCTGTATATTTAAAATGTATTTGTAAATGTTTGTACGAATACAGCTTCAGTTCAGATCTAGATATCGTCTAGTTCATATTTACTTGCCTACCTAAATATAAAACCAAGCCTTAGATTAGTACTAGAACCCGGTAACAGGGAGCCGTGCCATAGCCGTACCTGCCTAGTATACAAAAACAATAGTAAGAAAATAGAAAAAAAAATAACAGAACATACATAATTATAATATGTGAAAAGTAGTGAAACACTCACCCTTTTAAGCAGCCTTGGCCAAGGAACAGTAAAACTAGAAGCACCATTATCAGTATTAAGATCATATGGATAAGAGTGGCAACAAGTTGACACCATTAGATGTGTTTCCACAGTTGTCTCGGTGAGCGATGTTCGCCGTGGTGAGAAAACGAGTTTATATTTTGAAAAAGAGCGTTCAACATCTACCGATGTTATACATGCATGATTAAAACACTCTTTGTACTTAGTCAGTGGATTATTCGATACACCATCACAAATTTGTTTTAGTGTGCTAAAATCGGGATCTTTCTGTAGCACACTCTCGAACTTTTCTAAAACGCGATTATATTTTGCGTCATGTATAGTCAGCAGCTGTGTATGCGCTCCCTCCATAATTTGCAGAGACTCCAATAATGATAACGATCTATTTTGTAATTGGTATATTGCGTCAGCTAATCCTTTATAGTAGCTACGAATATTTTTTAAATCTGTTTCAACGGAAATATCTTGAAATTTTGACTGGCTCTCCTTAATAGCCGCAGCTTCGGCAGGATTGAATCGTGCAACAACAGCTTTTACTATTTTGAAATGTTCAGCATAATAAAAAGCTGCCTGCAACCATGTTCCCAAACGTGTAAGAATTGGCGCCGGTGGTTGACGAATACCAGAACACTCTGTGTGAAATAATCATAGGCGTTTGGGAGATTTCGAAAATACTTTTTTTGTGCTTGCTATTAATGCATCTACCTCGGGAGAGCATTGTCGAATGGTTTCTGCCACACGATGTAAAGCATGTACCTTACACGTAACGTGTAAACATCTACAAGCATGTTCAAGAAGAAAACGGCCTACCGAACGCATTATCGCTGCGCCATCGCTCATAAACATCAACACTTTATCTTTTGAAATTTGAAATTTTTCAAACGTACTAAGTACAACCTTCGTAATTGCTGCATCAGTAGACTCTTGTAGTCTAGTATGCGTACGATAATATTTACAATTAATTTTTTTTATAGTCTGTTCTCTCGTCAACATATAACCAAAGAAACTGTTTTTTCAATATGCGTTTCATTTTCTTTTCCACGTCATCGCGTACAAATGCTTACGTGCCGTTTTCTCCATTGGCAACCGCAACTCGGGATTGTATTTGTCCCAAAAGTCCTTAAACGGTTGTTTATCGAGTAATCTTAGTGGCAAATTACAGTTTATCACCATAAGAATTACATTAAAAAAATGCACTTCTCGGTGGCATGCCCGATTTTCGTTTTCTATGCTGTGCGGAATTTACGTGTCTTGTACAGTTCCACTTCTTATTTGACATCAAATGTATTTTGCACACTTTACAAACTATCTTACTCCCGTTGTAAAACAAATCGGGAAAGTCAGAAATAAACTTATTTACTATGTCGTGAAAGGGTCGCTTTTTAGCCTTCGACATGTTCACTAAAAACTATAATTAATAACTACGTCCGTATCAATAAAATCAAAACGCACTACACTAAATAATAATTACAATTAATAACTACGTCAATATCAATTAAATCAACACGCCCTATTCGTTATCCAATGCTAAACTGAACTGAGTGATGATGATTTGTTGTGTCGTATCATAATCGACCAGCTCTCCCCGCCCACCTAGACACAGTTACACCGCCGCTGCGATTGCTCTCCAGTTACCGGGCTCTAATTATTACAATGGCCACAGTCTTAAGTGCCACTACTGCTTTATATTAGGCATTTAGAAGCTGGTTTTGGGATTTTAAATTCGAGGGAAAGTAAATGTGCGTCAAGTATTGAAACGTGAATAAAAGTCATGATCAAAGAAAATGTTGAGTGTAATAGATTATGTGGAACAATGAAGTTGTTTTACACATCCCAATTGTTATTATCTATGTTAGGAACAATAATAATTTAATTCTCTAAGATCCCCATAGAAGAGCTATTTCTTGAGATTTATATCACCTAATTATATCGTTATTTATGCTAGTAGGGGAGAGAGGGGCACAGAGAACCGGTTAAGCTTCTCAAATTAATAAAACACTAACCAGTAAAAGAAAGTTGTTCATCGAAATAACTCTGTTCCCACTGTTCCCTCGCGTGACACAATCTTGCGTTGGGTTAATAATCTTCGAACTACAGGCTCAATAATAAAAAAAAAACCGCCCGGTCCCCAACGGGGTCAGACAAGCGATATTGAGAAGCCCAAGTCGCTCTGCTGTACTTCAAATCAGTAATCGCACTGTAAGACGGATTTTGCATAAAGATTTACAATTTCACCCTTACAAGTTAGCGATTGTGCAGAAGCTAAATGTAACAGATTACCCCAACGAGCGTATTTTGCGCCGGAAATGCATGGACTTTATGAACAAAATGAAAACATGGTGGCAATGAGTGATGAGGCCCATTTCCACCTTAATGGAGCCGTCAATAAACAAAATTGTCGGCACTGGGCTGCTGAAAATCCCCGATACTGCAACGAGAAACCGCTACATACCCCTAAGGTTACAGTTTGGTGCGCGATCGGAAAATTTGGCATCATCGGTCCCTATTTTGTCGAACAAAATGGGGTTACCGTTACCGTAACAAGTAAGCGTTACGTTGACATGGAGAACACATTTTTCATCCTTGAATTACAAAGACGGAATATTGATCGTCAGCATTTGTGGTTTTAGCAAGATGGGACCACGGCACACACCGCCAGAGCAACAATGGCTGTTCTTTGACCCCTGTTTCCTAATCATCTCATTTCGAAATTTGGTGATGTATTGTGGCCCCCCCGGAGCCCTGACTTGTCCACATGTGACTTTTTTCTACGGGGATACTTGAAAGCACGAAATTAATAGAGACCTGCTGGAAAGAGTAGAGACCAATTTTCTTTAACGCCTTCAACAATGTGTCAATAGTAATGATCATCACATGCCAGATTTAATTTTCTGAACGTGAATAATAATGAAATGCAATGTACTTACAAAGGTTTCTTTACTAATGAATTTCTCCTACAGTAAAATCTAAACATTTTATAATTAATCCAAAACCACTTGGTTTCTGTGCCTCAGTGAATTTCTTAACAACTTTACAATAATATAAATACAGAATATGCTTCTCCATTAGGTAAGCGATTGAGTACTGATTTCAAATTCGGAATATTAATACAACTGCATTATGTATTACTAACAAATTTAAACAATTTTCTTACAAGATTACCTTAAGAAACAAGCGTCAAAGCGACTCGACCACATAGCTGTTCGACATAATGGCGGTTCCCCAATGTTACCAACTTAGTGTGTAGGCATATTTTGACATTGCCGGACTTCTGTGCCTCGCTGGTCCTCTGTGCCCCTCTCTCCCCTGCACACGTTAGAAAGTAAAGAGCAAGATACAAATAAAGTGGAGCTGCATGAAAGTGAGTGGATCTCTAAAATTGTTCTCTAAAAGCTCCTAAACAGAATAAAAGGCCTTAGCAGTTAAGTTTTTTTTATATCTCGTTTGAGTGGAAGGATCGTTAAATTCTTGATGTTGGTTAGTAAAACGTTGTAACATTTAATAGCCAAATAATTACCCCATCGCGAACCTTGTCGAGTAACTGTAATTGCTAAAATTTTGTTTGATAAAACTAATATATTCCAAGATGTATACGTAGGATGTAGTCAATATCTGGAAATGCTTACAAGTACCTTTACAATCGGCTGTGTAATCAAAAACCGCAATTAATCGCACGCATTTTGAAAACTTTTTGAATGTGCTGGAATGACTCCACACCAAAATTTCAATTAATGAAATTAAAATTATGTCCAAGGCGAGGAATCAAACCTCGTATCTCCTGCATGCCGGGTAGTTGTGTTAACCACTACACCACGAGGATTGTACAAGATTCGTTCTCTCTTTAATACCTAGATGTTACCTATATATTTAAAATTCTCTGTCGAAATATTGTGATATATTTGCGGATAAATATAACATCTATGTACTGAAGAGATAACGAATCTTGCATAGTCCTCGTGGTGTAGTGGGTAACACGCTTACCCGGCAAGCAGAAGATGTAAGGTTCGAATCCGCGCCGTGGACATAATTTTAATTTTATTAATTAATTACGTCGAAAATTTCAAGAAAAATTATTGATAAAAATGTTGTTTTTCGATAACCACGAAGACAAAGGCTAGATATTACTTAAAACCTAATGTAGTAAGAAGAATTGTGCGTTATACGAAGGGAAATGATCTGCTTTAATCTATTTTGGAAGAAGAAGCATTCAAACATTTCTGTTCGGGTTGTAAAATGCCATTCATAGTTAGTGGTTTCCTGAATTCTTTTTCTATTCTAAGCAGCAAGTCACTACAGTGACCTGGAACCACTTACACTGGTGCCCATTTTTCAGTGAAATATGTATATCAAAAACTTTGACATTTTTCCACAAACACAAACATAGGAAAGGGATTTAATAAAATTGACACTTACTGTCGCTACATTAACAGCGAACCGAATAGTATCCTGAATAGGAATTTAGCGACAATCCATTATGCTAGGACGAGACAAAGGCTGAACATTTTCCAAACTAAACAAACGCGCTCACAACACACCGACTTTAAACTGAAGTTCTCGCCTGCATTCTGCAGCGTACCCGGTCGCATTGAAAGTCTCTCCCATTGTTTAGCGACGTTGCAAAGCAGTTCTGTATGCCACCTACGTATATTCTGCATGTGCAGTCTCTTACGTGCGCGCGTGTGTTCCTAGATCCATTCTGTGAAAGTTTCCGCATAGCGGATCGTTTGTTTTGATAGTTTTGATAGGAGGCGTTGACGTATAAATTAAATCGTTCTAGATTACTTGGCGTTTTGTTAGGCTCACTCGATAGGAAATATTGTTTGAATGCTTAATATAAACTTGGCATTGTTATTAGATGTTTGTTTAGTGATTGGTTTGAAAAATTAATGTGGGAAAACTCAATAAAGTTAATGAAATTTTAATCGCTTTTGATAATTATAACAGAAATACTTAATTTTCTTTGGAAGTTAACGAACGGAGCTTGATGTTTGTTAAAAATTACCCAGTATAATTCTTAACAAACATCAAGCTCCGTCCCTGATGTCTTCCTTTATTTGTAAAGATACAAGATCGAGCAAGGTGTTGTCGAAAATGGTTTCCAGAATCCTAAAAGATATGCTTTCTAAAGCTACCCCTAGTAAACCAGTCTCTGAGAAACCTCCCAAAACCATTTTTTTTTAATTGCATCCCTCATCTTTTCGACTAGAATGACAAATCTGAACAACTTCAACTGCGAGGGTGGATGCAAGATCAGATAGACCTGAAGGTTAATTCTTCAAGAATACCGACGAAGCAACCATACCATGATGGAGATGGATCATTAATCCAGAATGAACCATCAGCTCACCTGAGGGTGTCACATAGAGGCTTTGAGAACGAGATTTCTTAGAACGAGAAATCAGCTGCTCCCTCTTATTTATAGAAGTAGCTAAAAAGGAGACCAAGCTGTTACTTTAAAAGTAGTGCCTGAGGCCTGTTCTCACCTGATGGGAGCTAAATTGGTGCACAGCCGCAAAATACCATCTACAGCGTACTGAGGATAATCGTGGACGCCCCGTGGTTTGTGAGAAATACTCGAATGAGAAAGGATGTTGGCGTCCCTTGCCTGACCGAATACACCAGAGAATGTGTAAGGAGACATGGAGCCGGGCGCAAGAAGTGGAGAATCCACTGGTGAGGAGAGTTGTCGAACTGCAGGATAGTTCGCTGCCGAAGGCCAGAGCTATTAGAGTTGGTAATATCGTGGACTTGGGGTCAGAAGAAGAGGACCTGAAGGAAAATTAATCTCAAAAGAACCCACTACCATTATGACCACTGTACAAAAACCCCGGCAGTAGGAGGAGGCTGCTAAACATGTGATAAAGGAGCTAAAAGACATTGTCTAGCTCTAGTTAGAGGTGTAGATCATCGACAGGAATGGATATAATGTTTGTAATGAGCTTGTAAATGATTTTATACATATTTTTTTACAGTCGTGTTTGTTAGATGTAGAGCCATTATATCTAAAACTGGCAAAATGAATTTCTCATTAACTGTCGGCTTTTATAACCACCATAATCATATTGCTGGGCTTTATTGTTTGAATACACAACATCACTGACTATAATGGGTTCCATTTTTATGTTTTGTATAATTTTTTAACTACGTGGGTAGTATTATATTAAAAATGCGACATTCTGTCATTAACGCCATGTGGAGTGACGTTCAGCCGATTCCGCTCTGGCAACATCTGTCAGGGTTAAGTTGTTCCAAGTTTTGAAACGTCAAAATACTATTTCGAGTACATGGTTAATTCATGTTTGGTTATTCAAAAGAACTCGGGATTTTGTTACGCGACGCACTAACATAGAGAGGGCGGACAAACGTCAAATTCTGAGGTTAGTTTTTTATTCCATCAATTTCTCTTTTGCAAACGTAAATACTATAACATTGCAGCAGATATTGACCATTTCCTCAAAGAATGATCATTTAACAAAGAGTCTAAAATCACAAAGTGAACCGATAATATATACAGATAATTATTTTGGTGGCATATGTGAAAACGATTTAAGTTTGAGGTGTAATTTTCCAATCTCAAGTCCTTTATTAGTCACATCTTTGATTATTCTTTCACCTATATCTATGTATTATATGCATAGATACGAGAGCATTCCAGAAAATAGTACCTGTTTACATATAATTAAAAGAAAAATGAGGGAAAGTAAATAATGATTTTATTTAAATGAAAGTAATACATTTACTCATTTGTTCAATGTAGTCGCCGCCGTTGTTGAGACATTTGTTGTATCTTGAAACCAGTTTGTTTATGCCTTCCGAGTAAACCTCTACCACCAAAGTAGCCAGCCAATGCTGTACACCTGCTTTTAAGTCATCATCACATTGGAAACGTTCTCCTGACAAGAAATCCTTGAGTTTACTGAACAAATGATAGTCACTTGGAGTCAAGTCGGGGGCAGGGTGCTCAGAAACCTTCCACTTGAACTTCCGAAGAAGGTCAGTGATCTTTCCAGCCATGTGGGGACGAACATTGTCATGCAGAAGAACAATGCCACTTGCCGACATTCCCCGCCTCTTGTTTTGGATGGCCCTACGCAGCTTCTGAAGTGTTTCACAGTATGTGTTCGCATTGATGGTCGTCCTTTGGGGCATGAAATCAGCCAACAACAGACCTTTTCAGTCCCAGAACACTGAGGCCATAACCTTTTTCGTGGAAAACGACTGCTTAAACTTGCGCGGCCTTGTTGGACGTGGTGGATGGTGCTACTTCATGGACTTCCGTTTTATCTCAGGTGTGAAATGGCACACCCAGGTTTCATTCCCAGTAACAATTTTGTCAAGGTATTCATCGCCCTGTTGCTCGTAATGAGTCAAAAACGTCAATGTTGCACCCATGCGGTTGGTCTTGTGCTCGTCAGCAAGCATTTTGGGCACCCATCTTGCGCAATTTTTTCTGTAATTCAGATGGTCCGTCACGATTTCATGGAACAATGATTGTGAAATTTCAGGAAATTGCTTACTCATTTCTTTCAGTTTTACGCGTCGATCTGCGCAGATGAAATCATCGACACGTTTTTTCAGATCGTCGGTGATAAGGGACGGGCGACCTGACCGCTCTTCATTATGCACATTATCTCTTCCGTCTTTGAAATTTTGAACTTAGCGTCTTACAGATCAGTCATTCATTGTACCCGTACCATACACTTCAGTAATCCTGCGATGAATTTCGCTTGGACGGACGTTTTCTGCATTCAAAAAACGGATCACGGATCGCACTTCACATTTCGCGGGATTTTCTTATGTGCCATTGTAAACAGTCATAAAACTCACACCATGCACCGGAAGAACTTCCACTCTCTTTTCCCGCAAAGCTACGATGTTACTGTTGACATCTGCGCCACTTTGCTTTTAATTGAATCAATAGCGCCATCTCTATGACTAAACGGGTACTATTTTCTGGAATGCCCTCGTATAATGAATGTTTCTTTTATCTAAAACTTCAAAGGCAATGATCAAAAATACAATTTTCTTCGTTGCCGCATTTTCTGTGCACAAAATAAAACAGAGACTGAGAACCAGCTTTGTTTAAGAAATTGAGGTCGCAAAAGATTTATTTCAAAACCGTATTGAACGCAGTGCGACATCCGCTTTGCTTTCCTTATTATTGCGACCGGTAAACGCTCCCATAGCAGCAATTACTAACTGTCCAGAGGAAACAAATATCAAAAACAGCAGGTGGTCGAATGACGCTAGCCATAAAAAGATATTTATATCAGATCTTACGGATTCGAGGTACTTATGTACGAGAGAAGTTGATAAATATCGCGTTTCCCGTGGGACAACCCGGGCATTCTAATCGATATAAATGAATATAAATTGTTAAATGTATTTACGTGGTTATTGTGTCTGTTTCCTTTGGTATATAAGCGAAGTGAAAGTAGTTTAATTTCAGGGATATTATAAGGATTTTGATAGATGAATGACATTATTAAACTAGATGTGTCATTCGAAAGCAAACTTAGAGGTTAATAGGTTTTATTCCATTGTAATATAGGGTGTCATAGAAATACGAAGATATTGGTAGTGGGGAAGGGAAGAAATCATGCCTTATAAATGTTCCATCTCATTTATACACTATAATGTTATAACAACAAGAGAAATTGTTTTCTAACCAAATTAATTAATTTTCACGGTCGTTAGGTCCGTTAGTGTCCGTTAGATACTCTTTCGGCAGCTTAAAATAAAATAAACAGCAAAAACTAACCTCCAAAATTTTGAAGTTACGCGTACTCTTTGTGGTAATGCATGACGCACTGAATCTCGCGTACTTTAGAATATACAAAGCGTGAATTTACCTTGGACTTGTTTGGAAAATAAAACACTTACAATCAGCCAAATACGTCTTCACTCAACGGCGATCTGAACTAAACAGAAAGATTATGGTAAGCGTCCCTTCATTGCTTTGTTCATAGCATTTGTTAAATATAACGGGCAATTACGATGCGCGTTACATAATAGACTATATTTCATATTATTTCAATTAAATTTTCTTTTTCCAAAAATGCCACAACGTATAATGTGTCATGCGAGTACGCATCCGTTGAATGTGGACATTACTATAGGACATGACAACTTCTTTATTTATTGTGTATTTATTCTATACACGTTTGTAGGAAAATATTACATCTAAACCCAAGATCTATGACCTGAAGAAAATGTAGCGAAGACGAGTTATATTGCCGTTTCCCCGGGGTTATCGTTGAATGGAGATAAGTTTAATTAACAAATAGCCAGGGACAGGGAGTGGACATCGGCTGAATGACACTTCTGACGGCGCTACTCGATTCGATTGCTTTTTCAAACATTTTAATCTATCCCAGCACTTATCTAGTTTTGTTTTAAGATAGTTCATCTGTTTCATTTTTATGTTATCTAGAAAGGTAATCATCTCTGAAAATCTTCAAGTTGGCTGTTTATAATCCCAGAACGAACTTCCAACCCAGTAGGTATCTACAGTCGAGGAGTTTCCCGGCAACACAACAGACATCACATTTATGAGAAATTAAGCAGACAACACTGCAAAGTTATTTTGTGGCTACTCTTTAAGCTACTCATCATCTAATTCGATGATTCTGTAAGAACCACAGTTGTCAGGTGGCTTTTCTCACAAAGCTTGTAAAAGTAACATCTGTTACTTTTATTTTGCAAGAACATTCTTAGTTTTATTTATAATATTATTCTGATCTTTGGATAGAAGTATTAGTTATGCATTAGATAATAATTCCCTTAAAAACAAGAGAAAAATTGTGAAAGTTTTTAATAATTATCTTGATCTGAGTTTATTGCATTTCTTTCAATAGATGGTCAAAAGATGTACTATGAGCGAGAGTTTGGCACAAGAATCCTTTGAAGATGACGAACGTTGGGTCGAATGTGCGCGCTCGTTTTTAAACATGTATGGAGACGACCCGAAACCGATTTTGGAGTCCATTGTCACATGAGATTAAATAATGGTTCTATATTATGATTCCCTATCTAAAAAGAAATCGATGAACGTCGTTTTAAGAACGATAGTGAGTTGCAAGCAGCTGTAATACAACATTTTGAAGGAAAAACTTGTTATATTTCACCAAGTGTATTTTTTCTGTATGAGGCCGAGAATTTATGGAGCCTACTTCGTATCTGCTTGCCTACCTACCCAAAAAATATCACCTCTCTGAGTTCAGTTTAATCCAAGAAAAACAGTTTACTTTGTTCTTGAGAAGTACGATAAATTGACAAATGTGGTTTTTCCCGGGAAATCCTCAATTTATAATGGCACTGGAACAATCAATAACATTTACTTGTTAAACTATTGATTATAACTCAATTGATATGTATTTTAAAAAGTGACAAATTCATATCTTACAGTTAGTAGTGTGATGTCATATATGCAGCATAAATGACGTGCATCGACATTTATCCTGCTCCAAGCATAGAACGCATTCCAACTGAACTACATTCATGTAGCTTCAACTTCAACTTCACATCTTATATCAATAATTGAATCAAAGTTTGATAGTCCTGTGCTGACATTACAGTTATTAAGTTCTATGTCCATTTCACAATCTATGAAAGATGATTTTTCCTTTTTCGTGTTGATATTGAACGCTCCAAAGCAATTTATTTCGCTTTAATGCAGTGTATGGAAAACAAACATTCTACGCTTCAGGTGAAATCCATTAAACCGCCGGTACGTGCTCTTTTCGCTCTACAACGGCCTCAAAACGAACATATTCTGCTTTTCTTGTACTACGGCAACATAAATCACTATTCGAACGCAACGCAAACATCCGCTACAACCACCGGGAACGTTGTCGGGTAATTTTATCAATTCCCGGGCGATGAATTTCCACAAACATTACACGGATGTCGAGCTACTGTATAAATAAATAAAAAGCTAAGCATCCTTCTACTGATGTTTTCGTCCTACTGATACGAGCGCGAGTTAGGAAAGAAGAAAAGGAAGGAGATGCTGGGCATCGACGAACCATTAGTTCTTCGCTTCGGTTCCTTTCCGGTCCATTAAACAGGACATATATTATTTAAAGACTTCGGATTCGATAGAGCGACTCGCATACTATCCGCGCTCAATCACCTGATTAATTTTGGCTCTTTCTGATTTGATGTTTTACCGATCGAAGCGACTGACGCTAGTTTCACCGATCGACGAGCATTTTTGTGCTTGACGGGGATCATAGTTTGAAGTACAACTTGGTCACAATGGCTTTGCGTGTGAAATATTGGCGTTATGGGCAAGGAAAGAAACTGGAACGTGTGGAAAAGTAGGTACAAGTAAGTTATAACAGGAACTAGATTGGAAAAGGAAAGAAATCTTCCATGTAGATGTTTCTAGTGTCCTGCTGTGTGAGCCTTTGGCGATTTCTCTACTGCTATTTTTATTTGCAGCTACTTCTGAACTATTGAGTCAATCCGATAGAACAAGCAGTAGAGTATGTTTCTATATTCTAACGCAATTTTATAAAAAGACCAAAACAGAAACTAGCCAGTGAAGTAACAATGATACCTCACATATACTTCAATAAATATACGGCTTCCAACAAAAATTATAGTATTTGAATATATACAGATTTTGATGTTTTTATATTGAAACTCTCTCTACTCGCATTGTGTTTGCTGGGAATGATCCCACCAATATCACGAGCTATATTAGCATTATTTCTGGTTTCCTAAAGATAATTTCCAGTCTTGACTATCTAGTTGTCTTCTAGCTTCAGCCTCGGTGCATTGTTTTATGTGTCTCAGCATCAAGTCATCAATAAATAATCTCCAAAAACTACTCACATTTTCTGCAGTTACTTTTTGTTTTGCATAGTCTGTTGATCCTGGATTGTCCCTGAAGATATTGGGTTGGGTTTTTCTGCCTGCAGTAGGCTGACTCGCAGAAATTACTTGCCATTGGAAACTGTCTTTTGATTTGCGAACTGCACCAAGATTTAAGGAAAATCCTTTTTCTGTTGGTTTCTTTTGCTGGCGATTAGAACGAACAGACGTTTTCACTTCCTGCTTATCACTGGAACTAGCACCAGTCACTGCAACCGTTACATCACAATCTGTGTCATTGTCAGATTCATGACTATTTTGTTCCTCACTCGCAACAACTCGAGAACGAATTTCGTTTTCACTGTCCGTACTAACTGATCTAGAATCATTCTCGGAATTTCCCGGTGAAAGATTTTCCAGTTCGTCTAAATACGCTAAAGCTTGTACAGATGAGAAGCCTTTACTGGACCACATACTGTTCAGTCTAACTAAACAGGACGAATGCACTTTCAGAGTACTACCGATCTTTTATATGTTCACAATAGTGCAGGTTGAAACTTGCAAAATATTTTGTACGCATGCGCCAAATTAAGTCTGTGCATGTACGACACTGAAAAGAGCACGAGTAGAAACAGGTTCTTTGTCGAGGGCAAGGCTGAACATGTCGAAATAAGTACGAACAAGTACAAACAAATAGGAACAAGCTCTGATTGGTTGATGCAGTTATATGCCTTGTTTTATATGTAATAAATGTTTGAATTCCTTTGAAAAAAAAACTTAACTAAAATTGAAGGACGGTCAAATTGACCGGTGCAGCGGTTCTAGTGTTAAGCAATATTTTTTGCCAATTTGTGCGTTAAAGTCTCCTAACAACAGTAGCGTATCTTCCTTTTCTATTCTTTCTACTTCTTCTTCAAGTAATTTATACAAATTGTGTTTATTTGTCTCAGCGGCGATTTCCGTGGATATATATACATTCAAAATTGAAATGTTAAAAGGCTTCGATTTAATCTTTAGGTATGCCAACCTTTCGTTTATTTGTTTAAAGTTAATTACATTATTTTTAGTTTTGCCCATAATCATAAACACCACTCCATATTGCGGGTCTTTTGGTGGTCTCCTGAATATTTCAGCGTATAGTTTTGGTTCCTCATTTCTCCCCTTGCAGCGATATCAATCTGGTATTTGTTAGTTCGTTAGCTACCTCCTCTAATTTGCCTGGCGCCAGCATTGTCCTTACATTCCAAGTACTAATTCTAACTTCCATTTCTTTTCTTTTTTTATTTTTTTCTCTGGTATTTTTAATTATCTTATTTTGTTTGTTTTTTATTTGTTTTAGTTCGTCTTGCATCATCCTTTTCTCATCGTCCATAACATTGCCGTGGTCATCATCATTTGTTCTCCCTTGCATATCCTTGTTACCCAGTTCATTGTCGTGGCTCTTGTAGGTGTTATTTTCTTTATTTCTTTCAGCATTCCATCATTTTGCGGTGATCGTTCGTTGATAGTTCGCTTCCTGCTGTATTCCTCATCCTTTCCGCGTATTTCTTCGAGGGTATATGTTTTTCCTTCCACCACCAACTTGTCATATCTGAGGTACGCCTTTTTCCCTTTTTCTTTCTCTTCTTTTAGAAACGACAGTAGCTGTTTTCTTGCGTTTTGTGTCCATTTCGGTGGATCATCATTAACCCATATTTCTGTTCCCTTGAGGTATTTGCAATTTTGGTAAACTTCCATTTTTTTGTTGTACGCTTTTGGTTTTGCCAGTATTGGTCTTGTTTTCCCTGGTTTGGTTTCACCTAATCGTCTTAGTTCATATACATCCGCATTTACGTTGAGTACAACCCTATTTTTTCCATCCTTACTACCACCTTTTTTTTTCTATCGTCTATTGTCTCATCAACCCGACCTGGTGCGCCCTGGATGGAACATATGTAAATTGGCGTGGTGTTAATTAGAGCCAATCGCGAGTCTGAAATAAATGAAGCATGCTCTTCGCTTCTAGCTCGAATGATCCCAGCGACACTGCAAAACGTGAAGATTACAGTTGCACCACATTAGCTTTGCGGGTGAAAACCTCAACGCGTTAGATACATGTTCGTAGCAATTTAATTAGCAAAATAAAACCGAAAGAAATTGTGTATGAGAAAGGGTCTTAACTCAGTTTCTCCAAACTGTGAAAAATGCATCAAATCTTAATATTACTAAACTAAAATACGTTGAAAATCATTTTAAACGCCCAACAATGAAAAGGCAAATTATCTCCACCTAGTCATCATTTTGTTAGACAAAGATACTGAATCCACTGAACTAAAAAAATTTTAATAAACATTTTATAGCAGAAATATTTCTTTCACTTTTCCGAAATGCTCCTTAACTCTGTGTAGCCCGACTTTTAATTATGTTTGAAACAAATTGTTATTAAAAATTTACTTTTGTAACTTAAGTACATTAATCCCATGCCGTGTTATTTAATTTCATCATTTTGTTTAATTTTTGATCGTATGTTGTCTCAAATTTACATTGGGCCTTAAAGAATAGGGTTAAGTGGAAGGCTTCTTTAGATATCGTTTTCATTTTCAGTGTTTAATGTGAAAATTAACAAAGCAGTTAAGAAAAAAATATGTTAAAGGGTTAAATTTTACAATAGTAAGTAAATATGTGCGCCATACAGTGGTTAGTTTTTCAGTCAAGTGCTTTCTTTCTTAAAAAGATGGAAGTTCAGATGTCACTTCATATTTAGGATTCTTTTGTTTTAATGTTCTAAATACATTTTAATAATACATAAATTGCAAAAATACCTACGATTAGGATTATTTGGAACACCGCTTTATGTTGCCTTGGATTAAAAATACCAGATAACTCCTGTCAGGAGAAATCTTATATTTACGTTATGTAAAGAGCACATAAACATAACCGCCTTAAATTATTACATCCATTCTGAAGAATATATCATAGAGCTTTCCTTCCATCCATCACCATTTGCCTTCAAGCTCCATCAAAAAAAAGAAAAACATAATATCTTCGTAAGAAGCAAGAGAAAAAATGTTTATACGAGGAATTTTTCACAGCGAAAAACGAAAATGTACAATACAGAAAAAATCACGAATAATCCGACAAGCCTTCTCGATATTATCAAAAAAATACGACGTTCGAAACAGCGATTCGCAAGATCGAGGTGGAAAGAACGAAGAACTGGGAAAGCTGCTTAGTTGTAAAACGGCACGTGAGAGGTTAGCGCTACGCGATATGCCACTTGCGGATGCGTTAAAGCAAATTTATTAGATGCGTTAGACGTACGAGAGAAGGATGGGGCTAGAGGAAAAGCTTAATATTTCCGACGAACGAACGTGTACAGAACATGGGACGTGGCAGATACAAGATACACTTGTACGCATGCCGTTAGGACGTTTATAAATGTCTGCTCCTTTGTCACTGTTCCGCAATATATCGTTGCGCATTTAGTTTGTGGTTATGCAACTGTCACGATATACGGAAACGTTCGTAGTTTCGTTCTTGCCTTTCTAAAAAAAATGTCAATCCATTCTAATACACAGTATGACCCATTTGAAATAGAAGCACTCATGTAGAGCCTATATTTTACACTAAATTTAAACCATTTTTTTTTAAATATATAGTGGGTCAAAAAGTCTACTTCCACACAAAATTTCTGAAGTTTATTTAAATTTCCAAGGCACCCTATGATTATTATTTTTCGAGATCGAAAATAACAACATTTTATCAAAATTTATCAAAAAAAAATAAGTAAAAAGTAAAGAAGTGCAATTTCATATTCAGATTTACTTCAACAATTATCGAACCTAGTTTAGAATCACTCAACTATCAGTGCAGTTAATGAACGATTATCCAGTAGCTGTCAATGTCACAGCCTGCATTTGACTTCATTTATAAATTATTAATATCGACGTCATAGCCTACTTTGCATTTTACTTAAATTAGGCGTACTTATTTTTGGTGAAATAATTACTATAAACAATTGAAAGATTTTTTAAAAGATGCTGCAATATAAAAATTCACTAAATAAAAGTAAAGCGATATTATTTCAACAACCAATGTAGCTAGTAGGTGTTACTTATTTCTTTAAAATTTGTAATTAGGTAGTTAGATTAAAAAAAAATGGTTATTTGCAATTTTGTAGCATTTAATAATACGTTTAGTTTTTTTTTGTAATAAATTTTGATCTATCAGTACTGGTTTCGTTCAGTACCTGGTCAGTAGATCTTCTGAGAAGCGGATTTATGAAATCATAAACGTAAAGTTTGAAAAATGATTCTATCATAACTAGAGTTTGTTAAAAAGGCACCGGATGGCAGTAACGTAGCGGTAGCGGCGAGGGTAGGGGTAATTTTCAACTAGTACTCGATCTCGACAGTACCGCGAGAGAGTTCAAAGCGACAGTACGTTGCACGCTGCACGCCAAATGAGTACGCGGAGATGGTACGCTCAAAGGGTGTAACGTTCCCTTCGAATGTGAATAAATATCTCAGGCATTTCCCTGGATTAGAATATAGAAGTCCGCATATTTATTGCACAATATGCAATGGCGGATTGCTAAGTCGCGATAGGTTTGAATGTAGAAAACATTGTAATAGTAAACGTCATGTATTGAATTTAAGAAATAGTATTCCATACTGGCAATTTTTATATGATTTTATTTTTATGTTAAGTGTGTGCAACATCCCACAACATCTAGTATCTAATGAACACTTATGTCTTTTTTGGGCTAAGTACGTTCCCTCATGGAAGCTGCCAACATCTATGCAATTACGATACAATTTGCTACGTGTGCAGGGTACAGTAAAGGAATGTATAAAAGACGAGTTGAGAAATAAGAAAATCTGCCTATGTGTGGATGAAACATGATGCTCAGAAATACAGCGTCATTCATGTTGTAGCGCGTCCCTTAAGACGTGATGGTCCACCAACTTCATTGTTGTTATCCAGTAAAAGGACTCAGAAAACTAATGCAGAAACCGTTGTCAAGGTAATAAAAGATTTACACGTGGAAAGAATGCCTAGTAACAATAACCAAAAATTAATGCTAATATAGCTCATGGTATTGGTGGAATCATTCCCAGCAAAAACAATGTAGCAGAGAAAATAGCGCTAACACATGTTTACTGCCTGTACGGCGTCATCAGCATGGTTCTGAGCACTATCTTCTGCCGCTACAATTGCGTTTGCCTTTCAGTTTATGCTGCTAATCTCCAAAACAGCACTGAATATGTTTCTCGGCGACACCTATCGCCAAGAGACACAGTCACGCCGTTCCAGAGGGTAGGAAAACAAACCGGAGTGTAGATGTCCACCTCCTATCGGGCAGCTCCTGGGCTGCCAAACGCAAGGGGGCGTTGTGCCTAGGCACAGCGACATCTATACGTCCAAATGATTCCTCAGGCTTACTATGATGTATAGAAATACACGTGGAAAGAGTGCCTAGTAACAATAATCAAAAATTAATGCTAATATAGCTCACGGTATTGGTGGAATCATTCCCAGCAAAAACAATGTAGCAGAGGAAATAGCGCTAGCACATTCTTTCCACGTGTATTTTTATACATCATGGTAAGCCTGAGGAATCATTTGCATGTATAGATGTCGCTGTGCCTAGGCTCAACGCCCCCTTGCGTTTGGCAGTCCAGGAGCTACCCGATAGGTGGTGGACATCTACACTCCGGTTTGTTTTCCTACCCTCTGGGACGGCGTGACTGTGACTCTTGGCGATAGGTGTCGCCGAGAGACATATTTAGTGCTGTTTTGGAGATTAGCAGCATAAACCGAGAGGCAAACGCAATTGTAGCAGCAGAAGAAGTGCTCAGAACCATGCTGATGACGCCGGATAGGCAGAAACATGTTCATGTGTTAACGCTATTTTCTCTGCTACATTGTTTTTGCCGGGAATGATTCCACCAATATTATGAGTTGTATTAGCATTAATTTTTGGTTATTGTTACTAGCCATTCTTTCCACGTGTATTTCTATACATCATGGTAAGCCTGAGGAATCATTTGCACGTATATATGTCGCTGTGCCTAGGCTATGTTTTAGCGTAAACTCAAACAAAACAACCTCTAATGGATAGAGGGTTGACCTACAGGTGATCGTTGAAACTACTACATCCGTTAATGTCGGTAATAATTACAGAAAAGACTGAATACAACAACAATTTACAGTACTCAGTACTGCAATAACCACGAAATTCTTTAGATCCTACATTAAGTAGAGGCAAATAGTCACAAGGAAAAACGTTCCTTCTAGATTGACGGTCGCCACGGAGTTAATTACGAATCAACGAACATCGCGCATACTAATGCAATGAACTTAAAAGTGAATTTAAATACAAAAGAGGAACCAAAAGAAAAACGTGATGAACATTGTTCCATAATCTACCTTTATAATTGAAATTATTGAAAATAAATTAACCAAACATTAAATATGTCATTAGTGGCCAATCTTATCGAAATAACTTAATTTTTAACTTAACTAATTGTAAGTAACACTTAGATTACAGAAAAACATACGTCATAAGTAAAATTTATTTGTTAAAGTGACACTTAGTGCTTTAAGAATTCCTTATAATTTCAGATGTCAGTGAGATTTGTCCTAATAAAAATTATAAATTTTTAAGCATGTTAGAGAAGATAACATATAAAACAACTCTTGACAGTAAGAAAAACAATTATATTGATAAAACGGAATTTGACACATCACACTGTTTTTATATCTTCTGCCAATTGAAAATGATTCAGATCTTACAAAGTTCTATTGAGAAATTAGGCGACTGGTTTTTTGTTCGAAAAACACATCATCAGACCAGCTACAAGGATATCCAATAAAAGAAAAATTACAATAATGGAAAAAGAACCTAATGTTAATAATTAAAATTGGGAGCAAGTGAATGAACAAATGAAGTTCTTTTTTATGAGTTACAGTATAATTAAATTATTTCTTTATTTATCCCTTTTACTGTTATTATGATTATTATTATTATTACTATTATTATTATTATTATTATTATTATTGTTTATTACAAGGGCGTATTGAAAACTATATGCCTCCATGGTTATAACTTTATTAGTAATAGATATATTGCTTACATATAAGTGTGAAATGACAGTATAAACTGTCCTCTATCCACGGATATAACGGTAATCATGACTTTCCCCGCAGATGGAACTGATTTGAATTTTTCGGTTGTGGCGAACCCTTATGTCTATACTCAATGAACTTACGTTTCATTTCAGGGTCGTAATGATGTGCCCGCGACTCGTCGCCGGTTCGATTGGCATTCATTCCATCAGTAAGCATTCGGGGCATCCAACATGCGCATATTCTCCTGTACTTCAGCACATTGCAAATAATGTGATGTACTCTTTCTTGTGAAATACCCACCCTATTGGCAATGTCAGTTTGTTTACACCGTTAATTCTCACGAACCACTTCATCCACGAGAGCCACCTGCCTTTCACCACACGCAGACACTGGTCGGCTACTGCGTGCCCAATCTTGGAGATCCGTTTTAGCAGGATTTTCGTCTTTCAGAGTCCTTGCCCACCTCCTAACAGTACTCACATCACACACGCACCACGGTACACGGCACTTAACCTTCGATGGACGCTACACCTTTCGCAGTAAGAAATTCGATGACAGTTCGTTGCTTTAACCGCACGTCCATGCTGGTCACCATTTTTAGAACTGTCGTGCGCAAACGCGATGTTGCTGAGAATTTCCACTAGTGAGACCTATGTACCAAGAGTTAAGGTAAATGATAAACCACTTTTGACACTACCTGACCCATCATTATAAAAGTTATGGTCTCGGAGGGATTAGTTATCAATACGTCCTCGTATATATAAAAAAAAACTATAGTTAAATTAGTACACGCGGTAAATACAAGGTGGGGCAGAGCAACTTGCTTATTTAGAAATTCAATAAAAAAAAAGTAATGCAGATATATATTTAATTCTTTGAACAGCATCAAGTACAACATTTAAACTTTATGTTTTCCCAGTTTTAAAGATATCAGGCAGATGGCGTCCATTATTCTCAGTACACTGCATTAATCGAACTCTTTCCAGCATATCGACGGATATGTTGGTGACAGTTTGACGAATGTTGTTCTTCAGGTGAGCCAGGGTCCTAGGACGATCGTTGTAAACAAGTGATTTTAGACAGCCCTATAAAAAAATAGTCGCAGGGGGCTAAATCAGGCGACCGTGCTGACCAGTGCAGATCGCGCCTCAAGGAGATAAGGCGTCCTGGGAAGTGTTGCCTCCGTCATTGACACACGCGCTGTGTGTGCCGTGGCACCATCTTGCTGGACCATATATCTCCTACATCTATCTCGTTGAGTGTTGGCAGGAAAAACTCCTGAATCATGTGGACATAACGGTCAAAAGTCACCGAAACTGCCCGTTCGTTTTCTTTAAAAAAACATGATGCTAACTAAACCAAGCGGAGCAACCATCGCTTCAGGGCGCCAAATTCAAATAAGCAAGTTGCTCTGGCCCACCCTGTAGTGATGAAAAGAAAACAAATATTACATTAACCGGTATATTTTGAAAATGTTTATGAAACATTGTACGTTAAAGGTTCATTTATCATTTTATGGGTAAGTATAGCATCTATATTCCGGTTTCTATCGTTACTATCTAGGACGGCATGGCAATATCTCTTGAAACTAGGTGGTGCCACGAAATATTTCAGTGCTGTTTTTGAAGATTAATGGCATAAATTGAGAGATGAAGAGTAATGTGGGTAGGAGCATAAAGCGTTAGTGCTTTTTTCACAGTGTTTTTGTCGGTAGTGATTCCATTAATACCATGAGCTGTTTATTAGCATTATCTTGGTTATTGTTTTTAGGCACTTTTTTCATGTCTACTTCTACATTAAGTTCACTTCTGTTTGAACATTATTCTGTAGATAATCTCTACCTTATCCTTTTTTGAATCATAAGCAATGAGAATAATTTACTGCATTATGTACGGATATGTCGTACAGTTTTAAACAAGGTAAGTGCAATTAATAGTGTAGATACAAACAATATGCATTTCAAGAATTCTAAGTAAATACATGCTTTATCTTAAGAAAATAAAACTATTGATTTATCAACAATACCTAAACGCTTTCTGGAATTAAGAAAACTTTTTACTATCCTTAAGAAAATATTGTTTTGTGCTATAACGGTTATTTACTTATTCTAAGAAACGCTCTTCAAATTTTCTGCGAGATTTTCTTGAATCAAGTTATCAAATGTCTTAAACAAAGGAATACATGTATACTTACTTCCCTTAAACGGGGAAAAGAACGCTAAGAAAATATTTCTTTTGATTTAAAACAGTTATTGTATTGTGGATAATTGAAACAGTAATTGTCTTGGATAGAGGCGGACAGTGGTGTGGGTCAGGTCTTTTAGGTAGCAGTATAATAGTGCGTTATACTTTTTGCCATTATAGAACAGATGAAAGCAATTTTTGGAAACAAGTAGGAATACTTTGTGTTGATATCTTTACGTATATAGAACAGTAATTTAAATTTATGCATAATTATATTACTCAAAGCAAAATGCGAAACTTGACCTACTTTCTTATTGCGTCATTCATAACTCGTATCTATCTCCGACTTATTTATTCCTCTCGCTTATTTGAATGTCTTAAAACGACTTTCCTTCCACTCTCAATTTTATCTCCTGTTTATGATCAGAACGTGATGATCCTTCGTTTTAATTATTAGGGGTCCTGGACGAGGGGGAGCGTTTTCTGTAGATAACGTGGCAATATTTATCGACTTAAACAAGGCCACGAAACCAACGAGCTGTCCGCTCACAATTTAATAGGTATGGTAGCTCCCTCAAAATTTACTCGTCAATTATATGTTATCTATCCTCAAGCGAAATGCCACGTCTGGCATTTGAATTCGTAGATTACTGACAACGGAGCGTATAGTTAGTTTATTATTAGGGATGGGAAATTTGGAAGCTCGCGATGCGTTGAAGCTGATTTTAGAGCTGTCCTCGCTGGAGATACGATTAGAACGATGGTATTGTAGTGGTTTTGAGTTAATGTGTGTGTAATGGACGTGTAACTTTGTAAATCGTTTAGTTTAATGTGTGAAAAGACAAGTATTCATTACCATTGTCTTCATATACAATGTGTATTCAAATTGTATGGAATAATGTTTCTATTTTAAACGGCTATAGTACGTTATATGAAAAAATATTTTACATAACAGTTGTTTAGCGAGATTCTAGTATGGTTTTGGGTTACCTAAAAAAAATGTGGTTGTCAGTTTTGACGTATGCTTAATAAAACTATGCAGTGTGGTCCTAAAGTGTCCCCCTCTATGCTAACTTTTGAACGACAGAAGCTAGCGTTATTAGAAAAAATGGGTCTATTTTTTGTGAACTAACTTTTGCCAGCAGTTCAATTGTATTTCCGGTGTCACCGGAAGTGACGCCAACTTTTTATTCTAAGTAGAATAGCCTGTATATTTTTACGTTTTTGGAAAGGTAATCGAAAGGCAAATCCAACGCTACTACACAACAGGCTGTCCATGGATGGGGTTACAAAGAGGAAAAACTTTTTTATAATATGCGTTTTACTGAAAAAAGTTATTCTTTATAAAAAATTCTGCTTTCCTTAAAACGTCCAAAAACATAATTTGGGTTTGACAGGCAAACACTTACTTATAAATTCTATATTATTGCGGCTGATCCTTTTATTTTTCAATTAAGCAACAATCACTCTTTGAAATAAACAAGAAAGTAAGTGCTATTGGCTGCTATTTAACGTTTATGTTTATAATAAATAGCACCTGGTTCATAAGTTTTAAATATCGGAACGCAATCAGTAGAGTTTGTTAAAAAGGTGGTACCGGCAGTGGCGCACCGCATAAAAGTAGGTACCTAATATACAATATTTGTGAAAAATAATATTGTTACCTTTTCCTGTCGTCTTGATGTCCACTGCTGCGTAGAATTGCAACATCAGCAACGCATCCATTGTCGATTCATTCAGTCGTCGACGGTGTTGTAAATACGTTGTCGTATACTTCGAAAATGATCGTTCGACATCCAGTGAAGTAAGATTTATAAATGTCAGATATTCCTTTTCCTCATTTGGGCACTCTTGATTTTCAGTTATAGACCGAACCTTTTGCAAATCGGGATTTTTCGTTAAAATTGCACCAAATTTTTTAGCAACATCGATTCCTATAGTGTTCGTCAAGTTTTCTAGGGCGGTTTGTAAACTGTTTATGCAATTTAATGCGTATCGTGCAGATAAGTGACTGTTTTCTAATTGCTCAATAGCTTGTGTAACTTCAGAATAGTTCATGGAAATTTCATCTATTTGTTGTTGAACGTCTGAATTGGAAAAAAGTTTCTGACTATCTCGAACTGGTGCAGAATCATTTGAATCAAGTTTCAAGATGACATTTTTCACTTGTGAAAAATATTTCTGATAGTAAGATACTGCTTGGGCCATGTTCCTCATCGCGTTGTTACAGGCTGAGGTGGTGGTGGTAATTTCGGACACAATTGTTTGAATACACGGATGTGTTTGGGAGATTTGATGAACACTTTTTTGGTAGATGCTATTAACTTATCCACCATCGGAGACTTCTTTCGAATGGTTTCTGCTACGAGGTGACATGCGTGTATGGGGCATGTGAAGAAGAGTCGGAAAGCATATTTTCAACATTCTACCAACTTTCAGCATTGTTGCAGCTCCGTCAGCAACGAACATTGTGACTTGGGTTCGTTCTCTCAACGAATCTTTTATTATCTTGACAACGGTTTCTGCATTAGTTTTCTGAATCCTTTCACTGGATAACAACAATGAAGCTGGTGGACCATCACGTTTTAAAGGACGCGCCACAACATGAATGACGCTGAGGAAAATCCGAAACGCTCGCGAGAGTTCTACAAACTTTTCTAAAAAGTTTGTTACAAAAAATAAAGGGAATAAAATCTTGCCTTATACACCTACAATAACCCATACACTTGAAGATGGAGATGATGCAAAAAGGTTAGACTTTTGTTTATGAGTTGGAGAGAAGTTCGTTTCAGATAGAACCTTTCATAGAAAGATTTTCTTTACTGACGAAACAACATTTTCAGCTGACGGACACGTTTCTTCTCATAACTCAAGACATTGGGCTGGTGTGAATCTACAATTTAAAATTCGATCAATAAGCCAACGTTATAAAAAAGTAAACTGGTGTGGTATTATTGGTCCATATTTTCTAGAACAAAATTTAACTCAACATGTTTATTTTGATTTGATAGAATCGTTTACGTTACTTAAGTTGCACAACATCAACCCTGACATACGAAGAAACATTTATTCAACTGTATTGATAAAAAATTTGTTAAATCGTCAATTTACGAGGCGATGAATTGGCAGAAATGGCCCAGTTGAATGGCCTGCTAAGTCAGCTGATATTACACCAATGGATTTCTTTTTGTGGGGAGCGTTAAAAGAAAAAGTGCATGCTCGTGGTGTAGAACATAATCCAGATCAGTTAAAACAATCAATAAGGGACGTGGTGGATGAGATTAATGAACCCGCAAGGATACATAAAGTTTAGAATGAATTAGATCTGCTTTAAGTATATTTAACGTAACAGCTGCAATAATTGAATTTATAAGTAAGTGTATGTCTATAGTCAATTCTAAATATGTTTTTGGGCATATTGAGGAAAGCTGAATTTTACAAAATCGTACATTATTCGTATTTATTGGTTATACTCTGCATTTGTCATATTTTCGTTCTTTGTGCTTGTTATTATTTTATGTCACTTTAACTTATTTTGTTAATTGTTGTTTCTGCTTTCCTTTATCGAACTTTATTGTAATTAATTAGTTGTGGTAGGTTTGTTTAAATTTGTTAGTTTTTGATAGGAAATGTGCTTAAGTTTCAGCTCCTTTGTTGTTGATTTTCAAGTACCTAATTTTAATATTCGGTGGATTTAACAATTACCATGAAGTGGAAGATATTGAACACTACCCTTGTACAACCGAAAATATTTGAACTTTGCCCTAAATAAGGATAGACAGTGTAACATTTACAGGGTGAACTGCTTTAACAGAAGATAATATGATTTAAATTATTGTACAATTTGTTGCGCAACCATGGCAAATAAGGTGATAATTGTTGCCAGATTTATATAGTATTAAAATTGACCCAGCAATTTTGCATGGTTCGTGCAGAAGCCATCATAAAAGTAAAACAAAGAACCTAAAAAACAGACATATTGTCTTTCAAAAACTAACACATTTAAATGAACTTACCATAACTAATTAATTGCAATATAGTTCGATAAAGTAGGAAAATAACAACATGAGAGAAAATAATAACGAGAAAGAGAAGGAACGTATGACAAGGGCAGGATATAATAACAATAAACAACAAGAATAATTTACGCTTTCGGAATTGAGATTTGACAGTTTGGCAATTGTTATGATTACTTTGCTTGGCAACGAGCTCTTTAGATTAGGCTGGCGTCATAAGAAACAAGTTGGGGCTTTTTCCTAGCTAACTTTGCGCAACAACAAAAACAGATTACCAAAACCTTTATTACTGCATATTGTAATATTTCGTAAGTTAAAGTATATAATATATGTGGTATTGTTGGATTTGCCTTTCGGTTACCTTTCCAAAAAAGTAAAGATATACAGGCTGTTCTATTTAAAATAAGAAAGTTGAGGTTACTTCCGGTAACAATGGAAATGCAATTGAACTGCGGATAACAGCTAAAGTTAAAATAAAATTGAAGTCGACCTATTTTTTCTTAAAACGCAGTAAAGACATTCATAGATGTTCTTTGCACATTTTGTAACGAACTCATTTGTTATATTTAAGTTGTATCTACACAAATTCAAAATCTTTAACGATAACAACTTAAAGCAAGTCTCCGTGCGATTAAAACTGTCATGCGCTTCTCTCACCTGACTCCTCTTAAGATCATGTGTGAAGTCACTGCTGGCGGAAATATAAGCGCACCACGGAAACCGATACAGGCAGAGTGCACCGGCATTACCGTGGGTGACTTGTTCCTCCGCTTTCCTTGGCTATTCTTTTCACCGTGTGCAGTCGTCATCACGGTTGATGCACGCTTCCCGATCTTAGTCCGATTGATAGGTCGGTATTACTGTGGATGTGCTATTTGCCGTTTGTTAATCCATCAATTAATTTCGCAATCCGCTACGATATTATCTCCGTGATATGTGTCATGCTCGGGTAATCTGCCCACGGTAATCGGGAGTTTACTATATTACTGTTTGACAGTTGACTGTGAGTGACGGTTCTCATGGTCTTTTCAATATTGCGCTGATTTTAACAAACAATTTTTCCAAAATGTCAATACATATCCATTATTAGCAGTATTTCCAGCAAAACCAGTACATAAAATTTTGAGATGAAAATAATTTAATAAAAATATTCCTATGGCTTTCATTTACCTACACGAAGTAATGAGATTATTGCGTCACATGATTTCTTTTTATCAACAAAAAATCAAACCTAAAATGTAACACTGTTAGGATGTTTATGGATAATAAACATTGAATACCTTTATCATTTCCTTTGCCAATAAATTGGTACCATAGCACTTTATAACGAAGTAAAAGTCTTTATTATTTGTTATGCAAAATGTTCCAGGTCGAAACGATTTTGATTTTAGAAAAATGGTAAAAAAATTCCACCGGCCAAACTGAATATAATATATGTATGTAATTTGCTGCAAAAATATGTTTATAGAGAATTTTTGTTGGAAATTGATTCTCCACTGGCTTCTGACTTACAGTTGCACTAATCGGCAATTGTGGTCTATCTAATCATAAAATCCCAAGACAGAAAAAGGATACAAGCGTTGCTTGCTCAATGTCCATCATACTACTATATAAGGAGCATCGATATATGCAAAAAAATTTCTAGTACCTGTTAGTAAGGGTTGTGAAGTAACCAAGTGAGGAATTTCACTGATAGTTTGCTCAACTAACTGGGACATCAATGAATTGTTTAAGTAAATTCTCTGGAATTTGGTCATTATGTATATATACTGGCCACAAAAGCCGTATCAAAGAGAGCTGACTAAGGAATAAGTGCTTCGTGATGCACTTTACATTAAACTCACTGTACATCAGTGACTATTGGGATTGAACACGCGTGCATATAGACCGTTTGCTCAAAACTAGATGGTACTATAACATAGAAAGTATGCACTATTCCTCCTGAAAGAACCTATGCACTCGTACAAGCATTATTCTTCTATTTTTCTAAGTTTATTTATAGCATTACTGTATATAAGTGTGTTTAATCTGCTTATAAGTTTCAGTTTATAAATAATAATAAAATTTGTTTACATGTACCTGTTTCTATTTTAGGCCATGACAGATCCTTTCAGAACTGCTCAAACACAGTCACCATCAATGACGACAGTCACTACTGAAGTGTCCACTAGCACAGAAACTAGGCCAAGAACTATAACATGCGTACGATTACAAAGGCCGAGATGCGTAAGAAGGGTTCTATGGACAGAAGAGACTGTCGACAATGAACACATGAATAAGAAAAAGTCGAAAAGTTGTTGTATTTATCACAAAAAAAGAGCTTTCGGTGAAAGTAGTAGTTCAAGTAGTGATGAAAGCGATGACGAAAACGATCATAAAACACATCACCATTACCATCATGGTCACAATAATGATCGTAACCATGATCATGATCATAGTAATGATCATGATCATGACCAGCGTCGTCATAACATCAACTCGAATGAGGATGCCGACGATCACTCAATTTCCGATTATTGGGATCACGATCCCGCATGCCCTTCGTACGTTCCCGAACATTGCGAAGATGCGTTTCAGGCAATATCTGGTGCGTCAATATCAGTTGAAAGCGAAGCGGAAGCGGAGTCAGCTGTGGGTACGATATTGGGAGCAATGCTAGCTGAAATACCGCCTATATCTGTGACAAACCCCTTTGAAGCACTTGTTAAGCGTTAGTTCTTTCAAGAACCAAATTCTTAAAATTTGCACTAAATAATATATTCTTCCTATCATTTTTGTTTGTTTTGTTGGGAAATGTGTGGGGTTGTAGAGTACACATCGTACTTCTAGTTACCGATTGCAATGGTAATTACAATAGTTTATGCGCAAAAAATCGTATTGACGCGGCATCTATGGTTTTCCTTCCCAGGACAAGATGGGAAAATTTGATTTTTGTCCAAGATTAAAAACCAACCATCTGATGATAATTAATTAGAAAGAGGGAAAAATATGTCCTTTTACCCAATCCAAACGCGCCACCTTTGACATAAGTAGGTGTTTCGTGACTACCAAGATTAAAAGACCCCAGAACTCGTAAAGAAAAAGATAAGTTAATGTACTAACGAAAACGCTCGCTTCTTTACGTTTAATCAGAGAGAAATATGTTTGGTTACTTGGAGAAACTCGTGGTGATAAATTGAATTCAGGACACACGAAACTAGACCTGCACAAATCCTGCGTCTCAAAAACTAGTTTATTGTTTTCCGTAGCGTAGGAGTTGGGGTACGTCTTTTAGTTTCCGACACACAACGACCGGTTCGTGCTAAGTAGATTAGATTTCTCCTTTATACCGATGATGGGCATCCGTTATTTCCAGGTCCACGCGAATTAAGTAATAGGAATCTAATTTTGGTAATAGGTAGTTTAGCTTCGAGTTGTCAGCTTGCTATTTATTTTTTTTCTTCAGTTTCCGCTTTTTGTTTCACCATTATTCCTTTTTCGACGCCCGTTTCATTTGTTAAGAAGTGAAAATTTGCTTTGTTAGAAACCTAATGCCATAAGTATTGTTCTTTACGCCAAGATAATACGGATGCTTGCACATTTCTTGCGAAATTGTTGTATTTACTTGAAAAGAAATGGTAGAAGAAGTCCTAAAAGGTTGTTGGAAGGAACTGTTCAATTGTTCTAAGTGTTAAAGATGGAATTGATAAACTAAGCGAGTTCTAAAGAGCACAAAGGTGAAATTTTGCATGATGATTACTAGGCCGGGCACAATCGGTTCTCGCAACAGAATAGGATCAGTCGCATGGGCCGCGGATTATAAATAGTGTAGGTGTGACTCACACCCAACAGAAGTGATATTTTGAAATTAATACCCCAGTATAAAAAATAAAAGCTGACGCAATAAACATGTTTGGTAAATAAAGCGAATATAGGCACACGTTGAAGTCTTTTACTACCATTATTAGTTTTTTTTTGTTTGAAAAGGGCATTTGTTGTATATGTAATGTAATAACCGTAAAAAGTAAACAAAGTAGTTTCTTCAAAAATCTGTTGTACTTAATACCGTAACAATAAATAATAATATAATAAATAAACGTAACTTCTTAACAGTGTGGATAGGATTGTTGAAAAACTTGCAACGTCAAGTATGTTTCCACATTTGTGTCGGTGAAGGTTGTTCGCTATGATGAAAAAATTCTCTTATATTTTGAGAAAGACCGTTCAACATCTACGGAAGTAACACAGTAAAATAATCCTTAGAGTTAGTTAATGAATCTGCAGATGCACCACCACACATTTGTTTTAGTCTTGTATAATCGGAATTTCTTTTTAGAACACTGTTGAAATTTGCTATAACGTGACCGTTTCTTGCGTCGTTTATACCGTGTAGCAATGTATTAACTTCGTCCACGATTTGCACTGATTCTACTAACGACAACCCAGTATTTTGCAATTTTTCTGTCGACAGAAGTATGTAGAAATCCTTTCTGGTTTTCCTTAATAGCTGTAGCTTCGTCAGGGTCGAATTATAAAATCACAGATTTTACTTTCTGGAAATGTTCAAACCTGTGAAATGCTCGAATCCGTTTCGGAAATCTGAAAGAAACCCTTTTTTTGTAATTGCTTCCGCGTAACATTCTCGAATAGTTTGTGCCGCAAGATGTAAAGCATGAACTTTACACGTAACATGTAAAAGTCCTTCACACTTTTCTTTGAGAGAACGACCTGCGCTACACTTTGTCGCTGCTTCATCGCTCATAAACATCAACAGTTGACTAGTTGACATTTGAAATTGTTGTAACGTATGAAGCAAGTTTTTTGCTAGCTAATAAGGTTGCAAATTTCGGTTTAACAGGATCTAGTACTCGTACAATAATATTCAAAATAGATTGTGTTTTACAATCTCATCAAGACGTAGCCACATGGCACACTGTTTATCTTTTAATTCTGCTTTGATCCTATTCCACTCGGGATTGTATGTACGCCAAAACTGTCTAAACGGTTCTTTATCGAGTAAGCGAAGTGGTAGACCGCAAACAATAAACATCAAAAGTAAAGCCAACTGAAATTGGGTTTGAGGTGGCACGCCATTTTTCTCATTTTTGTGCTGTACACTATTTATGTCTTTTACAGTCGTCAACGGTCGTTTATTTTCGTGGCGTGCCTTTGACATACTTACCATACATATATTTATTTCAATAATTACGAGTAATGCTGCGAAGGGTTGATAAGAAGCTGTTGCAATAAATCAATAATTTCATTCGTTTAGGTAGCCCGTGCCGATTCATCTGTATACATACGTCGCGTCATGGGCGCGGCAACCTCACTTCTATAGTAACTTGGAGTAACCAGGATTAATCGATTATTCTAATTGTAAGATAGTTCCATTTAATAAAAAGCGTAGCACATGTGAGCTTTTATGACTTGCAGCATGTTTATCAAAAATCTGAGTAAAGAAACTTATTTCATTCTATATTAAAAGCCCGAGATATAATATAAGGACCCTTTATCAGAGTCGTATGCAAGTTAAGAACAGTATCTTTGGAGCTTCGCTTATTTCGTTCATTTCCTCGTCTTTATCTCGGCCCATTAATTCTTAATCGCATTTAATAAAGCGAAAACAGCGCTTATCTAAAAAATTAAATTTCCTATCTCCGTCTACGAAGAGCTGTTCGAAAGGCGGCGCTTCCCTACGTAAAAACGGGCCTTAATAAGAAAGTAAATCCGGGACGAACATTACGTTGAACCTAAACTCCCCGTAGACTTCCGCTACAACAACATTAAATTTCCCGGTATGTGTCTTGTTTCTTCTTTCGGCCATTTCTCCTTGGTCCGTATATCTTGTAACAAACCCGAGGGTAGTTCGAGCAAGCGAGAGGAACTATAAAATTACTTCGGATAAAAAGAACTTACTTTGTAGACTATCGGAAGTAGCTGGAGGGTCTAGACGAGGAAGTATGGAGAAGGTGGCGAATGTAACTCGTGCTTTTCCCACGAGTGGTCTCTGTAATGGTGCAATCAGGACACCCCGACGGCAAGCGTTTTAAGAGAGGTAATGTAGCTTGATGAACATTATATCGGTCATAAAGTCGCATGGTTGAAGGATCCTCCAGCTAGAAGTGAGATTGGTATTGGAGGCGATGAAAAAAGAACTAGTTTTTATTTAAGGGCATATCTTGCATGCTATACGATGCCCTGCAGATGGTACGTTGTTGGCAACGTCGACGAGATTACTTTTCGCTAAAGGAGGCGATGATCATTTCATTTTATGATTGTGCGAAATTGAAGGGTGATGAAAAGCAATTCCGCGGAGATTGTTATCGTTTAAAGTTATCCGGTTAAGAGCTTCTTTAATTTTGCGCCGATATTCCAGTCTAGTAAAAGAATTCCGCTCACCGGATTGTCTAGTAGGCAGAGATTTTATTTCTAATTTCAGATCTCTTGGGAAAAATGTTATAAAAAAAAACATTATCAGAAAAAAACCTTTAAGCTCCCCTTCCCCCCGCCCGTCTGCCTCATGCAATAATTTTCAGTGAAATCGTGCTGTAATTATAATATTAGTTTCTATTTAATTATATTTTGACGCTAAAGTTATACTACGACCTCAATTACAAACCTTATAAATTACCACAAATAAGTAAATTTATTGATATTTGGCAACACCGATCCGCTACATCGGTAAAACCAGAATCCATGCCTTTCTATTCCTCTCTGCCTTACGTCCACAATACTGGACATTCTCGCGGCTTCGCGGGAAGTTCCGATTTGTCTCGAACATTCTCGAACGTTTTCGCAGCCATGCTATAAACCAGTGGTTCTCAAACTTTTTTTTCAAAAGGCCTCCCTTAAGGCAAGAATTTTGTTCGAGACTCCCTCTTAATAAAACGGCGACTGCTAGGAGTTACGCCACTGCTACTGGCATTTTTCTCCTAGTCGTAAAGCACCAAGTTTAAAAATATAAAAATCTCTCTGTTTTTATGCTTTGACATATATTTGAATATATAATTATATTTGAAAATCAATGTTAAAAAGATCAACCAATGTAAAAAAAGAAACATTTAGACTTTATGTTTACCAATGTTTCTAGCGACTGTCTGCTACTTGCGCCATCTATCACCAAGTAGCACAATTTCCTCTTTGTTCTTCGCGTTTTACGGAAGTTTCCACCACATTCGAGAGAGTGCTAGATGGCACTGGAGCTTTCTGGAAGTTTCATATTGGCTTTATATAAGCAGCGAAGCGCGACGAGTCATCATTTCCAACTTGTGTGCTGTGTTGTTAGCTACTGAGTGCAATATCGGTAATTTTGAAATTTATTGGTTTGTTAAATATGGATAAATTTTTAAAAAGATCATTACAACCATCTATGTCTGGAAGTGACAAATATAAAAAGAAAAAATAGATTGTACTACGATGAATATCTTAAATATGGTTTTACCGTTATTTCCAATAAACCACAATGTGTTGTATGTGGAGAAGTCTTGTCAAAAGAAAATATGAAGCCATCAAAGCTACTTCGACATTTAAATAGCAAACATCCAGACAAAAAATAGAAGCCCATGGAATTTTTTGAAAGAAAGCTAAACTCCTTGCACAAGGAGCAATACACTTTTACATCAACAACCACTCATAACGAAAAAGCATTACTAGCAAGTTATCGAGTTGCATTTCGCATTGCAAAATCCAGTAAGCCACATACAATTCCTGAAGATCTGATCTTACCAGCAGCTGTTGAAATGGTGCCAATAATGGTTGGTGAAAAAGAGGCTGCAAAGTTAAAAGCAGTACCGCTGTCCAATAGCACTATCCAAAGAAGAATAAGTGACATGGCAGAAGATATTCGAACACAAATTGTTGAAAATATTAAGAAGTGCACGTACTTCTCCCTACAGATGGACGAATCTACAAAGATTTCTAACTGTGTCCAGTTTGTAGCATTCGTAGGATGCGATACGAAAAATGGTGTTACAGAAGAATTTATTTTGTACGCCATTAGAGACCAATACGACCGGAAAATGTTTATTTGACAGTTTTATGCAAAGTGCTGATAAGTACAATATTGACTGGTCGAAATGCGTTGCTATATGCACCGATGGCGCCAAGGCTATGACAAGACATCGATCTGATCTTATTGTCAAATTACAAGAAGTAATGCCAATGTTCCAGAAGTTCTTGCGTCAAAATCTTTACCTCCTGAAATGGATTGTGTTATGAAAAGTGCTATTAAAGTTGTGAATTCCGTCAAAGGAAAAGCGTTACAGCCTCGTATTTTTAGAAAAATTTGTGAAGGCATGGGTTCCTCATATGTAAATCTTCTTTATCACACAGAAGTAAGATGGCTTTCGAGGGGTAACGTCTTGAAAAGAATTTTCCAGTTAAAATCAGAACTTTTGATGTACTTGCATGATGAAACATCGGAATATGAGAACCTATTTTCCAGTCCTCTTTGGCTTCTTAGACTGGCTTTCCTTGCTGATATTTTCGACACTCAAATATTTTGAATAATAGCTTGCAAGGCTGCAATTTTAATATAATAACAGCCACGGATAAAATTAACGGATTTATAAAAAAACTCGATTTATAGTGGACTTCAATTGGGAAAAAGAAATTTAATTCATTCCAGTGCATTCAAGAACTCATGGAAGATTTAACTAACTATAGCGCGATAAATTCTGACCATGTTTTTGCAAATATGCAAATCAGTTTGCACAACTTGAAGCAACAGCTCTGCGACTATTTCCCCAAAGAAATTCAAAACAGTTACAATAATTACAGATGGATACTGAATCCGTTTTTAGACAATTCTTTTCAGCACGATGAGACTGCAACAAACATGGAGGAACAACTTATTGATATCAAGTGATGAAATGTTAAAACTAGAATTTTTTTTCGCGGAACCCAGACCAGTTTTGGACCAAAAGAATGCAAGAATACCCCACAGCTCGCAACCGAAGCTGTAAAGTGTTTAGTTCCATTTGCAACATCATATTTATGCGAGTTGAGTTTCTCGTCTATGACTATCATTAAAACAAAAGTGAGAAATCGTCTCGAACTTGAAAATAATATCATTGTGTGTGTATCAAATACAGAGCCCAGCCCTGCTACGCACTTAGATTCGTTAGTGCGGAGTTTCCATCGGGCGGCCCAGCGCAGGAGGCCGTCGGTAGCCAGTTGTAGCCGTCTAACGACGAAGACCTCATTCCGGCAAGATGTGTAGACGATAGTGTCATCCGCATAAATTGCCAGTTCCGTGCCAGGCTCCCGGGGGAGATCCGACATGAACATCAGGAAGAGTTGCGGCCCGAGGAGAGAGCCCTGCTAGACGCCGGATCTGATGCTGCGGATGCTTGACTTCGCGGATTGGTACTTGGTGCAGAAGGATCTGCGTTGCGAGTACGATCTAATTAACCTAACCATGGAAGGGTTTAGACCGGATACGATCAGCCCTCTGTGCCTTATCGGTATTTAAAAATTTTCCGAAAACTTTGGGACCATACATTAGTTAGTTTTGAGTTTATGTGAAGCTGTTCAATTTATGCTTGTTAAGTGTGAATGCACTTGACACTGATACTTAGAATATACTTTTTTTCTCTTCTGATTGCACGATTTGTTTCATTTCTTTTCAATAACATAAAAGTGCATACCTAAATTTTATCTACAATTTATTTATAGAAATATTTTTATTTATACAAATGTTTTCTGTACAATACCTTATTTATACATTCAACGTATCTTTTTTTTTTGCTGATATTTACTTTAACTTTATATTGTAACCTATTGTAATTGATGATATCTATGTCCATGGAAATAACTACAAATAGACATTACATTACATTAAATAAACAGTACATTACATTACAATTTACTAGAAATTTCACTACAAAATACTTGAAAACTCTTTTCATCGACGTCACTCAATACCTTCGTCTAACAGTCACAGACACTTGATGTATGTAGTAGAACTTCGACGTAGCGCAACTCTCTCCTTTTTAACGAGACGCTCCCTTGTCGAAGTAGCAATCAAACGTCCACAAACGAACGCTCGAAGCCGGATCGCGGTAAGAATTCACGGCGCAACTTATGCCGTTAAGTGTTGCGCTGAATGCGTTCGAGACGACTTCCCCCGACACATGTTTTATCCACGAAGTTATCAGGAAGTTTTTTCGAGTACCTACATATGTGAAGATTATGCGGAAAGTAACGGGGAGGAAGGTGATATATGCACGGTTTGCTGGGATGGAAACGATGTCGCACGATTTTTGATTCTTTTTTTGTTTCTATAGAACATGGTTGATGTAAAAAGTTGCAGGTAAATTGATATTGGAGACAGTAATTCTAATAGTGATCGAAACGAACTTTTAGTAGCGGAAAAATGTTGGAATACCAGGTGATTTTGATTCTATATACAACATGAAAATAAATTAATTTTTCCAAATTAATAATACGTTTTACCAAATAATAATGCTAATGCTATAAAAGGATATACAGTGTGTCTGAAGTTACTAGCCACATGGTGCTGATCCTGTTCCATATATCTAAGACAACTAGAAACATTTTACTTGCAAAATATAAAACAAACAAACAATATTTTATTTCTTAACAAACTTATCATGGCGAAAAAGGAATGCATAATTTTACTTAACTTGTAATGGCAATATTGTATAAATTAGAGCAAAATTTGCAACAAATATTCAAACAGGCCGCCTTCTTGTGTTAAACAATATCGTGAAAATTTTGGCGAACATGATTTAGCATATCTGGCGTAATTGAAGCTACAGTTATAATAATTTTTTCCATTAGCTCATCTAGATTTGTAGCATGTTTTTCTTGTTGGTGATATACAATTTTTTATGTGTCCCCAAAGAAAGAAATCATTAACTGGTAAGTCTGGGGACCTAAGTGGCCATTTTATATTCCCCGATCTTATTATTACGCGTCCAGGAAACAAAGTGCTAAGTCATCCAGCTGGTATCAAATATCTTCTAACCTTAAGTGCGATACCTTGAATCCAAAAATCTGCGTGTACTACTTTGGCCAGGCAATTCACCAGACATAAACCTAATTGAAAATGTGTGGAATGTCGTGAAAAACATCGTAAGTACACAAAACTCATCTACAAAGGAAGAATTACAGCAACATATTGAAGAAGTATGGCATAATAGCGATGAAATTAAAAAAAATAATAAAAAGCTGTATTGGCAATATGCCAAAAAGGATTGAGGAAATAATAAAACACTGAGGAGGAACAAACAAATATTAGCAAATATATGTATGTTCAAATTATGCTTACTTGCATGTTATATGTAATTAAATAATAATATTGCCAACATTACCAACTGTTTTTTTTTTAATTTTTCCCCAAAATCATAATATTTTTAAGTGGTTCTAATTCAATGGCCAGGGATTGTACATCCTTTGTTTAATCTCCCTAGGTATCAAAATAAGAAATTGTCGGAATTGCAAATTCTAGCGGATATCCTGAAGATGTAGTCTACAATACTAATAAGAAACCTAAGAGTAGGATAAGAATTGGAAGCACGTCAAAAAGTTTGAAAGTAGTAATAAGAAATACATATGTTAAGTTACCCTTTTACTCATGTTACACGAAATGGTCTTCAAATGATCTTCTTTAAAATTGATATTAAAACTGCTTTCTTGCCAAATAACAACCTTAAAATACGTTAGGAAACCCCAAAAACCAAGTAAATAACATTGATAAATCAGGAATTTATAAAATATCATGATTATGATCAAGTATATGTCAGGCAAACCAAATTAAGGTACTATAAGATATACGAGGGTATGTCAAAAATTACTTACACTTTCAGTTCTACAACTGTATTAAACAAAGATAGGTGTACAACAGATACATTATTTTTCGATATAGTCTCCACCTTTAGCAATGCACTTGGTCCAGCGAGCCACAAGCTTCCGTATGCCTTCCTGGTAGAAGGTTTTCGGTTGGTCGTGAAGCCATTTTTGTACCGCATCCCGAACGTCTGTGTCTGAGGCAAATCGACGACCTCTCAAAGCTTCCTTGAGCGGTCCAAAGAGATGAAAGTCTGAGGGAGAGAGATCAGGGCTGTAGGGAGGGTGTTCCAGGGTCTCAAAGGCCAACCTGTTGATAGTTTCTATGGTGTTATGGGTCGTGTGCGGACGGGCGTTGTCTTGCAACAACAAAACTTTCTTTGAGAGTAGACCATGGCGTTTGTTTCGAATTGCTTATTCGCCACCAAATCACTGTACCTCGCACTATTTATGGTAGTCCCCCTGTCCAGTATAGGGCCTTTTTCGTCCCAAAACACAGTTAACATCACCTTCTCAGCCGATGGCGAGATCTTGATTTTTTTCGTGCTAGGGGAGCCTGGGTGTTTCCATTCCATGCTCTGGCGTTTCGATTCGGGCTCGTAGTGATAAAGCACTGTCCCCGTATTGTGACAAAAGTTTTCGGTGAATTTCAGCACCTTTCACACCCTCTGACCACAAAAATCGGATCAGTGCTCGTTGTTCCTCTTTGGTGCAAACTAATAGCGGAGCTGGCATGCTTATGCTGTTGTAGCTGGCAGACAAATAACGCGATTGTGATTAAATTCCGCACATATCACCACAGAGGCGCCAACTCAACGCATGCGCAAGCGGCCGCCACTACGATAACCTTCAAAGCTTGTTATGGCGAAAGTGTACATAATATTCGACTCACCCTCGTATAAGTATTCCAGTTTTCCCTTTACGTTAAGAAAATGTAGTATGAAGACACTCTAGAAGAATTAATAGAGCTAATAGCGAATCACCAATGGTAAATAGGAGACCGCAGGAATACACGGGGCATTGCTGCAAAAGAAAGATTGACTTTGTTCAGTCCAAGTTATCTTAAACATTTGAAAAGGAATTCATCCAGAACCACTTTCTTAACAGTTACCACTACTAGATAACTTTTCAAACTAAAAAGAACGTTATTGACATTACAAAATATCGCAAAGCGCGACTACAGATCATTTTCCCTAATACCTCTCTACTTTTTCGCAGTTGTGTCGTGGAAGAAACTACGAAGGAAAAAAAAACGGGATACCTTCAACAACTCTTAACACAACTGATTATCGACGTCGTTAAAGTGGCCCGCCGCACTGGAAAGTTTAATTTGATTTTCAAGCCGAACTCGACGACGTCGGCGAAAGTTGCGTTCGCTAGGGGTAAGCAGTAGTAACATCGGCATAGAGCGGTTCCGAAAATGTCGAAATATAAGTCGTAAAACTTATATTGCGAGCCGGGAGAAGGCGTCGTAAAAAAGGGGGCGAGCAAAGCAAGTCGCGACGACGTGTGGTGTTGGCGGGTGTTGAGCTGTTAGCGGCGGTGGTTGTTTGGTCTTCGCTGTCGAAGCACAAAACATCAATCTAGGCAGACGCCAATAAAATATGGGTTTTGTTCGCAATTTTTTTGTGGAGCGTATGTAATATTTTTCGTTTCCTTTTTAATGGAATAACTTATGTTGTATGGTTACAAGTTTTTTTTCTGAGTAAGTACTCGGAATAAGTTGAAGAACATCAACAAGAACTACACACTGACCAATATTTTCTAATCTAAACGGATACTCTAAAACTGTGGCACTGGAACACTGAAACAGTTCACTAAAACCCTCAGTCTTGCTGCTGATGATGATAGCTTGGCTATCGAAACGTGCGTCCAGTACGAATTAAGTGTTGTGGTAAGGGTTTTAGTGAACTGTTTCATTTTCTAATCTAACAAAATCTAAAATTCTCGAGATATAAACCTCAACTTTGCTCAAGATTTCTTATACAAGGCCTATTAAACATATTGAGATATCGAATGCAAATATTTATTTAAAGAATTTAATCTTACATAAGTGTGTTTTATATTTGAGAATAATTTTCTGTGATAGAGCAAGCCATTCTCTAATTATATTGGTGTAATATGAAGCTGTGAAGGATTTCTTGCTAAAATGCATAGAGTGTTGCGGCAAAATACTATAGACTTTTGTCTTTCTAAAGGTGTTCATCAAAAATAATCTATAAAACTTATGTTATGCCTACAATTTCAACATCTATTCGAAAAAAGCATAATTTTCCTTCGTACAATTTGTAATGCGATTACTTGTACTTTGTTGAACATAACATTTCACTACGCACTGCCTTAAAGAATTCATGCAGAAAGTAGTGTACGATACTTTTAAAAAATCTATTCATTTCATGCTGAACTCAAATTAATATTTATCTGTTTAATTTTCGCTATTTATTATTTGTAGATGCTTGTTAACTTGCTAGAAAATGTATGGAGGAAAATGATGGTTACTTCGAGTAACAGATGCTGAAGTTGTACCAGAAAAAAATAACGTTTAAACATTAGCTCTAATCTAGCGAAACGGAGGTTATATACAGATTTTAAATAAAAACTTATCACTAAACCGGGCACAATCGGTCTTTGCAACAGAATCGGATCAGACTCATGGGCTGCGGATTATAAATAGTGTATGTGACTCATAGCCGACAGAAGTGATATTTTGAAATCAATAACCCAGTGTAAAAAATAAAAGCTGACGCAATAAAAATGTTTGGTAAATAAAGTGAATATATGGGGACGTTGAAGTGTTTTTATTGCCATTATTATTTTTTTTTTGTTATATATGTAATGTAATAACCGTAAAAAGTAAACAATGTAGTTTCTTCAAAAATCTGTTACCGTAACAATAAATAGTAATATAATAAATAAACGGAGAAGGTTGTTCACTGTGATGAAAAAATGTTTTTATATTTCGAGAAAGACCGTTCAAAATCTACGGAACTAAACGCTTGTTTACACGGTGCGAGCTGGCCTGCGAGTTGGTATGGACAGTTACTACGCTGCAGCAGCTGTCACTGTTTAAACGGATCAGACGAGTACTGCCTAGTGCGAGTTGGTCAGCTAGTGGCGTGCGAGTTACTTCAAAATTTTTTGATTTTACTCTCTACTCGCCTTCCCCCACCAGGTCGTAAGCGAATTGTAAGTCGAATTGAAAAATCATATTATTTAAAGATAATACACATAATTTATTCACAGGAACAGGCAGAGTTTATATCAAATGATCACCGATATTCTCACCATAAATTTTCCCCAATATCCAACCCAATAAATCTAATCATAAACAATAATAAATAGTAATTTAATTTTAGCGGCGTTACTCCCTAGCATGATATGCATCTATTTCCCCATTATGCAAATCGTTTCCGACTTCATTTCATTCTGAATCAATATACAATCCGACCGCAATTTATCGCAACCATAAAGATAATTTAGTTTTCAATTCACCCAGCACCACGTTAAATAAGCGATTTGCGCCGGAGAAGGAAAAAGGAACCGAAGGCGCCGTTTCCCACCCACTTGCCCATCGCCTGGCCGCCTAAATAAACGCGAACCCACGGTCTCTTTTCCACCACAATGGAGAGAGCTCGAATACCATGCCGGCCGCTCCCTACATGTTCATAGTCCATTACGTTTTACTTTATGATCTCGAACTGAACGGGGCTATAGTTCGGACGGCCGTACACCGTTAATATTCGGAGAAACTTGCCGCAACGGATGACGGTCGTTGGCGTTAAGGAAGAACCATCATTTAGATTTTATCGGGAATGAATTGTTTGTATGTCGCGCGTTGTCTGTTTGTTTGCGGTGCGGTTTGTGGCACGAAACCGCGATAAACAAACGCGTGTTTGTTGATAACGGGGTGAATACGCCGACGTATCGACTCGCGCCAGTTTACCAGGGCATAGGAAGGTGCACAAACAGGTTTAGAGGATTACGTTGAAATAATGAAGGAGGGCATTGAATTGAAAATGTTGTATACAGTGCTCCGCAAAATTTGTTTGACGTTAGCGGTGTTTAAGCTTGGGTATAGATATTAGTATGTTAATATTGTAATTATTTATTTAATTAACTCTACAGGCCGTGTAGGCCTCGGGCTTTAAAAAAAATACAATTTATTCGATACTACAACATTGTTTTTATTATATTCTCCCATCTTGTTCTGTCCATTGCCTCTCCCCTCCAATCGCCGACCCCCGCCATCCACAGGTTCTCCTCCGCTTTTTCCATCCATCTATTTCTTGGCCTTCCTTTCCTCTTTTATTCCATAGGCTGTCTAGTGAGTACTAGTTCAGGTATTCGTTCTCTACTTAATCTTCCCAGGTGCCTCAACCATCTTAATCTTTGGCCCCTTACATATACAGTCACCCTAATGTTATGTTTAGCTCATTATATAGTTTATACATCCTGTGGTTTGTTCTTCTTTGCCATCCTTCTTGTGCGCTTTTTCCATCAGAGATTCCTCTCAGTATCTTTCGCTCCCACCTTTCCAGGTTCTCCTCCTCCGCTTTGTTTAATACCCGCGTCTCGCAGGCATAAGTTACAGTGCATCTTATGTTCTATACACTCTTGTTTTCGACTCCCTGGGTATGTGTTTTGACTTCATCAGCGGAATCAGACTGTTACACTTTTTATTCCCTTTAGTGATTCTTGCCTTTCCTAGTGTCCATTCTTGTCTATCAGTACAGTCAGGTAAGTAAATGCATCCACCTTCTCGAACAGATACTTTTTTCCATTCTCTGTCACTACTTCGAAGTCCGCGGCCATTTCATTTTCTTTGCTTCCCATTATCATATATTTTGTTTTTCCTGTATTTATTTCTAAGCCAAAGTTCTTTATTTCCTTTTCCAACTTCGCTATAATCGTTAGGTCATCGGCAAAGGCTATATGGCTATACTTATACCTGAAATTTATACTTCTTCCTACTGGTGGTCCTTGTTCGTTTCTATTGAGTCCACTGTTTTTGATTAAAGATTCCCCCACTAGATTAAAAAGTGTCGTTCATAGTGGGTCTGCCTGACTTAATCCTCTTGTTATTTCGAAGATTTCTGATTTGAACCCTTCTCACACTACTTCGTTCATTGTTACTTTGAAGGTCGTTTTTGTTAATCGTATTAGTTTCTTTGGTGAGTCTAACTGTGCCATTGTTTGGTACATTCCTTCTCTTATTATTTTGTCGTATGCCTGCCTAAAAATACATTCCTGGAATTTGGTCCGCTCCTTTCAACTCACCCTGTATTATCTCAGTAATAACGTCGTCCAAGTTTATCGAACGTTCGAGTGTTTCCTAAACCTCCACTAAGGGGTATGTTGTGATGTGAATACAGGATCTCTGGTTGCAGATGTTTTGGAATAACTAGTAAGGGATATTTGCCTAAAGTTGGAAAGTTCCGTCGAAACAGAATATCGTTTTCAACTAACAATAAGTAATTCTTGGCTACTCGTATTGCAGGACCTTTACAGGTTGTATCACTGCATCGATCTGTATATGAAAGGGTATACATTGGAACATTCTGAAAAGTTGGCAGTATACTAAAGCCTGCATGTACCATTGAACTAAAGTATGTTCAATGATCTAATACTTCCGATTATACCGGAAGTAGATGTTGACTTTGTTATTTTAAATAAGACATCCTATATACGAGGGTAAGTCAAATATTATCTACACTTTCTACATAACAAGCTTTGAAGGTTATCATAGTGGCGGCTGCTTGCGCATGCGTTGAGTTGGCGCCTCTGTTGTCATGTGTGCAGAATCGTGCAGATCACGATCGCGTCATTTGGCTGCTAGCTACAACAGCATAAGCATGTCAGCTCCGCTATTAGTTTGCACCAAAGCGGAACAACGAGCAGTGATCCGACTTTTGTGGTCAGAGGGTGTGAAAGCTGCTGAAATTCACCGGAGATTTTTGCCACAATACGGGGACAGTACGTTATCTCGTAAAAGCGTTTTTTTGTGGATCGAAATGTTTCAAAGTGGCCGCACGAGCGTAACACAAAAAGAGGGAGCTGGACGGCCGTCAACCAGGACCAACGACGATAACATTCAGCTAGCTCGAGAGATCGTTACAGCAAATAGGGGAGTTACCATAGGTGAGATTGCATTTTCTTTAAACATCAATCACGGTTCTGCATATCAAATTATCCACGATGAACTCAAATTTCATAAAGTGCGTGCGCGATGGGTACCACGAATGCTTACCGCAGAAAACAAAACCAAACGTTTGGACATCTGCCAACGCTTATTGGATCGCTTCAACGCGGAAGGCGACGCATTTTTAAGCAGAATAGTGGCCGTTGAAAAGTGGGTTCATCACTACGTGCTCGAATCGAAACGCCAGAGTATGCAATGGAAACACCCAGGATCCCCTAGCACGAAAAAATTCAAGATCTTGCCATCGGTTGGGAAGGTGATGCTAACCGTGTTTTGGGACGAAAAAGGCCCTATACTGGACGACTACTTGGACTGGGGGATTACCATAAATAGTGCGAGGTACAGTGATTTGTTGGCGAATAAGCTGAAACCAGCAATTCGAAACAAACGTCGTGGTCTACTCTCAAAGAAAGTTTTGTTGTTGCAAGACAACGCCCGTCCGCATACGGCCCACAACACTATAAAAACTATTAACAGGTTGGGCTTTGAGACCCTGGAACAACCTCCCTACAGCCTTGATCTCGCTCCCTCAGACTTTCATCTTTTTGGACCGCTCGAGGAAGCTTTGAGAGGTCGTCTATTTGCCTCAGACACAGACGTTCAGGAGGCGGTGGCTTCACGACCAACCGAAAACCTTCTACTAGGAAGGTATACGGAGGCTTGTGGCTCACTGGACCAAGTGCATTGCTAAAGGTGGAGACTATATCGAAAAATAATGTATCTGTTGTACTCCTACCTTTGTTTAATACGGCTGTAGAACTAAAAGTGTAAGTAATTTTTGACTTACAATCGTATAATTACATTTTTAAATTCCTAGTTCAATGTAAACGTTTTCTTGATAAAATAACTATATATACTGCTATTGGAATTATATTTGAAATGTTTGAATTTTTTATGAAATTTTTGATAGATGGACGAGTACATCTGAAGTTTTATAACTGTGAAGGTGTTTAACTTGGAAAATAGGAATTTTGTAGAACTGTTGACCATATAGGGCAAGATTAGAAACCAAATTAATTTTTCGAAGACAATATACAGCGTGTCCGAAAATTGCCGTTAAACTTTCAGATGGAGGAAGGGTCAAAACCTCCTTTTTGTAATACAACTACCCTCTTTTCTCTTTCCCCATCAAATTGCTCTTACAAGAAGACAACATATTTATTACGTACCTAAAACGGATACTTTTGAAGATATTTTCAAAAAAAGAGAGTGTCCACGAATGTAGCTTATGTAATTTTTTAAAATGTTATCCAACTTTGGAGATATCCAACTCAGTCATGACCATTAGGAAACAATCCAGCACTGATAAAACGTTGAATTGCCAACTCTCCTGGAAACGTTTCGTTCTAGGTACGTGGGGATTCGAACTGCTCCAGTAATGAGAATTGTGCCGGTTAAGCAGACCATTTCTTGTAAATTTGTCTCCATTCCTCCAGATAATGTTGACCGTGCTCTTGAAGCCATGCTAGAAAAATTCCCAAAAACTAACTCGTCTTAGGAAGTCATTTTTTTCTTTTAGTTGTTGAATCATGGCAAACAGGTATGGCAGAAGCTTACATATGTTTGCGAAGTATTCTGCGTATTGAGCATCTAGTCAATCCTGATTTCAGAGCAGCTTGTCTTAAAGACATTGATGGATATGGTGTAAAGAAACCCAAATAACGATTTCCATGTTTGAATAGTGAACAATAGGTTTATGTTTCCGAACGGTCATGACTAACCTAGATATACCAAAGTTGGACATCGTAAAAATTACATAGGCTACATTCTCAGTGGTGGATATTGTTTTATAAGGAAATTGTACTACAAATATTTTCCGAAATATCTTGAAAGATAACAACTTTAGACGTGCAATGAATACATTTTTTTTTGTAAGAATAATTTGACGAGACAGAGAAAAATAAGTAGTTGTAATTAAAAAAAAATAACAAGTTTTAGTATTCTTTTCGAAAAATTTATTCGGTTTGTAATCCCACCTTATACGGTCAACAGTTCCGCAAAATTTCAATATCCAAGTTAAACACTCACTGTTATAGAAGCATGTACTCGTTCATCTGTCAAAAATTGTCAAGAAATGTATATATATCAAATATGGTTAGAAATAGCAACAAAGCGGTTTTCCCAAAACAAACAAAAATGAAATAATATACAGGCTTTTCCATTTAGAATAAAATTGGCAGCTACTTCCGATGTAACCGGAAGTCTTACATTAGTATATTATAGTACTATAGCACTATTGTATTAGAATAGTAAATGGTAAACTTCATAAATATGTTCTAAAATATTCTTCAGCGCGGCACCTCCACCATATATGTTACGCGGTGACCTAATATAAATATAGCTCTATTTAAGTGACGAGAGGGACTCACTGACAGGTACCGCTTTATAATTAAAGGCATTAGCTTTTCTTACAATCATGTATTTGTTGAATTATTTACATCAACTCCTAAATTAGCGTTCACACAGGGCAGCGTGAATTTATCTTAGGAATTAGCGTGAAATTATTTCCAATATTGTACCTTAATTTTTAGAATAATTTCGTAATAATTGACAACTAACATTTCAGTTTACTTTTTTGTAATATAAGATTAATTTATCTGTTAAAAACAGTTAATAATTTCTTTTATAATGGATAAAATTACACGGAAACGTTATATGTTCTATTTATTAGCAGCTTCTGCAATACTCATCACGTATAAATTTAAAAATAATTGTAAAAAGAGAAGACGTTGGCGGGTACGTCCTATCAACAGTCAAAAAGAACAAGGAAACTATTTAAATTTAATTCAGCAAATGTTAAATCATGATCCTGATTCCTTTTTTTTATATACAAGCGTGAATGTTAATTTATTTGAAAAATTATTTAAAATGGTGGGACCCCTACTAAAAAAGAATTCATATAGGCCATATATTACACCTAAATGCAGATTATTAATTACATTGAGGTACAGATGCTTCGCTGCTTGTACAATTTGCTTACGTAACGTATAATATGTTTTACGTATTTGTGTTTAGATTACTGGCATCTGGAGATTCCCTTCATACTGTCGCCTTCTCTTATAGAATAGGCAAATCAACGGCGTGTCAAATATTTAAACAAACATGCGAAGCGTTGTGGACTACATTACAGCCTGTTTATTTACTAACACCACGCATACATCCATGGAAAAAAAATGCTGATGGTTCTTTAAATAAATGGCAATTCCCTAATTGTGTAGGGGCAATAGATGGCAAGTATATTCGAACCAAACAATCAAACAATTCTGGTTCCTTGTATTATAATTATAAGAAAACTTTTAGTATTGTTCTATTCGCCGTGTGCGATGCCAATTATAAATTTGTATATGTAGATATAGAGGGTTATAGATTTTTCGAGTGATGGTGGAATATTAAAAGAATCGACATTTGGAAAACACATCGAAAATGGAACAATAGGTTTTCCACCTAATTCACCATTACCCGGCACAAATACACCTGTTCCATATTTCTTGGTGGGAGATAAAGCCTTTCCCTTACGGAAAAATTTATTAAGGCCTTATAGTGGTAGGTATTTGGAGGTCGATAAGATAATATTTAATTATCGTTTAAGTCGTGCAAGAAGATGTATTGAAAACACATTGGGGATATTGTGCGCACGATGGAGAATTTTTTTTAAAACAATAAATGCTTTTCCTGAAACGGTAGACCAGATTGTAAAGGCTACGGTGTGTTTACATAATTACATACCATCCGAGAACAATAAATCTGGGAATCAACGAACTCGATATATACACAAAAATTCCAATGACAATCATGATCGAAGTGCCTCTGGAAGTATATTAGACAGAAGAATGAGTACACATAATGTGCTCTATGCAACATACATCCCAAGAAAGGGGGATTATCACTATTAGCACTTAAAAAGTAAATACCGATCATGAGATTTATTTCTGTATTAGTATATAATTATGTAAACATATTTTAGTCTTGAGGTTCTTATAATTGTAATATAAAGAGCGATAAGATTTTATATGTGTTTACTTAGCTATTACCACACCCACACAATTGGGAAGCTGCTATTGATGCTAGAAACAGTAGAAACCATCAGCATGTTTTGAATGTACATTTATCTGGAGTTGGTAACTAGACAGACTGTAGTACAGCCCATAGCATGTCACATGTTTTCCGAAATATCTGCCATAAAGATGATTTACATATTAGGTGAGTTCGGATATTCGTTCAGAGAAACTTCAGTTACCCCAAGACATTTGGAAATGACGTAGAGTTACTCTATCCAAGTTCGAGTATGATACAACATTGCTAAAGGGAGGTGTATGGCTTGAGTGATCAACTCTTGCTCTACTCCCGATCCATTCCACGTGCTCTTTACTCTTGATCTGCTCCGATCAAATATCGGAACGCAGCTATTGTATATGGAAGAATAACAGATTTAAGTGAACCTCCAGATTCAAGTAATTAAAACTACAAAAATCACATAACCACACAATTCAATACATATTATTTATTTTAATTCCGCTATTATACACAATCTTGTTCATCAGATGACTATGTCCTGCTATATTAAATCCAGACGTATTTTTCGCTGCATTTCGTTTTACAATTAAATATATCGTAACCTCAAAAGCAACAATAAACAATAAACTGACATGAATTAGCAATCATTTACTGCCATCTGCACTGTGATTGGCCGGTTGCATTAATATAACGCCGTGGTAGTAAAATAATTTGGCGTGTGTATAGTTTTGCGGTACACCAATTTTTAATTCTGCGGTACACCGCTGTATGAACGGTCGTATTTAATTACATGGTCCGAACTTTCGTAATTCCTACCTTAATTTCGCGCTACCCTATGTGAACGCACCTTTATTCTACAAGTTCCCTTACCTAAGACTTACAACCAACTAACTATCTATGTATCTATCTGTCGACCTCCATCTTCCCGTGTCCCTTTGCAATTCCGCAATTTACAACTATGTCAATAAGTTGCGTAAGGAAGATCGTTTTCCACCTACACTTATTTACAAGACCTCATTCCTTAATGGAACTTTCCTTGGCAATAGCTTCATTATATTATAAAAAATAACGTCTCAAAATTGTTCGCTGAAGATTGTTTCTTTTTTCTGTGTATTTATTGAGAGAAAAATAAATAAAACAATAATAAAGTAGTCCAGATTTAATTGAGCGCAAATTATCGATGCGACAATGCAAACAACAACCTATTTCAGTAATTACGTTTGCAATCGTTCCAATTTACTTTGACATTCCATAAATAACGTCAAAGCAGTTCATTACTTCCCATCTTTTTCTTTATTCATAAACATCTATTATACACACGTCTTTATTTAATCGTTAATAATAGGGCTATAATTACAAATAACTCTGTAGCGTACATACCAGCGTCGTCCAATAGGCGACCTAGTTCTGTGTCATTGCCCTTAGATTATCTGCAGTATGTTTAATGTAATTGCTGTAAGTACTGAATTAGGTTGTTTCGTCGGTGCAATACGCTATTACTTCGTACGTAGGGAGGTAGATGCATATGTGTAGGTAACTACGCGAATCGGCCCGTTCGCCACCGGCAATACTGATAGCGGGCGACGGCCCCTATCGAAGGAAATATGGGACAAGCGGCCCAGCGACGATAGGTACACGAGCGGCCTAGAAAAAGGGATGATTAATATAGAATGGACTTGTAGTACATAGGCGAAGACACGTGAAAGGGTAACGACTTTTGCGAAGCTTATATGTATATATCCTATAATATCTCTAGTGTTTTGAATCGATAGAGTAGAAAACGAGGTTACTATGTACTTAGCTATGTATGTAAGTACATTTATTAACTGGAAAAGCGACAAAGCGTAATGTCGCCGTAAATCTTCGGATGTCGTACATTAGTTTAAACGATGTTCTTCCTTTTCCTTCCGTTTGGTTATAGTTTGAGATACGGGGTAGCGTGACGCGATAAAGTAACATTCTTTTTCAGCCTAATAGGGTTATTGCACTATATTCTTGAATGTTTTAACCCTGCATACGTCAAATTATGCATTGGAAGGTTCAATTTCTGTACGTACAATGCGAGGGCCAAGCTGATATTGTTGAAAATAAAAAAAAACGGTTAATATAATAATAATATATTTTTTGTCCTTAAATCATCCAAATGACATGGGATACGTCAATATAATAATAATACATGCAATGTGTATCATTTATGTAAATGTAAAAATCAAGAGATAGTACGTCACAAACACGTGGTAAAACTTCACAGAAACATGGAAAGAAAAAAGAGCCGAATTTATGTGAAACATTCGTCAACCGAATATGGGCACAACTTCATCAAATAATCTTTTGTAGTCCTGTCAAATCGGCGGGAGGCCGACATACCTTTTATTATTATTATTATTATATGGCTTTGGCGGACGCAACTGGCCGGTTACCCCAGACACCTAACAACCCGAATGAACACAGGTATCAAAAACACATACACACTTCACACCCGAAGCCGATCGGGTGGCTCACAATAAAACAACACAGGTAGATCCCACAGGGTAAAAGGTAAAACCCACAAAGGATAGAAACACATAGGAGTATCAAAAGCTATATCATAATGTTTTCTCTACTTAAAAATGTAAAAAGACAGAAGTTTACTTCAAAGCTATCCTGAGCGAGAATATAATTAACGTTTGACGGTAACTGCCATCCCATATTTTTAAGTTCTGTTACCAATTTGCCTGCACTGTGCTTCTTGCATCCTAATATGATGTGATTCATGTCTCCTATTACATTACAGCGATCGCATAAATCATTGTCGGCCAAATTTATTTTATAGATATGCGATGGAAATCTGCCATGATTAAAAGAAAATCTCATAATTCGTGAGAACATCTGTTTCTTAATGTAGCCACTATCATACCATCTTTTACTGATGACGTTCAAGTAAATTCTGTAGAAATTCGTGGGTCTATTATTATTTATTCCATCATACCTATCTTGCCAGCGTTGTTGCTGTAGCTACCGGATTTTTAGTAAAAAGTCAGTATATGGAATTTGTATGCCATCTTTTGGTGTTTCATTTCAGGCACTTTTAACTAACAAATCCACTAATTCATTATTGCGAATATCTGAGTGGCCTTTCACCCACACGTATGTAATTCTTTTACCCAGACATACCTTTTATATCCGCAGGTAGATGATTAATAATTTTTTTCCCAATATAGAGGGGAGATCGTTCAAAAGTAACAGTCTTGTGTTTATTCAAACGCAACACATCAATATGTCTAGTGTTATAGTCATGAGTATCACCCAGACGGCCACCAGTTTACTTGTTTAATGCAACTAAATATATATATTGCAGGAATAGTGAGGATGTTATTTGTAATGAAAGCAGGCTTGCAAAAATAAGCCTTATAATCCGCTTCTGGACTACTAAAACCCTATTTAAATCATAACCCGCTCCCCATAAAACAATGTTATAATTGAAAATAGATTGTATCAGAGAAAAATAAATTTGTAAAGGATACGATTGGCTGACCATAGTTTTTAGATTAAGAAAAAGATAGTAATATTTGTTTACTGACTTACATACATGATCAATATGGGTTCTCCAACTGAAATCACAGTCGATCTGAACGCCTAGATACTTTACCGTTCTGTAGTCGAAACAAACAATGAATGATTTCTGAACCATAATCGAATGATCCATTATTCGGGTATAATCGATATATCTCGATTATATCATTCATAATCGCCGAACACTAATTATTTTTATTATTTAAGGTAGGTGTTTATTATAAGAAATTATACGGAAATGACAGGCAATTAAATAAAAAATTATTACACTTGGTGATATTTTATTTTCTCACTATTTCGTTTTTTTTCTCCAAATTTTATTGAGAAAAATGTTTGTTGTCGATTGGCCACGGAAGGGTTTTGATGTTTAATCATTATGACATTTTTTAAAACCAAAACAAGTAATGAAATACTACATTAATTGGACGGGAGGACATTGGTGATCGGTACAGATCAACAACAACAACAACAACAACAACATTTTGCATACTACATTAAATGATCGTAATGTAAAATAGCGTTCATACATATATAGGATATAGGGTATAGCAAAATTAGCGTAAAGTAGCGTTCACGTAGGGTAGTGCGAAATTAGTGACAGAATTAAGGTGTAAGGCTAAAGATTATACAATGCAAATGAACACCACTTTTCACATAGTGGTTAATGCAGAATTAAGGATTAGTGCAATGCGAAAGTGTACAAATGGTTCAGAAATCATTCATTATTCGTTTCGACTGCGCAGGAGCACACAAACGGATTACGATTCGAGATCTGTATTCGAAACTTCGTTGTTTCGAGTTTCGACATAATTCACTCGTCACTCGGATTCTGTCAAATAATTGTGGAAAATAATCGAAATCGTTAGTAAATTTCGAATGATGATTTCGAATGATCATTTGATTATTTTAAACGATTATTTCGATTCATTCGATTATTGAAATATATCGATTATGCCCAACACTAAACCTAACCTAAATTTATCTGGTGATATTAAGAATTAACAATTGAGGGCCTTAAAGTAAAATCGATCAATCAACATTTATCCACACTGTGATCATCCTTGTTTTGCATTAAGAGTGCTTATGCCATTTATTTCCCGTATCAACATTATTTGCAAATGAAAATTGACGTGCAAAATTCTGTACACTAGTCCAGACTAAACCACAGTATAGGGAGAACACAATAATGAATGAAAATGGAATGAAATTTGTCAGCCAATTTTGATGACCTTGAAATGCTGTTCCTGCCACGATGCTCCTAATAGACCGGTACCGTTTGTGCAGCAATCAGTTCACTATTTACAATCATTTGCAAAGGACTATAATACCGCATTCTGGTACAGAAACGAACTACAGAGGCTTTATTCGTATTTAATATTAAACGATTTTTATTGCACCATAATTAAAACTCATTCAGGACGTCAGATATTTTAGTTTGTAATTCACTTTCATTTCCTGCCCTAAGAACAACCACTGCATCATCTGCATACAGCATAACATAGCCTGAAAGATGGTTAGGTAAGTCATCTATGAAAGTTGTAAAAATAAAAGGCCCCAGCACGCCGCAGCCAACACCATGATGACCAGAGCAGACACCTACCAAACGCATTAATAAGGATCTATCCCGTAAATAAATCTCTATCCAGTTCAAAATATTACCGCATATACTAAAAGCACAAAGCTTTTCCAAAACAAAGTCTACGTCAACACAGTCAAAGGTCTTTAGAATTTTTTGTTTAATGTGTTCAAAGTAAATCGGTTCAGCAATAATATATTTGACCACTCTCTTTGTCCACTTCTTAAAAGCCGCCAACCAATCTTCTATCGGAATACTTGGAAAATATTGATAAACGTCCCTACCAATTTCTTCCTCAGACAAAAATCTCGTAATATTATTATTATTATTATTATTAAAACCCCACATTGCCAAATCAGGCGTGTACGTTATGAGGTAGGAGCCATAAATTCTCAGTCCGACAGTCTTCTACAGGTTTAAGCATGTTCGAAGCCCATCGCGTCATAGTTGCACATGTGCGAGGCATACACTATATAAATTACGGCTCAAAGAGTAGCAGTTAGTAATTACATTAAACAACGTTTACACGGTGTTTATGGTGATTTATCTCCCTTATATTCCGCTGTAAAAAAGTGGGCAAAATGTTTCCATTTGGGGCAAGAAACCCTTGAAGAAGATGAGGGCTGCGCTAGGTCAATTGAACTGATAACGCCTCAACGCATTTCAATTATTGAAGAAATGGTATTAGCAGATCACCGTTTGAGAGTGAGGGAATTAGCAGTGACGTCTAACATTTCTGAAACAAGTAGTCGCTTTGCTATCCAACGTGAACGTCTGGTCGAATGTGCGCGCTCGTTTTTAAAAACTTGTGTGGAGACGACCGATTTTGGAGTCCATTGTCACAGGAGATGAAACAATGGTTCTGTATTATGATCCTCTATCCAAAAAGGAATCGATGGAAATATAGTGGCCCCGGTCCCTTTGTCGTAATATACGACCAAACCATGGGGGGTTTTTCATAGATTTGATCGTGCATGCTTCTTTATAACGCTCCGAAGGATGTCGACGAACAAATTGTCTTCTCTCCGTTAGCATTTCTAGCCGTGATTTGTCGCTATAAATAATTTAGGAAAAATTAAAAAATTTAGAGAATCATTAAACGCACTATGAGGATGAATTTGGCCAAAAATACAGGTGATAGATGAAACTTACCTTTCCCAATTTTTTAGCCCATTAAAACCGTATCACTTTCATTTTAGATGTTAGTCTTGGATTCTTTGCCGGACATCTGCATTTCAAGCCTGTTTGATGAAGACGTCTACGGACTGTACCTTCTCCACTAAGAATTTAGTGGAGAAAAACGATGTTCTGTAGTAATTTTTACTAAATGACGATCATCTCTTACAATTGTTTTACGTTTGGCACAGTATGTTCTGCCACTACTTGTACTAGAAATATTCTCCTTAATTAATTTCGCGATTCTCAAAACAGTTTGATGTGATACGCCCTCTTTTTGCGCAACTTCACGTTGAGAGAATTCTCCCGTCTCTAGAAGAGCAGAAATTCGTACTATTTTCTTTGTGGTTATATCCTTCTTCTTTCCCATTATGTTAATAATTGTCCGCGAAAATAGACGCATACAAATAACATTAAAACACTTTGAAATATAAGTTCTTTGGAAAATCGGTAAATTCTGTTTCGATTTATATTTGCAATGATACTAACGAACTAATAAACGACACAATTCAAACTAAATATAATTATTGTACGTACGAATGGAGGCGTGATTTATAGTAGGTGGATAATCGGTTTATTGTACCCCTAAGCATTATTTTTATAACCAGCAATTATCTGTGGCCATAATGTGTTAAGTTTATAGGTATTTAATAAATATTCTTATAAATTAAATATTCCTCAAGTGGTCCTATTTCCATGGCCAAGAACTATACATAAATTTCCTTACTTTCAGCAGTTCTCAGAACAATGCTGCTCAATGAATCTCCAAAAGATTGACAGACGGCGAATAAAGAATGATACTCACAGTTACTAATGCGGAATTTGGTACAAAGCGCTGTCTGTCTCCAAATCCGGGTACTTCTCATACCATCCTCATAATCCAAAAATACTCCTTTAAGTGCCAAAATTGTGAAAGGAAAACCTCACCGACTTTGCAATTTTCATCCTACCAGGATAAAAAGAAAAAAAAAGCAGCGCAACAACCTCCAGTTTAATTTAATTTAATTAGCAAAGATTGAAACCGAAAGCGCCCGAAGAAAACATGGAACGAATATCGAAAGATTGCCGCCGCAGTTCCGTCTTCGCCATTCCGGCATAAATTAAGAGGCCACCGCAAAATTAAAGCGGAGGAATGCGAACCGAAGAAAATCGCAATTAAACGTGAAAAGAGAGCTTATCCGCGCTTATGCGCTTCGTCGTGGCCTCCAAAATACGCCAAGAGATATCTACGAAGCTTGAGAGCCATTAGGCGTTGCCTGGAAAGGAGAGATACAAGTAGCAGCGGTCGCTTGCTTTGTTTTTGCAGCTTAAGACCTCTCGGAAGCTCGAAAAATTGACGAACGCGAGGACAATGACGATTGTTTCTCGTAAAACCACTTTCCATTTCTACAGTACTGCTGTCTGAGTTGCTATTACTACTCTGGGACCGTACAACAACGTCAATAGCGACGATAGAATTAAATGCGGACCGCTGCGTCAGTCGTGCGAATTCAATAGAACGCCAACAATTGTCGCTGTTGACGAGCAGTATCGGTGCTGTTTCGAGGATGGGATTTCTTTGTTTTTTTCCAGTCCAATCGCTACACCGTGGTTCGAACTGTAAAACGGCGCGGTCGTTTAGTGGCGAGCAAAAAGATAAAAGGGACGAAAATGCAATGAAGCCAGAAACAATTTGTTTTATTTAGAATATAGTCACGATACCATTGATTTATGCAATAAACCATATGGTGTTGTATAAAATACATTATAATTGAATTTTTTGGAGAGAGAAATATGAATAGTATACATACAGCGTGTCCCATTAAGAGTGGGGAGCGGCGATATCTTGGAAACTACAATAGCTATAGTGACGGGAAAAATTGTTTCATTACTAAAGAGGCAAAGAGAAATTTAATTAAAATATTTTTAAATTCCAAACATGACCTCTAGAGGACGTAGTTGCTAGGATCAACAGTAAATTTTAAATTAGCTGGTAAAAGTTCCAGGATTAGCTGTAATTTTAAGTGCTTCATTAAAAAACTTAGTTAATTACGCACCACTTTGATTAAACACGTTTTGTCATATTGCGAATAATAAGTGTCGTAGGCGTTGCTGAATCATATAAAACTAAACCTGCTACAACTTCTGCAGTTTTTACCCGAATCAAGGGAACGTGGACTTGCTTGAAAGGGCATCCAGCGCTGTTTTAAACATCGTAATTTGTGCCAGTCATTAATGTTCAAGAAATGCACCAAATGGCGTTATCCATAACTGTACGAGCTTTTCTCAATTATCTCTAAAAATTCAAATGTAATAATATGCTTTTCTTTTGTTGTGTTTGAAGAGCTTTGACGGACTAAAGTAGTGGCGAAAACTGCGTAGTGATATACTTTTCCTTTTTCCAGATAATAACCACAACAGCCCATTATAAGTAATAATTTCCCTATCAGTTACAAATATCTATTTAATAATATCCGAACTTATCTTATTGTGAGTTGATCATGAAACAAAGGATTGAGTGATTATTTTTACTCTTTTACATATATTTTTCAAATAAAGGTAACAAAATCTAGTATGATTTTGATACAGTAGCAGAATTTGCTATGGAAACGAATGTTTATTTGACAATTGTGACAAGTCCATAGAATTTTACTACGTACTGGCTTTTGAAAATTGCTGCATAGCCGTCGAATGATAAACATGTCGTTTTCTAATGCATTGAGAACAATTAATTGATTGAATTTATAAAAACAGCTGTTGGTTAGTCTTTAATTTAGCAAACTGTAAAATTTAAAAATTTTATAAAAGAAGGAATATAATTACTATAAAATATTAATAATACTGTAAACTACTTTTGGCATTAAAAATTGTTTAATTTTGATTTACTCTATTCAGAAAATAAAATTTAGTTGGATCCCACGCATTTGATATTACAATTAACGTTTATCTCCGAGCAGTTCATTTTCTTCAACAGAATGTCATTACTAGAGCCTGGTAACAGGGAGCCGTGCCATTATCAGTATTAACATCATTTGGGTAAGAGTGGCAAAAAGTTGACACCACTCAATGTGTTTCCACAGTTGTCTCGCTGAGCAATGTTCGCCGTGGTGAGAAAATGAGTTTATATTTTGAAAAAGAGCGTTCAACATCTACCGATGTTATACATGCATGATTAAAATAGCGTGCTAAAATCGAGATCTTTCTGTAGCACACTCTCGAACTTTTCTAAAACGCGATTATATTTTGCGTGATGTGTAGTCAGTATGCACTCCGTCCATAATTTGCAGAGACTCCAATAATGATAACGATCTATTTTGTAATTGGTTTGACTGGCTCTCCTTAATAGCTGCAGCTTCGGCAGGATTGAAATGAGCAACAACAGCTTTTACTATTTTGAAATGTTCAGCATAATAAAAAGCTGCCTGCAACCATGTTTCCCAACGTGTAAGAATTGGCTTCAGTGGCTGACGAATACCAGGACACTCCGTGTGGAATGATCGTAGGCGTTTGGGAGATTTCAAAAATACTTTTTTTGTGCTTGCTATTAATGCATCTACTTCGGGAGAGCATTGTCGAATGGTTTCTGCCACAAGATGTAAAGCATGCACTTTACACGTAACATATAAACACTTGCAACCATGTTCAAGAAGAGAACGGCCTACCGAACGCATTATCGCTGCGCCATCGCTCATAAACATCAACACTTTATCTTTTGAAATTTGAAATTTTTCCAACGTACTAAGTACAACCTTCGTAATTGCTGCAGCAGTACACTCTTGTAGTCTTCGGCTAGCTACTAACAGTGGTAATGTAGGTTTACTAGGGCCTAGTATGCGTATCATAATATTTACAATTGAATTTTTTTACAGTCTGTTGCCTCGTCAACGCATAACCAAAGAAACAGTTTTTTCAATATGCGTTTCATTTTCTTTTCCACGTCATCGCGTACAAATGCAACATGCTTACGTGAAGTTTTCTCCGTTGGCAACCGCAACTCGGGATTGTATTTGTCCCAAAAGTCCTTAAACGGTTGTTTATCGAGTAAGCCTAGTGGCAAACTACATTTTTATCAACATAAGAATTACATTAAAAAAATGCACTTCTCGGTGGCATGCCCAATTTTCGTTTTCAACGCTGTGCGGAATTTACGTGACTTGTACAGTTCCACTTCTTATTTGACATCAAATGTATTTTGCACACTTTACAAACTATCTTACTCCCGTTGTAAAACAAATCGGGAAAGTCAGAAATAAACTTATTTACTATGTCTTGAAAGGGTCGTTTTTTAGCCTTCGACATGTTCACTAAAAACTACAATTAATAACTACGGCTGTCTCAATAAAATCAAAATGCACTACACTAAGTAATAACTACAATTAATAACTACGTCTATATCATTAAAATCAACACTCCCTATCCGCTATCCTAGACTGAACTGAGTGATGATGATTTGTCGTGTCATATCATAATCGACCAGCCCTCCCCGCCCTCCCCGCCCACCTAAACATAGTCACACCGCCGCTGCGATTACTCTCCAGTTACCGGGCTTTAGTCACTACAATAGATTTAAAGTTAGTGGTACTCATTTTTGTTATAAGATTTCAAGTAACACCGTAATGGATCCATAGGACTTGTATAAAGCACGACTTTAAGCATCTAAAAACATGCAGTAACATTTTCAAGCGCTCGGAAGATCACAGAATTGTTTAGCTTGCCTAATTGATCAGCCTGTATAAAATTTGTTCCAAATCTCCATTTGAATCGAGATAGATCCTGGATATTCTCCCAAAAGAATAAGAGCAACCTAAAATTTTAACCAATTGCTTCGTACATAGCGAAGATATTATTTTTAGGTTCCTTATAGTCCAACTCGATTTTATTTTCTCGTAAAGGCAGGCGCCCGACAAACAACGAAATTGAAGCGGGTTACAGGAAATAGGAATCGATTGATTTGTTCGGTAACTGCAGGAGAAGGAATAATATTGAATTAGTTCTTTGTTTTTCCAGGTACTGCTTGCGAATGTGGTCTTTCTACTAAGGCTGGCTAATATTGGTTCCTTTCTTATTCTAAGAAAGAAAACAAATAGAATTGTTACTGTAATGTTAAAGCGGAAGTATTTACTTTCATTACTTTTCTAGTCTGTAGTTCCTTATTGACATATTACAACTGTAATAACAAATAGAAAATAATTATTTTAGATGTGTTTTACATTGTAAAATATTATGTTCTTTTGACCGGTTTATTTTATATTTTTCAAATCTTTATCTTTCTTTGGGGATGCCGATTATTTTAACCCTAGGATGCATTGGTGTTCGGATAAACAGATTAACATTTCTCGGGTCTCTCAGGCCCGGTTGTTTTTTTACTCTGTTAAAAATATATAAGAACATGAAATATATTTAAATCATTTATTTGTGCGTGTAAAAATTTTAAATAATTAAACAAAACCTCTAACTAAAGATCACAGCTCTTACAAATGTAAATACATGTTAAAAAGTAGCAATTTTTACAAATTTTTACACGATGTTCGTTGCACACATTATTGCGACACTTTTCACAAATTAGTTTGTTTTCTCTGTCTAAACTAGAGGGACACATCATGCATCTCTTCCCTTTATTTGTAACTGTATCAGTCGCAGTTTTTTCAATGTTAATAAATTTGTTCAAACAATTTATTAAATTTCTTGGTATTTTCGGATCTTTTTACCTCCTTATCATATGCGGTATTACCAATTGCTCAGCTAATTCCTTAAAAAATAGTCGTCCAGCCTGTGTTACCTTCCTATAATAATCAGGTTTCAACGTGGAAAATATAATAAATGCATTTGGTGCTGCAATATCGATCATATTAGACAAAAGCCCCATAGGCCAACGCTTCGTTTGCCTTTTACATGTATAGTTGGACTGTTTTTGATCCATTACGTCTACTCCTCCTTTGGTCTTGTTATAATAAAGTATTAATTCCGGTTTCTGCTTAACATTTTCACTTACAGACATGTCATTGTGCATGGTGCTGAGTAAAATGACTGACTTGTTTTTCTTAGGAATGTAGCCAACCATAGTCATTTTGTCATAAAAGCCAAATGTAGAAGAGTAGACCGGTTTGTTCTTTGCATCTCTTATTTCATTTGGTATTTCCCTCTTATTTTTTGTTAGTGTTCCAACCACTGTTAAGTTCTTTTCTAATAAACATTTAGCCAATGGAATGTTTGTAAAGAAATTTTCCAGAAGTGAATGCTGCGTAGTAAAGATTGCACTACTTCAGAGGCAAGATTTATATGGATAGGTTGATTGGGTCGTCGTCCGGTATATACCATTCCATCAATTGCAAATCTTGGTTCTGACTCACACATCGAGAAAATCTTGATACCGTATTTTGACGGTTTATTTGGCATATACTGAATAAATGAACATCTCCCTGTATACGAGGGTAACTGCTCGTCAATGGTAACACTTTCGTTTCGCACCAGATGACCTGCATTGTTGTAAAAATAAGTTCCATATATACGATATCGGAATTAATCTATCGGTCTGTAGGCGAAAATCACGAGTTCTTTTGTCATCAAAACGCAGGTACCGTCTAATATCTTCAAACCGATTAATTCCCATCGTAGCTTGATAGGATTACATTTATCATAAGGAAACAGTTCTCTTATCGGTACGTCCCAGTTTCTTTCCACACCAGCTTGTATCAGCAAACCTAAGAAAGCCTTCAGCTCCATCACATCAATATCTACTCATCCTTCGTCTTTTACTGTAGTTACTTTTCGAGCTACAAGGTTTGTGCACTTGCCGACTTCTTCTAAGACCGTTCTTGTAATAAAACATTTGAAAGCATTTTCAGGTGTATCACAGGACACTGCTTTAGTTTTTACACCTGGTGTTAAACGCAGTACGTCACGGTTTGCAGTTTCCGTAGAGCTTGGCGGAAATTTATTCCGCTGGATGCTGGATGGAGAAGCGAAGCAGTTGTGATTATTACTATCGGCCTCCGCTGTAGCTACATCTTCTTCCGACTCAGAATTTGAAGAGTCTGAATTGGCTTCTAATGAATCTTGACTAGGTTCTTCAATTTCAGACGTTTCACTCTCTTCCGATAAAACTTCATCACATTCATCTGCCCACCGCATTAGAGCTTCCTCGTAATTGGGATCTCCATACCTCACTGTTGCACGTTACCCGGTCGATTTTTTTGAACTTGCCGCCATAACGAACATTCACAAACAAACACTTCAGGCAAATTTTAGCAACTGAAGTCTTTTTTTATGTGTTCGCATATTTATATGATGTGCATTTTTGCGTGTTGAAACCTGCATACGCCGTTGAAACTTGCAAATTCCGTTGAGCGCAGAAGCAGGCTTGTTCCTACATATTACAACATGTTGAAGCCGATTGTTAACACATTGCATTCCAAATAATATTGCAATATGCAGTATTTATTAAATTGCATAATAAATTACATTTAATTAATTGTTGTTTTTATGTTTAAATAATAATAAAGCCAAGAGATCTTCTAGCCGCATGGGAGATGCTGATAATATGTTGTGCAAAAGTGAGTTTGCTATCACACAAAATCCCTAGATCCTTAATTAATTCGACACGTTTGTTGTTAACTTGATTAAGCTCATAGTTGAAAGTAATTGGCATAGATGCACGTATGAATGAAATAACTTTACATTTGCTGATATTCAGAGATAGCTTATTTGATGTACACCATTGAGAAATATTTATAAGATCGCTTTGCAAGAAGTAACAATCCTTGGGACTGGACACCTTACGATATAGCTTCAAGTCGTCAGCGAATAGTAATGCATTCGACGATACACATGTACTTATATCGTTAATGAATAAGTTGAAAATCAAAGATCCAAGATTAGACCCTTGAGGAACTCCCGAAGAGGCAATGTATTGACGAGAGCAGAAGCCATTATAAAAAACATGTTGAAGTCTATTGAACAACTATTATTGAAACAGGTTCACAAGCGAATCGCTAAACCCAAAAGACATAAGTTTATATGGAATTAAAGAATGATCAAGGCGGTCAAATGCTTTGGCAAAATCGGCATCAACACGCGAGAATCTATAGCATGAGGTAGAAACTGAGTAAACTGACATAGATTAGTTACAGTAGATCTTTTCTCAGTAAAGCCGTGTTGGCAAGAAGAAATACTGTTTTAACGCAAGGATAAATAGCAGTGTATAAGCATTGTTCAAACACTTTGGCAAAATTCGATAAGATAGCTATTGGGCGATAGTTGGATATGTCAGCCGCGTCTCCGGATTTAAATATGGGTACAATGCGTGCAACTTTCCATAAATCGGGGAAAAGTGAAGTGTTCAAGACTAAATTAAAGATTTTGAAGAGAGGATGTACCAATAGGTGTTTACAATCTTTAATAAAAAACGAGGGAATTTGATCATGCCCAGAACTGTGACTATTCTTTAGCTTATTTATGGAAAGCAAAATAGAATTCTCAGAAAATTCAGTAATGTTTATGCAAAATGAACGATTAAACCCAACTTGAGGAATGTTGGCAGATGACGGATCGGTGAAAGCACCACTGAAGTATGTCCTAAACGCGTCGACGATTTCCTGAGGATTATTGAGGTGTGCATTGTTTAGAACCATACTACCAGGATATTATATTATATCATATTTCTTGTAATATGTTGGTTTTAATTCTAAATTATTGTAAATGACGATATCGATACCTCAAGCACAGGTCCCGATAAATTAATTATTTGATTGCCTACTTTTTTCTTCTAGATTCTTCTAGACCTTAAGTAGCGATAAAACAAAGTTGTAACCTCCAAATGTGAAAAATATTTGTATATAAAAAAAAACATTTCAATTATTATTTCCATAGTTTTAAATGAAATCAAGTATATGCACTTCTAGTGCAACAAAAAATAATAAATTTCAACTACAATAAATATACACTTTACATAAAATTTATTTAGCCAACCTGTTTATTAGAACATACCTCAATTTAGTCTGTAGACGATAAGCGAGACTAGATTGCGAGGAAAAGCGCAAGGTTAAACATTCATCTATCTATTTTATCATTTAATGAAGAATATGTTCTCACATTTATTTTCGCAAAGATATGTTTCTGAATACTTTATTCTTTTCTAACACGTATAGGTTCTATCAATGTATAATATTTCTATAATTTATTGGATAAATATACATACAATCTGCAAAATAATCAGTTTTCCCACATATTTCGCTCTTATTTTAGCTTTTTCCCTTTTTTTCTTTAAACGTAAAACTAGCTATCATATCTTCTAATTTCCGTTACCCTATTGCCGATAAAGGAGAGTGAAAATCTAATAAACTGCGAAAAAAACGTTCTCCGGAGTAAAATTTTACGATATCGCTGTATTATAACTTCAGCTGCCGCCATAAAATATAACCAAATAGACTGAGAACATGAATACGGTCGATTTCCATGCGCAGAGCCCAGTCGGCAAGCTTCGTTAACTGCAATTTGCGTCAGAATAATGATAGCATCCGTTTTTTCTTTTCTAAATTGCTCATTCGACGGGGAGACATCGCAAAAATATTTTATATTATACTGCTGGGTCGTGATCAATACCATTATACTTTTTTTCTGTATATAAAAGGGAGTGGATGAAAAAGAAGGAGTTGGTAATAATGTTTGATGAAATGGTATAAAAATAATAAATAGTATATATCGGAAATATTTTGTTATTTCTATTTTAGAAGTGAACATATGCATGCCCTGGATAGTTTAAAAAAATCCATTCACTTTCAGGGAACATTTCAATTCCCCTATCATCATATGGTGTACGTTCGCCGGGAGAAACCCATTCTGCCGGCTGAACTTTGGTTTTTGGCGTATAGTGATGTATCCATGTCTCATCTACATACAGTCATATAACGCCGCAGAAGCTCACTCATATTGCGCTTAAACATATCCAAACATTGCTTTGAAGTTATCATGCGATTCTATTTTTGATCAATCGTCAACAGACCCATCTCGCCGATAGTTTTCTCATATTCAATTTTTCGTGAAGGATGTTCTGCACACGTTGAACTGAGTTGTTTACCGTATTAGCAATCTCTCTAATCCGAAGGTCTGCTAACACGATATCATTAACTTAATTCACCATATCGTCCGTAGCCACCTCAATGAAGCGACCTGGCCACTTCTCATCAAAAACGGGTGTTCGACCACGCTTAAATTCATAAAACCAGTATCTGACGGTCATCAAAAGCGCATGGTCCTTATAAACTGCACCCAACTTCTCTTTGATTTCTGCACACGTTATTCCATCCAAAAAAAGAAATCGAATCACGGAGTGGTATTGTTCCTTTCTCATGATTCCACAAATATGTAAACTTACTCACTTTCAACAGCTCTCGAAACAATACCACTCGATGAATTCCTCCGAAATTTTGACAGACGTTGGCTAAAGAATAGTACTCACAGTAGGTAATGCAGATTTTCACAAAGAGCACTATCTGTCTCCAAACATGGGTACTTCTCATACTATCCTCATATTTATCCATAAGTAATCTAATGTTATTTTAATTTGATTCTGGCGAAAGCGTAGATAAAAATTGCGATTCGAACTTGAAAAGTGCTACATAGGCATTGCCGAGCCACGTCTCTTCATCAAGTATGTACACAAGATATAAAAAAAATCTATTTCAAACGAATCCACATTACAAAGCTATACGAATCGTCTCACTATACGTATACCACGTCCATGCATATATCTCCCCCTTCTCCTAGAAACATTCATATGCGCAATGATTTTCATATGCTCCAAATGAAAACAAAAAGGAAAAGCCAAGAAGCTTTATTAAAATTTTGCATAAGGCACTGCAGAGAAACGTATGAAGTTACTACCCATATGAAGTGTCTGCATAACCTATGAATCTAAAGTATTCGTATACGAATATGAAAAGAGTTCTTTTATCAGATGACGCTGTCGTGACAAATTTATTTCCTAGATATTTCTATTTTAGCGGACCTCTCAGAAATTGCATGTATATAAATTTGTGCTTTATTTCATGTACATTAACATTCGTATGGTATGATATTCTTGACAGATAGTTTATAGGCAATTTGTGCTGTATGCAATTGCAAAGGCTAAAATGGCATTTACATAGGGTAGTGTTAAATTAGTGTAATGCGAAACTGTAGAAATGTCAAACTTTGATATTACCACGACGCTGCTATTTTATTAAAAATTTTTATAACCATATTAGTAAAATAAAAAAATATACCCTATTTCAAAGATGATTACTTATTTTAGTGCCTTATAAATAAACTGAATCTCATTATCAAAATATGCGTCTTACAAACGAAGCATTTGACATGATAGGGGTTTATTTTGAATGCATGAAAAATTCAAGTGTTGCCGCTAGGGTATATGCAGTGCAGTTTCTTGACAGACGACACCATATAGGTAGGATCGAGAAATACTATCGCGGATTTTGTGGATAGACGAGGCCACCTTTAATAGTGATGGAAGTGTAAATCTCCATAACGTGCATTGCTGGTCATAAACGAATCCACACTGGATGCAGGAAGTCCAGCACTAAGGCCACATGTGGTGCGGAATTCTAGGTGGACAAATTATTGGATCTTTTATATTTAATGAAGTTCTTACTGGATACGTTTACCTAAATTTTCTAAAAAACGTATTGCTAATTCTTTTAGAAGATGCACCGCTGGCAATTCGCCGTCAGCTGTTTTTTTTAGCATGACGGGTGCCTGGCATATTTTGCGGTAAATGTTCGGGACTTCTTAGATAATGCTTATCCTAGCAGGTGGATAGGAAGAAGAAATGTATTTCCATGGCTAGCTAGGTCACCGGACTTAACTTGCTTAGATTTTTGTTTGTGGGGAAGAATAAAGAACCTTGTCTTTGCTACCAGGACCATCACAAGACATCCACTTGACAGAGAATAGAATCATGCATAGAAAATGATGGAAGATAGTTCAAACATCTAGGAAGCTACTGATAATTCAATTATGTTATGTTCTACAAAAAGAAAAAGTGAAATTGTCTAATTTTTTTTAAATATAAGAAAAATTAATTTTTTCGTTTATTATATTTTAGAATAGTTTACAATTGATTAGTTTTTTTATAATATACTATATAACGTATTTTAATTGGTTGACATGTCACTATGGTGCAATTTTATAATTATCTTTACAATTTTCTGGCCACTTATGTATATTTGCTTGTTTTCTTTCATGGTGGTCCCCGTAGCTGGCCCGATGATGGGTTTTTGAACACGAAACTGGTCACCTGAGAGTTAATGGAATTTGTGAGAATATTGGATCTGCTTTTTATTTCCCTTCATTAACTAAATACTCTCACTTGAGTCACGATGAAATATTTACACCATATTTGTCGTCAAACATAAATAGAAAAGGCACAAACAATATATAAAAAAACACAAGTAGTCACCTAATCAAAATACACATAAAAAAAATTATTTTCTAAAAAAAAAGAAAATTACCTTACAGAAACGGACTTAGTAAAGAATTCTCCAGTAGAATAAAACGATTCACTGGTCAAATATTTTTTTTAATTTATTTTTAAATACTATTTTTGTGTTATTTTTAAGTGTTTCTTGGAGGTGATTAAATATTTTCAAACACTGATATATGGCTTGTTTCTGCATCTTAGTAAGATGTGTTTTATTGGTAATAAGTATGAGTTAGCGTTTCCTTTAGCATCATGGATCCACGCAAGTTCATATTTTTTTAAAAGTTCACTATAATGTTGTTGGACAAACAAAGCAGTCTCTAATATGTAAATAGAGGTTAAGGTAAGTATTTTGTTGTTTTTATATGTTTCCCTGCACGCATCTCTAGGCTTTAGCTGAAACACTGCTCCTATACAGGCTTTTTGAATAACAGAGGTCGTTTCAATATTGACTGCATTCCCCCAGAATATAATTCCATACTGTAGCTTCGATTGTACACTTAATATGTACATTTGTGTAATATACACTTAGTGCTGCTGCAGGGCTATATTAGTACAAATAAAATATTAAGCGTTATTTCCCCTTAGCGATTGAATTTCACCTTTGAACGATTTTTGTATTGTATGGAACTTATGTAAACTGTGATTTTTTGACTCCGGTCAAGTAATTTTCCTCTTCTGCTATACTCTAACTTGCATCCAGAACGAATGCCGTTATTAACGTAACAAAAATTACGACCTGCGTTGCAGTTAACACAATGCCGGTTACTGTGATGTATAGTCAATTAGGTGATTAATTACAAAGTACAGTGCGACCAACATCGCCCGCACATATTACTAACTTTATGATTGATGGTAGTGGCCTCTGTCCCCAGGCCCGATTCATTAATACTTTATGGTGCGTAATGAATTGCAACTACGTTATGGTGGGATGCTTCTGAACAACGCGTATGCACGTATATGGGTTAAAACGTGGCTACTCGACTAAAATCTAATTGCCTTTTCTTGTCGCTACTTACAAATATATAAAATGTATAAATCATGGTAGGAACATGACTGTTAAGATAGTGTATATGTCTGGGAGGTGTTAAACATTAAAATGTAAACTGCATTGTAAATTTTGCTACGTATGCTTTCGTGGTCGTCAATAACACTATACTCTTAATTTCCGGATTGGAACCACGTCGTTGTCGCAATTGCCGACGTTTTGTCCACACTCTTATGGGACATCTTCAGCGCTGTTAATGCTCACTGACTGGGGACTATTCATTCCGCAGGGGTTTATATACGGCTTGTTTCGAGTCAACGGAGCGGAAATGTTATGGATCAATGAATTGTGGCGGTTGTTAGGAGGTTTGATCAGTTGGGATTTTCACGCGTGATGTAAGGGATAGCCATCTCCGCGATTTAAATTGCGCTGGACACAGCGACTCTTTCATCCAAAATTCTCAACATTTCGTTCAACGAGTGGAAGAGTCGACAGTAGATCTCTTTACCAAAGTTTCCATACCGGAAACCGTATCCATTACTAGAGAGTTTCTTATCTCCAATGACCAACCGGATGATCTGGCTGTCTTGGTTGAAACTTGTCTTTTTCTACTTATTTCCAGCTTGATGGTAAATACTACGAGCAAGTTTTAGACGGAGTTATAGGATATCCTCTGTCTCCTGTCGTCGCCAACATTTTTATGGAAGCGTTCGAACAACAAGCCCTATTATCTTACAATCTCAAGCCAAAGTGTTGGTACAGGTACGTTGATGACACCTTTGTCGTCTGACCTCATGGATACGAATCTTTAAACAATTTCCTATCGATTCTGAATTCCCAACATGATTCCATACGCTTCACCATGGAGATCGAATCGGGCGGTTGCCTTCCTTTCCTAGATGTTCTCGTACACCAGCGTCCTGACGGTGCGCCGGGATACTCCGTTTGCCGAAAACCCACCCTCACGGATAGATATCTCAATGGCCTCTCACACCGTCATCTAGCCCAAAAACGAGGTGTCATCTCTTATCCAAAGCGCTCCCTATCCGCAATAATTATTCTTGAAAAGACATCCAAACTACCACTAACCGCTACACCAACCCTTCTCCACAGCAATTCCCCTTATCTAACCCTAATTTCCGTAAGCAAGCGTATCTACCCTACATTTATGGTATCACCGATCACATCAGCACGATTTTCTTCAGGAACAATATAAAAACCATCTTCAAACGAAATTTCAAGCTCTCAGACTACTTTACCGTCAAAGACCGTAATCATCTGGAAGCCCCTGGTGTCTTCCAGATTCCATGTTCATGCGGTAGTATGTACATCGGTGAAACAAAGCGATCGGTCAGCTTTCGTATTATTGATCACGAGCGTTGTATGAGGTTGTTACGTGTAGCCGGGTCTGCACTGGCTGAGCATAGACGGGAAATTGGCCACCAAATCCAATTTAACTCTACTCGCTTCTTGCAGCCCTCACAATTATAGTAGAAAAATCTGTGAATCAATAGAGATTTTGAAACATCCCAACAATTTAAATCGCGAAGATGGCTATCTCTTACATCACACGTGGAAATCTTAACTGATCAAACCTCCTAACAACCGTCACGCCTCATTGATCCATAACATTTTCTCTCCGTTGACCCGAAACAAGCCGTATATAAATCCCTCCTGAATGAATAGTCCCCAGTCAGGGTGAAGTAACAGCCCTGGAGAGGTGCCATAAGAGTGTGGATGAAATGTCGGCAAAAGCTACGACAATGACGCGGTTCCAACCCGCAAACCAAGAGTATTGTAAATTGTTGGTCTGGCGAAATTTAAATGAATGTAAAAACCATGCCAAAATATCCTCCGAAATATTTAATTATTTATGGGAAACTTGTTTGGGAGTAGTAAAAATATCCGACCATTAGCATTGCAAGAATTAAACTGTACGTTGGCTGGTGGTAAGGACCCTATAGTGAGCCTCTTTTTTTTGTATTGTCGACGTAGAGGCGCTAAAAGATTTTTTATAACGCATAGGCTATCTCCTTCTCGATCATCGACACCAAAGCTTCATCCTGACCGTTAGCTCCCAAATTAGTACAGATAGGACTCCCGGTTATTCTCTAGTTTCTCTGTTTTTATTGTTTCCATTATCTACTCTCGTTCATTATAATAGAAGCTATTTAACTTTAAGCTATTTTCGTCCGCAAAATACGTAGTAGACAACAAAATTACTCTAGTTCACATATACAGTCAGTCATAAAAGTGTTCGTGCACCTGCCTAATGTTAAAGAACATCGCATGTAAACATTCCACTATGATACAGTATTTTTATTTCCTTTTAATAATGTTAGAAAACACTAATTACATCATGAAAGTATTATTTAAAACTATGACAGAAGATAATAAATATTATAAAATGAAATGTCACGAAAGTCTTCGTACACTACATCTAATGCATCTAATCCCCGCTGTTGGGAAACAAATATGTTAGGAATTCGGTAAATCCCCTTTACAGGCCTGCGTACTTGTGATAAATGAGCATTCAGCTCATTTGCGAGGATGGAACATGGATGGATCGTAGGAAAACACACGTCCATTGATACGGGTGAACTAATAACAAATCTACACAAAAAAAGAAACCATCGCTCCAAATAGCTAAAATTGTTGGTAAACCGCACTATATAGTACCAGAGTGTAATAGAAAAATTCAAAATATCGGAAACAGTTTAGACTGCATCGCCAAGTGCACGTCCGAACAGCGCGAGGAGAACTGTAACACACACAGCGAAGATAAATTCACGGATAAGTGCATTGAAAATAGCCGCGCAGGATACTGGAAACAGGGTGCATCCAGAAAACATAAGAATTTAAGAAAATCCGGATATAATGGAAGGGTAGCGTGAAAAAATCTTTCATTTGTGTTGTTAATGCTAATGTAGTACATGGTATTTTTTCGCAGTACTCTTCTACGAGGGATATTTCATAAATAATGCTTGACTATTCCATCTAATACACCATCTCTGTTCATCTGGCGAATGGCTTGATTAACGGCGGCAGAAAGCTCTTTCAGCGAAGGAAAACGACGTCCACGCATAGGTTGTTTCAACTTTGGGAATAAGTCAAAGTCTGGTGGACTTGTGTCTGGACTGTAGGGTGCATGCTGTAACACATCCCAACCGTATGCGTGCAGCTCTTCAGTTACAAGATTGGCAATGTGTGGGCGAGCGTTGTCATGGAGAATGAGTGGCCCAGCCTCAAGCAACTGAGGTCTGGTTTTGTGCAGTTTTCTGTTCAGTTTTTGCATGAATTTACGATAATACACTGACTGCTGTGACACTTCGTCCACATGGAACTCTGTCAAAGTACGCATGCGCTATGTATGTAACAACTGTGCGACGTGTAAAACAAACCACATATAACGTACTGGCTGTACACTACGGTGGTAAAACCCATGATAACTTATGGCTGCCTGATTTGGTGGCCTAAGATCATATAGAAGCATACGATAACCAGTCTCTCGAAAATTCAGGGACTGGCATATCTATCTATAACTGGAGCTATTAAAAGCATCCCAACAGCTGCTATGGAAACCATGTTAAACCCTACCTTCTTTTGAGGTCCATATCAAGGGAGAAGCCAGAATGGGAGTATACCGACTAAAAAACACTAGTAACTGGAGAACCCACAGTGGGTGCGGGCACACTGGAATAGAAACAGCACTAACAAACCCTATCTTTGATATGGGTAGCGACACAACAATCTCCGGGATCTCCTATGACAAACCTTTTAGTTTTTTTGAATTGGGAAGAATGGAGAGATGGAGAGGGGAGAAAACCGAAAACCCAAATATGGTACACAGATGGGTCAAAAACGGGCACTAATTCTGGCGTTGGTGTTTATGAGGAAAACTAGGAATACAAAGTATGTGCATCACTTGGGCGATACACCACGGTATTTCAAATAGAAATATATGGTATACAAACCTGCGTGTGGGAGAGTCTGTGCCGGCGACCGCAGCGCGGGACGATTTGCATTTTCTCTGATAGTCAGGCAGCCTTAAAGGCACTAGCATCTTATCATGTAACTTCCAAACTAGTATGGGAGTGCCTGCAAAACCTAATGGTTCTGTCTAAACACAACAACGTCACACTAGTGTGGGTGCCAGGACACAGGAGCATAGTGGGGAATGAAATTGCAGACCAGCTAGCGAGGAAAGGCTCAAAAATGAATTATATAGCCCTGGGCCGGTTCTAAGTATTACCAAGGGTGCAGTCAATGAGTGGATCGTAACACAACACCAATTAAATTGGAACCATGCGTCTGGACAAAAGCACAGCAAACGGATGATGGGAAGATCTTCGCAACATCTGACTCCTGACTTGCTTGAATTAAGCAAAATACAGTTTAGGGCAGCAACATGTCTACTAACAGGACATGGCTGTTTGAGAGGCCACTTGCATAAGATGGGGATCTACATAAAGATGAACCTTTATGTAGACTTTGCAATGAGGAGGAGGAAACAGCCCCTCAGATTATTTTCGAATGTGCAACGCTAGCTCAACGCAGATTCGCTATGCAAAACGCAATTGATTTACCAATGGAGAAAGATTCACTACATAGCCTCTTAAACCTGATCGAGGGAACTAACCTGTTCAAGTAAAACGAAACCGAAGCAGGAATAATACAATAGGCTACTAAGCCTCAGTGTTAAGGA